>CM037831.1:14352936-15552936 GCA_021234535.1 Stichopus chloronotus
TTGTTTCATAAGACATTCCCTGAGAGCAATCACTGCATAAGTAAGGACCAGAGAGCCATGGCTATCGGTGCCGTGTGTACAGTATTTCGATCCCTACATGGTATAATGGTTTCAAGGTATCTTTAGAACGATTTCAACACTGATTTTAGCTTAGTCCATTAAATATCCATGCAGTCCTTGTAAAGCAAGCGATTAAGTACAGAGCTCTAGTGTTTAAACTTTTCTGATTATGTGATTGGCCTCCCATGACTATTGAGAGAGGTTAGGCTCCATCTACGACTTAGCCTGCACTACGCAGTTGTACATAAGTCACCTACTCAGTGGATACTGGCTAAAAACTGTACGCTTTCAGACAGCAGTCTGTATGATCTTACAGTGAACAACTTACAGTGAGTCACATGCAAGGTACTTGCACATAGATGGCACAATATGTCTCTTGCTGTTGTTAATTGGATGCTATGGGGTAATGTTTCACTGAAGAACTCATTAATCAGCAAGAAATACTTACAGTGTAACATTGTAGAGTAGCAGAACTAAAGATTTCTCCAGGATATAAACCACACTGTGCAGCTGACAAGTTTTAAATCATACTTTGTTTGAAAGTTCAAGAGTAAAGAACAGTGAACTGGCCTCATCTGTACTATCCCTAACTGTATGCAAGTAGCCGCATATCAAGCAAGGGTGATTTACAAAAATTTTTTCTTGAATGTTAGAACCTTATGAGGTATCATGCTGCAAACTTCAGAGAAGAGACCAAGAAGAGTTACAGCTCCTTGGATATTGTATTTTCCAGTAAAAGAGTGCCTAGAAGAGGTAGTTTTGACAGAATTGGATGTGTTTTTTTTTTGTCTTATTACTAACTTTTAGGATCCTAAATAGAGACTTTTGTTGGGAAGTTGTTTCGGTCTATAACTATTTAAATAAGTTCTTATCTGTAACTTTTAATATACTGTACAGATCTTCCATACCATCTCAATCTCTGTTGGGACGCTGCCCTCCTCCAAATGTTGTGCTGCTGCAAAGCAGTAACATAAACCAGAAAGTCAAAGGACTTTGTGATTCCAAGACAATGTTTAGGATGAACAAAGCATTAGCAACCAAGGTTTAAGAGTTTGAAGTTCCAGCAACTTTCAACAGACGGTGATGGCTTACTTAAAGGCTGTAATGCATCAACCCAGACAGTTTCAATTCTCCCATTTGCTGGCAATCTAAGAATACTGTAACTTAGAACCAGTTCAGAATTTTCCTTTCAGGGAGGTAAAAATATAGCTTAGGGTGATGCAATACAGTCTTTAATAGGTTTCAGAGTTTCTCCTCTGATGACCTCAAATGACCTCTAACCTACCTGAAAAAGAATAGGAAACATCTACTTTCTATGGACTACCAACACAGCTTTGAAGTTTGAACTTTGAAGTTCAAGCAACTATTGCTTCTTGAGATACCAGTTTACAAGTCAAGGCGTCACACACAGACATGCCATCACCTTGCTTGCCTTTGGCAAAGGAATCAAAAGAGATGCAACACAAATCTAAAAAAGAGCTGGCTTCATTGAAAAGCAAAATCATGCATGGAATTGTGTTTATAACCATTCAAATAGCTCTTTAAAGTTTGATAAAAATGCAAAACTGATGATGTAGAATGCTGCATATGTCTGTAACTCCTTTGTAAGGCCTACAGTACTATCTCTTACGTACTAGCTTGAAGGTGACATGAAAATTACATTTTGGTGTATATATTAGCTGATTAGTCACTGAAAATGTTGAAAATAGCCACAAATTTCATCAAATTCCACCAAATATTGACAATTTTACAGGCAAAGCACTATCTTTCAGTGACATCATGAACATACATTACAGTAACTAAGTATTACTATGCACATTTGTGACATAAAAGATGGGACTACTATGATATGCCTTATATAATCCTTTGATTACTTGATGTTCATTTCAAGGACAATTGAGCATTTATATGCCCCGAGGGTTTTATTTTGGAAGCATCTTCTTTAAAAACATTGATATCACTTCAATGTGCAAACTACATGGCAAGGAAGTAAGGAAACAATAAGCCTAACGAAAGAAATTCCAATACGGTGCAACAGTCCACATCATCATACTTGCATTTTCATCAAACTTTGAAAAGCTTTATCTCAAATACAGTAACAGATGCAAACACAATTCTAGTGATTGTTATTCAGGGTTTCACTCTGCAACCTCCGAATAAACAAGGCTTTTTGTAGTTGCAGGTCACATGACCCTTAATTAATGGATTTCAAATAAGTATGTGATATCAATAGTTTTAATGCTAATTTTGAAATAAAATCCTACAGGCATATAAAATTCTGAATCGTCCTTGAAATAAAGGTTAATTAAACAAAGGATAACTTGAGGCATGTATGTAAGTTCCTTCCTAGACATCACAAATTTGTATATTTGGCTATGTTTATTTATGATGTCAATGTAAAACAGTAATTTCTTCGTACAAAGTTGTCAATTTTTGATGAATTTTTATGACAATTGTGGCTATTTTTAACATTTTATGATCAAGTTGGTCAATATTCCAAAATGTGTTTTTTTTTTGTGTGTGTCACAGCTACTAAAAAGTTTAGGGAATACTTGCAGTTAGTCAAATTAGAAAGAGTTCTATAGACCTTGCAATGTGGTTGTACATCTCTTGAGAAAATAAATGCAAGAAATAATAAACCCCTTCTCCCCCTCCAAAAAACCAACAATAAAAAAGGGGGAAGCACTCTGTAAGTTATGTCCAAGTGTAGTGCACTGTATACACTAACTTATTTGTAAAGTTCTCTCAATCAATCCTAAAATATCCAATATTGGTACACTTACAGCAAACTGTTACAGGCATCCAGTATGCTGTAGGTAGTGTAGTACTGTAAGTACAGTACATGTACTTCAAATACTATACTGCAAACATGCTCCAAGGTGAAACTGAACCATGCATTTTCAACATGTATTTACCATGCATACATGTACTGTACAATAGTACAGTATGTTTCATAACATGTTTCACCATCAGCAGGTAGTGAATGAACCTCTTAAAGCTCTCTCTACTGTGTGTTCACACACAACTGAGACAATGTAAACACCTCAGATGCATGGAGAACAACAGAACAATGACTGTTACCATGTTATTGTTGAAGCAGTCTATTGTACTATTAAAGGCTACAGCAGGCACATGAATTGTACAGCTTAAAAACAATGACTGTCACTACAACAGTTGCAGAATGTCGTATATATACTATACAATACAGTACAGCTTTGAAGGACTTCATCTTAACAATCTGACATATATCAATGGCAAATTTGGCTTACGTGCAATAAAGAATGCATGTTTTCCGAAACTGCCGTATGTAAGCAAAGTTAGAGTGACATGTTGTAAATGAACTGCTACTGTAGTTAATGGCTTGAGTGCTGATATTTTACTGTTCTTGCCATCTGGCGAGTGGTTTTTGCCAAAAAGTTTCTCTTACCCTGCACACAAACTGATGATGTTGCTCTGCTTAGACAACTGCAGCCTCACCAGTACTAACTCAAATAACCAAGCAAGTTTTGCCCTACCCTTTTTTAAATTCCTCCCACATGAAATCTATTATGTTGAAAATAGCTGTGCCAACTGTTATTTCCTGTGATCTGGTAGTTAAGTGTTTTTGCCAAAAAGTTTCCCTCGTGCTATCCACCAAATGATAGCCGTGCTCCCGCATAGACAGTTTCACAGATACTATCCTAAATAACCAAGCAACTTTTGCCCTCTCAAATCTTCTTCAGTTCATGAAATCTACTACATTGAAAATGCATCTGCGAAAGGCCTTTTCCTGCGATCTGGCAGGTACTTTTGCCAAAAATTTTCTTGAGTACTATGTGCCAAATAATGGTGGCATTCTATCCCAGTGAAAAATCCATCAATGGGTAGGTCTTGCTTTCATAGTTCCAGGTCTTCGTTTTGTAGTAGTGTAGGTCTTAGTTTCATAGTTCTGGGTCTTCATATTGTAGTAGGGCAGGCCTTAGTTTAATAGTTCCAGGTCTTGGTATTGTATGACGGTAAGTTTTAGTTTCATAGTTCTGGGTCATCCTTTTGTAGAAGGGTAGGTATTAGTTTCATAGGTAGGGTCTTTGTTTTGTAGTAGGGTAGGTCTTAGGGTAGGTCTTACTTTCATAGATTTGGGTCACCGTTTTGTATGAGGGGAGGCATTAGTTTCACAGTTCCATGTTTTCATTTTGTAGTGGGGTAGGTTTTAGGTCCATTATAGTCCTCGATCTTAATTTTGCAGTAGGGTGCTGTAGGTCTTACTCAATGATAACATCTGTTGTTTGTGGACACCATATTATTGTAGTACTAAATGGAGAAGATTGCAAGCGAGATCTTTCCATTTAAAAAATTCTATTGGTCTATAAATTCAAGCAGCGACAACACCTATGGGGTCAATCAACATTTTTTTGGATATCTTGCATTTTTCAACAATTTTACTCGGCACAATAACTCTGTAACACGGCAATTAACATACCATCTCACTTCCATGTGCACTGCAGAAAGTGCACATTATTAAAATCCTTAACTGCAGAGTTTTGGAGAGTTGAGAAAAGCGTACTGCTGTAGTGCATGCATCAAGAAAGATCAGAACAGACCATTTTTAACTATACAATACCTAGTGACCTGTATTCAAAACTGAACTCCACTAATCACTTTACTCTGGCCTGCACTAAAATGTTTATTTTCTATTGGCTTGAACTGTTTACAGTTTAATAATCAACCATACAGTACTTCACACTAGAAGTGAACAAACTGCAATCACAAGAGTATGGTACAGTGACTGAGTTTACACAGCAATATGGTGCAAAAAAATGGGCTGGCCGATTGCAAATTTGCACACTGGCCATGCAGTCCACAAAACGGTGCTGTATAAACTGTACAGTCCTAATGGTGACAATTCTCAGCAGAATGAGAACCTTTGAAAAACACTGGATAGATACCTGTAACAGTAAAGCACATCATATGAAAGAAACCACTATTGACAAGCAGTGCAGAGCTAGAATGTCATCACATTACCAAAGAATTTAAGCTGTATTAGTTTCCTCCCATTGTCAAACTTGGAAATGAAAAGTTTTAATTCAATGCAATTGACATGTGGGAAGATCTTGCATAGGAATTTTTACTTTCAGTTTTCTTTTTCTTTTCTGGCATCACATATAACCACAGGAGATGTATTTGTTGTACGTGATGAACATGATGTACATGATGTTACAGAGAGCACGAACAAAAATTACAAAATATGCTGATTACAACGTGACTGCTAGCCTGCAGAAGGCATTGATAAGTGCCCATTAGTTGGAAATAATGACCATAACCCTGTAGACAAACTGACAACATCACGTTGCTTATTACATTATTCTTTCTGTGGAAAATTTATGCTCTTTAAACCTCCAACTGCTGGTGTTAACAGATTTCCTCTAACATACAAGAGGCTCTTCAAATGGCAGCAGAAACTAGCCATCACTTCATTATGTCTCTACCCACTTTGTAAGATTTTATCCCATGATGTCAGTCTACGTTTGTTTGCAATGCAATCAATGGAGAGGCGGCAGACATGCCGAATATTGAATCAAACCAAAAACAATTCACTTTGCCCTGTCACTGTCATGAATAAGATTGGTCAGACAATCAATAATGTGTTCAACCTTGTTTTAAATCCACAGAAGCAAACGGCAAACACTGTGGCAAATACTTTTACCTTTCAGGGAGAAAACTACATTACTGGAGCAAATTTGAAGAAAGACCACGCTTTAGTTTACGTACTTGTTGACATCAAACAAGCATCAAAAGTAACACCAAGAGAGACCCATTTATTGGTTTGTTGTAGGTAGCACATCATCTCCGTCATCCATGCTTCATGAATTGGTAAAGTACTCACATATCATATCTCCTTATCTACTGGAGAGCTGGGCTACTGCGCATAGTTCTAATGAGAGTATGTACACATACATAATATTCCTGAACACTTTAAATCAGTTGAATCAAAAGTATGGTAATTACAGATATGGACAAATTAAACAGTGAGACCAGAATAAATTCTGGCACAAAAAACAAACTGTATTCTACTGTATTGCACATGTTATTCAGTTTATTTATTGTCAAAGACATCCAATTGAAATTCATCTATATGGAAAATGATCTTAAGAGTGGGTGTCCTAAGTCTACTGTTCGGTCTACTCCATTCCTTGGAAAGAGCATGGGAAGCTGATGAATATGGAACGATTTGGATGCCTCCTTCACTGTTCTTTTAAACCCCTAATTATCATGACAGGTTTGAAAATGTTCTCAAGTTTATATGTTTTTTACCCATAGCAGAGCAAATTTACGTCTCAAAATAATTCAGGGTTTGAAGCAATTGAAGCATGAAATTAACCTTAATGGTACAGTTATACTGCATGTGTACACAAGCCTAGGCAAGCTAGAAATACAAGCATTGGCCATTGAATAGTGGTAAATCCCAACAAGCTAAAGGGCTTTCATAATTATCGTAGTGCGACACACTTTTGTCGTTATCAGTCGAATGCCAAATTCTTTTGTTGAACCTTGTAGGGCTCATAACACCATTCCTGCACATAATGTAACTTAGTTCATACAAACGTGCATGCTCGAACTTTTAACAATAGCAGTAAGTTCGAGCTATGGCCGTCTTAAAACCAAAATCTAATAAGGAAAAGCAAATGCCACAACTACAAGAACGATTTAAGGAGTTAAAGTTATTAGAGAACCCTGCGAAACTGAAAGCCAGTTTTGACAAATATACAGCAGTGATTTAGTACTCTTTATAACTCAGAGCAGTACAATCTTATGCAACATACAGTAACGATAAGCTTCAGCAGTTTTAAAACATTTTAAGAGAGATCCAATGGAATTTTTGTTTTGTCCAGTGTAATATCACAACATTGGACTGGGAAGGGGCCAACAAGATAGGGCACTAATTCCCCCCCCCAAAAAAGGCTACTCCTATGAGGAGTAGATCCACGGGGACTGGCTTACTTCCAGTAACTTGGACGTGCCTACCACACATTAAAATTCTGCAGATTTGCAGGGAAATGAAGTTCTAGTTATATCATATCATTTTGTGATTACACTAACATGCACAATATAAAACTCACATTATTACCATTCCACCATAAATAAAACTTGAACAACACTATAGAATTAAATTATCTGGGGTCTAAAGTTCAGGCACTGATACTGTACGTCTCTACACATGCAGTATATGTAGACAAAATAGAAAACAGCAGGTCCACAAAGCCAACTGACAATATCTGGGCAAACAAACTTTTATTTGCATTCAACTTAGTTTGTCATTGAGGCTTACACTATAAGGTATTTATGGCCAACTTCTGGGCTCTAATCAAGCAGAATCTGCTTTAAAGCTTGCTTCATGATTTAAGGTTTTGTTAACTACCTTCATGTCATCAGTGGTAGATCCATCTGGCTGTAATTCACTCCTCTTATTACTGTAGATGATTAAAGGTATCCAGTAATCTTTCACATTACTTTACAGAACTTCGTCATACAGTATTACTGACGAAATCAGGAAAACATTCTGTGCAATTATAGCATTCCCTAGAACTTGGGTCACTGAAAAACAGAAACCGGTTTAGTGGCCACAAGAAACCTGTTTTTTAACATCAACCAGTTTTTGGAAGTGCGATGACCATACTACTATGTTCATGTACATTGTGGCCCTATACTGAACAAGTGCAGTGTGAATACTGCAGTATGCAGTGCATGCTACTGTAAGCATGGACCTATGCCCAAGTTGTCTGCTACATGAGACACATGCAAGCAGTTCTTTTTTGTGCAGCGTTTTCAAGCAAAACAAGAAGAAATGAGGTTAGGTTTATTATCTCATATACCTCATGTTAACGTCACTCGTTTTCAGTTTTCAATGATACTGTACTAAATGCAGACAGGCAGTGATAGATATCACAAGCAGCCCTGCAACTACAACTATAGCAAGTTCAAACGTTACTTTAGACAGAGTAGCCTATACCCACAAATCATTGGAAAAGGTTAATAAACAAGGAAGAAAATTTAACATTTTTCTGCATACATGAAACCAAACCCATTTAAACATGTTTTGTTGGGCTGAGTCTGTGAACAAATAGCTTTGCCATCGTTTTGCCCGATATTTCAATCCCTACACAAGTAATTTTGCCTTATACTGCAGTACTATGTCGATTGAGGTGAGCGATTCCCTGTCCTATTTCAATGGTAATTTTTGCTTGCTTGGTCACGAGAGACATACTACTTGTAAACCACACCCCAACTATGTTATGATTGACAAACTTGGATGAGCTGAATAACACCTCACATAACACCTCCCTACACCGGGTACACCCATAGAGAGGTGTTATGGGACGTCATATTTTGCAGTAATTTTTGTTCTCCAGTCACAAGCCTACAATGAGTGTGGTCGGTGAGTTTTATCATCCCACCGGATCGGAGCATTGGTGTCACTGCAGCACTGGTAAAAGTAATCGCAAAGAAAGTATACTGCAGCTTCATATCGACTACTGGCTTTCTTACAGCTTACTGTAGGACGTGTAGACAGACTTTGTTCAAGACTGCACAAAATTTCCAGCACACAGCTTAATAATAACATCCTTGACAACCTTGAGAAACAGAAAGCACTTAGATGGGCCAAAAAACAGATTTTGAGGCCAAAAAAAAAAAAAAAGGGTTGTGAAAACTGCAACAAACCCTGCAATTCATTCTAGACTGTGATAAAATGTTAACTTCATTACAGATTACAAGTGAATTTCAAGCCAACAGTGACTGCACTGAATTACAGAAGGATAGGATGACATCCTATCCTCTGGTAATTCACACCCCCTTCTCCTCTTTTTCATCATTCGATCTCTTCTCTTTTCAACAAACACTTCTCCTCAAACCATCACCATCTATAAAGTATACCTCTCCTGTACTTCTGACCTCTGATTTTCTCTCTTCCCTGCAGATTCCTGAAGGATTTCAAAAAGTACTACAGTATAAAATTAAAAATTATTTTAATACTTCTTTAGGGGAGAACAAGAGGCAAAGGTAGGGAATATTGACATAATTACACACAGAAATGGCAGAATATGAAAGAGGTGCTGCTCAGTCTGGCTAAGGCTGGATCGTGTTTACAGCTCTGTTAAATTAAGTCCAAAGGTAAAAGGCACTCTAGGCATGGTAGATAGGAGTGCAGTTGTTGTGTTGAGAAAGGTCAGTCAGAAGCAAATTGAATACTTAACAAACATACTGCAGTACACTATGTAGCCAGAGTAATGTGGCACCAATGGAGAAAATAGCTGTCCGAGGTATGTGACACAACTGTACACATGGATGGAGTATGAACATTTTAAAGAAGGGTATATTCAGAACATGAAAAAGATTGTCAACTACTTGTTTCATCAAATTTGCGAGATTACGGATAGAAGTTGGCACAACAGAACAACCACAACCTTTACAGTTTCTCTCAGTCGAAAGAAACAGGCTGTTTCAATTCAAACTTTCCTGAAGAATATATCTTGTAGTGTTTTGCACCACATACCCGAGTAACCGGGTACTCAACCCGACCATATCAGGACCCAGGTCTGATATTGCTGCAAAGATCTAATTTTTCACGAACATACATTGTACCGTACTGTACTTTACAGTACTGTACAGGTCTGTACTGGTGTGTACTGTACTGTATGTGTTTTCAGCACGCATGCTTTTAAGAAGTTAAATTGTCATGTCTGTCTGTATTTAATATACATGTTTTTATTACTTGCAAAACAATGTGTTGTATTATAACTTCATAAAAAACTTACAGTCAAACAGGGAGTAGGTAGTCTGGTACCAGTGTAACTAACTGGCAATGGATTGCAATCACTACTATTCTGCATCAATTTATATTTGACGAATTTATTGGTTAGAGAGTCAGCTGTTATGTCATCCTCTGCTCATAGTCTTCACATGCATTTTTATGGCACATATCTAAGCATGAGATGCCTTCTTCACAACTATAATGTACAGTATCTGCCCCGACTTTGCAGTAATGCGACAACTGCACTGCACGGTACAGTACAGTACATGGATGTCATGCTGATGTTCAGAATGCTTACTGTATCTTTGAGAGCATAGGCACAGTAGCTCTGTGATACACATGTATACACACAAATGTATACAGTCATCTTTCACAAATGGAAGTACTTAATTTAACAGTTTCCTGCTTTTGAATTCAAATTGAAATGAATTAACAAATTTCTAGAAACTGAACAGACTATTAGCTTCAAAGGCCTGAACAATGAATACACACCATCCGACCGTAATAAGCAACATTACTGACACTCACTGAAAAACAGTATTACATAGCTGCACTTCCTTTTGCTGTTTACCCTTTGAAATAACAAAAAATTACTTTCCCTTAAAAAAAAGTTCGATTTTTGAAATCCTCAGCGTAACTTATGCGACAAAAAGTGATTCACTGTGATTCACTCGGGGTGGATGTTAACTGTGTCAGCAAACATGAATGAGGTTTTTTCCTGACAGTTTTCAGCTGTCATGCTTTTTAAGCTCTACAGAGGACATTTTGAATTTTGTTTGAGAGGAAGAAGTTGAAGTTAAAATTTCCTCTATATGTTGTGACTTATGTGACATGGAATGGCCCTTTAGATTGTATGATGTAGTTAGTAGACAATCCGTTCAGCTGGAAGATCACTGACCGGTTCATTATCGTTATGCTCAACATATACTACTGTACATGCATGTAGTGGATACATACACGTGTGTGCAGTATATTACAGTAATCAATATGATTGCATGGAACAGAACAAAGCAACTGAGACAATCAGTAATTATACCAGCCATCAAGAGTAAACATCTCATTTCATGTAAATCATTCTTTAGAACTGTATTTTTATGTTATTTCAGCATGTAACATTTTTGGTTTTACCTACTAAGAATAAGTTTTCATAACATACTACCTGAATGTGTATTTCCAATTCAATGCAGTCTTTCCAATGAATCTTTGTACAGGAGTAGATAACAGGTGAAATGTTACTGTGAAATATATGCACAGTAGCTCCACCTACAAATCCAAGCTTCCACTACATATGCATACAGCACATTCTCCGCTGTACTGTACAGTGTTAATTGTCTTTCACTATAGTACAGGTAAACTATAAGCAAATTGCAGGAAGAGCTTGAACGTACAGTACTATAAACTGAAGTAATCTGCCCTTTCAAATGGAAGAAGAAAAAGAGTGGGGTGTGCATTTAACTACAACATGCACTGTATTTGCGACCATGGGTGATGGACGGGAGAGGGGGCAAAAGAAAAAGAGGCAGGCCAAGAAAAGCAAGAGCAGAGTGAAGTGACTATTGACATCAGTCTGTGATACCCGTGACTCGCTAGTAATGTTCACAACACACCAGCTTGTATAGATATTCAGCATGAACTTCAGTAACGTCTGTGTGTCAACTTTCTGACTCAAACATACCCATGAATTTAGTCATTTTAACGACATAGTATCCACATTTTATTAGCTGATCCAATACATGATGATGGGATATCAGACATGCAGACTGAACAATCAACAAATGAGCCAATCAAACTTGTCAATCAAGGTATACTGTACAATGTTGTACACTGTGCCATATCATGTCACATGACCAGTCTCTTTGAAAGCAGCTGACAAGGTATAAGTACCCTCCATGTTTGGTTTGGTGTTCCTCTGACCATCATCCTTCAAGCCTCACAAGCTGAACCAACGCACTTTCAAAGAATGGCATATCTGGAAAACAGCCAGCAATAACTTTGACTTGTCTTTATGAATACTGTATGAAGTCAAAGTTGCAGGTACTGTAACTGCATGTTACACTTGTTCTTTTTCAGTTGATCGGCTGTAAACAACCCACAATTGGTTTGCCTTCAACGCTGCCACATTGCACGTACCTGGAGCTCTTCATAAGTATGGATAAAAGCTGCTTTAGGATTTCCATGTACAGCAAAACCTAAAGGGGAGGAGGTAAAACTCTTCCCTATGAAACCAAAGAGCTCCAGACTTGAACAGTGACTAGACAGTTAAATGAAAACAAAAATTAAAACTTTCTTTAAATTTACAAAGTCTTTATTCACTGGGTTGGGTCTTGTTTGAGAGACAGAGCTCTGACCATTTCTTCTAAAACCAACAATATCTCTGAAGTCTTGACCCTCTCCCCAACCAGGACATCTGATGCAATTATCATCCTGTCACAGATGACCCCAGATTGCACGTCACTGCTCGATCCTGCAAAGTTATGAACTTTTCTGTAGGAAATCACGTCCCACAATGTTTCCACGTAACATGATTACTGTAAAATGGGTGTGAGGGTGATGGCAGTGGGTGAGGAAAGAGAGAAGGATGATCTCTCACAAGAACAAAAACTACACTGGGCAAAATGGTGACGGCCCTATACTCTGACAAAATGTGTTCCGACACCCCTACCTGTCGTATGCTCCAACACCTGTAGATTCCTAGGGCAGGGACTCCCTCAGGACAAACCAATGGTACAACGATAGATCTCAGTTTGAAAAGCTCTCTTATGGCCATCGATCCGTGCACGTATTCACAAACTACCAAATTTATACGCAATGTATGGCACTGTACATACAGCACTGTACGTGACACTATTTCATGTTATAATCGTTGACAGCATTGACACTGACAACTTGGTCTCATGAAATGTACATTAAAACTTATAAGGCTTGCCTATAATGGTCAGTGCACCATAACTGGACCAAACACAATGGCTGGCCAGGGCTCTAAAGGATAATGTCACAACATAATGGATAAGCAACAACACTGAAGATGTGCAGGAACATAGGAATGTTGGGATATGGCTGTAACAGTGCAAGACATACAGGGCGAAACTGCCTCGGTCAGGAAAGTATGACAAGTTCCAGAAAGACATGTACTGCACAGTACTGGGAAGTAAAACCTCAGTACACACCAGCTGTAAAATTAATCATCAAAGTAGCTAAACAGAATGGTGAATGGACAGTTTGTTACAGTTCATGACCAATAAATTATGATTCAGCAGAACTTCAAGCGAGCGTTCAATATCAGAACCATCTGATGTCATTCTCTATCATAAATGTCCACATAAGTTGGTCATTTGATGGACATTACTGCACTATAGTACTACTGCTTTACATTCAATCTGTAGGTCTGTACCATCCATCTAATTGAAATTTGCATGAATTCGACTTAATGCCTTTGGAAGCTACTGTAAGCTGTGTGATATGAAGGACAACCTTAGGAGAGTATGATCTAACGGAGTAGAAATTTCAACCATTTTGAATACTTGCAGGACAACATGTGTGTTGACAAGGTTCAGTGGTTTTGTCAGAAACCTACAGTAAAGTGCACTAATGGAAATGGTTGATTGAAATACCTTCTCCTACGGATACCGGGTCTCCAATTAACTTTACAGCCAAAGCCAACATTTGACTGGAGTCTTAATAGTTCAATATTGATTCAACACACACAGTCAGTTAATGGCTAACAGCATCATGTTGATTCTCAACTACGTAAGCACTGGGTGGTCAAAGATCATTGGCTAATATTAGCAGTGATTAAATAGATGTCGACTGCAAGTAAAATCAAACATTGGACTATGCACGATCACTATGGTTTTGTACCACCATAGTTACCAGCACAAGGTTAACACATAAAACCTTTGATAACTCATGTCTGTGTGAGCGAAATAGGAAGCACCTGCAGTTGCATATAAGTACAAGAGGCACTGCTACATTTCCATTTTTTCTTTGTACAGAATCATTTAGACCACACACCCACTCATGTAGTTTTAATCCTGACAGCATGTATGCTTTCAAAGTGACATTATGATGGTCTAGTTGTATTCACAAAGTATTACATGTAGGCCTGCACTAAAATTTCAATGTCAGGGTACAACAGTATCCATCCTTTGCTACCCTCTTTATGTATGTGACATGCTAGAGTAAATAATGTCAAAGCTTTCAACTTTAACTGTACTAGCAAACAACAAAGCAGTAATATTTCACTGCAGAGCAATCCAGTTTACCGTGTCCTGAAAATTTGAAGCTACAGTTAAGTATCTGATGTACTTCGTCATTAATTGCGTCTGCTAAAGTAGTTGACAAGACTTGGAAGTGCACAGTGCTGCATACTACTTTAGGATACTTGGTGTGGAAGTACACACAGTACATCTTTCACTATTCTTGCAAAAGCTTACAGTATGTTTTTACTGTACTCTGGATGACTGTGAATAACTCCACAACCTTCATATTCCTCACACATTATTATATAGGACATTCTAAAAACACAGCATACACTGTACTGTTGTGCAATGTACTGTCTGTGCCATCAACATAGTTCTGGGTCAATTGATCTTTCAATCTTGTGATGGATACAGAATATCTAAGATTTGAAAATTAAGGTTGATCAGACAAGAGGTACTGGAATAGCACAATGCAGTCTTCCTGTAACTTAATTTATACCAGACTTTGCATTCAAAATGGAAACACACTGATCTACTGCACATTTAGCATTAATAAGTACAGTAATTTAATTTGAAGGGACAGATTGCATAAATGCTAGAGACTCTTACCCTCTAGTAACTCCACTTGCTGGTGTACTAACAGCTGGTCAATCTGTGTTAAATACTCCAGACCAGGGGGGCAGTTTGATGGTGCCTGTTGACCTGCTGGCATCACCCCAGGTAAACCAGGGGGTACAGGTGGACCACCTGGTGCCTGCGGTGGTGGATACCCTTGCTGTGGAGGAGGGTAACCTGCTTGTGGTGGTGGGTAACCTGCATCTTGTGGTGGTGGGTAACCTGCATCTTGTGGTGGCGGATATCCACCCTGGGGTGGTGGGTATCCTCCCTGAGGTGGTGGGTAACTACCTGGTTGTTGCTGTAAAGGTTCTGATGAAATGAAGAAAGATTAGATTGGTTAAGAAGGGCACAATAATTATGCAGACAGAGATAGAGGGCAATGTGGACCAAGTGCAGTTCTTCAGTCCTTAATATCAAATGGATGATACTGTTTGGTACAGTAAATGCTGAATTATAGCATTCTTCCCCTTTGTCTGTACTATACAGTGCCTGTGACAGAAAGGTTAGGATGAAAGTCCTTTAAACATTTTACTACACAGACTAAATCCTGACTGTGTAAAATGGTTACACAAATTCCTGGTTTTAACTGAAATGAAAACATGATTCATACATATGTAACTTATAACTCACCTCGTATATTTTCATTCAGTTGAAACACCTAAAGTTCTCTTTCTAGTCCCTTAATTCCCCATAATAAAGGAATAAAAGTCACCCAGGACAGCAAAGTAAAAAATTATTGAAGGTGCTTAGGCACAAACAAGAAGTATGTATACTGTGCATACTGCAGGTTGATAAGAAAATGCTGTGATTTGTCAGATGCAATGGTTAAAGTTACTATAAGTGGGATCCCATGCCCCCTAGTCATTTTTTTTTTTCTCAAAACAAGAATGAGGAAATTCAAACTGAATAAAAAGGATTCTATTCTTGCAGGTTACAGTATTCTTTACATTAGCTGTCACTTTCATATATAATACTTGCTTTCGGTTTTCAGGTCAACTCATATGGTAGCTAAATATTATATATTTGGAAGGTCTAATTAGCATGGGAAAGAAAAGCGTAGTATGTCAGAGCAAGCTAAACGAAAATGACTTGCTTCCCATCCTTACTCATCTCCATAAAAGAGAAAAAGCTTGAAATTAAGCAAGATAGCATACAGTATGCAACAAATTTGCATAACATAATTATTCTCATTCTTTTTTAACTGTATTGGCAAAGAGAGCAAGTAGCAACCTGATGTTGACACAGAAAATGCCTTTTGCTTTTCCAGTTGCTATGGTTACTGTAGAGTAGGTAGTTAGCAGAGCCAGAGGCAAAAGTTAAATATTGGTATTTCCCGCATTTAACATGTCCCACAAAAAAAAAGAGAAGGGAGAGGGTGAAAAGTTGTGTGATCTATGACCCAAGGTGATGATCCCATGATACACAATACTGTAAGACTGACAGTTCTAAACAAAATATCATCTGCTTATCTGCACATCAGTTCTGGTAAATTCAAGAAACACAGCTTTTGTTAAGTTTAGTTCCATGTTGATATGTTACCGAACTTCCAGTGCACTATGTTAAAACGCATGGCCTGTGATAAAGTATATGTCAATCAGGCACACTGTCCTTCTGTCATTGAACTGTACATCAAAGTCATCAATTCTTCATTTCTATAAAAAAAAAAAATCATCATTTGCGCTTTAACACTCATCCAGTAAATCATTAACAGCTTTCTTTATTCTTAGGGTTTGCCAAAAAACTTCAGTCCTTAAACAAGTTGAAATAGTCCCCCACACAGCACTTGTAATTTCTGTGGCTGTGGAGGCCAATTTAGCATTTTGTACAGTGTTAGATGAGAAAAAAAAATCTTTGATGTCCATTAAGTGATTTTACATGTTTTAGATAAGCAGAAACACAAACCAAAAGAAAATGTAACTATTCAAAGGAATTTCACCTTTGATTTTATGATTTGTCTAATTAAATGGCTCTTGAACTTCTGTCTGTTATGTAAAAGTGCATAATAAATTCAAACATCTAGAACAAATTATTTAAGTTGAACGTAATGTCTGTGACATTGCACTGTAACTGATTGCATTTATCTTAATGATTACCTGCCTCTAGAGCTCAGCTGAAGTTTTGAGCACACTGCCAAGTGCAGTCAATGATCCGAAATCACTGTCCTGACTAGGACTGAATACTGTGTTCTAATACAGTAGTGGCCCAAACGTTGCACAGACCATTACTTAGGCATTTATGTATTTTGTTTGCTGTAAAATGTCAACATTCAAATGCAGACGAATATAAAACTAAAACACAACACATGCCAACAATAATGCAAAACTATGTTGTACAGTAAGTCAGAAATCAATCTAAAAGGTGCCTCATTAACATTTATAAGTTACTTACCTTGTTTGTTTAACAAACAGTTATGCCTAACATGCAATGTTTCCAAATTGAAAAGTTTTGCTTATATTTAAGGGCCAATCAGCAGCTCTCTCTGTGACTCATGTCTTTATGCCATGGCATATTTACAAAGGCACTGCACTTATAAGTTCCTGTTATGCATCAATATTGTTATAATTACAGAGTAATTTTAGGCATATAGTGCACTAAGCAAAAAGACATACTGTAAAGTCTGTCACAAAGAAACAATGACATGCAGGTAACTTGGACTTCAGACAACTATTTTCTTAAAAGTGCTGATGAAAGACCCCCATGCCTCAGACTAACCTACAATACATGTCTGATACGGGAGAATTGTCAGGCTAGCACTACAGTGCTTAATGTTAGAATTGCTACAAGTAGCTTGTAAGTCTGTATTTAGTGGTAGCCTACAGATTTTTCACAGCCTTTGCAAGGGGTGCCTTTAAAACTACAGTAACTCATTTTTTACATTATTCCCTACATGCTTGGATGACACTATGTTTGATGACCTTGACAAAACACTTTGAGGGCAAAAACACCCAAAACTTTCTAATTCCAAACAGAGAACACACTAACAGAAAAACAGATTCCAGTCTGGTTCTAAATCTATGGCCACATAATGTGTGGCTGGATAGGAAGAAACCAATGAGCATGCAGCAATGGAGAGATCATGCCAGGTGTTGAAAAGTGTTTCACTCAAGATACAATTATGTGGAGAGAAGTGAACATCTCACTTTTAGCACCACATAAAATTGTTTTTATAACCACACAACTAAAACTGAAAATCAAAAGTGTTCTTGGAAGTTTGCAATTTGGAGTAACTGTATACCGTAGAAGCCGTACAGTAGAACTCTATATCACTGCGGTACAGTACATGGAAGAGGTTTGGGAATCGCTTGAATTTGAACCCTGCAATATTACAGTATTGTTCTGCACTTTGTATCCTCGAGTTCTGCATGATACACCAACTTCAAACCTGGGAACTACAGTACAAGTGACATGCTATGCACGAATTAAAGGGATTGCATGTGTACGGAATGCATGTCTCTCGCTGTTTTAGATGAACGGTGCATGTGAGGTTGTCCACGGACATCATTCAATGAACAAAAAATGACAGTGACCACTTTGAAAGACAAAAGAAGTGACACAAAAACAGCAAACAACAGAAATCAGACTTGGGAATTAATTATCCTTATTATAAGCACCTACATAACGAATATGCAACAGTACAGTTCTCATTGGTCTAGATATTAAATCAAAATAAAAAAACTACTGACACAACTACCCAAGTCATCCTTCCTTGATCGGTGTCAGGAATTGTAGTATTCAGTAAAACAAAGTACTGTATTTACAAATATGACCTACTGTAAAAACTTTGTGGCATCAGTGATCTGCTGTTTTGACTGTTTCTGCTATTTCCCATTTGCTTGTTCAAAGGAGTGCTGATTAACTGTAAGTTGAATAAAAACTGTCAACCACTGCATAATTGTATTTTACACATTTTGTTGTTCTGCTGGTGGGCTTTGGAAATACATGATAGGACTTACCAGTACTTGTTATCCCAAACTGTCCAAATGGTGCAATTAAAAGTCATTTAAATGTTGAACATGAAATTTCAATGTTTCTATTCACTTGCCCAAGCATGAAATAACTTTAATTTTAGCAACCTTAAACTGTGTGTGACTTCAACACCGTCCATGTAAGAATGTCCCATAAATTCACTGTTAACTGTCACTTACCGTTGCAAATATTACTGCACATGTTTATGACACCAAGGAGATATTGCCAATGAACATCTCTTTACCAAGAAAGACAAATACAGTAAATTTCCCAGTCTAGCAAAAGGGATAAAAAAAACTGCACATATTTCTGTTAATGAGCAATATTAATTTCATAAACCAGTTCAACATCTGTTGTTGGTGAAGTCTACTGAATAAAGGAACAAGTCCATCTCTTTCTTGTGAATAGGTTTTGGCATTCTCAAGCTTCATATCATCTGAACAAATGAATTGTAACATTTTGTAACTTGCAGTCAGATACTACACCATCTGCAATTCCTTATCCTCAAATGAATCATCTAATTCAGTGCAAACTGGCAAAGGTCCCTCTGAATGAAAAGTTTAAGCAAATTTTACTCTAGGTAACAACCAATCTCATTGGTGATACATGTACAGTAGCGACTAAGGCTGTGACTACATTAGAGCTCAGGATGTAGCCTACAAACACTGTGAACTTGAAATGACCCTTTGCTTTCAGTGAAAGATCAAGTGCCCTTAAACCCTTCACGAAGGAAGTACTCGGTCGACTTCCCCACTATGATCAATTGCTTCTATACAGTCAAGTGTTCACATTGAGGACATCTACTAATGCATGTATGTGACACAACATACTATGAATAGCAATAGATTTTCTTTCTTTTTTTCATGATTATTGCAACATTCACAGATCTCTCCGGGACTCCAAACCTCCACCAAGTCAGCACTGGTGCATACTTTTACATATAACATTGATAAGGTGATGTCTTGTCAAGTTCAAGAGCCATTCAATTTTGTGGATCACCTTGCGATAATCCGTGTGATGCATCATGATGGACCATTCAAAATATAAGCTCTGTCAGACAGTACCGAATCACCAATTAGCTTCAGTACAATCTGCCAATAGCCACTGTAAACTTGGCATGCATTAAACAAAATTTTTAGTTAGTGTTTACTCCAGAAAGCCATCCCAGGGAAGTAGTAGCCTTAGCTCCATTGGCTGGTTTGACAGATTGGTCAGACACCTGGGTAGCTTGCACAGTCTTGCACGCTATGCATAATAAATAAAGCTAAAGGTTTATGCACTGTGTGGCTCATAAATTTAATGCATCAGCAGCGTTTCCATCTACAATCAATCATATGCTTTGCCTGACATAATTTTCCCTTCTATCAAGTGGAAATGTTGCTTATTTTACGAATTCAAGCTGCATGAAAATTACATGGAAGACATGTGTTCAAGATAAAAGTGCCAGCAAAGTGTAAATCTTCAGCTTAAGATTTACAAAACACATTAATGCTCAGGAAGACTTGCAGCAGTATTTAGCATTGTTAAAATATATTTTGAAGCTGTAAATGAAAGAAGCCTGACTTGAACAGTATTGTTATAGAGTGGCAAACTTTGCAAAGTACAGTATAAGCACTGGTATAGTTCCAGTTTAAGAAAATTAGTTGCACCAAGTAAGTACAATAAATCACAAGGATTAGACAGTGTTGTACAGGCCATAAAAATTGCCACACCTCTTCATACAGTTAATTTTTCAGCCATGATTCAATGTCATATTTTATTGAACTCTGTGAACATGCAGTGCTGTATAGTTTATAAACCTGCACATTTCTGTAATTACATTTCTTTTCTGATGTCTGAGAGACCAAAGTTGATGTAACTGAAGCCACAAGTATATACCCTCAAACACCTACCAGACAGTTGGTACGTGACCGAATTTTTGTAATGTTTGTTTCCTTCTCTTTTTTGGTGTGCTGTCCATACAGGTAGGTTTTATACAGACATCAGCCTCAGGTCAGAAAATTATATTCAGTGATCACTGAATACAACTTTTTGTTCCCTTGGGTTTGTTTAGGGCACCGAACGGGGAAACACACAGGAACTTCAAGCTTGCAACCAGGGTTATGCCGAAAAATGAGGGTATCCCCGTTTCTGGATATTTTAACATAGTGCAAATTGGGGTATCAGATATGTGCCCTCAACTTTTTAGGTGAATCTAAGTTTTCCCCAATTACCTACATGGATCTATACCTGTGTATAGGAGTGTCTGTGTGTTAAAAATTATACACACAATCCTGTTTCTGGCGTGAATTGGGGATACATGCAAGACTAAATACCAGTAACTGGGGACATCACCTGCAAAGTGGGGATACCCCCATTTACATGAGGAAAAGTTCATGTCCCCGATCGGCGCCCTAAATGGGTACGTGTGTGTGTGTTTGGTGCACATTTTGGGCCAATTCAACGGATATATATAAAGGAAGAAAGAAGGAAGATTAATACAATGAGATTCACTTCATGCACTGGCCAAAAAAAAAAAAATTACCTTTCTCAGGCTCTGAGTTGTAAGAGGAAAGAAGGAATCAATATGTTACATGCAAAATGACAGACGATGCAGGTTGAAAATGAGATAGTAAATAACATTGAATAGCAATGTAAAGCCTGGATGTAACCAAAGTGTGGGGAGGGGGAGGGATGAAGGAAGAAACTTTAAATGAATCTGTTGATTAAGAATAGGATGAACATTCCACAGCAAATACATTCAACATACAGTACTAGATTACTTAATGTAAATGTACTAAAAAAACTTACAAATTTCTTATTATTAGTTGTAAATGCAAACCTTTCGAATACTCTACAGAATGCACTTACTTTATGTACAGCACACATTTATACTCTCTTTCTGCTAAATGATACACTGTACACCTGCAGATGGATCCCACCACTTTCAGCATCATTTTGTGCCATTTGATGGTTGCTAGGAAGGGGGGGGGGGGACACACATTAGAAGAGCATAAATTTGTGCCACCACTGGAACGTTTACTGTTTACAATGAAATGTAATTTTAAATCTGTTCTGATTTAACATATATTTGAAAGGCGCAAAAAAAATGAAAAAAAAATATGGAAACTTAAGAAAAGTCATGTGAGTAAACAACAACATTTTCAACATACAGCATGTTTGGAACTTTCATGATTCATGACAGAGTTTGGATAATTTGTAAAGAGAATTTTCTCAACCCAAACTCTGGCCCATTCCTTTTTCCATAAGATGTTACACTTTCACAGATACATTTTCAAATTCTTCCCAGAAATATCACAGAGACTGCTTTGGGTCAAAAATTGGCAATGACAACAATAAAGCCACAACAGACCTTGTTCCTGAACCCTTCAAGGGAAATCCACATCCTTGATAAATGTGGAATTGTGGTTGTTCAAAACATATCTTTTACCAGGTAAAAGGGCTTACAGAATGTGGCCTGCCACTGTTACCTGTACCTGTAACAACTAAGAGTCTGTCCAGAAAGTCAAGTCCTAGTACCCTGTAACTTCTGTATGCTGGCATGAAGGTCATAAGACATATTCTGAGAAACTTAGCATTCTATTCTATTATCATACTCTTCCTCTTAATGTTTTTTATGAAGGCTTTTACATCTTCTCTGAGACTGGCTTTACATGGCATGATACCAGGCACTGGCCACTATTGCATTTACCAAATGAACAATAAATGGTAGGCTTGGTAGCACTGCCTAACAATGTCAAATGAGTGCAAATTGATCTACTTAAAGAAGGCTAACAAACACTAGGATCATCTCAGAGGATGCTATTGCCACCCATTGTGCAGTTGTAATGGTAGCAACCAGACAGTAAGGACTAATGAGTCACGCTTCATAGCACATATCTGCTGGCCTCCCCTCATGGAGGTACTGAGGCTGTGAGCTTCCCTCATGCTTGTGGGATAAAAGCAGACTGCATAATGAGCAGCAGTGTGAAGCTTTGTAGACCTAAGGTAATCTTAGGTTGGATTTGGGAGGCTTCACTAAGGTAAACTATAAATTACTGTAACTTACAGCAAACATAATTTGTTTGATAAAATTCAATAGAAAGGCAATAATTAATACTTGCCACATTCTAGACAGAAAAACAAGTACAGTATGTATACTGTATGACTAAGTGAGTAATTACTGAATCATATTGGCAAGGTGCATAATGTGCATGTTTCTGACCATGATTCACAAGCTAATCTGAATGCCATCAGCACACATCTCGAAGTACTTTGAACAAATTTGATTAAATAATGTTTAGGGATGGTTTACCACTTTACCAACAGATTCCAAAGACACAAAAAGTGTTTGTTATTTACTGTATCTATTGGAGACATCTAACATTTGTGAAAAATTGCCAAATTGATAAAAACTGACAATAAATTCATAAATAGGAGCGGTGACTAACTAAACAGCGAGGATGGACTTTACCCACAAATCAAATCTGACCAATTTGGTAACAATTTATCAGTCTGTTCCATTCACTAGTATGTGCTTACAGTATGAGATACTTCATACAGTACTGACAATCTTACTGTCAACAAAACTTGTTAAAAAAAGAAAAAAGAAACAGAATTGCAATTGCTATTAAATTGTTTTGCTATGCTTACATAGCACAATGACCTAGTATGTAAAATCTCCAGGACTGATCTTGGGGAAAGGGTTGAAGTAAAATTAACATGGTCACATGTAATGTACAATTGTATGGGAGATACCAAAGAACTCAATTTAAAGTTAGATTTAATGTGCTAACTGTACTGTAGGATCTTACCTGACATGGTTACTTCTGGCAAAAATGTGCTCAAACCAAAGCTTATAACTGCAAAATGAGAAAAGAAAAAAGAAAACCATCATCAATTTTCCTCATGCGAAAAGTTTGATCCAGGTGGAGGAGGGGAGGGGCACTGCTTAACACCAAGTGAAAAGAACCAGCTGAGAAAAAGTGACCTTCCCCTTAAAAGATTGTCAAACATGGTTCTTTGTCACCAAATAATATGCTGCACAACAAGAGTGATGGACTACATAGCAGTCAGAACCCAGAAGTTCACAAGAGTTTCCTGATTTATAAAGTTTACTTGAAAGCATCCTGTAATTTTTTAAACATAAAATGTCAAAACAATATGGTTGGTGTACTTGGACTACCTTTGCACAGGCCTGTGTTGTAGTTACAATACATATTTTTATAGAACATGTTTTTACTTTATACACATGTCAATGACAAGTGTTTTCACATACAATCCTTTCATACCATCCCAAAGTAGGGCCCTTAGGGCTTTTAATTTCACTAAGTACCACAAAAGTGGTACAGTGGACTCATAGGCCTACTTGGATTACCCTGTGCTATCCAGGTTCTAATTTCCCCTCTCTATGGGCAAACAGATTCTCAACCACCAGCACTGTAATTTCAAGCTAAATTGATCTATTTTCTTGGTTAGTGTCAGAGCTAAATTTTATAGAAAAACAACAATGTCCAAGAGTTGATCTTAGTCTAGCAGCAACCAAAATCAGTCTATCATTAAAAAAAAGCTATTTACCTTACTATAACAAAGAATGGGAAAAACAAAGGGTCAGAAAAACTGTCAGTATGCAATTACCCTGGAAGGTATCTTGCAATCTGCAACATTTGGAAGATTTTATCGATGAGTTTTAACAATCATATCCCAGATCTTGCCAGTTTGCATTTTAAGAGGCTAGTTAATTGTTTACCGATTTACCGCAGCCCATCGTCATTACATGTCGATGGGGTCATAAGAACTGGGGCAGACAGCCATCTCTGGCTTATGTAGAGCCCCATCTTTTCTGGAAAATAGGATCGATGATGTTCTTGAATCCATTGACTGTTGTAGCAGTGACAGCCTCCTGTGACAGATTGTTCTATTCAGTAATAATATGCTGACTAAAAGAATAGTTTCTAATAGCTAGTCTACAGTGGTGCTTCTGGAATTAAGGCTGATGACCTCTTGTTCTGCTAACATCCGACAATTTAAAAAAAATAGCCTGATCAACATTTCCAGACCCCTTAACGATTTTAAAACTTCAGTCAAATCAGGTCTTAGTCTATGCATTTCAAGAGAAATCAAACCAGTTCTTTCAAGCCTTTCAAGCTTAATTATGCCTACATGTATACTAAGGAATAACTTACTATTCTGAGAAGAGAAAGGAAATCATTCTCAAAATGATAATTGCCAAACTTAAAAGGCAGATACTCATCATCCCAGACAGACTTTCCAATTCTCCTAACCACTCAGTTTAGTTCCCTCTACACTGCAGACATCCTTCTGCAAACACAATCATACAGTAATTTGTGTGGTGCATATGCTCATGAGAAAATACAGCACAAGGATGACATACAGTACATCAAAACACTCCACCCCTGTGTATGTTGTATAGTACTGTATGAGCAACTCTGCATCTTTTGAATTTGCTGTCAAAGAGCAGGACCAATTGATAGCTGCCCAAAATGTAGCTTGGGGTGATGCGTGATGTGGTGAAAATATTTTGAAAAATTTGAGAATGACACATCACAACCATTTACTAACAACCATACCTAAGGCAGTTTTGGCTAGTCTGTACAAACTGACAAGATCTGGGACAAGATCTATTTTTTTCATTGCCTACTATATAAACACTTCCAGCATGCCAAGGGTAGGCCAACGGTTTCAAGCTCTGATATTCTTTTAAGATGAAAAGTCATTTTGAGACAGTATATTAAACAAAATAGAATATCCTTTCGAGTCTTTCCGGTGATATACAAATAGTAGTTGTAACACTGGCTGTATAGTCAGACAACTAAAAGAGTGAATATAGCATCTATGTCTTATCTTTCTTCTTTTTCTAGTTTTTTCTCTTTGAAGACTTTCGAAGTTACAGATTTTCTGCGCAATGAACAACATGTAGAGAAACCTGTGGAAGAAGTGATAGCTAGATTATTCCTGAAAGAGAAATAGGTCGGAGGAGGATTTGAACCTAGGATATCATGATAACAGATGCATCATAAGTCTTACCATAACCCACTACGATACAAGAGCGGATGTGCTGGTTAGGTGTTCGAAAATGGATACAATACACAAAAGCGTAATCCAACCTAGGCCTAGTCATATAGTATTTATATATACATATATTATAAGTATACATCCCCTAACCCCGAATCATGACACCTAACCCGATCCCCTAACCCTGTTTATCAATGCTAGTTAGGCAATTCCTTTCATCATTGGCCATTCAAGGATGGCGGTGGACCGAATCCAACAAACGAATCGAAGCTAGCAAGTACTTTAATATGGTACTGATTCTAAAGTTGCGCCAAATTTGTTTGCAAAAATTTGTTTGCAAATTTGTTTGGATGAATAGTCGCAAAGATTTATAAAAACTAAAAGATAGGCATATACTACCTAACCTAGCCTGCACTCACAGTTATGAGACTGTAACTTGTACTGCATGTAACGTAAGCAGCTCCAGTGCAAAGTTTACACTGTGCTATAAAATGTATAATGTAACCACTGTGATTGTAAGTTACTGTACTAATACTACCAGGTGGTCGTAGCTTATAAAATCGGCTAGTAGGTTAGTTCAACAAAAAACTCTAATATTAGAAAAGGTCTAAAAGCTAAGTGGTGAAATTTATTAGAAGTGACAATAGGCTACATTAGGCTACGCAGACCGTTAGAACAGAACTGCGCTATATATAGCCATTACTGCAGTTTACCATGGGACTGAAATCTTCCCCGCCCACAATATTGGACGAATCCCTCACACTAACCTACCGTACCTTACACTGGTATGTGTAACTAAAGTAGTGCTACCAATAAGTACCAAGGCAAGGTGTGCAATACAGATCCAGCGTAGAAATCAAACCAAACAACTGTCAACTAAAACCGAATGACTGCCTTTTAGCATAATGATAAACTTTTTGAAAAAGTCACAGTCAAAATCATTTTGAAAACGCACATTTACCTTCACAAGGATATCACCTCTGTGATGTCTTCAATTTACGGGTGCCGTGGTGACGGTGGTAACACTTTGCAAACGCGCACTAGTATTAAACGCGAACGTTATGACGTTTCAGCAATCGGGTGGAGTTTGGTAAACAACGAACTGGCTAGAAATGTATTATTGGAATATGCTAGATATTTGATTTCATCGTCTCACCAAAGAAGGATCGTACGGAAGTGTAGAAGAAACATTGCATTTCCCGAGTTACCATCTTGACAAAACTACAATTATATGCCGTTAAGACGAATTGGCAACCCTATTTGTGGAAAGAAAGAGATAAAGTGAAATTCATCTCTGTGATCACAGACTAAGTCTCAATTTTTTTCTTGAAGTGAGATCTTCTTTTTAATTTTTAAAACAAAAGAACAAAGTTTTTGTTTCTTGTTCTTGAACTATAGTTGTTCATCGGTAAAACTTTTAAGCAAGAAACAGTGCTTACATTTTTTTCCTCTTTTTTGAAAGAAAAAACTTAACTTTCGACTTCCGTTTTCTTAATATTTAGGGTTAAAGTGTGAAAACCATTTTCTTTTCAATCCTGTACATTGACCCTACTTTCTATGATTTTTTAATTTTCTTATGGCCAAAGTAATCTTCCGTAGAAAGTTCGTACCTGAAACAAAACTTTCCTTAACTACCGAGTTTTTGCTACTGAAGCTTACGAGTGCCGTTAAGATAAGAATACCTTTGCCCCATAAGTTTTCAATTTTCAGCGAAATGTCTAGATAAAGAGGTAATATCACACACACCCACACGCACACACACACGCACACACCACACTAAAACAGAAAAAATGATCAAATGTTTTGTTATTGAAGAAAAATAAAGAAATTGGAAGGTGTTAGTATGGCAAATGGTGCAATATTTGGTCAAAGTTTGGTCAAAGTTTTTAAAATGTAGAGTAAATTTCGAAGTCTCTAAAATATTGTTTACACCTTTTACGCAGAAAGTTGGAATCCTCTCATCGTCATGTCTCAATCCAAAATCAGAGACTGCATTAGCTGGTGCTCAGTAAGTATCCTCAGTGTAAACGTACGCTCATTAAAAAAATCCATAAAATGGCAAAAATGTCATTAACAAACAAATATCGTATTGTATGAACCGTAAGTTGGTCACCAGTTGTTCAGAGGTTAAGAGGTTTTTTGAAGAAAAGCATATGACATTTGGCTAGCCTTACATGCATAGGCGCACAAAAAAGAATGCGAGCTGAGTCCTGAGCAATATGTGGCAGAAAGCCAGTGTCATTAGTAACAAGGAACACTGCAAACGACTCAACAGTTCACCCGTGAACGGAAAACATATTTTCACCGCATAGCCAATGGCTACAACCTTCAGTGAATTATAACACAGTACAACGTGGACGTGTGAAAAGAAGTGCATGAGTTCAATATTCCATATTTTAACCATTATTCACAACCAGAGGATTCATCATTTTGAAGATTTTTGTCGACTTGATCACTGCTTTAAAAATGAACAATTACACATTTTTCTTGCAAAATGTTCAAATATCAACTACACTGTGTCAATTTAACAATTATCTGCAAAATGTTGACTTGATCACTTCTTTTCTAGGTGAGCAACTACACAATTTTATGCAGAGTGTCAACGTGTTCGTCTTTCTAAGTGAACAATCAATTTCCTTCTAAATGTTCAAATTACAATTGATCTCATCCTGTTATTTGTATTTCTGGTTCTGGATGTTAACAAGTGGACATTTTTGAGAAAATTGTTGAAAACAAAGATATGATCAGCTGCGATACGAACATTTTGCAGAAAATAGAACCAATTAGGTTAACAATGTACAGGAAAATGTTGAATTAGTAACGTAAAATAACTAAACAATTGATCATTTTTTCCTTTTGCATGTAACATTTACTTATCATTTTGAATTTTTTTTACAGAAAATAACCAATCTGTGGCAAAAGATATTCTCATCTTGATGGTACTATTAAACTTCCGTAGTTTACAGATACTTGCAAATGTTATGTACATATCAAAGTTGTCGTGGGGTCGATTACTTTTATGGGGAAGGGGGGAGGGAGATCACTTTAAAGCAAAACCTTGAGGTTTGGATCTTGCGAATTATATTTTAACCAAGTAGGGGATACAATAATCGTAGTCTATGCCTGTATACCGGTGACGGCTATAGCGTTTTAGTACCACCCAAAAATTCCTGACTCATTTTGTTATAACGTTCATTATCTTGCCAAGGCTACGCTGCAAGCTGTGCTTTTTTTACGGCTGTTCAGTTTTCATATATATACTTTCCACGAAATCTCCCTGTCTGATATCTCTCTGTCCCTCCCCTCAAATTTATAATGCTCCTGATCAGAGCGTCCTGTAACTCCACGATCGATATGGATAAACATCAGAAATTTTGGACGTTTAGACCGGGGCCTTCACACCATAAGAGAAGCAGGACAAAGGTCTCACGTGTTTTTTTACACGTTTTCCTTAAAACCATTGTCAAATGCTCGCAGCTTTCACACCGCAAGAGGGGAAGCAAATGTTCTCTAAAAACGAAACTCTCTCAAGGAAGTTATGATCATTGCTTTCTCTTTGAAAATTCAAACTGAGATAATTACTTTTTAAATGGTTATACTACAATATTCAATTGAAAGCAAAATATGTATATAAGAACGGGAACTACTTTTGAAGAGATTATTAATGTTTCCCAGATGTAAGAGAGTAGGCCCTATTTAGAGAAGCTATAAGGTCTGGAAGCTTGGAAAAGATTGTCAACATTGGTTTATCGTTTATATTAAAAGGTTAGAAAAAACCTATACCAGTACAGGTGATATCTGCGTTGTCCTTCTTGTTGTTGCTATACTGTGTGAGGTGTGTGTATGTTTGTGTATAGGTATGTGTGTGTGTGTGTGGGGGGGGGGGGGTAGGTGGTTGATTGATTGAGGGATAGATGGTTTTCTGGGGAGGGGAGTGGGTGTCCAGTTGATTAAATGGCTCATTGAGTTGATATTGTTTTTTGTAGTGAGTTGGCAATTACTTGTCAATACTTCTAATCAGATTTATTCCATGTATCTATTCCTGCACTTGCTGAAAATGTGAGATACTGGATTTCTTAGCACATATACTGCCAATGGTTAATACCTTATAGGGGAAAAGTCAGGTTTTTGTGTAGGAATGGACTCAATCCGTCCCTATTTTTGACCGTCGTCCCAAGGAAGGAGCATAGGCAGGTGGTACCACCCTCTCAGGACTTAGAGTCAGGATTTCAAATCAGGGAGTCCACAGATATAAGCGGCACGAGGAGAGGTCAAGGGGATGGAGCATCCCCTCCCCTTTGCCTAAAAAGCATATTTTTGGCCTTTCAGTTGGCCAATCATGGTGCAAACCATGCAGCAATGTCAAGCAATGTCAACAATAGTATCTTATATACAGTAAAAGCTGTCAGATACGACTAGAACCATACATGGAATAGACCTTTGTATACAAGATCCCAACTTATCATACGAAGTATAATAACAGACAATTATGTGTAGGTTTTTCAAGCAAACTGATTTCACTTTGTCTCATGCTTTTTGCTGAATATTACATTCACCGATACTTTAGACACTACTGAACAAAGCACATGTGGATCTATGCCAACCCAGAAGATTCCGGATAAGTATTCCTGAAATTTCTGCTGCTCCTATTAAACAATTTCTGATTGCGGTTATAACAAATGCCGGTAACGAAAACGAAAACATAAATATAACAAGACACCTCGACTGTAATTAGTTAAGGGCAAAAAAAAAAAAAAAAAAAATGCAAAATGGAGTACCTTAATTAATTTAATAAAGCAAAGTATTTTTCTCATTGCAGTATGTTTAACATTATCTACCCAATCCTCTTGAATATTCCCGCAAACATTTTAAAAATCTTAAAGAGAAAAATCCTTGTACGTAGTTTGTGTCCATACTTTAACATTTGTTAGAAAATTAAGCCACGTCAATTGCTGAGAATCTCAACAAGGAGCATTCTTTCAGTCTGTAAAATTGATTTAAAAGCTAAGACTTTGCTTTGCGAAACGGTTTCCATCGTTTCTTCTTGGAGATTGTGCCAACAGATTCTTTTTCTGCTAGATCAATGAATCCCCAATCATTAGATTTTGACTTTTTACATTTCTTGGCGATCAGTTTGTCGACATAATCAGGAATATTACTCTGCACGTCAGCGCTATTTATAATCTCAATAACACCTACTTTGTCTCTCGATTGCACCTGTTTCTTCGATTTCTTTCGAAAGACTGATAGAAACTTTCCCTTTTTCTTTGGTTTGGAAGGGCTATTTTTCCCCTCGTCTGTACAATAATTAGGGGGCGCTTCATAAATATTTATTTTACTACCAACAATTTCAAGATGTTGGTCGCTCCCGGCTGCATCATCATCATGAGACTCCTTCATAGTGTTGACAGGCTCCTTCTCACCGATGACTTCCAAGAAAAAGTCGTGCTGGTTATCAACTTGCTTCTCGTCAATACAGAAATCACTCTCTTCGTCTGCCGAGTCTTTTCGTCCGACACTTTGTGTCCCCTCGCGGCAGATATCTTTGCCAGAGTCATTCTGAATGGCGTCTACTTCAGCCGTACCTGGAGATGTAGGCCTACCTTCCGTTAAAGGAAGGACACCCCCACCTCCACATTCTTTGTCGACATCAGAAGGCGCACAGTTCACTTCAGTCGTTTTATTTGATTTCGTATTTGATGTAGGCTGGGGGATAATAAAGCTCCACTCTGAATTAAATTCCATCGCGACGTTCTGATCAGAAGAATTATATAAAAACTCGTCTTCTTTGTGAGCAAAATTACCATTACTCAGACAGGGCTCGAGCTTGTCAGTTGCATCAACAGTTAGTCCGTCCAACGTTTCTTCTGCACTGCCATCCAAAGAAGAATTTTCAAAAAATGCTGCGTTTCTCCACATTCCTGATTCGTAATTATTGCCGCCTTGTTGCTGAACATGAGACCCCGTCGGAAGAAAAGGGGTGTCATCTTCAGACGATACGTGGTCACTACATTTGCGAAATTTTTTAAACCATTCGTCTTTCATGAAGCTAAAACGAGAACTTGACTGTCGGGAAAAGCTGCTTTCAGGTGTGGAAAATTTCTCAAAAAATTCGACTTTCTCCTTCGTAGATAAGTTCAAGTCGACAACTGTCTTTTCTTTCTTCGGTCCTCTTCTCAGTGGCAGCTTTTCCCAAATCGATATTCTTCCCTTCACCTTTGATGGAGGTGTACATGTATCGCTCTCAGTGTCAGATACGTCGGTGCGTGTCAATTGCCTCTGATCATGACAGGTCGTATTCCCATTTGGTTGATCCTCGTCATCTTTTGCAATTTCATCGACCTCCACAACATCTCCCCCAACCTCGCCCTTGAACGTGTCCTTGAATGTATTGATATGTTGACCCCCAGTATCAATATTATTCCTTTCGATATCGTTATCATATTGAGCCGTTGTCTCGTTGTCTATGTCAACTGAATGTTTCACAGTGCTATTGTGACCACCGTACTTCATAACTCCTTCCCAGAAAGTAATCTTGGCTCTGATGGAAGGATCCGACGACACTGTCTCATCAACTGCTTCGGTGTCAACCTGTATGGGATCATTTGAGTTTCCTAGGGGTTTAAGCCTTGGATTGGTGCGGGAGTTCTCTCTCGAGGGAATGTTCGGTCTTGGTTCTTCACATTCCACAATATATTCCCCTCTTTGAGAGACTTTGCCTGTATCGCAGTCACCCTTAACTTTAGTGTGGTTGTTTTTAATATCTTCTGCAACATCTTCAATCGTTTGTTTCATCTCAGTGAGTTCTTCTTTGAGATGTGTGATTTCATTCAAATTAAAATCAGACAAACTAATTATATCGTCTTCATCTTCAAGTTCTAGGAGATCTTCCCAACACTGAGGTTCACTGGTAGGCTGAATTTTCTGTGGATAGTCAGGTGGGCTAATTTTAGGAGATTTTCCTCGTGTGATTGCCTCTACGTCACTCACAATGTCATCCACAGTATCAAGTATTTCATGTACAGGGGAAGATTGGGCATCAATTGGTTGACCTTCATATGTGTCACCCTTGTAAACTCCTACTTCTGAAGGGGGAATCCGACTGCTAACAGTAGACGGGTCGTTATCGGACATACTATTTGCTGAAATGGGTGGAGTAGGGAGATTTTCGCCTTTATCGTGTAACTTGTTAGTTAACTCATTTTTTCCTTCATAAGCTGAAAGGTCCATCGGAGTAACGTCAGTGAAACTTCCATGGAATGTCTCATCGTTTACTGATAGTAACGTAGAGACATCTCCAGAAGGTTCTTCATATTCAGCAGTTGCTGTAAAACTGATGGAAGGGGTGTCTTCAGACTTTGGAGGAGTTGACTCTTTGACTGGTTTCCGTTTTGGATAAGGCGTCGACACATGTTTAGGTTTTTGTTCCTTTGGAAAAGTGTTGGGATTATCCACTATGCCTTCTTCCCAAAAAACGAAGTCCTTCGTAAAACGAACGTCTCCCTTTTGCAAGTCCGCGTAACTCAAGAAACAGTCCTGGATTACGTTTTCTACAGTAAGGACACTGACGGCTTTACGCATGACATCTCTGACTAGGGTATTAGACGCAGTCTTCACTGGTGATTTGGACGTTTCATGTACTTGATTTGGTGCTTTAAGTTCTTCAGAAGCGTTAGGCCAATCGGAATTTTCCACCATTCGTTTGCGTCGACTTCTGTAGTTTAAACGAATGTCTTTAGATGATATGGCATGATCAGAATTAGATCTTCTGCCGAATGTCCTGGTGTCGAACCCAAATACCGGCCGATTCGCGTATTTTTCGTACTTTGAAAAGTGTCCCGCGGCAGTGATGTCTGTGCCCGTCTTGCTCTGTTGCATTGGCCTAGTAGATTGCAATATATCGTCACATGACTTCACCGTTATAATTTTCTCTTCATCTTCCAGTGCGTGATCTAAGTTGTATTGAAAGACGTGAGATTCATCTTCAGGAGAGAATTGAGCTGAAAAATTATTGATCTCACGAGCTTGCGGGCGTCCCTCATCTTCCTCGTGAGTGACTGCATGATTCCTTGTCGGGCTCCGAACAAAGCTGGAATAAAGACCACTCCTGATTGCTTCCATGATACCAACGACACGAAGACTTGGAGATGGTGAATTTTGTGAAGAGGTTTGCTGCCGTTTTCCATCGTCGGCATCATCTGCGAAAAAGAGTTCATCAGCTGTGACGTATTCATTAGATGAAGAAGGATGACTTGAGAGTGTGCTGCCCTCACTATTCATTTCTCGTTCAAGTGGCTATCTGAAATCAGTCTGAAAGAAAAGTTAAAAGGTTACTTTGTTACTTTTTCTTACATAAAAGTGCAGAAAAGAGATACATGGTGTCGCTCCTTGTGATCATACTTTGTAACCTTTTTTTCACGTACAAGTAGCTTATGTTACGACAGAAAAGAGAGAGAGAGGTGGAGAGAGAGCACACAACAGAGAATCTCTGCAATAAGTGGGTTCTCGTGACAGTGACGTACAAGTTATACTTTATGCCTACAGAAGATCGAAGAAACTAACATTGAATTATGGGTTGCAGGTCGTCTCAGGCTGACATGGCATGTATAGTAGATGTACCTTGAGTCGACCAGTATTTTGAGTGGATCAATGCTTTTTAAACTCCAGTGAGGCCGTGTGGACGGGAAGGAATTCCAAAATAAGCATCGCTAACATTATATTTACTTCAAACAACATCAAAAACAAGTATTTGCCGTGTTACTATTCATTTCCATTGAAAATTTTACTCACAGTCAAAGTATCAGGGATGTTGCTATCATGTTACAAATCGTACCAAAATATCGACCAGAATATCTTCAGTAAAAGCCTCGTTCAAAATGTGGATAGAAGAGACAATATTTTTAGCGTCTTTTGACATTATGTATTTATTCGATAATAAGCAATATTTTGATAGATCTTATTCTGACGTGATCGACCCCATGTTTCATCAAAAGCCTAGTGTTATGTACGGCTACGTTAAATTCAAGACGTATTTCCAAGTAATACTCATTTTTAACACAAGAAAAGGTATCAGAATGATAAGGGCAAATTTATGAATACTTAGTCAAGTTAAATGTATTATGTTTTCATATTTCTAGGATTAAATGTTTGTTAGGTGATCGACTCATGATACCCCCATGCCACTAATAACCTGCCATCTTTTCCATTTTCTGAAAGTTCGTTTTGTTTTACACAGGTAGATTGCTTAAAGTTGCAGGTAACTGATTTCTTACTTTATACTTCAAGTTAGTAGTTTATGCGACTATAACGAGACGCAAATTTCATTTCTCAACGTTTATCTTGAAAAAGTATAGTTCTGGAGTGCTTGAATTTCGTTAAAACTACTGATCAAAATTAGCTTGACAAAAAATGGAGGTCTTTTTGACGATATATATAACCTACCAATTTTCAGTATGACTGAGTAATTTTGGATGGAGTTTCGAAAACATACGATAGTGGTAGGGAGGAGGAGGTTGTCATGTATTTGTTAAGCTCAATTTCAGCTCGTGGTCGAGTTTCGAGCAACGTAAGTCGTATCTCAAAACTAATTCAACCCCTAAATCGCCTTATCGTACCTTGAGTAGATAAGTGCCTTGGGTCAATCACTGGATTTTAAACTCCAATGACGAGCTGTGGACGAGAGGTGATTTCAAAGTACAACCACCGTCTACATTGTATTTACTTCAAACAACATAAAAAAACAAGTATTTACCTTGCTGGTTTCATTTTCAAGGAAAAATTTCTTTTTACTCACCGCCAATTAAGTTTTCAGATTCCTTACTATTATGTCGACCAGAATATGAAAATTTTAGTCAAACGCAGAGACAATATTTCTATCGTTTCTTTGCATTGTGATGAAGTTTAAAACGGTAATTTAATACATCTTTCTGAAGTGATTGACGTAATGTTCGATCTTAAACGTGTTGTGCACACCTCCTTTACATCAAAACATATATTGATAAGCTCCAAGGAACTCATCTTGAACACAACCAAAATATAGAAGATCTATAAGTACACATTAATTGTTATTACTGTAAAGTTACAAAGCCATTGTTACGATCAAAATTTTTGAGAAGTGATCGACTCATATGATACTCCCAGTAGGCTATATATCCTATAAATTAGTAGGCCTGTGAGTCCTTTGTGCAGATCTACTATTTCACGGTATGGGCCTACAGAAAACTCACGTCACTACTTGACAAAAGCTAATCACAATTATTCGGACAGTGCTTTCGTCCAAAATTCGTGTGCAGATTTTGTCTTTGGAGTGATTACTAGACACCTTAATTAACGGAGTTTACACAATTATGCTGGTAATAAAATATTAGTGAGTTGAATCTCTGAAAAATAGGCCTATGTAGCACTCTACAATGTTCACTTTTAGTCCATGACCCGACTGAAGGTTTAACATTGAGACACTGTCCTATCTGACGAGCTTTTCTACAGAACATATCATTTCTGACGTTTATGGTACCAATAAAGCAATTGGACAGATCGCCCGTTTTAATTACTGAACACAATGCAACAGGAATTCTAGTATGCGGAGGTATCACATTCATGGACAGAAGCAGTACCAAAACAAGAAAAAAATGGGGGTCTTAACATCACATACTTGATATCCTGGCGTTCTGTCAAGGAAAACAATAACTATTGGTTTGTTATCTTGAGGCTTTGCTACTCACCAGATTCAGATAATAAGACAAAGAGTTGACTTTAGTCGTGTATATTTGCACTGCAGACGCATCGAAAAGACAACGGCGGCCTGTTTAAATCGTATTAAAACAGAATCTGGGTATAACTTACCGTGCGCGCATTACCAATTCGAGCGAGCGGTTTTTTCATGGAAAAGAATTGTGTGATCTCTTGGGCGAAAGAGAAATGGCCGAGTTGCGTGCGTACGCTCGGTTTGTAAGTCATTGGTATAGAAATCGGAATCCCTATAGCTAGAAGGACTGCGCACCAATGGACGAACTGGCGTCAAACCGTACGCTGTATGGAGGGTCACCTGCTGCGGGAATGACTTGGTATGGTTTGACATAGTTTCACATGCTCGCACAGCAATAGTTCGAGCAAACCAGAGCCATATATATGGCCCTGGCTAAGGTAATTCATTTGGGCCCTGGAGCAAACAACGCACACATTGCGCAACGTAGCAACGTACACTGCACAGTAGTAGGCCTACTGTGCTACTAACTGAGACATTTCATCAGTTGTAGCAAACATTCAAGTGATTTGCGCCTCAAATGCAGAAAATTTGTGCCGTTTGGTAATTACTTCTTATTCGTGCGGCTGAAGGAGATAAAATTATATAATATTTTGTACATCTAGAAAAGCAGTAAGAAAAAATAGGGTGCATAAACTTATTATACTCACGGTAATATTACAATCCCGAAGCACGTGACCCTCCAGTGTCGGTCATTTTCTGGCACTGTGGAATAATGCTTCAGCTAAAGCATAGGATTTCGATGGTACGGTGTTTGTACGTAACAGTTACTAGTTTGACAAAATCGCCGGAAAGCCCAGTGCATGCCAATGGGTGTGGTACATATGCATACTCACCACTTCAAATGGGAATATCTCGAATTTACCTTCAAACACTGAAAAGTGTTTCTAGCAGGAACAGTATCCCGTACATTCAAAATTAATAGCTTATTGGATCGTGGCACGTCAAAATAGCACGAATTTTAATCAAAATGAATTTGTAAGTTGCTGTATCTATAATTTCTAGTGTAAGTCCTTTGAGTATCCTTCAAAGCAATGTAATTTTGTACTGATATTCTTTTTCTGCAAGGTTTTCCAGTTGGTAACAATTTTAAATCAGACGGACCTTTAAATAGTAACAGGAAAAAAATAATTATAATAATCATCAGACTATTCAGCCTACAGCTTAGAAGACATGACAAGTTAATAAAAAAAATGTCACAATTTTAATAACATTCGTGAAAAAAAAATAAACATGAAACTAGTTTTCATTCCTACTTAAGAAAAATTCTCAATTCCTATTGGTCCATTGCATTCATGTGACCATGCCTTAACATCAGATAATACACCGTCAAATTTAGAGTGAAATCACTCAATGCAATATAAACACAGATCGAAAGTGTTTTGTCTTCTGCTATCATACACAAACAATGTTGGTACTTTGTCTATCGCGCATGAACATCGCTGACATGTTGTGAATTGCATTCACCTTTTCTCGTGATTCGTGTTCAATGAAACTGCGGTTATCTACCAACCAAATTTTCTTTTCACGAGTGATTACACTTACCCCTTACTTCAAAGTCTCGCACTGTATCAATGAACAAATTTATCAACTGAAGGATATGCACTCCCCCCCCCCCCCCCGATCATGCATTAAATTCCTGTTAATGCACGATTCAGCGTTAACCTTTCATTCACTTCTTGGTAAGATTCCTCAACTCCTATTGGCCCATTACAGTCAAGTGACCGTGGTTTACCTTCAGTTGGATAACTGCACGGTTACTGTAAGAGTAAGGAAACAGGAAGATGAATACAGTAAAACCCATAGGTCGACACTATCTTGTCTTCTGCTATCGTATCGCGAAATACCACCACTAGATTACGTGCATCCATGGGATCTGTTAACACCCAGGTAAAAAGTCTACATTGACCCACGAGGATTATTGTCGTCATGTTGCCAATCACATTCTTTTTTCTTTCTTCTTTTTTTCTTACTTGGTCGTTGAAGAGCATCAACTTAAGCACAAACGATGTGAATTTTAGGACGATTGAAGGAGATTTAGATTGTTTTAGAACATCGAAGGTGTGCTCATGTTATTGCGGTCTGAGAACACCTCTCAAAATTGCCACCCCTGCTGAAGCTCAGAAAATGAATGGCCCACAAATGGAAATTTGAAAGTGCAATGATGGGCCAGTCTTTTCAGCAATCACATGATAGGTAGGGAGTGCCTGGTACATGCACGAGGAAGTGTCGAAGGTCACTACTTTGTAATTCATGCAGAGATTAATGGTGGTATGGTATGCCATGATAACAAAGCAATGGTGGTGGTTTCTCAATTGCACAAGTCAAAACATTGTTGCCATGTTGTTAATGGTGTAACCTTCCCTCTGGGTTTGTTAAAATGTCGATATTTACAAAACTAAAGTTTCTTTCACTTACTTCTTCTCCATCAAAATCTTGCTGTGTAGGCATGAGCAAGTATAATTACACTGAACGTGTGTCGTCATACAGGATAATGCTCTCTTGGGGGTTATGCTATCGATGAATGCACTCGGACTCTTCCTCGTATATCACTTGCATTAACCCCGATTGTGTGTTACCATAATAAAAAAGGAAATAAGGAGAAAGACATCTTCCATGATTTAATTCTTTGTGCTGTTTTGTCCATGTAATGGATTTTTTTTCTGAGGGTACTTATGTATAATTATATTATTTGCCATTTATAAGTTGAAAGTATAAATGCTTGTTTTGTTAGTGGTCTTTGCTTTTACCTCTTTTGCTTCTTTCTGCACCCCTATTCTCTTTCATATTAACTTTACATTTGTAAGAGGAAACAACTTTTGAATATTTTTTACAACAATGGGCTGTGCCATGGTCTAGTAAAAACCAATAATAATGTTCAGAAAATAGCATAAAAAGCATAGATTTCACTGAGTTACAAATGTTTCCAAGTTTACAGAAAATACAAATAAAACCACTATATAGCACGGCATATCACTCATATGAAATGGTATTAAAGATGTTTTTTTTTTTGGTCACAGAGGTTGGGCCATAATGCCATTCAGTTCACTGCTGGCCAGGCCTGGTAAAATCTCTGAGCAAGACAGTGTTTATAACTTAAAGCAACACTGTCATGAGGCTCACAGGTTTCACCGGCACTATTGGTCCTCATGGTACTTTCATGGACCAAAACCAACAATCTTTGATGACATTGTTACAACAAAGAGAACCTTTGGGCAGCCAGATTGAAAGGTTTGAGGCATGGGGGCAGTAATAAGGGGCATGTACCATATCTTTAAAGGGGCAAAAGTTTTCTAATGCTTGCTTTTCAATATAACACTATGCATTTTAATACCTTGTGACCATGTACCTAGCTGTACCGATGCATTCAGTAACTGAAGTCGTCATGGACCTGTCTCCCTACATCATTCATGTTATTTGAAAAAAAATCAGTTTTAAAGGTGAAAACATTGATCAACAGAATCAATTGTGGTGCAAGAAGTGCAATCAATTAATCACCTTTTAATGACTATGACATTCAATCACAATAAATAGAGAGAGAAATGAAAACATGTTTCTAAGTTTGTCAGCTTTAAGTCAAATGCAACAAAAACAAAACAAAAAGGAGAAACAAAAGAGATGACATAAGGGACGACAAGGAATATTTCAAGTGAAACAAAGATTATCTGAAATAAGTTGTTTCCTTTCAACTGCAGTTATAACTGATTTACAGCAGATAGATATAGAAAAGTAGGAATACCATGCCTCTGTAATTTCATTTCTGGAACTGAGATCGCTTAATGAGCTTTCTGGAACAAAATAATTGGTGGGTGCTTATTACAAGGGTACTGGTGTAGGATGAAGACATCCACCTTCCTGAAATCCCTCTCTATCTCTACATGTTGATCAAACATTGCAAACAAAAATGAATTTCAAAAAGTACTTTGCATTTGGAGAAATAAATAACAGCAAAAATTGAATGAACATAGAAATTGTAAGAGAATCAGCAATGCCTGCATGATAAACACTACCAGGTTTTACTTGATCATCTACAAAATTATATTTCACACATGTATGTTGCATGTTGTTGCAGGAGTCCATAATTCTAAATCAATCGCTCTTGGTTGTGCCACCGAAACTGATATGGAAACACCTTTGTCTGCAGAACTCAGCACAGAATCTTCTGATGTGATCGTAACACAACACTCTGATCTCGACACCTAAAGTTTGGTGGGATGGATTAAATAGGGTTTGGAAACATATGGCTCTGTTTATGACACCAAATAATTTGCAAACAAAAAAGACAAAAGAATGACAAAATGAAAGAAAAGTTAGTTACAAAACAGTTTTCTTAGATTTTCAAAGACTGATTCCTCTTTATGCACATCTCGACAAACAATTTTATGTGTATGTTGATACATTCCATTGCTTCGTAATATCTAAGTTTTGATGCTTCTTACAGTTTTCCATCGGTTACACCAGTATGTCTGTGCAACATGGCTATTGCTTGCACTGTCAAATTCTGATATTCACAGATTCTGATAAAAACTATCAAAAGTCGATTACATTTCTTTTGAAAATGGCTAGGTTAGATTGATTTCAGAGTCTAAAGGTTCCTTTTGCTATGGGTGAAATAAAAAATACTCTGGAACCTGCTCTCTTAATTGCCTTGACATCCTAAAAGGATGAGAAATCCAGGAGCAGCACCTGCCTTTCTTAAAACTGACAATAGCCTCAAGAGCTGAGGGTACTCTCTATAAGGTCTCTCTCTTGTCAGGCTTATCTGTCTCTGGAAAATCTTGTCTGAGATCAGATCATATCACATTTAAAGTGTAGAATCAATACAGCCACAGTTAAGTCTTAAATAGCACCAAGTTTCACTTCAGCAGATTTTGTTTTTTAATAGTGTAAACACACATTTCCATTTTCCTATTTCAAACATTAACTGTTTTCTGTACTTCATTAAGCATTCTGGAAACTCTGTAGCCAGTATAAATTTTTATGACTGGGAGAGTTTGCTTACAATGTGAAAGAAATAGTACTAAACCAAAATATTATAAAAATTGTTAAAATATTTTACATATGAATGCAGAAAATTTCAGAGTAATAAAAGAAGTAAAAAATTGAAGTTGATTAAGAAAATCAATATTTCATGGATATACACTTTACTATATAAAATGCATTGACTGATGCGAAATGATTGACTGATATTGACTGAAAGTTAAGGGACAGTACAAATAAACAACAAACAAGCAAATAAATGCATAATTTTGAATAATTTTTCAACTTGCTGTTAATTGAATACCAATAGGCCTTGTCAAAGAGCAATGCAAGTTCTTTGCTTCACTGCTTTATAATTGAGCAGCCTTGATTATTACACTGCTGTCTTATATTTTTTTTTTCAAACTATGGGATCATAATGTCAATATGGATAATCTGATGGTTTCCATAATTCATGCATACAAAGCAGGGCTTATGATTAAAAATAAAGACAACAGTCAGATCTCTTCAAAAAGAGGAAGTAGGACTGAGGCGATTCTTATTGGTATTTGGCACACTCTCTATGCGTAAACCAATTCTTATACCACTGAAAACATGACAACATGTTGTAAAATGCAGCTTGTCTACTGATAAATTCCACAGCAGCAGACAGAAACAAACAAACAAACAAACAAACAAACAAACAAACAAGTTTACAAACAATGAACAACAAACAGCAAAAAAAAAAAAGGAAAGACCAATTAAATATATAAAACATAATGACTGGGTAAAAGCTAAATGGTTTGCTGAGTCAACTTAAGAATTTGAAACACAAGAGGGGACCTGTTCTGTCTTGGCAATATTAACAGCATTCACCTTGCATTCACTATATCGCTTGTCTTATATTGCACTGGAAGAAGTGAGATCATATATTTGTGAGTATCCTCTATTGACATTAATACTTCTACTCATTAACTCTCATCACAATAATGAAAGAAATATTTCAGTTCCTTTCCCAAAGCACAAAACTTGCTCTCTTTAATAGAGGAAATTTCCAGAATTTTTCCCTAAGGAAGAAAGTACAAAAACTTGTTTTGTTCTCTTCAGTAGAATTTTGGATTTGAGATGTAAGTCCTCTTTTTGCAAATAGTAAATTGTGAGAAATACCGGTGCCAAGGATCCTACAGCATTAACAGCTACACTGCTGAAAAACCCAACTTCAAGCAACCACAAGGTAGCTTGGATAATAGTTTGCAGGATACATAACAACAACAAGACATCCTTACACAGGAGCACAAAATACAAAAATTTGTTAGAAATGTTTCATATGGAGGCTTTAGGAACAAACATGCCATATCACAGCTGCTATCCTACATGGAGGATGTTAGCTGACATTATCACGCTGCCCCGGTCCCCATGTTAAAAGACTAATGCATAACAATGGAAATAAAATTTGATGAATTTTGAGACAGACTACTCTGTTGCTCTGTCTCAGTTTCAGTGGTTCTTTACTTTTTATAACAAAGATATGTTTATGTGAGAAATTTCTTTTATCAATGTTCATCCATACCTCACCTCCTATTGGTCCAGTACAGTCAGGTGACTGTGCATTACCTCTTGGATAATGCATAGTCAATTTTAGAGTAAAATCACCAGTGGATGAATACAATAAAAATGTAGATCAACAATGTTTTGTTGTCTGCTATCTTACACAAAACAATGGTGGTAGTGTTTCTATTGAATATTGCCAAAATGTTGTGAATCTTCTTTACCTTCTCTCAGGGTTCCTTTTCAAAAATGATGCACTTAATTACAAACCCAAATTTTCTTTTGTTTACATCTTTTTCATCATCATCTTGCTGTGTTATGAATAAGCAAGGTTAATCAACATTGGATCTGTGCATTAACTACAGGATAATGCATTATTGAGTTAATACTATCACTGGTGCACTCCGGCCCACCCTTAACCCCCAATTGTGCATTATCCTGTAATTAATGCATGGTCCAGTGTTAATATTCAACCTTTAATTAACATTTCAAGTTTATCCTGCAGTGTGACATACATCATATGTTATGATATTAAAGCAGTGGGATGAAAGTACAACCTAAATAAGCAGAACTAAAGAAAACAATAATGTTTTGCTTTGGCATGAATGAGCATCATTTGCTACAACACACTTCTTGTTTGCATATGATAATGTACATTCAAGCTCAATGGGGCAACAATTTCAACGCTCACAGTAGGGATACTAGACAGGTTCACACCTTCATGACATTTTGTGCAAGAGCAAATTCCAAGAGACATAGTGAATCAGTCATCATTCCAAACTCATTGCATGCCATTGTTGATCCCTGTCATTTGCATATTAAGTGAGTTGTTGAATTTTTCAAAAATACCAATCTTAAAAATATATGATTTCACACAAAAGGATGAGACAATGGACTGGAATGTGATCATTTAAATATCAAGAAGGGATCACTGCAGGCATTAAACATATAATGTCTACACTCTTTACAACTTCTTGTATGTCTTTGAATAAAAATTTGGTTTGCAAAGTGGTGAACATTAGAAAGCAACCTGCCACACACCTTTCTATTGTGAGATCAAATTAGCAGCCACACCTTGAGCTCATTCAGGTGAGCAAAGAGTGGCATTCACATTGACCTCTGCTAATTTACATAAATGTGTTCAACAACTGGACAAGTCCTCATCAGTCAAAATCCCCATTTTTAACATCACTAGCTTAATAATCGACAGATTTGATCTTAATCATTTGAGATGACCAGGGCCAATATGTGTTACATCAGTGCAGCAGAGAATAGTATCATTAATCTCCTTCAGACAATACAAAAACAAAAAAAAAGCCATTGTTGGTAAGTACACTCTTGCAGTTTTTGAGGAAGTATCCAAGAACTAACAATTTTGATCTCATAGGATTAGTGCATTAGTGCGATGTTCAGAAGACATTCATCTCATATACATATCTCGTCTTTGACGTGATAATAATGTTGGTCAATGTTCAGTGATTTCCTACACTTTTGATGACCAGTGATATAAACCACATCACATCTTTCATACAGTCCCACTAGTTGAGATAACAAAGGTCTTCGTTGTTTGTACAGCATCACCAGTAATCAACACCAACAATTTTGTCTATTTGACATGACCAGGGCCAACATCTTTGATCTTATCCCACCTTTGATCAACATCAGTTGAGATAACCAGGATCAAAATCTTTCATATCGATCCACTGGTAATCAACACCAATACTTTTGTCTTCTTGACATAACTTGGGCCAACATCAGTGATATTATCGCACAAGTGATCGGGACTGCTGATTCCGTCTAGTTGAGATAACAGGGGTCTTTGATCTTGTCCTGTTGTCAAGGCAACTGACATCACCTTTAACCTCAACCTGTTGCACTTAATAGGCAGCCATTCAAAGAACTCTGCAAGGATCCATGATTTGGCTATGCTTTACTTCTCAGTGCTACACTCATTCAACAGCTTCTCCAGGGCCACCTTTGAGCTTTTAAAGTTACGACTTGAGCTCTTTGCTTCAAGCTGCAGGATAGTGCTTTTGATCTTTCGATAACATTCCTGTTTGATGAATGTTTGTAGGTCCACACCATTTGCTTTATTCACTTTGATGAGTCTTCTGTCAGCCTAAAATAAGGATTGAGGAAGGATATTGATTATTATGGTTGGTAGACCCTCCACAGGATGTAAATATTGGCAAAAGCTGTGATGTCTTACGATAGTTTTTCGAATGATTGTCCCAGCACAACCAAAGAAATGCAAGGCATCCTCATAACCAATAAATTGATGAAGTTTTTAAGCACCAGGAAAAGGTGAAACCCCTTAAAAAGCTACACTGTTTCAGCACACCTTTACCCTATATTACATCTATGTAACAAATGATCTCAGGTCGTACTTTGAAAACTTTGTAACTTTGGGGCACCTGGAAATCTTTCTTGAGCAGAGCAGTTTGTCTGCAAGTAGCAATATGTTCAACAAGATATTGGTGTTGACTTTGGAGAAATTTTCTCAAACTCTCCCTGGAATATGAATTCCGTACAAAAAAAAAAAAAGAAAGGAAAGAAAAAAAAAGAATGAGTTACCTCCATCATCTCACTTTTCACAAAGCCATAAATTTGCTTTTGATGGCCTTCCCAATCTCCTTCAGAATTTGTCATCAGCTGTTTTAAGTCCTCTTCAATGATCTTTTCACATTTACATGTAAAAAAAGAAAAGCCTAAATGTTGTGAATAGACTGTTTGAGAAATACTGAATATTCATAGGTAGAGGAAACTGAAGCTAAAGTAGCCAGTATGTAAATTTGATACAGGTAGGATATAGACAAAATATTATAAATTCAGACTTGCTTTAGTACTCAAAGCTATGATACCATTTGCAAAAAAAAAAAAGAATAATAATTTCATAAAAGAATGACACAGACATTTACTTTTTGTTAATGGTATTTGAAATAATTTAGTAATGTAAGACTTTCAACATTGTCCAGGGAATGAAAGCAAGAAATGAAGACAAAACAACACCACAAATACTGACCTCAGAAACCTTTTTGATGATCATAGCAAAACTTTCAGATTCCTTTAGTTTCTTTTTCATGGATATTTCCAGCACCTCAAAGGCCAACTGAGTGACAATCAGGCAGGTACAGTTAATAGCCTACAGTAGACCAATGAGAAAGAAGAAGAAAAGAACCTTGAAATAAGAGATATTTGGCTGGTATGTTGCATATTAGTGAGAATGTTAGCAAAGAAAACATCTGTATAATAAAAACTCAACTTCAACAGAGTCCATTTAGCTGAAAAATTGTATTCCAAAACAGAAGTGATGTAAAGAAATTCTGTCACATTTGTTCAAAATTCAAATACCACTTTTAGCAGCATTTGTACTTGAAATTATGCCTTTTTGGCCAGCTGCCTGTTTGATGAGAAAGAATAAGCACAAACATTCTAGCACAAACAGTACTGGAGATGTTTGTTTCATAAACTTGCCTCTTGGTTAACTGTCAACTGGAGTTGTTTGATTTCACCTTCAGGCATAATCTCCATCAGCTGTCTGCCTGTGATTCTAAATGTTGCTACATTCTCTCTGTAAAATGACAATTTCTCCTAAAGATAGAAATAAAAATTATTTGGAAGCAATTGAAAGCAATCAAGCAATAACTCAGGAACAAAAAGGGAGTACCTCAAAGTATTGAAACTGTTCACAGCTGTTATCACATCTGCTATGTCCCACCTCTGACACCACCAATCTCATCTCTGCCATCATCAATACTGCCTCTCTCATCCCCACTGCTACCTCCCCCATATAACACCACTGCTCCTGCAACGAGAGCCAAACTGTAACAAGTAATATGACCATGAATACTTCCTCAAACAGAAAGCCAAGAGGGTTTGTGACTCCTTGCCATATGGTTACATCATAACAAACAATAATTATCCACATGACAAGTATGAGATCAACTACAGATACTGTTCTCGAAACACCATACTAATAAGCCTTTAACCCATAATGACCTTTCACCTCCTCCTAAAACACAAAGGTGCCAAAATTGAAAAAAAAAATGACCTATTCAACATTTGCAATACACATACTATGTATTAATCCCTCACAATTAACCTTCTTGAGACAAAGCATTCACAAGATTTTGACTACTAAATCCTGAACTACTGAATAAGAGTGATAGACATGCAAAGTATTTTGAAATAAAGGAGTTAACATCATTTTGACCCTTTGACTTCTGGTGTCTTCAAATGACCTTTGAGCTCCACCAAATTAGTAGGTGTCATCTACTCAATATGGGCAATCCACATGCTAAATGTTAGATTCCCCCACTGTTACCCTTCCTGAGATATAACATGTACAAGATTTTCCCAGTTTGACCTCTGGTGACCTCAATTGACCGTTGACCTCCACCAAAAACAATACGAATCACCTGCCCAGTATAGCCAACCCGCACATCAAGTACGACATCAGTCAACATCACCCTTCTATGTTTACAAGGTTTTTACAGTTTGACCTCTGGTGACCTCAAACGACCATTGACCTCCACCAAAAACAATAGGGATCTTCTGCTCATTATTAGCAACCGGCTCACAAAGTATGCCATCAGTCATGATTACCCTTCTGAAGATATTGTGTTTACAAGGTTTTTACATTTTGACCTCTGGTGACCTCAAATGACCTTTGACCGCCATACAAAACAATAGAGATCCTCTACTCAGTATGACAAACCCCACATCAAGTATGACATCAGTCACAGTTACCCTTCTGGAGATACTGGGTTTACAAGCCTTTACAGTTTGACTCTGGTGACCTCAAATTACCTTTGACCTCAACCAAAAACGATAGAGATCATCTACTCAGTATGACCAACCCCAACATTAAATATGAGATCAGTAATGGTTCCACTTCTTGAGATATTGTGCTTATGTTTTCACAGTTTGATCTCTGGTGACTGCAAATGACATTTGACCTCCACCAAAAACAAAAGGGATCATCTGTACAGTATCACCAACCCCCAAACCAAGTATGACATAAGTCATGGTTACCCTTCTTGAGATAAGTATTTACCAGAAGTGTCACATACACACATATACACCCCCCCCACACACACACATCACGATCACATAGATTCTTTCTGCCTTTGACAAGAAATCAAACAGTGTTTAACATCACCGTGTTTAGAGCATGTCTGTCAAGTTTAAAATCCCTGATATGTGCATAAACTAGTCTTTTAACGGGTCCAAATCAGGTACCTGCAGACCATAGTCAGTTACTCAGGTTACTCAAAAATATAACTTCCAAATACGCTACGAGTTTATTGTGAAGGCATAACACTACATTTGCCACTGCACTGTGTATAGCACCATGTACCATTGATCACACAGCATGACAATTCTTATGAGTTAGAAAGTAGCAGTTAAAGCTTTAGCCACATGCTCTCTTATGTATGAACTTTCGCTATGGCCATTCAGTGCATATGTATGTTTCTACAGGATTGCAAAAGCGAATCTAAAAACAGGGTCAAAGAACTAGGAATTATTAACTTATCTATTATTTTCATCCTCTGCTTTCCTTCGGTAAAAATCAGGCAATAGATAAGTTAGTTATGAATGTCTGAAGCTAGACAATTCATACATTGATGTAGTAATGCTACGACTTGTTGATGTGACAGTAGCGTGATTGGATAAGCTGTAAATGGAGATGGTTTTGCACCCTCTGATTGGTTGACATTGTCGAGTGTCCCCTGAGCCCCAGCTCTAGTGTCGTGCGTTTGAGACTTCGACAAATGCCCTAGCGACGCTGTAATCTGATCCGATGAGCCTCTCTTGTCTCATTGTAACCTTCTCACTTCCTTACCTTTGTCTGTTGCTCTAGTCCTCATGCTGACATCAAGTTGCACAAACTATCTCTGTATCTATGCCTGATTATCTCTCATTAAAATTCAATTAATGTGTCGCTCATTAGATTGTACTTAAATCTTACCTAAACGACCCAACAGTACAATGTATGTTAGTTAAACTTTGGATTCGAATAGCAACTTCAGACCCAGGTTCTGACATCATTTGTCACTTTACCTCCACCCTTGGCAGTCAACTTGGAGGAATCAGTCGGCGGTCTAGCAGTTAACTGCTATCGACTGATTGGGCACTCCTGATCAACAGGATCATAGGCAAAGCCTCTAATTTTAATTTCCGTAAAACTGTCTGCTTAAAAGGCAAAATAACTTTGCATTTAAAGGGGCTCATTGAGTTGATATCAGTAAAGATTGCGGTGATTTTGAAGTATACAAACACACGACAATACTCACAATTAGCATAATTAATCAAGTTTCATATCCAATAGTTATATGAAAACTGTCAATTTTTTCGAATTTTTGACTGTTACTGGCTCTGATTGTGTGCATGTGAATGTACTAATGTAAAAATGTCTGGTCACAAAGTTTCAAAAGCCAAATTTAATCGTTGGTTACTCACTCGTTAATGTTCCAACGTATGTAAACCTTTGGGATCCTTTTAGTTTGACTGTTTGTCATTAGTATGTGAAGGAAACTTGACCGGTTTAGAAAAATTGCGTGAATTTCACAAAACAACTCAATGAGCCTCTTTAAAACAGAAAGCTGCACATGATTGCAGAAATGGCGATTCCTTACCTGAAATACTTTTTGGACTAATTTGACCTGCTGCTCAGTAATAGGTCTAATGTCTTTCAGTTTCTCCACAGACACAATGAACTTTGGGAACTGGTCTATTAAGCTTTCCTGTTTTGACAAATAGAAACAAAGAGTAAATATAAACAACACAGTGAGGAAATGATCTTGGAAAGAAATGCAATGCGACACAAAATTTTGATATGTTTTTTTTTTGCAGTGGAAAGCAGAAAGACTGTATTTTCATCAACAGTTGGTTGAAGCAATTTGAAGCAATTTGGAGAAGACTTGGCACCCTCAGATACATGCCTTGAACAACTTCTGAACCTCTAATTATTTTAATGTACAGTATCAGTCCACAAGCATGCAACACAGGTGGTAAACTTAATGGCCACACCCCAGTCAAAAAAGACCTCAAACAAAGCTCTCTATTAATTACTTAAAGTTCGTCAACCTTTGTTGTATTATTCACTGCAGTCTCGTAAAATTCATGTAGTCCATTTCATCAGTGTAAACTGTAAAGGAATTTCTAAACTGTGACACATTTAAAGGGTCTAGACACTTCTGTCATTGCTGAGCAACATGATCATCAGGGTAACAGTTTATGCTGCACAAGCAATAAACATGTACCGTACACAGTTTAAAGATTATGTCCCTGCTAAAATCTGATAACCTTCAAGAGGAAAATCATCCACACTCTATCGGCAGTAAAAGCAGCCATATTAAATGTATAACCGCCCAGACAATGAGGAAAGTTGTCCTGATTTTGGCATGAGATTACACCTTGAGAATCTCAACAAAAGGAAGTAATGCAGTCTATCAGCAGACCCTTCCTTAAAGAATAGACAAGTGAGAGTTTCCAGTGGCTTTCACTTGCTGTCTATGAAGTAAGCAAGCTGTTACAAGCAAATGAAAGATGCTACCTTCCTACCTTGCAAAATTTTCATGACACTTTTTCAATCACTACACCATTAGGAACAAAAAAACTTGCATTGTTCTGGACAAAGGAGGTCGCTTTAACAATCAAACATCAACGCTGTCACCATATATGTGAGAGTATCTTAACCAATTGACTGCCTGCGACGTCTACGTCAGTTACGACCTAACTTCACGCTGATGCATACGACAGATACATACGTCTTGTAGTATACGCACAAAACTATGTTACATACTGCAATATATCCAATCAACAGTACACCCTTTAACGATCATTCACTGTGCACACAATACATTCTGGCCATATTGCCTGTTTGCTAATGAATGGAAGGATACATTGGTCTTAAAATTGAGATCATCATCAAGGGAGTTGAATCTGGGAGTATTCTTGAACATGCTGTCCTGTTTACAATTGATATTTACAAGGACAATGGAGGTGTGTTTTTTTTCCAATTATAATATAGCAATGGCCCATCCTGTTTCAAAACAGCAAGACTGTCAATCAAACAAGCTTGGCAGTTCCTATTTGATTTAAATTTCGAGTGAGACAGTGACTCAGCAATGAGGAAGAGAAAGGAATTCTTTTATGGGGCAAGTGACTTAGAAAGAACCCCTACAAATAAGAGAAAAACATTGTTGTTTGCTTTTACTTGCTTAAAAACAAAAAAGAAGAGAAGAAAAAGAAGGGAATGACATATTTTTGTGGAAAATATTTACAGTGTTTAAGCTTGAAATTTGATTGAAAAGACATCTTGCAAAAATTAATTCCATAGTGGGGTGAGAGTTATGATATTTTAACTCTGCAGGTAAATGGTTAAGTGTTGAGAGGAAACTTAAGTTGTTTGACACTTGTGCATTTTGCTTGTAGGTTCCTACGCATAATATTCACATCCCACAGTACTGGCAATGATGTTGTAATAGTTCGCATCAAACATGAAAAATGGTGCAGCCATTTCTTCATTCTGTAATGGAACATTATGTTTGATTAGTAACAGAACACCAGACTCTTACATGAATTGTTTCAGTTTGGAAAGAAAGTGTAAGTTCTTTTAAATTATAAGCAATTGAAGGTGCCTGCGCACTAAAGAATAGGTGCATATTAAAGATTGTGTTACCTGATGATTAGCTAAAGACTTCCTGTCCGTCTCTGAAATGTTCTTAGGTTCCCTCCCTAAGTTTTCCACCGTATCCAGAAACTGAAAGGTATCAAGTGAAACATTTGATATATCTTAGGTGAAATAAATGCACGCAATTGCAAATGAATCTTTCTCCCTCATTCGGGAGTAATCGAAAGTTTCACACGTCTACACTTCTAGCAGTAATAGGTGGTCAGAGCTTATTTTATTTTGAGAGCATTTCCGTCTGTTGAAGGTGTGAAATAAAAATGACAAGAATTCAAAAATACCATGTACTTTGAATGATGTTGCCCAGCCTTTTTGCTCACGGTAATTTGCATGAGCAAAAGGAATTGGGCTAAGATAGACAGTATAGTACATACACCTTATTTCACACTCCACGCAACTTTCTTGCACCCCAGAAATAACCCCCAAAATGCAATGGTTTTATCATCTTGATAAAGTTTGAGACTGCAATACCCTACAATGACTTCAAACAAAGCTGTACCCTGTTTATCACTAAACTCTTGTTTACTTAGCATTGCCCAATGCACAAGGGCATGGGAACCGTAAACATTCGGTTATGTTTATTCATATAACGTCACCTCAGTCTTACGCTGTGATTGGTCATCATATAGAGGAGGCTGTCTTGTCTTGTACATGAACGTCTTTTTTTTCTACCCGACAAATATTGAGAGTTCTCATTCAACAGTAATTAACGCAATAATTACCGTTTCTTCTACCTTCAAACACCCCCCAACGTCTCTATATTTCAGTAAACAATCAGTTTAGAAAAAAAATCAACTAAAGGTGAATTTTCTCAGTCAAACCCTGATTTCTCCTTTACATCAATAAATGAAATGACTCGTTTTGAACATCCAATCCAACTTACAAATACCGGAAGGTGAGAGGAGGGTTAAATTCACAAAGTTGAATACTTAAAAATATACACTTCACCTAGCCTAGCGCATGTACCACTTCTAACAGTTAGAGAGCTCTGATGTATACCATCAGGCTCAATGTCCACACAAAGTGGCCTGATGTTAGGCCTCAGTGAGACTAAGTTAACTTTAATATACTGATGATATACTGGGATAAATGATTCCAAAAGCTGTGCACACTCCACAAAGTCAAATATGGTTACATTTCACAGCAATTCTACTGGTATACATTCTCAGTCTTTTAAGTTTACGCTGGGAAGTCTGAGAAGAACAGAGATATCTGTAACGTTGAACATGAGAAAGTACCTAGCAAATTCAATGCACTTAACATGCACAGGAAATAGTATAAATGTACAATAGTGCTAGCCCTTTGGCATGTGAACTAGCACAGTTTTGATAAAGTGAGAAATCGATAAAGCACTTTCATGCATTACCGTTATACTGGCATGTATTCCAATGACCGAACATAACAGGGATGACAACTAAGTGCCCTTCACTGCAGCAGAGTGCTAGTGAGTGTATAACAATTATCTGGATAAGCTGTAGGCCTGCATCATTGGCTGGTTGGATGTCAACCCTAACATGCCAACTGTCTTACGTTTAATTAGGATTTTTGTGGCTTTCTTTTTCGAATTTGGGCTGTAATTATTATCAGGATAAAAACAAACCAAATATGAGACCTGCCCAAGCTTCAAAAACACATATCCATACGCACATACATGCATACACGCACACACATAACCACTACTAAAAATATCATAATTTCATCAAAACCAAATAAAAACAAAAAGTGATATGAGAGAGAACTTAGTTAAAACAAATCTCACTTCCACTCACAATAGAACTTGTAGCAAAGGCAACATTGGAATATTCATTTTGCTGATATTTACTACAGGGTGTGAAGAAATGACCATATTTTGGCATACACATGCTAATGATAGCCATACACACATATTAAAATGATGTGATGTTGATTGTTAATGTTCATCTTAAGATCTCTGTACCAATCAAGAATTCTGCAAATATTTAGACATATGCTTCAGGTTTTAAAAAGTGGGGTTTTTAACCTATGTTAAACCTCATGACAGCCACAAAGATTGACTGTGCAAGATCCACTCATTAATGTGAACAAAAATGGAAAGAAGTGAGTTCAAGATAATATTTGTGTGTGGGTATGTCCAATCATTTCATCTACCTTTACCCATTACAGAATTCAGTACCAAACTCCAGTAATGGAAAAAAATGCAGGTGTAGAGAATAGGTGTGTTACAGATTAAAATAAACAATGATGAGCATTCCTCATTTAAATGACTATTCTGGTTTCAGACTTTTTACTCTCCTGGCTTTTGGGTACCAACTCTACATAGCTTGATTGGTTACTATTCTGACGGTTGAATTGGTTGGTGTTCCTTAGTGTTTACATCAGGTCCAAAATACAGACCTCGGTAGACCTAGAGACCACTGTCGGTCAAGTGCCTGGGTACCCAGAAATAACTTCCCAGGGAGGCTATAAGTTCATTGTGAAGTTACAATACATTTTAACTTGTATGTTAGCATAACACCAAGTATCTTATGAACTGGTATGACATTGCAAGTGTCTAAGTAAGAAAAAAGTACCATTTTAAGGTTGTTGTTTTTTTGGTTACATCTACAATGACATTAGTGAGAAACTTCGGATCAGGTTAACAACTGCAGAATCATGACCTGACATTGTCGGTCGGTCACCTGGTTCGAACACCAACAATGACATCATTTACCTTTGGCATCATCTCCTGGATCTTGGATTTCATTTTCTGGGTTTCTGAGTGAATTTCTTGCAGCATTTTCATGCCTAGCTGGTACTCCTTAGACAGAGTGAACATCATGTTCTCATAGGACTTTTCTTGCAAGTTGGACAGTTTATCTTGGCAGGTAAAGCAAATTCTTAAGTACAAATGGACAGCAGGTTCCGTCGGTGGACACTGCAGGGATTAACAGAAGTGGGTATATCGGTCATGTAGGCTGAAGACACCTGTTTTATGTGATGAAATATTTGAACATTACAGGATATCCCTTAACCAACTGTGAAGAAGAATGTGAGAGAATAAGCATTTTATCTATCAAAAGCATACTGCAACCTGTATTGCCTATCACGTCGATGGACACAACATGCTTGACAATAACATGGAAAACATGAGGAATTGCTCACGCCGACAATTCGGATAACCGTCCATCTTGGACGGGGGCTTGTTGAATGCTCCACAGTTCCACTGTTTGGAATATACAGCATGAAGTTGGTGGAGGAGTCCGACGAGCAGACACGCCGCCCACAGATCCTACAGTTGTGTAAGGAACCTGGCAGGAAAGTACCCTGGTTACATAACTGGCACCCTGTGATATCCTGAATATGATGGAAGACAAAAAACAATATGAGAAGAAACGTAAAGTCACCCAGGACTACTCTGGCAGATGCAGAGATAACATACCGAGTCATATATTGAAATGCGGATGAAGAGAGAAAGAGGGAGAAGGGAAAACATGGAGACATGAGATGCAAAAGTCTGCAAACGTATGGTTCAATAACTTGAACTAAGCATGCTTACTCATATTGCAAAACTGAATGTAATGGTCAGCACTACCACAAACTCTGTCCCTTTAACACAACTTTGGCTAATTCTACTATCAGAAATTTGATAAACTTTGTAATGGAAACAAAATAATCAATTACTTTTTGTGATATTTTTAAACTAAATCTCTCTGCCAGGCTTTTTGACAAGTTTTAAGCTGGTTCTACCTGCATCTGCAGGTAAGTGAAAAGAGCCTGAACAAGGCAGATGTTTTCTCATATCATGTATAGTAATTGGTTCTAGGTTCAAACACCTCTAACAATTGTGAAACACTGGACCATAGAGGATGGGCACTAAAACTTTAACCGAGGCAACAACATAAGAGCAACTTCCACAAAAAAACTGGCAAACCAACTAAAAGAACCAAGACGATTTATGCTTGACTTCTTACATACAACAGTTTCAAGGTGCTCTTGAATTGGGTTAGTTTTTAACCAATTAGTTTGTTCGAATTAGTTTGCTCAGTTTGAGTGACAGGATGTCTTCTTGTCATATGCATGGGGCTAGTTAGGCAGCCTAAGGTAACATATACACATCGTAAATTTGGATACAGTGTTTAAACTTAGAATCAAACCATAAGCACACCTGACAGGGCATTGAATGATTTGCCAAAAAAGTCACGTGGACAGAGTCGCTTTCAAGTGATGATCGATGTTTACTTGTTACAACGACCACATTGGTGATCATTTCAAGTCATTACTGGTGGACTAGTTAGTACACAGAAAAGGTGTTTTTGAATATTTTTGTGGTTACATGATGAAATTTATGACTACGCATAAAGCTGTTACTAATCCAACTTCACAACCAGAGTCTAAACAGGTATATCCCAGCTAACAGATACATGAACTTACCAACCAATACATAACATCCACAAATGTAGTTTACCAAGTGTGCTTGACAAAAATGATGTTATGATTAAACACTTTGGCAATCATAAAATGTGGGCCCTACATCAATCTTATTTTGTCGTATTATCTGTAAAGAAATTGTAACGAGACCATTCAGTAGTCACAATATCGACCCTTGTTTAAGGCAAATGGTTCTGTACCTTGTTAGTTGGGTCTACCCATGTCGGTGGTTTTTGCCAATCTGGCACAACTTTCTTCATCATTCCGATATTCGTAGATTTTTGTTCCGACTTTTGCAGATACGAATCTCTAAAGCCCTTCTCAAGTTTCTTACACTGACGAAGCATGCTGGATGCTGTTGGTTCGAACCTGTCACACAAACCGATGAAATCATCAAAATAGAGGAATCAGACAGCCACAAGCTGTAACCAACTAGCTAAATTATAGACTCCCTGCTGAAAAATATGGGCCAACACATGGCATGATGCTCATTGATACATATGCTACATGTAACAGTTTGTAACAGTGATTTGTGTGTAACTATTTCAATCTGCTGACTCAAAACACAACTGACAGGGGATATTAAAGAGAAAAGTTGGTTAAAAATTTGAACAGATATATGTAAATACAACAAAAGCTGAGTGAGGATATTATACTGTGAATACATGTAAAGAATTACAGCCTGGATCATCTACAGCTGACAATACATTTTCAAATGATAACACTGGAAAACGGTCGATGGTTAGATAATAAATGCAAAGTATTTTTTAAACTGTGTATGTCTAGCAGATGCAAAGAACCACACTCTGCACCAAAACATACCTCACATAGTCAGTTTATTAATACTGCATGTTAAGTTTGATATTTTGCAGGGAAATAGGGTGTGTAAATTCACCAAAATGGGATACACACAAAATAGCTTTTATTGTTGTTAAGCCATTCAGGCTCATCAATAAAACATCTTCAAAAGTTTCACTTCCTCCAAAATATGACATAATGAAATTGAGTTTGTTACATGTTCTTTCTCTACTTGATTACACATTACCACCGTAGTGGGAAAATAAGGCACACTGCAGTCTTAACATCCATCACAGTTATTTGAGATTTCTGCTCAATGGAGCATTTGGTAATTCATCATTTCTGCATTGTGGGCAGAATGAATGCCAAAACAATGGAGCACACAGATCAGGTGATAGGTTTCACAACTGACCACACCCTACACTGCCTTTGATGTGATGAGGTCTCTACGTATGATTTTTTAGAAGAACAGTTACTGCATGCACACATAAGTTACACTGGTTGGTTAAATGTGCAGACCTATGACATATTGACAATTGCAGCATATGTATCAACAGAAGATTTAAATTGTCAAGCTTTATTCATTTATTAAATACAAAGGCAGGTCCTTGTCATTAATATTTACAACTACTTGTTTTAAAACACTAACTGATGTACAAGTTATTGGCAAGAAACAAACCATGCTCATATATGATAACCAAGTGACAAGTGACATTTTGTTCTTATATTTACAGATTGACAGCAAACTTATTCTTGACTGGGGAAAACCCAAATTCAATATTCAGAAAGTTTTCATTCATTGAAGTAAAGAAATGGAATGAATTGCCATCTGCTTTTACAAACATACCATCTTATAGTAGTTTTAAATGCCTAATCAAAGATTTTATAAAACATTACCTTGTTTCATTCTTATATTTTTCACTCTTATGTTCTTAAAATGTTGCCATGGTCCACCTCACATTTTTCAAGTGCATTACTTGCACCATCTTTTAAACTTTTCCTTCTTCTTAAGATATATTTATTTTTTTCTTTGGCATTTTTACATTTATGTAGTTCTATTGAGGGCCTCAAGTAAGGCACGCTAACAGAGATACCCTCTTTACACAAAGTTGAAATAAACTGATAATATGCAAAGTTTTAGATATATTAAGTATGCAGTGAGCCACCCGATGCACAGACATTCATGAATATTTGGGATCAAAACTACACCTGGGACAATAGCCTGCCACTTGACGACAGGTTTCAATTTATGCTTGACAGAATATTAAAATACGATATCATAAACTTAAATTAAAAATGTTAATTTCAAACAAGGAGAGATAAACACCTGTATTCATCATCCTTCAAGTCCTTGTCCCATCCGTATCTACTGAACTCATCCCGAAAATCTCTGAACGACTTGGTATGGCTATGAGTCTGTCCTTCTACCACTGGCACTGTCTTTGGTTTGTAACAAAGTTCACAGACCTTAAGGTAAATAGTGAAAAGAAAGAAGGAAACAATTACGACTGTACTTGAATCTTTGAAAGTATGAAACTTAATATGGTGTTACTAAATTTTGGTTCATCTCAAAAGTCCACTTGGGTAATTCTTGATGGTAGCAAATATTTCTTTGGATATCTACCAGTGTTTGCTCCTGGTGCCAAGGTATACCAAGAACGATGTCAGGATGCAGTTCTGAAAATTGCTAAATGCATCCAAAGTTTCACTAACTTACATTGTATGATTGACAAAATTCAGTACGAGTGTCTATGAACACTTTCCTCATCACAATGCATGTAAGATACATGTTCTATATTAATCGGCAGGGCAACATGTTATGTTATGATGTACGTCACAGTAAACTTGTGGCCTAATGAAAGTTATTTGTTCCGGTACCCAGGTACCCTACCGACAAAGAAGTGTGGGTACCCAGGTACGTATGTTGGGCTCAGTGCAAACACTAATATTTAAATATGAGTAGGTAAATTGGAAAGATACCATGAGAGGGAAAATCAGCACAAGGTGCAATGTCTCAATCTAATTTTGTGATCCTTTAATTCTCATGTAAAAGCACATCCTATGAAAAGACAATGGGTACAAAAACTACTTAAAATGAGGAACAGGATTACAGAGAGACACTTCTGACAGAAGAAAATGTAAAATTGAACTATGCTTCATTCTGAAACAAATAAGTCCTGAACAATGCAGAATAGGTATAACACCTGTCAATTTTGTGGGTGTCAATTAGAAGGCTAGCTCTTCTTGTGATCACAATTAACTGATCACATGTGTCATGTCATTGTTGTCATCTGGAAAAGTATGCTAGACTTCGCTCATGTTCTTTCTTGCTCTGTTGTATTTATTTTCTTTAACAGATTCTTAAAGTACATCTGACATGATAAACACAATTTGGAGTATTGACGAAGTAAATCAAAAGTTTTTTTAGGAAAAAACTTAGCCTTTTTCCTTAATCTGCCATCATTCTCTTCCACCCATTACCAATCTGGAACCTAACATTTAGGCCATATTTCTTTCAGGGGAAGTGTCATCAATTAAAGCATTAATTAAGTAGCAAAGAAGTAGTTTTTTTCAGGCTAAGAAGTTAGTGGAACTGGGCCCAGTATTAAATGTGTGGCACTTCTGTGTGAAAACTACCACAACAAAACTCCTATGCAAATGCATTTTTTTGGACATTAGGCTATACTTTGACACACAGACCATAGCATGGTAGCTTTAAAAGCTGTTTATAACTGTAAAAAGTGTAGCCAATCCTTTGGTGTACTTCTGAAAATGCAAAAATGCAGGAATAACAGCACATCCTACTTTGATCATTAGCAAATGTTGAAAATAGCAACAATTTCCATCAAAATCCATCAAATATTGACATTTTGCAGAATTAAGTTAAACAATTTCATCATGAACAAACATATGTCAAACATGCAAATTTACGATATGGAGGGACAATTGAGAATTTTCAACGCCCCTAGGGTTTGACCCTTAAAGTATGTTTTGTCCTCTTTAAAATTATTTACATACCTTACCAATACATGAGACAAAGAAAAAATAACTGAGAGACAAAATATGTGGACCTGCAAAAGAAAAACTATCACTGTGCAACACTCCAAATTCTCTGGTTTTCATCAAATTTTGAAAAGGCAAAATTAAAAAATGATAATTGATATAAAAGCAATTCCAATGAATTGTCATTAAAGGTTTCCACTCTGCAACTTCTGAATGAATCCAGCTCTTTTCTAAATGCATAATACTTGGTCTTCACACAAAATACAATTGCTTCTCACAAAAATCTTGAAAAAAAGATCAAGTTGTGACTGTTTGTTACAAAAGTGGCACCAATTTACAAAACTGTTCTCACAACCTGCTTTGGAATAATTTTTTTCACATTTACTGTTGAAAACAAATGCAACAGAGGTTTCGAGCATGATTAATTTGACTGCCAAAGTGTAATTGCAATTACTGGCATTAAGTAATTGCCGATGACTGTCAGCACTTTTGTGACATCACACAGACATCACATATTGTGGCATCACACATATTGCGATGTTACATATATTGCAACATCACAGCAAAGGGAACAAGTCAGGAGGAGAACACATCTCACCTTAAACTCTTTTCCACCTGGATCATACTGGGCAAAGGTGTTCAGTTTCCTTGTGTACTTGAGACATCCTTTGCAGAATACCTTGCCACACCTATCAAACAAAGGAAGTATGTACAGGAATGTTGTAACACTTAAAAACTGAAGTATATTGAAATCAAGAATGTGCAATGGAGATTGTTCATATGGAGTGCTTCCAGTAAGTAAATGCAACACATCATTATCAACATCACACTCTGGGCACCTCCCAGAGTCAAAGAGATATTATAATCGACAATACTCACCGACAATACTCACAGCTAATAACACACGATTTAGAATCATGCTCTCCTCGGTCAAACAGCACATACAGTAAAACCCCGCTTATCCGAACCCCGTTTATCCGAAACCCCGTTTATCCGAACTGGCCGTTCGGTTTCGCAAAACTGGCATCGTACACAAGCAATGTAAACTTTCAGCCTAGATTTGACAACATTTTGCCTCTTTGTTTAACTTTTTTCGATCCTCGAAGATCTTTATTGTAGTTAAACCAGCTATTGTTAATGTTTATCTCTACTACCAACTTAAACCGCCAAGCCGGAAGATGAATACATGATTCAGAAATACCTGGCTAATTCTCCGTATGTTTTCTTTCTTCGTTGTTGGGGTAGAACCACAATAGCGTCACTAAGTCCATACTGACAATAGCCTATCGAAGTGTACGAAACTTAGGCTTTTCATGCAAAGCCCTGCGCTAGCGTTAGCACTGCCCAACAGTTGTTCTTTTCACACCTAACAATACAGTGATTGGAATTAATACGCGTGTGGAAGAATGTCAGTCAGACTTAAATCTTGGTGCAATAGGTGAGAATAAAGTAAACTGGTGGCCCCAGATGAGAAAGTTAACAAGCTTTAAAGCTTGAAATTCAAAACAAATAAATCCCGTCTTCAAAAATCTTTCGGGAATATCTTTGAATTCATTCATGCATTGTGGCAAGGGAACCGATAGCCCCATTAACACTGAGGTCTAACGACCTTGTAAAAGATAGCAAGCTTTTAAAACCTAGTTTAACTTCGGAAACGATTAAACCATTTTGATAAAGTCGATCAAACTTTCCAAATCTCCTGAATATCCAATTGAGGCGATACAACAAACGATTCAAACAAATAAAATGAGCCGTAGGCCTACTAAAGACATATGGGCGAATTATCCCTTGCCATGTTTGATTCCAATCATTGTTTAAAAAATTAAGCAGATCACGTTATTTTTCTACTACCGAAACTCCGGCATTTCGATAGGCCTAGCTTTCAAACAGTACCAGGCAAGTAACCGCGCCGTTACTGCTAATGTTACTGTTAATGTAGCTAACGCCCGCCCGAATTCGCAAGTAGCGGTAATAGCGGTTAGACTGTCGGGGTTTTAAAGTGGCATGCTTCTCACTTTACATCTCCCTTTTCCATGTCGGCAAGTGTTTATACTGTGTGTAGAGGTAAAATTTACATGCGTGTTCGTTATTTTAGCGCATTTTTTGAAAATGTAGGCTACTGTTGCTTTTGGTTTATAATGTTAGCATTCCGTGCGTAGGCTATGTGTTATCCTGCCGCCGAGCAAAGTATCGCAATCCAGACGGACATCAATTGCCCTCATTCAATTTATCCTCCTTGGGAGTTCAATGTAAGAAGAATACACGAAACACTTTGAATTTTCAAAAATGTTTATTTTTTAATATGAAACCGAAGAAATAACACGGAGACAACCTAACAATGATTAGTTTCACTTTATTGATAAGCGCATGCTTCACTCGGGGTAGCATATTAACGATAAACATAAAACCCCGTTTATCCGAACTTTTCGGTTATCCGAACAACATCTGGTCCCGACGTGTTCGGATAAATGGGGTTTTACTGTAATATAAATTATAATGAAGTCACAAACATGCTATGGATAATGTTCATGCAGGGGGCCTCTACAGAAATATCAGCATCATCATTAATATCACTTATACATGGTGGCACTTTCTATATTATCATTGTGATATTATCATTGACTATGTAATCGTAGCTGATGACACCTTGCATTGCATTCCTGTGTTACATATCTGTGTAGGAAACACATTTGGCGACATATTTTCTTAAACTGCAGGAGCCACTGATGATCACAAATTTGATGATTTGTAGTAACCAATATTTCTTTTACGACAATAAATGTAACATCTTGGTACTTGATATTATTCTTACTTTCTGCAATGATCTCTCTTGTTTACTCTTTTCACTAGAGCAAGTGCTGAGAAAGAGGCCTGGCATCCCTGACATTTTTTGTGGTTTTTCGTATTTTCCCAATGACCAGTGATGATGGATTCTAATCAAAGGAGTAAGAAGACAAAAGCAAAGCAAACATAAATCAGAAATGATTGTGTACTGTAAAAATAAAACACTGTGCAGTCACAACTACACCAGGCTGGCTTGCAACTATCTTGTGCCAAAGAAAATTTATCCAAGGAAAAGACAAAACACTTGAAATTGTTCTAAATTTTTGTCACTTTTTCATTCATCTTAGGGTAAAACTATTTGGTAACCATTGATTTTTTCATAATTCACAACCATTTTGAATATATGTTACTCTTATTTATTACAGTGTTGAATAATTCACAACTAATCATTCTCATTCAGAATAGAATGGTACTTGACAAAAGTCTGGTCACCTGTCATTTGGTCTGACCTTTTGACCTCTTGCATTGCAGATTTCTCTTCAGCTGATATTTTGAAAAATTACTGGTACTGGTTACTATCACTGATAGTTTGACCAACTTAAAAAACTGCTCCAGTCTTAAGCTGGTATACACAATAGCAAACCTTCATCTTATTCATCGACATTCCTTCGCACAACGTTACAACACCTATTCATAACTTTGTTGGTATTTCAAATAACTGAAAATTGACCAATTAATGTCACATTTGAAAATTGATTAAATAACTTTGGCATTTACTGCAATTTATTTTCAGCTGGACAGTCTTCTGAAAATGTCATTCATCTCAGCATTTCAACAACTGTACAATTTATCCTGCACAGCTTCCTCTTTGCTTGTGTATCTGTAGTGGAAACACCTTAAAAGACCATTGCACTCAGGAGTAACAGATCAGGTACATTGCTCAATTGAACAACAGTATTTGTTGCTCATTACAGCATTATTATTCTTTAACCAGTGACTCACTGAAAAGTTTCACAGAAAAAAGATGCAAATATTTTTCTTTTGGCCTTGGGAAGAGTGAGAGGATGGAGTGGAGCAAGAAGGAATGCAGGACAAATGCTAAATTGGAATCCTGACTTTTGTGTTAACACGTCAATAACTTTGCTCTGTCATATATTATAGCTAGTATTCCAGACAGTTGAACCACTGATAAGCTTCAAGCTCATGCTTTGACAAATACAAAGAATTTTATGTAAGGCAGTTCAAGCAAAAAACCCATAAGGGGACATCCTCAAAGAAGAGATAACCTGTCATGTTAAATGTTAAAAACAAGACAATTCCTCAAAAATAAATAAAATGGTATTTGTCAAATGCTACTATGGAATTAACTTTTGTGAATCACTGCTGTAACTTTACAACAGATCAGTGAAATCTGTCAATTTGTCAAGAGAAAATATCAGACCTACACTCCAAGCTCCACAAATGTGACTCTGTTAAGATACTGACTTCGATACATTGGTAAATCTTGACTGGTGTTGAGAAAAGTGTTTCTTAAACGAATGTAACTCTCAGGCACAAACTCTTGCTGTCAATGAACTGTGCACACCAAATATACCTAATAGGTGTCCTTGCTTTGACCTTAAACTGGAGTTTGATCATGTGTCCAGTATGATGTAGGGTACAGATACAAGTAAACATTTGGCAAGTTGTGATTTTATGACTGGATCTTTCAATGCTGAAAAGGATGATTTTCAAGTTTTCAGTGGTATTTTTTGTACAAGAACATGTAATCCAATTTAAAGCATGTGGATATGACTACAGAACAATATGCACCTGTACTTAGTAGTGTGTAGGACAACTGTTAAACCATAGTAAGAATTTTGTCCTTTGAAAGGAATTTTGTGTTTTATTTTTGTTTTTGTTAATGATCTTCATCAGATAGACCTCTGATCTCTTAATTTCAATTGAAATATGAGTTTCACAGCTGTGTTCTCAGTTGCTATAAAAATATGGTTGCTTGATGTCCTACTGTACCTCAAGTTTAGCTACCATACACGTTGCTTTTACTTTTGATTATTTCAAATGAAGTATATTGTTACAGCTACTTTGTCTTATACACCACTTAGCCTTATGCATGACCTTTAACCTGCACATGTAACAATAACCTGAATGTTCAATAGGATGTCTTACCCTCCTTTTCCTCTTCCTGATCTTGTTGCTTCCAGAGTCCAAACCCGTCTGCAAGCGACTTGGCAGCCGTCCCGACGAAGCTCTCTACATCATCTTGGGTACTGGTCCATTCGGTTTTCAAACGTTTTGAATCGACCTGAAGGCGATAGGTCTTAGCTCTGGCCCTGCTGTCACTGGTTGCTGCAATGTCTAATGTCCTTCCTGTAGATCAAGAAGTTTGCCTTCATTAAGCTTCTTCTTTATGTTAATATTTCCAAGCTTTTCATAAATGACCCTCAAATTGCATGAATCAAATGAGTTCATGTCAAGAAATTCCCCTCAGAAATTTCAACAGAACTTGTGAAGCCATGCATATAATCTAGCTCTTTCAGTTGACATCAATAAGTTTATGAGGATTTTGAAGGACACAAACACAAAACATTGCACGATTAGTCAAATTCACAGCCATGTAGATAGGAAAACTAAAAATGTTTAAATATTTGACCCTGACTTGTACTGGCTGTTTCCATATGAATTAGTGCTCATGTGAAAAGTGTCTGGTTACGAATTTTCACAATTCATACTGAACCATTAATTACTCCACTCATAATTTGCATGTGACACATGGAGAACCTCTCTGTTTGTCCATTTGTCATCAGTATGTGAAGGAAACTTGACAATTTTAGAAAACTTAAAAGTCAAATTTATGAAACAAGTCAATGTGCCTCTTTAACATAATTATGAACAATGAGGGAAAGCCATTGCTACTGTACCTCACACATGCAGAAAAGCAAATGTACGATGCAAAATATCCTCTCCTTGCTTTTTTCCATCAGAGATTTATATTCATTTCATGAATAATTCAGGTCTTGAAGAAAGGTACTTAATGATACTAATAGCCACCACACAAGCATGAAGGGAGCCTGTTACTATATATTACAAATGTCACAACTTCAACTTGCAACTTCAGATCAAGGGACTACCAACCAAACAACCTATAGATCAAATTTGGCATATCTTTCTTTCACAAGGTCAGATCAGATAGGAAATCATAGATTACTTCTGAATGAAAAACTGATCTTACTGAGTCTGGCCAGGTCTTAAACCCTGAACCTAAGTCTTCATGAACGACATCACATATCACACCATCACACAATCTTAAACACCACAATGGTGTGGCTTTCATTGTCACATCTATCCATCCAGTTGGATGATATGATCAAGTTTTGTACCAGTTTGACTCTTGGCAGGATTTTCTTTTTCTTCTTCTTCTGGATTGATTGCACTCTTTTTTCTCCTCAGGGAGAGACGGACACTTGCGGCTCTCCTGATAGAACTCTTACTCCGCTCATCTGCGTTGATATTTGAGGGTGATATGGGCTCACCCGTTTCGTTACCTTTATCTGCACTGTTGGCAGCAACATCTAGAGAAGATTTATCAACATATTCCCAGTCTGCTGGAGAAGGAAGTTTAACTGAGGGTGTGAGTGCAAGCAAAGTGAGTGAAGATTGGTCATGCATACACTCACACATGCAAGGTGATCAAACACAGTATATAATTAATAACTCAAGGATAAGTGTGGAAAATACAAGTGACTTACACATAACAAGCCCGTGCTTATATACTTAAGCATTCAAGTTAGTCAAAGAGGGCCAAAAAGTAATGCAAATTGAGATGCAGGAAATAAATATGCACAAGCACAACTATGAGGTTAAATGGAAAATATGTGTGAAATAAATGCTGATACAATATAAAAGCAACTGCAACTGGGTTAGTATTGCTGTTAGTGCCCATGTGCATCTATACAAAAAAAAAAAAAAACTGTTAATGAAACTGACATAATTGATAAATGAAAGCAAAAAATCAAAGAAGGACTAAAATCTACATGAGAGTACAGAGGAATTGTGGAACCAATGAGACATCAAAACAATAGATATCGTCGATCTATCACTTTGCGGTTACACCGGCAGAGATGAGTGGGATGAATGGAACCAACAGACAGCTCACAATTGTTGAGTTGGTGGTTGTCAATGTGCATGTTGGTTCAAAGAAATTAAACCTACATGACTCATGAGACAGCATACACTTTACATGTGTCAGTAGTAGGAAATGACTGCCTCAATTTCTAGGTTGAAATACTGACTGGCAGAAGTAAAAACATTCCATTGCAATATCAAATAGAAGGACTCTTATATGTAAAATTGAAAAAAATTCCATTAAATCACTTTCCTGTAGTTGTGAATATTTGGTAAGTTTATTTAAGTTCTTGCATCTTTCATACAGTACTATTGCTATTTATGGTGACTATCCTAGTTTGTACACCATGGGCAAAAAAATAAATAAATAAATATGAAAGAAGAAAACTTGGGAGAATGTAATACTGTTGGAATTAATGTAAAACATCCTGGCCAAACGCTTACTCTAAACACCTGCACTAGCTGACAAATATTACATGTCAAATTATAGTAACTCTTCACACAGTACAGTTGATCTCAATTTATTTATTTAAGTACAAAACACCACAGTACGGTTTAAACACTCGCAAAAATAAAAATGCTAAAGAACAGTAGAAACTGATCAGTCAAGTTTCATAAGTAGATTCTCTGGAAAAACAGATGTAGAGAGAGCTGGAGGACTTAATGTAAGTACATATAGCTGTGCCATATCGTCAAGTTATACCTTAATTGACAAGGTAAAGAACATCTACAACACATTAGCAATAGTGCATTAAATTTTGATAAATGAAAGAACACTAAATATCAAAGGACTGCTTTCACAATTTTAGTGTTAAATAAAATGACAACCTTACTAGCAGGTAAAGCAGTTTCAGTATTGCACTCAAAACAGCATCCACATCAACACTAGTAGCATGTGAGAGAAGTCTTATGTTGACGTAAAGACAGTGTTACAAATAATTTGCCACATTTTGGAATTTATCTTTACTGTTTCATTCATTATACTAGCAAATAAATACCAAGTTAATTCATGTACAGCACTGCATCTAATAATGATCTAGGGAGTGTAAAGCTTAACTTAATGCATCGAGAAATCAAAATGAAGAAAGGGAGAAATTTTTAAATGTTTGTAAATTAGCTTGAAAGTTGGAACATGAGCAAATTTTCAGTTGACAGAAATCAATAAATATACCAGCTTTGCCTCTAGCTGACTGGTTCTTTTTCTTCCTTCTGAGATTGGGCAGAGAGAGGCGTTCCTTTGCACCTCTGACAAAGGTTCTGATGTTGGGTTGCAACTCCTTGCTTAATAAATGTGACGATTTGTCATCTAGCGTCTCCTCATCTACTATTGGAGAGTCACTAAATGATTCAGTGTTTGTAAAAGATAGTCTATGATCTGCAAGGAAAGTGTGTCATTTAAGACAATTAACAACAGGTTCCTTTATCTCTTGAGGGAAACTTGCCAATTCAGCACTGACAAACAGTCCTCCACATGCATTAGAAGATTGAATAGCACATCTTTAACTTAGCATGGATTGGTTATTCAGACAACTCTTTTAATTATCTCCCACAAATTATGCAAAATTATTGCAAAATAGTGTGTTATATTATAAGGTACAGTTCATGTGCAGGCTCGTCCTTTCTGGTCACCCCTTAAAGATTTTTCTAAATCTTTTTGAAGATTTTCTCCTATTCTGGCTGTGGATTTACCAAAGTGTTCCACAGAGCTGTAAACATGGGATCCTCATGAGACAGGTACAGTGGGTAAGAGAGAAGCAAAGTGAAAATAAAAATTCAAAACTGAGACTTTCAAGTTTGAATAAGGCTATAAGGCAAACTATGTGTTCCACATTCTATGAGGTACAATATCCACAATTAATGATATAAATGATCAAAAACAAATAATCATAATTTTTAATAACAACACTAGCAGAGCACTGATATGAAAAAGATCTAGTTTACTTTCAGCAGCATTTTTGTACAAATGAGGGTACTTGAAATTAGAATGACTAATGACTAAGAGGTAATATGATATCATAACAAGTATAGCAAATTGTAGCTCTACATCTTTTCATTACCCTTCTCAGTATCTTCATTAAAAGATGACGATGCTATTGGCGTATCATCAGCTTTCCTTTCATGTTGAGTTATAGATTTCTTTTCTGTTGAGATAAAACATTTCACCACTTTGTAAGTGAGAACAATTTCAGCTTTAATTACCAATTGTGACTAGGAAAAGTGAACACATTGACCCAAGAATATTTTATTCTCAAGACTTTGATTTGAACCTTTGCACATCACAGAATAAGGAATTAAATATAAATTACAAAATACTGTACATGACAGTTTGAGTTACGTTTACAGAGTTTTTCACATTTTCATTCATTCTTTCACTTTAAATAACTTAATAGGTTTTGCAAACAGAGACTGGGTTGCCTTCCACAAATAGTTCATGACATCACTAAGCAATTTTGTCGTACTAATCAATAAATTAAAAAACAAAAATGTTTCTTATGCTACATTTACCTACTCAGGGATGATTCTCAGCAAATGAAAATGGACAACTAAATTTTTGCAGCTGGTTGTCCTTCGGACAACCAGCTGCAAAAATTTGGTTGTCCTCCCAAAAATTTGGTTGTCCTCCACAAAGGAAACAAGAAATGGGCAAAATGTGTATTTTGCACATTCAAGACCATGTTTTTATTTGTCTTTCTTATACAGGTTGAAACTTTCACAGCTTAATTATACTACTGACTTGCAACTTAAAAGTAATGCTCAGGGTTTCTCCAAAGGGAAGGTGGAGGGGGAATTTCCAGAAGGAGGCCGGTAAAATTCCACCTTTTCACTTCGATAATAAAAAAATGTCATTATCTAGAATCACTGAGCTGTAAAGTATACATCATATGGAAGAAAATCTCTGTATAATATATTGCTTGTTTCAAATCAAAATATGATGCATTACTAATCTTGAACAGTACTATCACTATTTATAAAATTCATTCCTTTTGAATCAAAATCTGACAGTTGTACGCATGAAGTGTCTATTGAACACACGCCATCTGAGTGGCTTATCTGAATCCTATTTGCTTCAACTGTCCACTCATTCCACTCTCCTTTCCAAGGAATTTTTTTTCGCGCCGGCGCGAGAATATAATCCCAAGAATCAAAGTTCTAAAATATTTTTCACCCCTCTGCTGGAACAATCCATTTTGTTAATCTCAAATACACTGTGGGCCAGCAGGAAAATTGTGCACTGTGATTGGTTGAATCACGTACTACTTGGACTAGCCCAAATTATGGGGGTTTAAAAACTCCATGAAACTCTGTTATATGTGTACCAGCTCTCCTTGCACTGGCACAGTATTTTAGCAAGAAAAATGGCCGAATTCTTTGACTGCGAGTCATTGATCTGGTACTTGCTGTGAACAGTATCTGCATGTCTGTTATAGTAAAATCAGTTGCAACATGATGGTACACTGAGGCTGTTTGTTTGGCGTTTTATGTACTGTGGATTTCAGGTTGTTTTGGCGGTTTTTTGTGAAAGAAAACAGATGTTTTGGAATGGAGCTCATTCATGTTAAAGATTTTGGTTGCATATCAGTGTTGAGTTGTACGCATTGTGTCACAATGTAAATGACCAGGGGTAAAATTTGGTCGTCCAAAAGACAACCTGCGGTCGTAACTTTGGTCGTCCTACAGAAATATTGGTCGTCTCGGACGACCGGACGACCGCTAAATTTCATCCCAGCTTCTGTACAGTGAATTAACACATTCTCCATTCTATGGAGTATAATCTGTAGAGTAACTTTGTAATGTAATAGGCACTCTCAATTCACCTCAAATCTTTATTTTTTCACAACTTGATATTACCAAAAATACCTTTGCTTAGAAAACAGGGAAACCAATGTCCTTGAAATTCAAGTTAAGCACTGAATTATTGTTTCAATTTATCTGTAAATACATTGACACTACAATATTTGCTCTTTGTCTATGATTGCAGCCAGCCAGACTTACAGTAAAAGAATATAACTACTGTTAATATAGGCAGATTGTATCAACTTGTGACCATCATCAGAAGCATACTACTGAGAAAGAATTTATACATATGAACTGATACAAAAGATCAAACTGGAGATTTAGTGTACAAAGCACACTGAGAAATGGTATATTCATGTTATCAAAATACATATGGAAGGACACCCAACTACTCCTTCACCAGTAGTTGTAAACAAGACAGAACTAGATATCATAATGAAGACTAAGAATTAATGATATGACATCATCACAAATACAAAATAGTTCTACATCTCCTAATTACCCTTTTCAGTGTCTGCATCAATATATGATGATGCTTTTGGTATATCATCAGTTTGTTTTTCATCTTGTGTTATAAATTCATTTCCTGTTGAAAGAAAATATTTTCTCTTTTTGTCAATGGTGACAAAGGAAGTTTGATTTTCAATATTTTAAATGAAGAATGATCAAACTTTGAACACTAAAGAGAAAAGATAAAAAGTAACCATAATTGGAAACATTCATACCATTTTCACTTGAAGAGAGTTTCTCTTGTTTTCGTATTTTCTGTTTGAATGACGACCGAAATTTACTGGATCTCTGTTTAAGCTTGTTCAGTTTTGTTTTCTCCTTAGTCTCATCACTGGTATTCTGAGATGTTGAGACAGCACACTCATTACTTTCATTGTCAATGGTATCTTTAACTGTAAATTTTCCATCACTTGATTCTTTCTCTTCTAAACTTACTTGTCGATCTGAAAAAAAAATATATGCTTGAGTGTGATGGTTGTGATTGTTATCAGCATCCTAATTACTTCAAATGCACCCTAATATTTAAAATGCAACACACAGTTGAAATTTCTAGAGAATAAAATTGAAACATTTGCAACAAGTAACATATTTATTCTTAATATTTGAAAATTTACTTCCTGTATTCCTGAAACTTGAAGTGTTTCTTATGTTACATTTACCCATTACATAGTGAATTTACATGTTCTCCATTCTGTAAAGTACAATCTCTAGAATACATTTGTAACATAACAGACACTCTAAACCACCTAAAGCTTTTTTAATCATGATTTGGTATTACCAAAATTACCTTTGCATTGAGAACAGGAAAATTATCGTTTTTGAAATTCAAGTGACACATTGAATTTATTGTTGGAATTTATCTGTAAATACATTGACACTATAATATTTGCTCTCTACTTATGATTGCAGTCGGCCATTGAATTACTTGTACAAGGTACAACATTTTGGTGTTGTGTAGTAATTTCAAACAAATATAATCAGTACTATAGTGTTACAAACTTCTCTCATTGAAATGAAATGTATGACTTAAAAGAATATAACTACTGTTAATATAGGCAGATTGTATCAGTGACCATCATCAGAAACATAATACTGAGAAAGAATTTATACATATGAACTGATACAGAAGATCAAAGTGGAGATTTATTGTACAAAGCACACTGAGAAATGGTATATTCATGTTATCAAAATACATACGGAAGGACACCCAACTACTCCTTCACCAGTAGTCGTAAATATGACAGAACTAGATATCACAATGAAAACTAATGAATAAAAGGTAAATGATATGACATCATTACAAATTTCTAATAGTTCTACATTTTATAAATACCCTTTTTTGTAGCTTCATTAATAGATGATGATGCTATTGGTATATCATCAGTTTGTCTTTCATCTTGTGTTACAGATTCATTTCCTGTTGAAAGAAAACATTTTCTCACTTTGTCATTACTTTTGAAGTAACACTTATTTAAGGTTAATCTGCCACTTGTGATCAAAGAATATTTGATTTTCAATAATTTTAACTGAAGAAAGATCAAACTTTGAACATTAAAGTGATTGCATGTGAACTGAAAAACCAAAAGGATAAGATTATGTTTGATCTTAACTTCTTCATTTCTAAATGTACACACAAGGTTGTACATGGAGGGAATATGTCTTTCAAAGAATGAAAATCACAGTACCTACTTTGAAAAGCAATAGGATTAGCATAAAAACAGTAACAGAAAGAAATCATATTTGAAAATTAATGGTTCTTACTATAAGCACCTATATAATGAACATGCAATGGCAAAGGTCTTGCTGGTGTAATAAAAAACATACTACTGAAGTTGTCGTTCCTTTGACGGTACTGAGAGTTGCACTATTTGGTGAAAGGAAGCACTGCGTATACAAATAACCTACAAACTGATCACATCATTGCAGTGTCAGTGATCCTGGGTTGTTTTGACTGAGTACTCAATGCCAGTATACTTCCCATTGGCTTGTTGAAAGAAGCACACAGTTGATTTAAATGAAAACTGTCAACCACAACATTATCGTAGTTATACTTTTTGATGTTATCATAGAATAATTTGAAACGATATGGAAAAATTAACCACCTGAAACCTATTTATTTTTCCAAATTGTCTGACTGCTGCAACAAAAAGGCTTACTTAACTTTTGTAGATGAAATTTCAGTGTTTTAACTTTTTGCCTATGCATGCAATCACTTTAAAGAATACAGAAATAAATATAACTGGAAATATACCATTTTTATTTGAAGAGAGTTTCTCTTGTTTTCGTATTTTCTGTTTGAACGATGACCGAAGTTTACTGGACCTCTGTTTGAGCTTGATCAGTCTTGTTTCCTCCTCCTTCTCATCATTCGTATTCTGAGATGTCAAGACAGCACAATCATTACTTTCATGGTTGGTGGTATCTTTAATTATCAACTTTCTATTAGTTGATTCCTTCTCTTCTAAAGAAACTTGTTGATCTGAAAAAAAAATACAATATATTTGAGTATGACGGTTAGGATTTTTATCAGCGTGCTAATTATTTTAAGTGCAACACACTGCTGAAATTCTTTGAGCACAAAATTGAGACAAATTGCAAAAAAAGTCATGTGTTTTGAAAAGTATGAAAAGTCACTTTCTGTGTTCAGGTAACTTCAAGTACTATTTAGTTAAAAAGGTAACTGGTAAACAGAGATTGGATGTTCTTCCATAAACATTTGATAACATCACAACACAATGTTTTCATACTATCCAAGTAACTAAAAAGATTGACTTAAGTACTATTACTGTCTTCTGGAGATATTGACAGGGTGACTTCTATGGGAACTATGTCTGATAAATTGCTTGACAGTGAAGATTGCTGAACAAAACTAAACTAACAAAGGGGTATCATCACAGATACAAGATACCAACTATAGCTCTTCATAAGATGACGTACTTCTTTCAAACTCTTCGGACCCTTCTTTGTCAGATGAGGCTATTCCTACATTGTAAGTTTCTTTTTCATCCTGCATTACAGATGGTAAGCTAGCTAAAAGTAAAAAATACCAATTTTACTTTGAGCTTTAAAATATCAAATACTTAAAATAAAAATAAACATGTTTATAATTTGGGGACTTTTTTGCACTTTCCACACACCAAAACTTTATTTCAAATTTTATTCTGTAGTACATGCATGTCCATGTACACAATGAATATTGAAAGCCATTGTCTCTGAAATTGAACGTATGGTTTAAAATAGAGTCAACTCTGACCCTACCATGTTTCTCTACATATGCCATTTCTTGTTTTTGTGACTTTTGCTTCAAGGATGAGAGAAGTTTATCTGTTCCCTTTCTAAGCCTCTTCAGTTTTCCTTTGTCTTCACTGGCTTCATTTTCTTCACCCGCATGCATCGGTGATGTCACACTGCTGTCACCACTGGTGTCCTGGTCATCCAAATCATGAACCATAGCAACTAATTCATTCTCATTGGAATTTTCTTCTCGACCTGAAATGAAGTTTGACTTTAGTAAATGATGAACATTCATCTCAACCAAGTTAATGACAGAAAATGAATGAAAAATATACTTAGATCAAAGCTATACCTATAACACTAGCTAAAAACTGAGTAGGAATGACATGTAGCACTATGAAAATTTGAACTACCTTTCACTGTTCCTGTAAGCTGGGAAACAATGTCATAATTAATGGTTAATCGTTAAGACCTATACTGATGATGGGTTTATTTTGATTGGATTGCTAGAATCTATACAACGCTGTTGTGATTTTACACAATTAATTGTATGTGATGCGGTCTCACGACTTCCTCAATATCCCTTGATGAACATTAGCACATGACTCTGTTCTGGGGAAACCATTTTTGATGGAGAGTGACAATAAAGTTACAATCAATGATGTAAGTGCAATCACATCTTCATAAGATGTTGTCTTTAAATGACACTTGAAGTTAACGGAAGGAGAGGGATGATTACATCCACTAAAGAGTTGATTATATAGAAAGTTGGAAGTTCAATAAAATGGACAAAACTTTTTCAAGAATGTTAAGAGGGTAAACCTCAAATGACTTTCACCACAACAAAGTCTGTTGTACAATACAGACATTTGTTGTACAATACAGACATTTGTTGTATTTGTTAATCAAACATCTACGGTAGACTGATGACTATTTAAAGATAAAAACTAAACACAAAATGATGTTACACGTAGTAAACGGTGACACATTGCAGTGTGCTCTGCTGGGCTAGCATTCAGAAAGGAAGATGAACATAGCTGTTTATAACAGTAGTATTTCTCTTTGGACTGGACTGATCCACAAATAAATAAAGGTGTTACAAAAAAGCTTTAATTCAACAACCAGAATATTCATGTCAATGTAGACAGTGAAAACTAACAGATGACGACTAAATTAGACAGTGGCCTTAAATTATACGTTTTTGTTTTTTAAGTTGGAAACAGATTTCAGATAAAGTTTCAATTTATTAATTTGCCGCAAATTATATTGAGGACATAGTGTATCATACTCATCTACTTTCATGACTTTTGTTTGAAGGATGAGCGAGGAAGGAACTGCGCTGAAGTCTTAAGCAAAGAGAGTCTTGGCATTTGCATAATTTGAATTAAAGATTTACCTTCTCCTGTATCTTCCTTGTCAGCTGACATCAGTGACAGTTCATCTTCTCTTCTGCCTTGCTCACTAGATTCATTTGCTGTTGAAATAAACAGTTGTTACCTATTACCAACTCAAAAGAAAATTCCCCCCTCCAAAAAAAAAACTTTAAAAGATAATATAATTTCACAAAACAGATCCACTTGATAAGGCATCTGCCTCTGACTTATTCAAGACGCGGAAGACTGTACTGATTCACCAGAGGGGCTCCTACAATTTAAGGGCTTCACCACATAGGCTAAGAATTTCAAATGGCTAAAGCATCAAAATTAAGAGACAAAATACTTGTTCATCCAATAAAAACTCCAGTACAGTACTCTTAATACATTTTAAGAATCTGTATTCAGTCTGACATTTACTTACATGAGTAATATCCCCTGTGAGATTCCTCAATAACAGGTCTATTTCTCATAGAATTTAACAAGCCCAGAACTCTGGACTTTTGGACTACTTTTACATTATAATGTACATTAATAAACCTGTTCAATCTACCCATTCTATGTTGTTCCACATCTGTTCCCTAGTCAGGCATGGTCTGTTTATTAACAAGGTAATTAAGGCAGCCTGACTGTCAACTGGCTATCTTCTACCTTCCATCCCCTAGAGTACAGTTATTAAACAGTACATCCACAGGTAGCCACGACACAATGACAATTCAACAAGTTGGATCAAATAATTCTGTAGGTGGTACAGTAGATTACTTAATAGCCAAAAGTGATACTACCTAAATTGAGATATTTCATATTAAATCAACTTCTTGTCCCACAAAGTATTTTAAAGCAGAACTACTTGTTACTCTAAAACTGTTTTCACTGGTAAGTCTTTAAACAATTCACATTACTGCAGCTCCTACAATTATGAAACCCTAGTATAAAATTAACTTCAACATGACTTAACAAGTTTGAATATGTACTACCCTCTCTTCATGTCTTACTACATGCCATTCATATCAATGTTTGCTTTTCATTTACATGGGCAGCAGGGTACAGTAGATACACTAAATGTCACATTGTAACAAGTGGTGCTACAAAAAATATTTAGTATATGAATATAAATATTTATAGTTTCAACAGGGCAACACTATTTTGGTCATAACCGTCCCATAAGTAATACAATTACAGCGAATGAGCAATGGCAAACTTTGAGATACATAAGATTCTGGTTGAACTGAGTCAAGAATTAATACAATCTATGCTAACAAGGAAATAGTTACAATATAGCAGAATAGTAGCCACAATATTAAAGACAGGTTTATGTGTTCAAAAAATTAATTGATAAATGAACTTTCCCAGCAACATCAACTGCCATTAAAATTGTTACCAGTTTTACTTGCTGGTGACTTCTTCTGTTTTCTTGATTTTTGTCCATACCGCTGAAATCTTTTGGATGCTCTCCTGAATCCGGAGAGCAATAAAGTTTCCTTTTTCTCAGTACTGCCTGTACTGACAGACTGTGAGGATGTCACACTGCTTCTCTCATTCTCAGAAAACTCATCAGATAGCGTACGACCAGAGCTAGTGACTGGTTCAAACTCTCTTACATTGGATTGCTCACCTGAAAGGAAGCTTGAATTTGTAAGAGCTAACAAACGCTAATACTTGACGATGAAAATACCACCACATTCCCCTTGTCTGTATCATCCAACTGAGACAGACATTACAGAAAACATTTATCATGGTTCAGAAGATGTGCATTGGTTACAGTCATTTACTACACACACACATAGAGTGTACACCATCTCATGAGTACCCTGCAGAATTAATCAGCATGAAAGGAAATGTTATAAAATGATAGAAAAATGCAGTACTGTATATTACCAATGAGACTTCCAACAACTTCAATCTGATTTGTATCTTTTGCTGAAGCAACTTTTTCAAATGGTTGATCAACAGCAGCCAAGGTGAATGACTCATCCAATTAGTACACTCAAAACAGAAATTAATGCCACAATCAAACAGTAATATTCATACTTAAGAAAATGCCCTGTTGATTGTCACCACCAATGAGAGAGAAATGGAATTAGTCGCAATGAAGATCAACAACAAACACAATGGGTTAAGTTGTTATTCTTTAGGAATATGACTTGTGAGTAAACCATCACTAAATCAGGATACATTTCATGACTAAAACTGAAATAAATAACATGCATGATGTGGGCATGCAGGCAAGGCTGCAGGTTAAGACTGTTACAACTAATACTACAGTGCATGATAGCTGCCAAGCTGGTGTCAAACCAAAAACAGAAACAGAAACAGAAAGTTTTCACATATTCCTAAATTTAGTTTTGCTTACCATCTTCATCGCTTGATTCCATTGTCGTCTGAGAGAGTTTCCTTCGTTCCCTTGAATCAGAGTTGGTAACTGTCGATTGAGTAGAAGTTAAACCATACAAGACATTTGGTACAGCAGCTAGTGAGTATATGAACATTGATATACAGTACACAGTACCTGGAGGATCTTATCAAAGAGGAATAGCAGCAGCTAAAACCATCTTCTCATATTTAAACTCCGTAGATACAGGTAGCTGACAATACTCAAATGTTTCAGTGAGAATTAAGTCTAGTTTGTTAAACTGCACCTGATCGAATGTTATTAGAATACATCAAAATTACACTACCTTGTAGGCTGCGGATACAGTACAAGCTTGACCAACAAAATCCTTCAAATTGATTTTGCAAGGTCAGTTGCTTTACAGAGATGAAATAATCACTTGGCTCAGTGCTGTGCTTCTGAACATACTAAGCACTACTTTTATCTTTGAAAGTAAACAGATAATGATCACCAATGAGCAGAAATGTTGAGTTCAAGGTCATTGACCTCCTGCATGAACTGAAACAATTTCCAATGAAATGGTACCAGCCATATTAAATTGACTCTTAAAGATGGTTTAACCTGTGCAAACCTCTCTCCTTGTGACTTAAATGGACATACAGTAGTCGTTTAGTGGTGGAAGACTATCAGGAGAAGCAAATCACTAGCAGGAAGTTCAGAGTGAAATTTTCCTCTTAACTGTTGAATTCCTTGGAAATGGTACTGTGCAGCAGAGCATGCCTTTTGACAGCTTGAAGAGCACATAATCACTGAAGAGTAACAGACAGCGAAAAATGCCTCCATGATTTACAAGTGGCCCTGTTGGCACATCAATGCCGATGACAGTCACAGTTAAAAGTACAAGTTTGATATGCTGCAATTTCAGGTACCATCTACAATCAGCTTTCAAACACATACAGTACAAAAACAAAGGTCTGCCAACACACAGATTGTCACACAAATGCATTTTGGCCTTCACTGAAGAATCAAAGAGGAAAGCAAAACCAATGAAGATCTTACCATTTTCATTTGTGGATAGGCTTGAAAACAATTTTCCAGCAAGTGATCGCAGCCTATATGCGCTATTACTTCGTAGCGGTCCTCCAGGAGAGCCGCCATTTCTGTTCCCACCTTCTTCTGCCATTCCCATACCAACAATTCTGCTCAACCCATCGACAGTGTTATATAACCTTTGACCTGGAGCGTTAAATTCCTCAAACTTTTCACACGTGTTGGTAAAGTTGACAACTTCTCCTTCACCAGCCTGCTGGGTGAGATAGCTAGATAGTTCTGTAAAAACTGAGTCCAAACTAACTGCTCTTTTCTCCAGTCTATTTGAGGATACGTCACTATTGTCTGCTTTTGAACGTCTCCACCAGAGAAATGGTATGAGAGGCCAAAGTCTTCCTTTTGATGGAACAGTGTTTGCAATCTGAAAACTATCCTTCAAAACTTCAAAACTTATGTTATCTGTCTGGGGCTGTGATTCATCAGTACTTTCATTTGTAACTGAGGACGTGTCTCCTTGCTGGCTCTTCTCCTCAGAGGTAACATTAAACAAGGACGATGGATCAACCAAGTCATGCAAACTCTGGCTCAATATCTTCTCGTGGAATCCTGTTGCAAGAGTCTTGTGAAATCCACGTCTGCGTGAGAGAGAGGAATGGCTCACCAACTGACCGGGACCTTCTAATTGCTTTTCCTGGTCCCTGGTTTTGTCCTCCCCAGTCCCATTCTCTGGAAAACAATCTAATGAAGTATCTGAATCTCCACATTCGCCCGATGACCCAGATTGGTCTTCCGAGTCTTGATTAATAGGCTGAGTGTTAGGAGCGAGAGAATCTGTTGGCAAAGAGTCTGATTTAAAATATCCCTTAGCAAATGATGGGAACAGAGATTGGCTGATCTGTGACCTCCAACTTCCTGAGGTCTCTAAGGAAGATGCACTTTTCAATGACTTTGAACTGTTGGAGTCTCTTGCCTTTGAAGACCTGAATATCTTGAGACCATCTGGTTCATCTTCTCCTTCACTTACAGAAGTCAGTCCAAAGTTGTCTGAAAAATCTTTGCTATTGTCAGCTATTACTGGAGAAAGTTGTTCTTGTTCTGCACGTTCTTGTCCACTACCATTAATTTCAGGGGTGTCCAAGGAATGAGATACATTTGAAGTCAAAATGTTCTCTTCCAACACAAGTTCTTTGGCACTTTGATGGGGATTTTTCTTCGATTTAAAAGCAAAAGACCAGCCTCGTTTTCTTTCTATTTGCTGTGTAGAATGCTCTTCAACAAAATCAGTATCAGTAAGTGAAGAAGCAGCTACATCTCCTTCTGCCTTTTGGATTGTTTGTTGATTATCAAAATCTTTTTCGGGGGAGGAACAACTGTCCAATCTATTTTCATGTTTGACCTTTCTTGATATTTTAAAAGGTGACAGTTTCTTCTCTAAGTATCCACGGAAATGCTGAGCTGTTTCAGAAAAGAGAATTGAAAGATACTAACTGCAGTCAATAACTGTGTAAAGTAAAATGAGATGAAAAAAGAGGAATTGAATGCAGGAGAAAAAAATATTTGGAGACTGCTTCAAATATTGGTTGTAAATATGGAATTGTAAATATATACACAGTTCTGCAGTGAAGATGGAAAGTGAGACCTAGAAATTCCTATAAAATGGCTACCTTTCTTGACTTACTATAACACAATACCAACAATTATAGCTGTGTATTGATTGACACAAGGTCAGTATTAAATATTGAATTACGTTTCACAGCATGGTAGTAATGGATTCTGCATTTTGTAAGTTTTGCACAAATTGATCAACACTTGTTCAGTTCACATATAATTCAATGTCATTCCCCAAATTAGCAATTATCCAACACTCAAAATACAAATTGGTTTACAGTCATTAAGGGGCCTACAATAGTCAACCCACGTCTTGTGCTATCTGCAATGCAGCTAAAGGTCAAATTCCATCTGGATGTTTCAGGTCCCCTGCAGAAAACTCCCCAGATATGCCATAACAATATGCAGAATTCACAGTATCCTAACCAATGAAAAATCTGTACATATTGTATGGTGCAGTATGAACTCTGATATAATTCTGACTTGTTAGCTTCAGTTCTTGAGGACTTAATTGGATACCTATAAACAAGACATTGACAACTTGTGTCAGCGGGGTACAAGCTGGTAAATGGAAGACAACAAATAAATGCCTTTATTACTGATGCAACATGGGAGTCACCCATGGGATTAACACAAAGCCACACCAAATAAATGTGATGGGACATAACCACTAAGCATACCTTGGAACAAGTTAAATACCACATATACAGAGGGAGAGGAAATTTCATCAAACATGCTGAAAAAAAAAAACCAAAAAAAAACACATGCAAATTGCTACAGCAGCTACAGAAGTAAAAGTAAACCACACTTTGGGCCTACTCAGGTGAAACCTTTATCACTGTGACAAGAAAAAAAAAAAAACTAACATTTTTTTCCATGGCCCATTCTAGAATATTGCCGTTGATTCGGGGAAACCTACTGTATGCTCAGTCTGAAGAGGATACCATTGAAACTGTCCATTTAGGTTTGCCTCCAGATTCCTTTTAAACAATTTCCAGTTTAGTGTTTTGGAAATGATCAAGAAAGTTATACTAGACAGTACGTCCTGACTCGACAACTTCTAATACTGATCACATATTAATTTTCAAAGAAACTTAAGGCCTACTTCCACCTAATACTGCTGCATGACCCTGCTTGACTGACTATACATGTCACACTAGTGATGACACTAGTTGTACCATCACCCTCCCATGCTAAATTCTGTTGCACAAAACATAATTACGGTACCAAGTTGGAATCTAAATTACATCCAAACAAGTTTACTGTACCCCATTGACATTTCAAAATACAGCTAGTGACCTTAGACAAAATTCATTGCGCTGGTAGTTGGTCTTCTTCATCATAAGGCTCTCTCACATTCCTTAACAAAATGTATGATAGACATTTGTAATGAATCAGAGAGAAAAGAAGCTGAGTAGTTCATATTCACGCTTTTGTGATTGCCTGTTCAAAGATAGAGCCACATGCAGACTGCCATAGTCTACGCAAACACTAACAATTGATTAACGATGCAGAAAAGAAAAACAATTTCCTAACTACCCGCTAAGAGAAGATCTATGTACACACAAATTAGTCTCAACCACAGGTAAAATTTTGCTGGTGCCCACACCTCCATTAAATACACAGCAAAACTAAAACCATTAACAGAACTTACTTCTGTCTTTAGGAAATTTCTGCTACAAAAGCCCATTGTGACATGTTTGAGTGAAACACAGTATTCAATGTCATGCACACTAAAACCCACCAAGTGTCACCTTTGCATAACGGTAATACAGAACAACATCTGGGGTATATTGTTGCTTTCCTTGTACAAGTTTAATGTAAGTTTAAATGTAAAAGCAATAAATGTCAATTAACCACTTGAACAATACTGTAAGTAGATTATACTGTAGTTTGCCTACCTTGTCCATTCCTTTTCTTCTTTCCATCATGAGGTTTAAAAGTATGTACAGTAAGTTCGTATCATAAGTCTCAGCCAAATCCCATTATTCAAGACACCATGATAATAAGTACAGTAAAATGGAGGGAAACTCAATGGCCTTTTCCAATAGTTCAAAAGGCAAACAAAGAGAATTACAATATCAGTCACTTGAAAATGTTTCCAGTTTCCATACACCAAAGAGGAACAAGTTTATGAGGCTGTGGTTTGCGGCTAAAAAGTAAATGACTTAATTTGTGACACATTTATAAGCCAATGAATTAACCTGCCACCGGAACAAATGTCAAAAACATCCTTTTTGGGATACATTACCAGTGTATACATAAAAGGGAACAGGATGTAATGCAAACTCAGACAGGCTTTCCACGGCATTCAAATCTGGATATTCGTAGTTGCCTGGTCTAGGCAACAGAACAAATTCCCCTGAAAAAAACGAAATTGCAAGGAAACTGCAGAGGTGAAAGGAGCAACAAAACAACTTCAGTTCAAAGTAATGGATCTAAAAATAACTTTTTGGGTTCTCCCCAACAAAGAAATAACTAGGCAAAACGTTCACCGTATACATCGCTTGCTTACACACTTGACTGGCTGACTAGACAAATTTGCACAGAACTTTGAGTACTTACACAGTGACAGCACAGCACAGGAAATGTCAACTAGAAAGTCAAAGGACTTTGTGTATGAGTCCTTGCTACTAAAGATGAAGCAGCTCTTGAAGAAACCATGTTTAGAAGGTTTTCAAATTTTGCTATGATGATTACTTCAAGTGAACTTTGACCTCTACAAAAACAACAAAAATTATCTACTCATCAAGAACTAAAAATGATCCAAGTTTGAAGATTGTGAGTTTTTTTGAATTTCTCCACTGGAGTTCTCAAATAATCTTTGAACTCCATGAAAAACAATAGGGGTCATCTACTCACAATAGATAACCTACATACTGGGTTTGACCTTCAGCAACTTTCCCCTCCTTGAAATATAGTGTTTACAATACTTTCAAACATGACCTCTATGATCTAATGTAACCATTGACCACCACAAAAAAAAATGACACATCTACACACCAATCTTGACAATTTGGAGTTTGAGTGACATTCAGTCATTGAGATACTGTATCTTCTTCCTTAATAATTTTCAGACTTTAACCTCTGGTAACCTCAAATGACTTTTGAACTTCATACAAAACATGAGGAATCATCTCCATACTACAGAGAACCTACACACCAAGTTTAAACTTCCAGGAACTTGCCCTCCTTGGGATACCATGTTTATAACGTTTTAAAATGATGACCACAAGTGCCACATCCTCATGTGACCTTTGACATAGCTCAATAAAATGACAGAGATTATCTACTCATTCGAGAGCTACAGTACCAATGTATACACAGTTTGGAGTTCCAGCAACATTAAGTTGCTAAGATATCTCATTTCATGTGTTTTCACATTTTGACCTCTGGTAACCTCAAATGACCTTTGACTGCCATGAAAAACAATTGAGATCATCTACTCACAATGGAAAGCCTACACAACAACGAAGGAGCTCAAGCACCTTTCCTATCTTGTTTATACAGCCACAGCATAATACACGCATATACAGTATGCCATCACTTTTGCATAGATTCATTTCCCGCCCTCAGCAAGGAATCTGAAAGTTGTTTTGCCTTGAAGGGGAGATTTGTCTCATACCCTTGAGTTTGATCTACACCTACTGTAGTATTTGCATGTGGCGTCTGTGAATTGATCAGTAATGAAACACTATATCCAGACATACTGTGCTCTATTTTCATTGGCGACAAGGATGGATGTACTCCTCAAAAGTAAATGTCTGTAACCCCATCCAGTTGGAATCAACAAAAACAACTAAATTGCATAACAATGGCAACACTAGTATGAGGTGCTGCAATTTGCAATGCAGACATGTAAAGTACACTTCCTGTAAACGCACTGGTAATTTCCCTCACTGTGATTTTACACCCTGTAGTGACTGCATTTATATTTTAAGCATACTGTATCTAGCCAATTCCTGTCTGAAGCCATCCAAACAATAAATAAAAGTCAAGAAATTTGCTTTCTGCTTTGCATTAAAGCTTCTCTCTGTCAGTCACATCTTGTGATAAACTTTGCCCGAGAATGAATATTTAAAATAAACTCAGGTCACTGAATAATAATAAAGTGCAGTAAACAGTACAAAAAACTATCTGCTGGAAGTCATGCCCACGACATAATTTTGGTGTACAGTCCAATGCAATATCTGCTTCTTACTGTATTTCATACACTCAAGATTGTGAATTATTAAAAGACATTATTGATAAAACTCTGTCAAGTTCTGGCGGCATGCACACATATAAAATACAGTAAGCATTTGCTTTCATCTCTCTGAAATCGACTCTATGTTGACCTATCTATTACACTTTCAACAATTGTGACCATCTTTTAAAGTTGCAGTGTTTCCAGTTTGATGATCAGGTGTAAAACTAATGTACCATGTACTGCACAGTAGATGTGTTTTATACCAATGCAATTTGTAGGAGTATTACCTGCAAATAAATCTATTTTTGGCTTTGCTCGTATTTAAACAACACATCATTGATAGGTTGAATTTGAAACATTGGTTGCACATGATAAAAATCACAAGAGGAAAATGGAAAGGCAGACACTTTAGAGAATCGAATGCATGCCTAAATAACTACTCACAATTCGTGTTCATTATTAAAGAGGGAAAAGGTGAAGTGAACATCTTAAATTCATAGTTTGTGCCAGCTTTGTATTTAAAATTACATGGACATAATAAAATGACATGAAACAAGCATTCAAATGCAACTGGTTGCTTTAAAAGAAATGCTACTGTAACATACTGTATGGCACTGTGTTTATTTCAGCCATTGGAAAGGAATGACGTTGGTACAAAACTTTTAGTACAACACGCTGCAAAAAGCACATATCTTCCTCTATATGACAGTGCCTGTTCTTTAGCTCTGCATGTTGACAATCTAGCAATTGCATGTTTTGACACTAGCACCATGGTTATTCAGTGGTGTACTTATACTATGTAGTGCAGCTGATGCTCCAAAGTTACAATAAACGCTTGTTCTGGTGAGCAAATGGTATAGAAAGATACACAGATTCCTGGAAACCTTTAGTTGGATCTAAATGTACATACATATATGGGACATACACAATTACAGGTAAAAGAGGACATTTTAATTTCATTAAAAATGACAAAGGCATCATCGCCTCCAGTCACAAAGATATCCTTTGAAGTATGGTATGTACACTAACTAAGTTGGTTGCAAAAGGTCAAATTTAAAAAAAAATGTGACAAATGTGGACATGTGCTGCATACTAGAAAGGTGAATTACTGTAGACGACCAATCGATTCGAGGCCATTCTTACTTTGGATTTGCTTTTAAGTTACTACGTTCCTCCAAGAACTTCATTGTTCTGTCTACAGTATCTGATACAGTTTCATAACCAACTAGCTCACCATACCGTACATGGGGCACTGAAGCACACACTGCAATAAAAACATTGTATAAGCATCATACATGTACTTTACAGTGCGGTTACGCTTTTTCTTATGATTTGTTCCTGACAAAAGTTCAGTTGGTAAATGAAGCACAACTGCAGTAGCAATGTGTTTACACAATGTACAGTAACTTCAGCAGGTTACAAACATGAATGCAGCCTATACTAGGACATGTACAGATCAAGAGAATTCTGTGAGTTGGTGAATTACAGTCCGTATGGATCAGGAGAAGTTTTGTTATGCCTAAATGAACATGCGCCAAAATTACACAGAGGGTTTTGAGATTACAGCCAGGCTGCAGGGTGTTAAGTGCATGTTAACTATACGAGTTTCCCTACACTGTCTGCACGAACTGCACACACAACACACTACTGCACAAACTTTAAAGGAATAGCTACTGCACTGTATAGTTCCTTACTAGTTATTGGCCATGTACAAGTGCACTGTCAAACTTACAACTGAAGTAATTGATCCCACATTCTCATATTTACAATGCTAAGTACTGTACACTTTCTCACCATCAGGATCAAAGGGCAAAGGTGAAGTTGGTTCTAAACCTTCCCACAATTCCACCAACTGAAAGAGGGCATCCTCTGCATTCTCCACTTGAGGATGGTGACAGTCCACCTTGGGTGCAGTAGTTGGCCATTTAAGAAACATATTGATCTGCTATTGCACAGTATTCACAAGAAGAAACAGTACTGCAGAGCTGTGTATTTATTTTGTAGTAGTACTACAAGTCTACAGAACAGATGTTTGTTTTTTTTTCTTTTTAGTGCAAATACAGCATCAGTCTTGTCTCTCAATCATGTAACTCCAACTCACAAAATAGGTCTTCCAAATAGGAAATCAGCATAGAAGGAGTAATTATTTCTCCACCTTGTACGTAATTTTCATTACCAATGACAGATCATAAAAGACTGGAGTTCAATTTTGAAAACAAATGTTTCAAAATCAAGTTAACTGATGTTGACAACTGTATATACACTAGAATTGTCAATCGATGAAGTTGTTTTGAAAAGACAATTTATGCACTACAAATTCCATTTCAGTTCATTTCAATATTCCGTAGTTTGCAGGCTCTGACTGATAGAATTACATTCCACAATTACAGTAGATCACAATGCTGGTAAAAGCTTGGAACCTCTTTGAAAAGACAAACAAGATACCGTTGCATTTGTTTGTAACAGAGTTGACTTTTGTAACGCTCAGTTTTACTTTGCTGCAAATACAGATCAGACAGCCCTGTCGTTTATTTCTTGAAATTAAAATGAATTTGAGTCTTGGCTCTTAATCTGCGACATCAACTTGCATATAAGATTCCATACGAAAGAATTGTACATTCTGCAGCAGTTCATCCAATGAAAGCAAAAACATAATTTTGATCTTGGTCAAAGTTCACAATTCACAAGAATGAAATGCACATTTGAAGACTTAAGTGCATTCTGTAGTCTCTATAGTTCTCCCAGTTACTGTACATCTAACTTAAAATTTACAAAACAAAAAATTTCTGCTAGATGCTTTATAATTTCAGTCTCAAGTTCTAGGCTTGTACTGTAACTTACTTCTGTATGCATATAGCAATATATAGGGCTCTTTTTACTGGTATTGGTTTCAAGAGGATCAAGTACCAGTAGAATTCAAAACTGAAAAAAAAATCAAGCAAGTTATGTGTGCAATATGTATCAGACCATAACACGTGACATTGTAAACGTGAGTGTCATGAGAATAGCACTATCTGTATAAATGGAATCTTACTTGATGAGTGACCGAGTGTGTACATTTATAATTGCTGTGATCACAAAAATAGAAATGACAAAAACAGCAACACTTCATCCATAATACTGCATGTGAGCGTACGTGTATTATGCTTAGAACTTACGTACTCTATCATTACTGTATGTAGGCCCTACTGAAGTGTGTGGATCAAAGTGAATACCTGTATATTGATGCACTGTAATATATATGGAAACCACACTTGAAATACATAGTATGAAAACAAAAATGAAGCATAAATGTTCAGCAAGAGTGAAAGACCAAATGAGGGTGAACCTACTGTACAGTAGACTTAGCGGGTGCAGTGATGGAATAAATTTTGGGTGCACTTTGAGCAATCTCAAATGAATGCATTACTGTGAGCAAGGGGTAAGTATACTGTAAGTCTGCAATGCGAATTGCAAATTTTTCAAGGTCCTAAGGATGAATGAAACTCTGAAGAGCACAAAGGTTCATGAAACCATACGGTACATGTTTGATTACTACCACATAAACTGTATCTAGGATATTAATCTTAGCAAACACCAAATACTGTAAACTGTGAGCTCATCAAGGATAAGAAAAAATATGAAATAAATGAAAAAAAGGAAAAGAAAAAAATAAAGATTTGGGTTCTTTAATTATGGTTACAATGCAAACAGATGAGACACATTTACTTGCTGACCTCAAGTGTAATCTTTCTAACTTAAGTAAATAACATACTGTACTGAATACAGTATGTACCGTACTGAATACATACCGTACTGAATAACGCACCCACTGAATAAGGTGTATACAGTATGATTAAGTGTGTACTGTAGGCCTACTGTACATGGGTCACAATTCCTTGTGTATTCCTAAGTGTAATGGTAACTATTCACTTGATCTTTGTACATCCTATGTTTGTGGTAACTAAACTTTACTTCAGTTGTAAAGGGTGATGACACACTATACTGTACAGTCATGTGTATACACTACACAATTAAGGCATTAGCTGACTTATGCGCATCACAGCACTTGCAAGTATGTACCTGTAGCCTTTTGTATAGCTTGCACATTTACTGTAGCTCTCCCTGATATACACAGTCAAGAGAACAATTACAACAAATTTTACTATTTAAGGCCTGTGACATCATCACACTGTAAGCAAGCAAAGAGAGCTAATTTACTAGTATGTTGTAAGGAATATAAATCCAGGACAATAAAAAAGGTGTTGTAAATGGGCATCCCCTTGTATTAAAGAAGACACAAATACGCTGTGGGGAGAAAACGTTTGATGCAATCTTAAGTATCATAATCTGACTGCGTACAACTAAACATAACTCTCGTGTACATCATTCATTGATTTTCATGTGAGTGGTGCAGTAGCTGCAAAAAGAGTTCTCCATGCCAGTCACTATGGATGAAAAATTTTATGCACATATGGGACACTATCATCTCAGTAAATTAAAAGGCTGATAACCTGATAAAATTTGCTTCGAGATTCGTAACGACACTTGCATTCAGGAAACTAACAGCAGCATGGTAAATCACAAAAGCTCACACTAATGTATCTGTGACAAATCTGCTTGAAACAATGCTTTATATACTGTTTACGTCACAAGACGGCGAGTCGGTATGTAAACTTACTGTACAATATCATGTACTTTAGTACTGTACATACATGACTAGTCACATGGTGGTACAGAAAACGAGTGTCTTTATCATAATTAAGAGTGCTGTGGGATGGCTTGTGCTGTGTTTATCTCATAGTTTGCACTGTGCAAGTATATTTACTTAAAGCATTCATTTACACCCAAAGCTACAATGGATTTTGACAGTTATTGCAGGCATAGAATTTGATTCAAGACTTTGTTTCAAGTGACATACGGAAGGTGTAGGAAAACACGGTGGAAAATGCACCTGCACAAGCACAACATGCATACATACAGTTACCTGTACCTGTGTCAGTCAGTTTCATTTTGTTGCAAATATATACTGCAGTTTCTGCATCAATTTTATGATAATTTAGGTTCTAACATCCACAGAATTTTAAGAAAATAGAGAGGTGTTGCATGAAGTGCTTAGCACCATAGATCACCATCATAGAGTACATGTTTCCCCTGCATGATTAATCTGTACAAATTAATGATGCTTTTTTTTATTAATTTAGCAAATTCTTTTGTTTGTTTTTCATTATAATACATGTATACACACTATTGGTACATTTGCAAAACAGATCTTGATTATGAATTTGTAACGCTGAAAGTGTATCGTATAAATTCAACTTGTGTTGTCTGACGGGTATCGTTATACATCTAAATTTTTTCACATGCTACTAACATCACTGATATTAGGGGGAACTTGTACTGTACTGTTTAAGCAAATCAATGTTGCTAAAACCAATATCTGAATGGTTTTCTAAGCAAAGTCCATACAATAATGGCCTTGGTATCTCTCTAGATTCTTGAAATCTCACATTTATTTTGTACTTTTCCTTGTTCTAAATATTTTATCAAACTATTGGCACACTTTTATAAATGATTTCTCTCCTTCTTGGTTGTTTTCACAGAACTTTTTACTTCATAATTTTCAGTCTTAGAGCTCAGTTCCTCTACTAGACAAGAACCAGTTCTCCATGAGCCTTGGAGATTCTTGAGATGACCCCAGAGTTGTTGTACAAACCACACCAATATTAGGCCTAAACTTAGTCACGGTAACGGCTGAAATTTGAAAAGAATTTGTGCAATTTTTTCCAAATGACGACATCAGTGACACTTTTACCTAAATTACTGTACCTGTTCTCGACAAGTTCTTGAATATTCAGCCCTTGGATAGATGACATAAAAATGACAGACTATATCTGTACTTGAAAAACTGTCCCAAAAGGTTGTGCTACAACATGCATCTCAACAAGAGCTGCCTTTATTCACACATTGCAGAGTGCCACCCTTAATAATAAATCCCTTTGAATTGTGTTTCCACCTACTATTCTTTTGAGATATGGCTTTGCAAAGTTTGGTGACAATGCAAATTACAGTATGATCACATGTATGTAGTGTTGCACAGTGTCTGTATATTTTTGTAAGGCAAATATCTTTTAATTCCTAAATTACTGCATTTCCATTGGCTTAAGTGATATCAATATTTGTACAGAAAAAAATACATATTTCCAAAGCAAAACCCTCAGTGAATATTATCCATTGTCCTTCAAATAATGGTAAAGTAAACAAAGGATATAGTCAGGCAAGTCCCTCTCTGGGTGTCACAAAGTTGCATGTACTTGGCCAATGTTTGTTCATGATAGTGTATTTAAATTTGCCACTAGTAATTGTCCATATTTGTTGGATTTTGATAAAATGTGTGGCTATTTTCAACATTTTTAATGATTAATTCAGCCAGCATTCCAAACTGGCATTCTGCCACATGTCACACAACCTTTAAATAAGGCTAAAGCAGTCAGAAGTATGATGATGTACCTCCAAGGGTTTCAGTGGAATTTGGCAGATAAGTGGCTAATAGTTACACCTTGAATACACATACAGTAATGTGAAAACTAGGAAATCATGCCGTTACTGTGGATGTAAAAGACTGCCAGAGGACTGGAAACTTTCTTATGTATCACAGCTATTTTCGTGAAAGGTCAATTTTTCAACCAACTATAGACTAAGAAAGCTTAAACCTGTGCCTTGTAAGATACTTTGAATGATAAGTAACATTGACAAAATACAAACATGGGTTTCGAAATAAGAAATCAAGTGCCCAGTGACCGATCCGTGGCAATTACATCACAGGATGTTCTAAAAGGTTAATCCAGTAAGCCCTAGATGTATACTGTAGCTAAGAAAGGCATTCATGCCCTACAAAAGACTGCTTGCAAGCAGTTAATGAAGAACTTTAAATTAGCAGTGCACTCCGCATGCTTTGTGGAGGTTTTGAAAATGTACTGTAGGCCTAGTATATCCGCACAGAGGTGTTTTCATACGTAAAATAGTAGAAGGCCAATATTTATAATTTGTTTTTGAATTTGGAGATGTAAAGTTAGATTATTGAAGTTCATTTTTCTTTTAGTAGAGTCTTTCTCCAAACAGTACTACAACAAAAAATGTAGACAGGTAAGTGGTTGTCCCACAACCAGGAAACAGATTGTTCCACACTAAAATCACTCATTTGGGATAAACGGAAAAAGCGAATTTGGAGTGCTGAAATTCATGGTTGACTGATAGGCAAGATCAAAGTGGTTAACAGAGAGATGGGTGGAGGATTAGCTTGGTGGCTAGAGGGTGTCTTGCAATAACTAGGTCCCTAGATAAAATCCCAGTGGAACCACATGGAAATTTCTAGGGACTCAAAATTAGTTGTTCAGTTAAGTTGTTTACAGTGGTGCTGAGGGGGTTATTTGGTGATTTCAATTTGGGTTCCTGTTGTCCAATTCAGGTATCATCCACTTCAGGTTGCTCTGTGCAGCTAGTGGACTGCTGAGCTGGGTAGGTCTTCCACCCTTCCCAGCCTTTAAGAAAGTGGCAAAGACTGGGGGATACTCTCTCGTTCGTCAGATAGGAATGCTACATGGCAGTCAAAGGAGCAGGTTTGGGATTGTTGGTTCACCTCTGTCTCGTTACCTTCTGAACACTGATCGAAAAGAGTAGGCGAATTTCGCCAGAGTTCATCAACGATCAACATGGTATAGGAGCCATGATGAAACTTAAGAATTTCTGATTCTAAAATTCTGAACTAAACTAGACTGTAGTGTGTGTGTGATTTTTACAGTAATTGTTACTGGGATTACTAATTTACTGCTACAGCATCATACTGTATGCAGGTCTTAATTTCCAGAAAACTGTTACCATTATTAAGGCGGGATTTATCCCTCGCGCAAAAATACGATTCTCGAAGTGTCTAGAAGCACAATTTGACAACTGGCAACTGCAGCCGCCCAACGAAAGTTGCATAGTACACATGTACAAGGCATACTGGCATATATCACGTGCATCATCGGAAGTTGGTGGCTTAAAAACTTGCAAAGTCGGAGGGTAGAAAGGTACAGTACTGTCCTCGCTTAACTCCCGTTGAGATTCGTTAATCTTTCTTCAACAATGTTAGCCACTTTCTGTCGAATTTCTTAAATACCTGGCGAAAAGTGTCGATTTTAAACGATTGAACTTTTTCAACGATCTCATCGTTAATTGCTACGTGACTGTTACAAAACGTTTTTCAACGACATTTGGCACGAGGATTGCGGTTTCTCGAGCCGTTGAATTTCGGGGAATATCGTTATCGGCAATTAGACTACTGTAGGTTTTTCACAGCCACCTTGTACGTTGACTGAGAACAAACTAGTAAATACTCTTAGTGCGACTCTACTGTAGTTACCTTTGCCGGGAATCGTTACCTGTATGTTAGTGCGTAGGTTACATATGTAAGGTACATTGAGATGTATACTCTGACAAAAGTTTGGTGTATTTTTCTTGTCATATTCTATGTTTGGTCATAAAATGTTACATTAATTTGCGTGAAAAAATTGAAAATTGCGTTTTTAGAAAAAAGCGATAGTTTACAAGCGATATATGGGACGTAGATATTCATTCCAAGTTGAAATCATGTATAGTTGCCAAAAAATATAACATACTCCCTCGATATGCGAAGATACTTCCATTTCATTAAAGGGGCAGTTATTGAATCAGGCACTCACAACATACTGTTACTTGCGAAGGCGGGATCTTCATGAAAAAAAAAACACCCCTACTAAGGAAAAAATGGTTTCAGCATGAAAAAGATTTCAATATCTAGGTCAACTTCACCGTAGCGCTAGAACTTTTCTGGTTGGTCGCCAAGAATGTTAGCTACAGCTGTGGTTTTCAATAGCTGACCGAATGGTGTAAAAATGTGTGTGTACCTAGACAATGCTTCAACTGGAACTGTTGTCCTATGTGTGGAGTGAAAAAGGGGGTTATTGAAAGGAGAAAATGAGTAAGATTTCAGGCCAAGTTGAGCTCAGTAACGTACTGTAGTTATGGTAGAACTGCGTGGCATTTAAGAAACTATAGTGGTTACGTTATAGAGTTAGTAGTTGAGCAAAAATAAATACTTTTTGGTCATGGCCTAAGATTAATTTGATCGGATTGGGAAATCCCTGGTGTTCGAAACCTAAGGCCAAAGAAAGAAGTAATAATAATGAAGAAAATCACAAAGCATCGAAAGAAAAGTCAGAAAATAAAAACGAAATTGCTAACACAAAAAACACACAAGAAACAAAAAATAAGGACAAGTTGAAGAATATGCAGATGTGTTTCTTTGGTTACACAACGAACTAAAGCATTATGGGCGTCTTTCCGAATATTATTCTGCGCAATCTTGACAGTTTTCCGGGGATTTTGGTGGTAGCTGACTCAGTTATTTCTATACTGGAGACCCCTTGTTGGAGATATGAGTGCCCAAAAATTTTCGGTACTCAGGGAGACAAACAAATAAAAAGAAATTGAAAAAAAATAGAAAAAAAAACTAGTGTTGCGGTTGCTTCTGCATGGTACCCTGTATCATGTTTCACTTCATGTTATACCGTGTACTTTTTTATCAATTAAAATGTATTTGGGGGAAACGTATCAATTGCACAGCGTTTTCTTTGTTCTTAATTAGGACTTTTTTTTTTTACACTACCATCGAACAACTTTCCAAAGTGTTTTTACTTCCTGTTACAGATATAGAGAGGACCTTGTGTGATTGCCAATAGATACACATGCAAACACAAGAAGGACTTTCTTAACTCCTCACTTGACAAATAATCATAAGTGGCATTTTTTAATAAATTTCTAGCTTTATTGCGGTACCTCATTTCGATTTACGATAACATATTTCGAGAATCACTTTTTTTTTTCTTTTTTAGTCGGAGGAGTGCCTGAACTCCCACATTACCTTGGCAAACATTCTGTGATGTATAGGCTACCGTTGTTGAATGTTTATGGAAGATATTTTCAAGTTGAGAAATGACTGGTATGGAGAAAAATGAGAGAGAGTACTAAGCATATAGTTGACTGAGAGTTTAAATCAATCAGCCTGTCATACCAAAAATACGGGATAACTTTTCATACCACTTGTCGCCTTTTACAAAATTTAATACCACTCTGCTGAATCCTTATTTTCAGCGCAATTTCTTTAAAAACGAAAATATGCGGCAAATGTTGAACGTTGCATTACGCATGGCAATGTATACAGTAGTACTGTTTTTCTAGTATTAGCCTTACTCCATATCGGTTTTTCCAGCAAACCCCAATGACTTTTGTGCTATTTTAGGAAATTAAAAACCGCACTGAGATTATGGCTCTTCGTTCTGTCAATAGACAATGATGGAAAGTATCACCTAATACGACAGTGGAAAAACCGCACATACGTTTCGTTCTTCTTTTTTTCTCTCTCAAACACCACCAGAATGTGGTAAACAGAGGTATGGCAAATAAATCGAATTCACCGATGACTGAAGCAGAGTTTGCTGTTTGAGGACACAAACTTGGCCTTAATCGTTTTTCTTAAATCGTTCTCTCCCATGTGATCCCAGTGTGGATAAAGCTTACTTCCCGCGCGTCTTTCAGGTGAACATCTTAATCACGGTAGAAAAAAAAGTGTAGCGGGACAATGTGATAGATATGAGGCACTTCCGTGCTAATAACTATCACAATGAAAGGACTATGCAAACGCATTTCTTAACAAGACTAGATGTGGATGACTAGATCCCGATACGGCAGCTTTTATGTAGGCGAGCTTGTTAAAACTGTAAGAAGTAGGTAAACAGTCCTTTGGTGTACTTTGGAAAGCAGGATAAACGAGGCAGTTGGTAGCCCCCTTAAAATAACAGCATATTCTGCTTTGGCGTTTTCAGTGGACACCCAACATTGCGTCCCCTAATGTAGCTTTTGACGAGGCCCCTATTTATATTAGCAGATGCCAGCCAACTGTATGGTTCTTCAATGAAATGTAATTAGATTAGCTCTCCCACATTCTGCATGGGAAAGGGGGACGTGTGCAGGCATGTAGCCACGGGAGGGCGTGGGTGCACCTAGGGGCTGTGCTCCCCTGCCCACCAAAAAGGAAAAAAAATAAAGCATTTGCAATAAATCTGGTCTTGCTTTTGGGGAGACAAATACGGTAAGAAAACTGTAAATTCTCGCACTACTTTGGCACTACTTAAAAAAGGCAAAACTTTTCAAGGCGGGAGGTAAAAAATGTAGTCAAGAACGGAAAAATACGAAAAAGCTGTGAATTATCAAAGACAGTTTACTTTGTTTACATACAAGGTAAGAACATCGGAGTTATGGAAAGTTTTCTACGTTCCGATCAGGCCGTAGGCTCAACTGCAAATGGCTCTCCTGTTTTATTCAACATGCAAGAGGCATGCACATAATATCCTACTTTATCCAATTATTGTTCTCTGATCAGCCACGTGCACACAGTGGACTGTATCACAGAAAGTAAGGCCCTGGAAAAACAGGTGAAAATGCAGGGATTGGTTACTTGAAAAAAAAAATGCAGCTTGAAAGTAAGGTCAAGTAACTCCTTTGACACGATACAGAGCACCTGTTGCCACGTATCATGCACTTGGCAACCTGCCAAGGTCTAACGTCTAACATTTTCATCGCCAAAACAAAAATAGAGAGAAAAATGTGCTGCGTAAGAAGAGGGGCTGGGTAAAAAGACAATCTTTGCTTTTGTTTCTACATTATCAAGACTAATGGGTGCCGTTATGTAAATTGTTTCAAAAACATTGCAGGAGTTCGTAAATATGACATGAACCTGTCTTACACGATGCTTAACCAACTCAAAATATCTGCGCACTGCATGCAAATATGAACATAGGGCCTAGTCTAGCCATGGCCGATATCTGAGGTCGCCCAACTCTGATTTTTTTTTTTGACCAATCATATCTTCCGATTATCCCGCGCATAATCGCTAGCTCCGCCTGCACCATGAGTCCTTCGAATTTTCTTACGACTCTCGCGGTTGCAGGAAACCCAGCTCGAGAGCGGCGCGAAATTTGGCACCACATGTAGGCTACACAACATCCGACGAGGGGAAAGTACTGGGTCTGATCACAGCCGTGTATGCATATTGGGGAAAATAAGGGCGGCGGCTCGACACGGGTCTATGATTGGACATGTCAAAACGATTGATGTTCCATATAGAACAGCCTCAAACTGCTTCGCGGTTGTAGTACATGTGTTACTTTGATACCATTGCGGCATTCTTTCGCGCCAAGAAGCCCAGCTGTTGTATAAAACTAATCCTTAATGCTTTTTACATAAATGCCGCTGATCGCAGCACAGCAAGGCAAGTCTGCATTGTTGTTACGTTGCATCAACAAAGTTTTTTTTTCGTGATTCGAACATCTGTCTTATGCGATTAATTTTGCATAACAACCTCACGTAATGCTGGATTTTACGGAGCTAATTGGATTATTAGATTTCTTCCACCAAATAGAAGAGGTAAATTGTATTTTGAAATTTGCCAACATTTTCACCTGGTCTAAGGTGCTAGCTTAAACGAAACTTTTGATTGCTGCTCTCTTGCAAAACCACTGTTCCGCCTACCTGCAGCCTATGTAACATATACTTTTTTGCTCATAAAATTGAATCGTAGCCGCCTTAACGGTCAGTAAAGCAAGGGAGGGGGCTTAGGCTACGAACTGTGCACACTATGCCACATTTTAAACTATCTTCCATTTTGTGAAGAGTACAAATCGAGGACTAACGTTATTTGAGTCATATTGTAACATCATAGGTGTACCAATTTTCCAACAAGACTGCCAGTTTTCGGTGAAGTCACCATTTTTCTTCATTCACGAAAAGAAAAAAAACACTATAAGTCTCCAGATGTAAAGGTGTCGCTACGCGCGACGTTAAGGTATTGCTTATCACAGTTAAGATAGCAGCCACAGGCCAGGCGTGCAAATCAACATACATAGCATTTGTACAGCGGAAGTCTTGTTGTTTTCCCGAACTTCTGCTGCAGTCACAAACGGCTGAGTGGTGTAGACCACGTTTTCACCACGACGCATTCTCTTGATTACCTTTGCGGTTTTGATATCGTTCAATTTCGTTTAAGGCTCGTTTAGATGCGTTGAAATTTTGTTACCACACCATGACTAGAGCAATCCAAATGTTGTTAACGAAAAAAACGTTTTTCGCGGATTTCAAATGCCAAAAGACGATTTTCATTGACATTCAACTATCGTTGAAAATTTTTCAACGGGAGTTAAGTGAAAACAGTACTGTAAGCACAATGCCTGGGAAACTAGGCGACTTCCGGAGATCTAGGAGGGTAGTTTTGGCCAAAAGTTTCTCGGTACACTCCGTGCCAACGAATGGTGGCGCTCTGCTTAGATACAGTAGTACTGGCTGCGCAATTCTCTTGATCTTTATTAAAATCCCCCCGCATATTGCAAACTTTCCAATCTGGGACGTTTGGACCAAGAGCATGTTGGGGTACAGGGACCTTTTGATTGGTAGCATGATTGCGCAAACAGTAGAAAGACGCACTTATGGATTTGATCGATAATTATGAAGCTGGTAAAAATCCAAAACACTCACTTAGACTAGATGGGGTTTAGTACAAGCAGTACTTCACAAATGTACCAAATGAAAAGATTTTCTGTGCTGTCCCTTCTCATCTTAAAATCAAGCAAAACGTGACCCCCCAGACTGGAAAGTTTGCGTTGCGCGCACAAGTTCTGGCGCGCGCAGCGTCCTCCTTGAATTCGGCATCTGGCCGCGCAAGAGCCTCCTAGCCGCTTGAACTGGCCGCACACGTGGGAGAAAGTCGCAGCCGCGCATCGGGCCGGCCACTGTTAGAAGAACCATCTCGAAATCCTTTGAATTCATTCGTAGCCTATTCGATTTGAGAGGTTGAGCAACTTGAGCCCGCCAAAACTGTGTACGGTAAAGGTACTGCTCGTTCAGCAGCTTTGGATCATCGTTCAGTTCAACCACGCATATTTCTGTGAACCTGAGCTTTGGCCGCACAAGAGCTAAAAATCTGTAGTCACTTGCCTGCACGGAATGAAAACTTTCCAGTCTGGCGTGACCCTAACATTTCTGCTGTTTAAAGTATTTTTATGCACCTTAATTGACACACTGTAACTTTTTTGGAGTCGTAGGCAAAGTCAAGAGTCTTTGACTTGTACTCAATAGCCTAACTTAGCCCTAACCAACTTACAGTAGGTCCACTAGCAGTGCCAGTGCAGCTACAGTAGGCTACAGTAAGTAGTAGCCGCAGACTCAGAGCTACTACTACTAGCAAACGGATAATATGGTATCGTCGTTAGATTAACACACGAAAAATACTTACTTCTCAAGTTGCACTGAATTTACCAGTCCAAAAACTGAATCCAGTTGAAACCGTGAGATGATAATTAGTGAGGAAACTCGAAAATTACGGATCACGGTCTAGGCCTGAGGGACGTGCACGTCATAATCTATCGCTCAATGCTCATTGTATTTTGTGCAAAATTTAAGTGTCACACAGTTCACACAATACATGCTGACAAGTGTGGCAATGAACCCAGTGTCTTGTTTCGGGGAATCCCCTCAGTGCTCGATCTGATCATCGAACTGGCCTAGCCTAGACTTACTGACTTACACAGAAATGGGATGTCTATCAGCCTAAGTTAAACTATACTGTAGTGTAGTAGAGCTGGGATTGAGGTTCCAAAATGACCAAGGACTCGAGTAAAGAAACAGCCGGGAAGGCTTCGTCTACAGTTAAAACACCTCCAAAGCAGCAGAAAGATGCTCCTATGCTGAAGGTAGTCATTTATACGGACATGAAGCAAACTCTATGTCATCCTTCCAAATGGGAAAAGTTGTCCAGTGTTTACGTGCGACGTACACACGGATTAGTACAAGGCCTAGTTCTGCTACACATTTTTGCAAAGCTGCTGTTGTGTTTTATTGTAGCCATGCCATAGTAGTATTACTGTGTAGCAAGACTTAGCAGAGTAGGATACCACATACTCATCGAAATTTATTTTAAAAAATGTAAATGCAGCCGTACTGTAGTTTAGGGCCTAGGCACGTACTGCAATCGTAGACTAATACTTTTTTAGTAATAGTAGTTTGTACTAGGCAATACAGTAAGTGTTGCGCATGTAATGTCGACCAAACTGCAGGCAGCCTGTCTGCCCAAACCCATGGATGCAAGTTTGAAGCTCTTTTGTCCGTGACCAGGGTGCATTCAATATATAGTAAGAACTGATTACTAGATCAGTATCATGCGTCGATCCCTGCGTTCTGAGTGACAGCACAGAATGTTATGCAATGCGATTTCAATGTTAACATGACCTACAAGGACAATGCATTTTGGTAGTGATTGAGTCAAGATTAGTTCATAGACACTGTGTTGCGCATTGCAACTTTCATTTCAAAATTACGTAATCTAGAGGCATCACTACATTATAGCACAAAAGAGAGATGCTCCAGGAGAAATTCCTTGTTAACCCCCATCACATACAGAACAGGCAGAATGGGATTTAAGAACCCCATAAATTCCCATTGACGTCTTATGAATTTCTGTTGAATTTAATGGGACTTAATAAGGAATTTGGACAATTAAAAATTGTAGGGTTGAACCAAAATTCAGATCCAGCTGGACTTTTTCTTAAATCCAGCCAGATTTTTTAGGTAGACTTTACAATTCAACTTAATTTCCTACAAGTCTAATTAGACTAGAATTGCAGTGTTCTAGTAATTTTTCAATAGTAGGGCTTTATTCCTGGAACAGACTTTCAACATGTTGAAGGGCTATACCTGACCCCACCGCCACTCAGAAAATATAAATTACTCGCAAGTTTACTTCTTTAAACAGTTGAATTTGGTGACCATTGAATCAACCCAAAGCTTATCAAATCAAAATGTGTACTAAAATAGCAAAAACTATTGAAATCCTATGTGTCCAAACATATCACATTGTCATGCAGGGCTTGAAGAGTAAAGGGTACTGTACATCGCACAGTATTTTGAAATCCAGAAATGTAGTATCACACAAAGTAGAGCAAGTTATGTGGTACTTCTGTAATTATATGCTTGTAGGCATAAAGTTTGTCTAAAATGGGGTATGATAAGTTACACATAAAGGTATAAATTGTGAATATGTGTCAAATACATGTTCATATAACATGCTCAAACATATACTATGTTACCAAACCTGATAAGTAGTAAGAGTAGTATCGTTTCTTGTATTTAAACTGAAATCAGTAGAAAAAGTAACCAAAAATCCAAGAGACTTAGTGCTTAGTATAGTTGACTATTAAACTCAACTTTAAAAATCAAGAATTCAAAACAGATAAAATATGATGCCAATGATCGATACATGGAGGAAAATTTCAGAAAATTTCTTGTTTGGCTACGTTGCATACAGTAATGTGTATAGTCCTTTATTGTATGGTTCTGAGACAATGGGACGACATCCGAAGGTAGTTCCTACTCGACCAGTGAAATTGCCTGTCAGCAAACCTGACCCCTGCACTATTGGTATGGCAATCTCTGCATTGCATACAAATTTTTAGGAAGAAATCACTATTGTAACTGAAATTTATTAAAACCTGTATTGCTTGCACTTAAAGAAATGTAACTGAGTCTTTTTCAAAGTGGTGCATGGTACACATTGACTGCCAGTAGTATGGAAGAATTAGTAAGCATGTTTTTTTGTGAACTTTCTTTACCTACTAACTTTTAATGTGATATGGTAATGTATGTTTGAGCAGTTATATTAATTAACATGTATTTGCCCAGTCTGACAAATCAAACATTCAACTGCAAATTTTCAGCTGCACGTCAGGCTTAAATAAAAGATTCAGCTTCAGGAACACATCCCTCAAACTTAAATACCTGGTGGGAATTGTACAAGTTTCTTATCATTGTACACCATCCAATCAAAAAACCCAAAATAGACTTGAATTGAAAAAAAAAAAGATTAGAAATTTTACATACTGGTTGCATTACCTTAAAATTTTCCACTCACATGGAAATGAAATGCAGATAACCCCACCTGTGAGGTTTTGGTTCTTTCGTTGACCAAATCCGGCCAGAACTCGGGCTGGAATTCTTGTATAAATCTTGTACCTCACAGTACACAGTAAATTAGCATAACATTACCCGCTGTACAATGATTATTCACTATACCTGAAGCAAAGAGTTACACCAGATTGGCATGTTTGCCACTTGCACAGGATATATTTTTTGGCAATTCAAGAGTGCACATGGATAATTCTTTCTTCCATGAATTTGCACTGGGAGAAAATTGTTGGTCAGTTTCAAGTTGGAAATCTATCATTAATACTGTAGGTCTTTGGCCTTTTAGATGAGTACTCACCTGTTAACAGGTACCCTGGTTCCGATTAAAGGGACGTTGTAACTTTCATTGTGTCCTTTGACTTTCCAAAGCAGAAACAGTGAAAAACAGCACACAAGGAATAAGCATACATGTAATAGAACGCAGAAAATGTAACTTCTTGGAGTGCAGCACAAATACTTTCTCTCAAAAATACTGGCACACGGTCTCAGTGTGAATATACTGTACATGCAAATGTTCTGTCTGATCCAAAAACAAGATGTGCATGCCGTATAATTTCAGATGCGAAAAGTTGACATACGGATACTACAGTAACTACAATATAGTCTCCGAGAGACGAAAAATATTTGTGTCCACAAGCATATCCAAAGTCATAACTAAGTTTCACAATTAAGGTTTTGGTACCCATTCAGGTTGAGGGCCTGAAAATTTTCGAAAAGGTCAAGAGTAAGGCTTATGCCCCTACAGGTGTTACTTTACATAACATTACATATACAGTAGAAATGTTCATTAGCAGCAGATTACGCTGATGACGAAATTTTGTTTGGTTTGCGACTTTATGTGGATGGTCACACATTATTTATTTTTAAGTTGCAGTGATGGCTTGTCTTTCTTCTTATTTCTGCTTGGGGGATCTATTTCTACCTCCAAAAATAGCAAACTTTCCAAGGCTGCCATGTTTGTACCCTCAGTGTGGAAAGAATGCCTGACAAGCAATATCAAGCTTGAAGGTATATAGCGTGGTATTCTGCTATAGGATGTTAATGATAAGCACCTCATCCTCTGAAAAGTTGGTTACAACCCTAAGAGCTGCCCTCCTCCTAACAGGTGCATTTTCTTTAGCCCCCTCACCCTCAAGTGCAGGTTCTACAGTAGTTCAGAAACCAGGTTGACAGCAGCATGCTCCTTATCATCTGGTGACAGTGAGTGGTGTGGATTACCAGGCTTTTCGTGTGATGCAAGATGTAGGACCTGTCTACGTGTTGACTTCCTTGGTGGCTTAATCTGGTCTTCTTTCTTCACATCGTGGTCTTCTCTTCTAAGTTCTATTTTCATGTCGTAGATGCAGTAAATGTGCAGTTGATTGCCCAGACTCAAATGAAGCGCCACTGCTGGGCCCAGCTCATTTAAATACATATATGTGTGTGCTGTGTAATACCTTGAAAGAATGCAAAAGGCCATAACAAGCTGTAAACCTGAAATTGCTGAGAGAAGTGTGACAATTAAAAAGGTGTAATACGGGACAAACCACACAGCAATGGTGACACAATGTGCATGAAATATGGAAGAACGTGATCAAATTTGGAAGGTCTGTGACATAGCTGGATAGTACAACGCGCATCTCAACCCACTTTGGACCGCCTCGATCCAAGTTTTGTTGCTGCCTGCCATGTACAGTACTCCCATGTTTTGTTGCATTCATCCTGTTTTACTGCAACCTACTATCTTTCTCATCTGCACCATGACTGCTGGCAACTTGTTTGATAGTTTAAAAATATGCCCTGGCACCCACAGCAGTCATGGCTTGTCAGGTTTGACCACCTCTTCGGCTTGCATTGTTTCCCGTCCATCCAAATTTGTGCTTTGCGGTCTCAAATGTAGCTGCCAGGAACATTCAAGAAAACATAGCACAAGGCATTAATTTGATTACATCCATGCAGTTTCCATTAAGTGCTGTACATATAGGGTGTTACTGTAGGCTTATTATATTGCAGACTCTACCGTAGTTTCTATTAAACCTGCCAGATTTCATGAAAGGAAGGAAAAGAAAGACTTCCTTTGTTTGTGTGAAGTAGTGAGTTTAATGTCTCTCAGTTTTGTGCATGTCACTGTCAAATTGTGTGCAACCATCAATCTGAGGTCAAGTCTAAGACGAGAATTGTATGCACAAATGTGTTTAGGCCACTGCCTTCCTAGCATGCCTACTGTACAACTCTAGCATGCATACAACAGGGAGTACAGTACATTGTAAAGAGAGCAAATCAGTGAAACAATTAATTTTCATGACTGATGTTCATCGTTTATGCATGAAGTCATTACTGAGATTCATTTGAAAATGGCTTTAAGCCCTCAGGAACAGATTTTACCAATGATGCAAATTTAACAAAAATGTCTGCTGTGTCATCCACAGGTGTGTGAGGATGTCAACATTGTCAAATTGATTTTGTTGTCAATTTAAACTGATCATGTTTAAAATTTGTGAAACAGGCCACTACACTTTGGTAAATGTATGATTATTTTCAATAATTTGTGTGGGATATTTAATTTTGTCTCAAAAAGGCACTGCTCTGACATGCTCTCAGCCCATATTGTCCATTTTTCAAGTGTAAATATTGTTCATCATCCTACAGACCTTCATCACAAAGTGAGCACTTATATGGTGTATACTAGGCCCCCAAAAGTTTGTCAGGGACTTTGGCCTTTGGGGGATCCCTCCCCAGTCGAGGCCAAAAATTTCCCACTTTCAGCTCAGAGAAATATGGTACAGTAATACTGTAGTTAGAAGTACCAAGCTGTTGATCATAAAAATTTGCATGTTTGGCAAATGCACAGTACTTTATGTATTAAAGTACCTGTATGGCAGGCTCTATTCATCATTTGTTAGATCATATGCTTTGTGTACTCCAAACACATCATCATATCTTCTGTAGTGTAACATGGAGCAGACTAGGCTTATGATGATATGTTGCAGATTCTAGATCTTTGTAATGTGTCATGTGCTTGCATTAGATCTCATCAAAGTATACCACATATATAGGTGTCTTGCCAAACCTAGCTGCATGTTGAATACAATTCAAAGCAATTACTCCTGACACACAGACATGTCCCCTTCCAATAGGTGGTACATATGGTTTCACCATGATATTTTGGACATACTAAGACATGAAAGCTTCATTAGTGTACAGTAGTTTGTTATGTATTTACCTAAATGTAATCAGTGAGTTACTTCATATTGTGCAAAACATGAAATGATTCTAAGCATTCTCTTGGGTGAAGTCTAGCCTGAAAAGGATGACTACAGCAATGATATGCTGAAGGATAAGTACAACATCCGCATTCCCTTTGTCCTTTGTTGAAAAGAAAATTCTGTTGCTGTTGAAAATATCTAACAGTTTCAGTTTCTTTTTATTCTGTTAACCTCTCGTGAGGTGTAAGAATCGTAATACAATATTTACAAAAGTTAAAACAGTAATCCTCAGGCACTTAACAGTTTCTGTGGAAAAATGTATATAGTTTCATTCAACTGTGTATTATTTATGCAGTTAATATAAATGTGTAATTTGCAACATAATAATGGAAGAAATTGACTACAGATGATGTCAGATTTACAATGGAGTGCGGTAGAACTGTGTAATATTGTAGACATAAATTCTGTCCCTCAAACACCAAAGCAAACTTAAAATTTTAAGATCAAGTTTTGGTATGTTTATGGATTATTCATGACATAATTTCACACTATATGACCACTGGGATAAGTGAAAGAGGAAAAATAAAACTAATTAGCACAGAATCAGAAGTTATCCATCCGTCAGACTCGACTATGTTGTGCCTTAATACAATATGGTTGACATATCCTCAATACAATACTTTCTACCCTACTAAGACTCATGCTGAAGATGTTAGACACACAATTTTATGAAGTCATCAAAATTGTTTGAACCACACAATCCCACACATGAAAGTTGCAATGCAAATTTTATGTGCATGGAACTGCGAACCCTGACTCTCATTTTCGGTGTAGTCATTTGCAGGTTCATGTCATTGGAAAGAAGTGAACCTGACATTTATTTAGAACTGCTTTTTCCTTCTCCATACACTATCAGGTTGTGATAAGATGCCTGCCTCCAACGTTAAATGAAGAAGAGTTTTTGAAAATTGTTGAGCCTTTGCCTGGTCATGACTTCTTCAAGTTTGTCAATGCAGATTCCAGGTAAATTGAGTCTACGGTACTTTCTATTCTTTATTTTGTGAAGTGGTTGAATGAAAAGAACCAAAGTTCTGCTGTTTTACAAAATTGCATGTTTTGAATGTTTGTTGCCATGAGAATTTTAAAGTTTGTTAACAAGAACGAGTGTTTGCACCAGGTACCTGTCCAACTTTGTCAGGTCCCAGAACTGAAATTGTCATCTGGATCCAAAGTTTCACTAAGGTAAACTGTACCTGTGAAAAAAAAAAAAAAAACTTCAATTGTTATGTTACTTCTTCCTTTATAGGTTGGTTTCCCCAAACACAAGCATAGCATCTTTCATTGAACAAAATTCAGCATGCATGCCAAAGAACACTTCATTTTCATGCCTGTATATAAGATGCATTGTGTGATATTAACATGTGAAGCAAAATGTCGTATTTACGACTTCAAAACAAAGTCATAGCCCTAAAGAAAGTTCTTTTTCTAGGTACCAGACTGACTATAGACTGTGTGTCAGACCCAGGTCTGATTCCTGGATCCAGTGTAGACACCAACAAGAACTGACATATTATCCTGTTTTGCTCAGTTGTTCACCTTTGTTTTAGAATTAAAAGAGTACACTTTTAAGGCATTAATATGGTGCATAGATGTTTGCAAAACCCGTCTGGCATGGTTTAGATTTTTGCTTTTTGTTTATGCCAGCAACTGGAGGAGGGAAAGTACTCCAACATGTTTGCACCAACCATGAAGTGGAACGTAGACTCAGATATTAGCAAACTAAAACAAGTACACTTACACACAATGTGAACATTGTCACTAGTCTTTTTATGATTAACAGATGAAAACTTTCCCTGTTTTTTAAATGTGTAAACTATCAACTGCTGTTATGGTAACGTATAAATGTCTTGTCCTTCCCCATTCCCCCCTCGATAAAAACAAAGGAAACAACACACACCTCTGTCATCTTAAAGCTCTCTATTTTTGTCTGAATTTTGTTGGTTCCATACTTATTGATTTGATATTTTGCAATCTCATCATCCTTTTACCCAGATTTAAGTGAAGATGAAGTTACATGTATGTTACCTCATGCAAGTTACTGTGCCACTATGTAAGTTATTGTATGCATTGTGCAGTGGTGCTATCACATGGCCCTTTGATGTGATGATGACAGTCTCTGAATCCTTTGTTAGTCTGTTAACCCTCTGATTTTCTCTTGTCCTTTGCAGTCTCGGCCAGTATGCATGCAGCCGGGCGTATCTCAATTTTCTGAGCCAGAGTGAAGTGGTCAACTTCCGAGACAAATGGGATGGATTCCCTTTCAAAGACACTAATGGTAAAAGTGAAAGCCAAAAAATATGAAGCAAATATCAAGTTTATCACAGAGTGTTAAGTTTTGAAGCTGAAAAATATTCCATTGAAAAACAATACAAGCATATTTGAATCTGAAATAAGTATTTGTTACCGGTATGTTGCATGAACTGAGGTATGTTGAGCTGAAATCAAACAGAGCTTGTTCTAAAGTCTCTAAAGAATTGGAAAATGATGAAAAGTATTGTTTCTTTTTCATGTAGGAAAGGAGTACCCAGCAGTGGTTGAGCATGCGCCTTATCAGAAGATACCAAAGAAATCAAACAGAAAACCAGATCCAAGATGTGGCACTATTGAAGAGGGTAATTAATATAGTTTAATTTCATAAAGATTTCGCTTTTTTTATTGTCAGATAAGTGTTTTAATACAGATAAGACTGGTATTGGGTAAATGACAAAGTGTCAGTGCTGGTAGATAACCTGCATAATCTCATCTTGCCAGTGACATGTTTTTACAATACATCTCTGCTAATCAAACTTTCAAGGATTTGACTTTCAATCCTTGCATCATTTGAAATTGTTAACAAGGCCTTTCTCAGTGAATATACTTTTTAACGAGCATTGGGCTATCCCTGGTACACAAATGTACTTATGTTCTTGTAATTTGTCTCCTTTTATTGTTTTACATTATTTTTACATTTTCTGTTGTTTCGTTGCTTTTGTTTTAGTGCCAAATAATTCAGTCCATTCACTGTGGATGCAAGCATCGTGAAAGTTTCTCAGTGAGAAAGAGTGAGGAAATAATTTCCATGATGTTAGTTTACTTGATTTTTTTTTTTTTCATACTGTTAATCTTGACTCATATTTCACTGACTGAGCTGAAGATGTTGATGTAAAGTTTGTTGATTGATACATCTAGATGAAGACTACAAAAAGTTCTTGGAGGCATTGACAGCAGAGATTGAACCTCTCCCAAGTGCAGAGGCCTATCTGGAGGAATTGGAGGCCAAGCAACGAGCAGCTTGTGAGTGTTATAAACTACGATGCCTTGTAAAGCCTCTTGTTTAGTTCTTTAATGTTACATTGCTTCTCTCCATTGTGAATTTAAAGGTCATGTGATGTGCATCTAGAAAATTTAAGGGCTAGCTTCATTAAAAACTTGCAGGGTGAAACCTTGAATGAAAGTCTGTCGGAATTGCGTTTCTATCTATTTCTGTTTTTGAGATGTGGCTTTTTAAAGTCCGATGAAAACTTCAGATGTGATGACGTGGAGTGTTGCACAGTGTCGCTATTGCTTTTGTTAGGCCTATATATAGTATGTTCTAATTACTGGGTTTCACAATTGGTAAGTGATATCAGTACTGAACAGAAGAAAATACATGCTTTCAAAACAAAAACCTTTGATCACACAAAATTCTTCATTGTCCTTGAAATAAAGGATAAGTAAACAAAGAATAACTTGAAACATTATGAGAAGTCCCTCCCTTGATGTCATAAATTTGCGTACCTAGACAATGTTTATTCATGATGTAGGCATTAGACAGGGAATTTGCCTCTAAAATTATCTATATGTGATAATTTTTTTATGAAACCTGTGGTGATTTTCAACATCTTTAGTGATTAATACAGCCCGTATTCCAAAAGGTCATTTTCATGTCACACAACGTTCAACATCATTAATATTCACCGGCACACAGCCGACAGAGAGCAATAGGGAGTCACGAATATTCACCTGTTCAGAGCCAACAAAATGACAGAGAATGTTACCAACATTTTTAGGCAAGAACATAATTAACTGATAGTGTTTACATGGACTGGTAAAGAGGGCAGTATTTATTTTTAGAATGACAGCCCATACCACCCAGATTGATGCTACTGTATTGTATAATATTACCTGTATGGTACCCCTTTGCATCATGTTGCTCTGTACAGACAATGCTTCTTTCATGTCCTGCTCATGGAGTGGTCATTTTCAGAGGATTGTTGCATGTCACTTTTTGATCATTCACTCATCAGACATCTGACATTCATTATCTTGTATCAGTCACAAGGAAGATGCAGCATCTTTTATCCACATGGATATGCTCATTCACATCATATCTACCATGTGATTTCAAAGAATCAGCATTTGTATCTAATTGTAGAAAATTCATGCAGATATCGTTGCAAAAAAAAAAAAAAACTCATCTTCCATTTTTCCCCCAACATAGTAGTTTCTGTTGTTTCTGTAGGTCCCTTGTATTAGAAATTAAGGTCGGGGGTGAATGGTTGTTGCGGCTATACGTGTTGCCCTCTGTAATTACCTGAATATATAGTAAAAGAACGAAACCAAAATGAAAAAAAAAAAAGGAGAAGAAACGCTAGTGTGACAATTTTCAAGCTTATGGCTAACCTAATCAAATAAAAGTGACAGCTATATCACCTTCAGAGTAGGTATCCTTCCAATGAAGATACCCTCCTGTGATGCTGGATGAGATTTCTGCATTTTGTGTGGCTGTTTGAATGATTTCATTGCATTCATTACAAGTTGACCTTTGCCTGGACATATGACTCTCAAGTTCCCTCTGAGTATAATAGAAGTTCCCAAGTACATTTAGCTCTCGTGCAATATTTTGCTTGTTATGTCACCAGAGGGGTGTGGTCTTTGCAAATGATTCATGCATAATTAAATTTAGAGTACAGTTTAATAACTTTCCTTACTGCAATAAAATGTAAGTGATTTCTATATGGTCAGAGAAATTGTAATGCACTGGAATGATACCTTAATGCAATTAGTTGATAATTGACCTTAAAAAAAGTCATATTAAAATATGAGCACAATCAATATTGATAAAGGAAGAAGGCCACAGCAAGCTTCATGTAATTCAGAAAGCTTTGTAGGACGAGGCCGCATGCATCTCCTTTGCTTCCCAAAGTGAAAGACCTTTCACAAGGTTGTTTAATTCCTGTTGCATTTACAAATTGGAATCAATACAAAAACAACCTCGAAGGCACAAACTGCTTGCTTTAGAATTCAAAAGATTTGATAGAGGAAGCATTGAGAAGTGGTTGGATCTGCTATCTGTTCTTACGTCATTCAGATACATGGAAGAAGGGACTGGAGCAAGTTTAGGTGCAGTCAACTCTTCCAGTCATTAAGATTGTTTGGTATTTATTATTAAGTCTGCTTGAAGCTGTTTTTGATATTTGATGTAGAATTGTTGACAAAGTTGACATCTAATGCAAGCTACTTTCTTACGATAGCTGCAGTATATTTTGTCGGTGTGAGTGAAGTTGCTCTGCTGTATCTTTTATAAATGATGTCTTTCTCTTCATTAACAAAAAAGTGACTAGTGTTAGGGTTTCATGCCCTGCATACTGTATTTACGAAGAAATATTGTCCTATGAATCTATTTTGAAAATGGTTGGACCAGAGTAGAAGCTGCTGCATTAAACATTTTTGGAAACATTTTTGTTATTTAGACACATTTTTTAGACACATTATTTATTTACGAAGCTATCACCAGTTCCTACTTCCTCTTTGGCAATTTTTGTCTCTATACAGCATCAAGAGTAACCACGCCTCTCATTGATTTCTTGAAGAAAAAAAGAATTGAAAGAATTGTAAGTCACATAAATGATGTTTGTAATGTTGAAACCATGCATCCTCTTTGGTGTGTCCTCTGAAGGGGGACAGGGTCTTTGGAAATGTCTCACTGGACTGCAGACAGGTTAAACTGTGCCAGCCTTTACTTCACTTTTCCACTGGTTACTTTTAAGATTAGATGCTTGGAACTTTAGCGATGTAAACTCTTCACTTGATAGGTGGCATGATATGCAAGTGGAGTTAACGTTGGTACTAATATCAATGAGGGGAATTTTACAGAATTTCACTTCACCATTGCAAGATAAAGAGAAGGTCAATTCCTTCAAACAGGATATCCACCAAGGAAGGAGTTCATTATTTGATTGGAATTCATTATTTGATTGCCATACATTGAACAATTGTAAGGAATTCATTATTTGATTGCCAGACATTGAACAATTTATACTTCATCTGGTGACCAAATTTAAGGCTGTCAGGAAAGAAAAATCGAGTGAAAATTTTTGCCTGTCGAGAGTAATTGCCTTTGCAAAATGTATGACAATCCTTAATCCCTAATCCTATTTTCCTTCATTTGTCTTTCATCGTTGTCTTGCAACAATTGCAACGTAACAACTTAGTTGAATAAGAGACATTAGAATAATACTATAGATGTTCCTTGTCAGTTTCCTTATTATATCATGACTATATGTTAGCTCATCACCTGTTAATACTAATATGAAAGGTAACACAGTATGAAAAGTAATCATTATCTGTGTACATCTTTTTTTTAAAACTGAAAAATGAGGTCATACTGCATATTCTTAGCATAAAGAGTGGCATGGAGTTTATGTAAATTCAAAATATGAGGCATTTTTGTTTGTTCTGAAACTGAATTGGGATTTTTTTTAAAATACTCTGGCAATTTTGATGACCAAATATGTGAGTGAAATTGAAAACTGGTTGCCAACAAATATTTGGGGCTGGTTTTTAAAAAGCCAACATATGTGTTGAGCATCTGTTTGTGGTGGTTGCTACCAGAAAAGGCAGTAATGATAAAGATGGGAATAACTGTATAAGTAAACAATAAAGAGGGTCGGCATAATAATGTCAATATGTGGAATAGCAGAGGAAAGTTAAGAAATGCCAAAGAAACAGAGAGCAGAGAATGTTTAAGTGGGAAAGATTTTGAAATATTTTGGTTAGTTGTTTCCTCCAGAAACCCATTGATAAATTGGGGGAAGTAGTAAGATTGAAATAAACCAACTTGGAAACAGATACTTGAAACATTTCAAGTGTGTTTTGCGTATGTGTAAAAACTATGGATGCAGTTTCCAGTATGAAAGGAGAAGACAGGAAACAAAAAACTAGCAAGATTAATGAAAGTTTCCTGAAATATTTCTGCTTTTCTGCTTTCAGAAAGCCCGGGATAAGCTTAGAGAGGAGAGACGACAAAAGGAAAAGGAGAGGAAGAGGCAGAGAGAGGAAGAAAAGAGACGGCAGGAGAAAGAAAGGAAGAAGAAGAAGGAGGAACGTGAGAGGAGAGAAAAGGATGTGAAACAGAAGAAAGAGGAAGCAGCTAAGTCAGATGGGGAGAGAAAAGCCCGAGAGCGAGAGAAAGTCAAAGAAGATGAGAAAAAGAAGAACAAGGAATCGGAAAAGAAAGACGCACAGATAAAGGTAAGTTAAATGAACGGTGTTGATCATACGTCCAGACAGCTGGGATAAGTTTTCCACTATGTTTCTATGTTTGAGCAAAACTAGAATGTGAATGATGTGGTAGACCCCGAAGCTTCCATACCTGCTGTGTATGATGAACAATGACATGGAGAGACAATTGATAAGGGAATAATAATTGGATGAGCAATGTTCTTTTTTTTTTTTGGTAATATCCCACGCTCTAAGCAATATGGAACTGTTGTAAGGCGTGTATTACCTTTGTTGGATCAAACCATGCCATTCCCTCTTCATCTGCAAATATGTAGTCAGAATCTGCTCTATTTTAGTTTGACACTTTTGGTGATGTACTAAAGTGCTTCATCAGTGATTAATTAAGGGGGTCTGGTTTGTCATGCATTGTCTTATCCACAATTTATCTCCATGAATTATGTGACAGTTACTATCAGTATTGGTATCATCAATATTAGGTGGAAGCAAAACATGAAACTTTCATCCTTCAGGTGGAGCGTATACAAGGGTGCTCGTATAAATAGCTGAGTGTTGTAAACTAATTACCAGCAGAAGTGTAGACCCATTCAGAGTACATGTAGCGACTTGGTAGAGATGGAAGAATTGTGCCACATCACCTTTGTAGGATGAATAATAGTTTCTTATCATGTAAATATGCATTATACAAGTCAAAGACCCTCACCTCAGTGCAGTGTTGGCTTTGTGTTTGTAGAACACACAAAGGGACGTATAAATTTGGACACATTTTACAGCTGTATCAGTTTTTGCGACCTTTCAGTTCTCTTTTCACTGCCTAGGAGTACTGTCGAGAAATTGTGGCTAATGTGGGTGTAATTATAATCTCCCCTTCCATTTTGACCTCATTCTTCTTTTCAGCTTTTGAAAAAAAGCGACAAAGATTCTGATGATAAGGACAAAGGAAAAGAGCCAGAACAAACTCGGTAAGCTGTGATTCTTAAGAGAAACGTCATCTTCGAATTCCTAATCTGTCTGATTGCTGTGATGGATTGATCTACTATAACACCAAAGTGGCTAAAAAGAAAAAGAAGAACATAGGCCTAAATCATTATAGCGGTTTGAATAAAATTTTGGTCATGCAATGTGTCATAATCTTGTGTCTGAGTGAATCACATGTAGTCACATGTAGTCAAGTTCGTTATCTATGTTATAAGGCTGAAATCAAAGAAAAATGACTTATTCTGATGGCATATGAGAAAATTCACTCATGGACATATCTGCTAGATGTTAATGATGATTAATGGTGTTGAGACCTTGGTATCTGTCCAAAGCTTATTAGGATGAATAAAAGGGAATAAATGTCAGGAGTGACTATTGCACAACATCCAGAGCAACACTTCTGCCTGCAGATAACTTATTGCATCACAATAACATTCTTCTTAGGAAATCCTTGTAAAGCACTGAAGACCATTAAGGCTGGATAGTCAGCAGGCTTTGGCAGCAGCCTGTTAGATCCGTGAAAGCGGCACATAATCAGTAGGCAAACAAAACACATTGGCTTCTTAAGTTTAGGAGGCATTGTCATTTGATCTATCCCTACTTAACATCTTGCAATCAAGTATCTGTCCAGATGAGGTGATTAGTTACTTTTTAATAGCCAAGCAATATACTTTGCTTGGAAAGTTAAATAAAATTCTTCTTATCTTTGCTTTTCAGAGGCAAATATGATGGTGACAGAAGAAAATCAGAGAACGCTAAGCAGCAAGAAATTTCATCGAGAGATCGGGATAGGAATGCATACCCTAAGTCTAGCAATGACAAAAGAAAGCCGTCCTCTGCTAGGGACTCAAAAGATAAGGACTCTGACCGTTTCAGAGACAGGGGTGGTGGAAGGGACAGGTATGGGGACAGAGAGAGAGATCGTAGACCACCGTCAAAGACATCATCCCAGGAGAGCCTGCAGAGGACTGCTGGCAAATCACGGAGTGGAGACAAGTTAGATGGAAGAGACAGGGACAGGGATGCAGACGACAGGAGGGGTGACAGACGAGAGGCAGGCAAAGCGGAAGGTGAGAGAGGACCGAGAAGGAAAGGATGTTGGTCGGAAGATGTCCCTCGATCTGAAAAAAGAAGAAGAAAAGGAAAGAGATGCGAGGAAGGAAGAAAGAACTAAAATCAGAAATAAAGTAAGACAAGAAAAAAGACAGAGAGAAATTAAGGCTGCAATGAAATCTGTGTCACTCTTAAGACCAATCATCTTTTGATCAGACAAAGTTTGGCTATAATGAAATGAAACTTTAAGGACAAGTTCATCATGTGCAGTTTGAAAGAAGAAGAGAGACTGAATGCTATCAATGACCACTTCATATGTGTGCTGTTGTATGCTATCAATGGCCACATCATATGTATGCTGTAATATGCCATTGCATGCTATGAGTGGCCACATCATAGTAATAAATGATATGAATTTCTTATATAGCACAATAACATCAATGACATCCCTATGCACTTTACACACAAAAAAGTAATGAAATTAACTTCATGAAAAAGAGTGTCACATTTAGTGAGGAAGAAAATATCTGAAACTTGTGTGTAACTCCTAATTTGTGCTCCCCTTTCCCCTCACCCCACCTCTCCTGTGAGAGATACTCCTAAGCAGGCCATACACAACGAATAGCTCAAAAAAAAACTACATTTTAGTAGAACGTCCTCTTTTTACCACCTATTAGTGAGAGCATTATTTTCTTTTTGTTTTTTTACACTTCGTCTCTTGTCGCATCTATTGTTTCTTCCCGTAATTCTGTCCTTAAGGATTAACATTCAATATAGAGGGGAATAGATACTACATCAGTGTGTGTATTGAACTGACTTTCCTAATAAAAAGAAAAGTGAAACTATTTAAAGAAATTTCAGCATGATTTTTAGAGATTAAAAGTTTCTCCTGATCAAAATACAGCATTGAGTTTAGGGGACAGCAGATGCTGTCCTTAGTAATTTGTCCCTCTTTAACCTGAAAAGCCATTAATCAGTTTCTTTGTGTTTTCACACCCAGGACCGTCCTGACATGGCTCGTTACCAACCAGGACAGAGGTCGTGGAGCAGTAGAACTACGAAGAAGGATGAGGGATCAAACTCGCCTCGCACATCACCGACTTCTAGCGAGGGAGAAAAGCCCAAAATAGAGGCCAAGAAAGCAGACACTCCCACCCAAAAATCACCCATGGTGGCTGGTGACAGCAAGAAAGTAGAGGAAAAGAGACCAACAGCTGCCAAAAAATTTGAGTCTCAAGTGCGCAGTAGCGGTGGACGCTCCTCTGCCTCAAAGGAGGATGTCAGAGGCAAGATGGAGCAGAGATCTGGAGATCGAAACAGAGAAAGGGGCGTCGGGAGGGGATACAGGGAAGAAAGGTCAAATCGTAATCGGCAAAGACTGGACGATGCCAGGAGGAAGGCAGAAGAGGCAAAAAATGTGAAAGGTCCCGATAAAGAACCACCTCTGCCTCTTGAGGGTGGAAGTAAGGCAGAATGAACAGCTTTTCAACATTTTTGTGTGGATTTTAAGAGTTGGAAAGTGATTCGGATAGTGTATCATATAGCCTATGTAATTAATTGAGCTGGACATAACAACCCCATTAAGAAACATTTCTCAAATTTGAACACTAAGGTTCGTATTGGTGTTAAACAAGCAGTTAAGCACAGTGCAACAATATTCCACTGGAAGATCCAGTTTGTTAAATAGATATGTGCATATTTATGTATGTCTCGAAACTGAGACAGTGTTAATAAAATGTGGACCAGTTATAAATTAAGGCATCTTCACATCTCAGTCGCATCTCATTTCATGCAGTGTCAGTGCATACAAGACCTTTTGATAAATACCCCAGCGAGTTAGAATGATCCACTCTCTAGCCTTTGTTCATTCATGATGGGTATCAGCTTTGTGCCTCTCTTGGGAACTTCAATAGACCAGATAACTGCCTTCATTGTCAAATATGGTAAAAATCAAACCTAATTCACTCGATGGATTTCAAGTAAGTTAAGAGTAAGTTTCGGCTGTGATGTAAAAGTTTGAAAAGTAGGATGGTAAAGGACTCACACGTCTAGAGTAACTGTACATTAGCAGCTCTGAAGATGCAAACCGTGCCAATATCCAGTCTTAATGGCTTTTTATGAATTTGCTGGAACTGCAAAAAATTTTCGGAGAGTAGAATGTCATAGGAATGATTTTTGCCCCTGAAATTGTTGTGGGAAGAGGAGAGGTTTCTTGCACCAATTGCCTTATTTCATTATTGCTTTAATAGTTGCAGCAACAATAATGATTTTGGTGTAACGTTTGGTGACAACAAGAAGAGGCGTCGCTTGAAGTTGACACAATTTGTCTACAGCCTTGGTGGAAGCTCCGTGAAATTCGTGCGTCTCACAAAATTTATTAGTGAGTTGTAAAAAGACATCCAAAAAGTCCCAAAGGTGCCAGCAGCTTTTCAAGCGGCAACGCTTATTACTGAGTTCTTTGCCATATGTGATATTCCTTAATTGAAACGTGTTTTACAACATGTTTTATGTGTACCGTTTTCAATAGTTCATCTTAAAACTCTAGTGTACGAAGCTATTACAAATAAAAAAAAATATTGCAACTTTACGTACTCTTGTACCAACTGAGCTATTACCCTGAGCATTCTTAAAATATATATGAAAAAAATAATACCCAATGGACAGAAAAGCACAACATAGGTTTATGACACTGAAAATTCAGGCCTGTTTGAGAATTTTCTGAACTATGATTTGTTTATCCAAATTTCGGCTCTTATGGCAGTATATCCGAGTCAGTTTGAAAATTCCGTAACAATTCTGGAAAACCACTTGATTTGCTTTAAATGTAACTTCCAGACATATTGATTGTTGTCTTTAGTCTCTTTAAGTGCATGTGAACAAATTTCAGAATGAATACCATACGGAGTTGAAGACAGTATGTGTTATTACATGATACTCATTAAAGTGGATATGGAAGCAAAGGGCATGTATGTGCTACAGGTGAAGTGAATATTAGTTAATTGTTTTTTTTATGATTCTTAAGATTAAGGGCACAACAAGCAATCGTGCAGTTTTTTTTTTTTATCCGTCCAAAATTTCCCCAGATTTGGTCCGGAATGTCACTTGAGGCCTTGTACCGCTGAAGGTCATTCTCTATACTGTTTTGATCTACATGCTGTTCTATGGCACCTTGGTAAAGGTGTAAGCACTGTATATGTCCGTGCAACGCATGACTTGAGTCAGTGGATACCGGTAATGAATGCGTTAGTTCAATGACCAGCTGAGCACTAATGGTGGTAACATGTCTCATTACTGTAAGCTGTCGAGGAAATGTACTCGATGTTAAAAGGAATCTGTCAAACACTTAAAAACGATCAGCAATCTTAAGAAGAATCTGCAATAAACACATTAACCGACTCGAAGAATGCTAAGCGTATAGGGTGCGTCCTGCAACAGGTCATGCTCAAGTTGGTAAATGTGGTACGCTACATAAAGTCTATTTTAAGTCGGGTAGAAATTTCCAGCATACGCGCGAAGATTAACCACAAATTAATCTAAAAACTCATTTCAAAGAAAGTTGGAAGGACAGTCCAACTCCCTTTTTTTTCTCTTGTGGCTACGCCTCTCTAATCCGTGCAATCAGTAACCTCATGAAAGAATGCTACGGTCATGCTCAAAAAGTGGTATTATGCTTGTATTGAACTTGTTTTTGAAATTTGAGGGACGTGACATGATAAAATGTTTCTTTGCAGAACTTCGAAAAAGACCTATAACTTTGGGAAGCTTTTTGAAAATATGACAATTTGTCAAAGGTTACAACGAACATAAAAGACCTTGGAACACATTTTGCAACGAGTATGTGAGGCCGCTGCATGCAGCAATGTGCATACCGGTACCTGTAACTCTCTATTTCTATCCCGCCAAACAATCACTCAAGTGTAAGACGGCAATTCAATATCAGAATACCAGCCACGAAAATCGGTCGACAACCCCTTCATGCAAAATTAGTGATACATCGCCTCTGGGTCCGGTAGACTTTCAAGGGCAGGGACGCATCTAGAAATATTCTCATTTGCATTAGTTTCAAATTTCTGACGTTTGGATGGTTATCATTTCTCGTGTAGCCTGTTCAAGTTAACCATAGACATGTCGACAGTACAGTCCATAGGACAAATGCGCGATTTTATGGACTAAAAACACACACGGTAAATTTGAAAAAAAAGAAAATTTGCGCATTTGTTTGCGCAGTCACATAACGACCGAGCCCGTCATTAGTGTTCATTTATAGTTTACATGTCGGTAAAGAAAATCAGTTCCCAGTTCTCGGAGTGTTTATTGGGTTTTTTTCTCGCACCTCGTCTCGCACCTTGCTTGAAGCCCACCAGGCGACATGGTGTTTTGTTGGTGTTTTGGTGTTATTGCATAAATCGTTGGAGGACGTAATTTTAGCAATAGTCAACTCAACGGAGAAGTGCCATTGTCTCCCACTAGTCGTTGCATGCTGAAAATTTTCTGTAAGTTAATTGACGTATGTTGCAAATTTAAATAAACTTCAAAAAGTTTACTGCTAAAGTTTTGGTAGACATTATGCCACGAAAATGTGATGCAAAGTTAGCCTATTTTTCAGTTTACTGCTTATTTAGACTGCTAGGTTGCATACTCCATGTTACGTAATATCCACAAACAGTGGTCACCATGACTGGATGCACTGACCATCGTAGCATGGGTGTAAACACGGGGTTTGATACGATAGCACCATTTGGTGCAAATGCACATAGTTTTAACGATAACAACTCCCTGGTTTTCAATTCGTGAATTATTCCGGAAGCTCATTAGCATAATTATGCAATTTTGAAAACTTTCCTCTGTCAGGAGGCTTAAACGGCCACGTTATCCTATCAGAGTTTTCGCTGATTTGGGATATGCTCTAGAGCCGGATACCCAGAAGCCCATGCAACTGATTTTATTTCTGTAAGCAATTTTTTCCAGGTTCAACTGATTCAGTATCTGGATTGACTGATGGACTACAATGGATGTCATAGGAGACCTTGCGGCGACCACACCATCTACCATAAACGAGTCAGTCCCACCCCCCCCCCCCCCCACAGTTATCCTGTATATATAGCCCCTGATCTACGGGAGTATCCCGCTGTGTGTACATTAGTGATCGCCTATTCGTCATGGGCATCAAACCATAGGATGAATGTTTGCCGTAGATAGTAGGCCTAGTCAAAGTGATGTCATATTTCATGTATTTCTCTTGACTGTATAGGATATCGTGTCATGGGAAGGACTTGATATATCTTCCGAGGAAGCAAACTGTGGCATACCATAAATGTAGGGTAATTAAATTGAAAACTTCACTATCTATATACACATATATGCATCCATAGACGACTGTGTAGTGTTAGGTTTACCAGGTTATGGTGAAACTGAGAAAATGCATCGGCTTCAATGTATTCTGAAGGACTCTCGGAAGTCCTTGCCAGACTTGTTAAACAGGCCGATGTAATATTCATTGTCCTACTTATCTGAAACACGTTACCACAAGAAAGTGTTGAGGTGTAATGTCGTTTTTAGTTGCATCCAATTTCGTGGACGTTTTAGCGGGGCATTGAGTCGGCCCTACGACGAACGTCTCGAGCTGAGCTGTGGTCGCTAAAAAGTTGCGATCGACGAAACTAAAAATATTGAAATGCACATTCGGTCCTGTATATTAATCAGTTCAGTCGGTGGCACTTGTGCTCAAGTTCCCACATAGCAGCAAGAAATTTACAAGGTTTGCGCTTTTTAAGAGCTACAGAGTGTTGCTAGAAGTTTCACTGCATCATACTTATAAAAAGAAACAGATAACGGATAGAGGATATTCATTCATAACCAGTGTTCATTTTTATCTCGAAGTCTGGTCAGTACTTAATTTAAGACAAACGCAAGGCTTCTAATGACGTTTATTAATGGGATGGAAAAATACACGAAAATTTCTTATATTCGTTGAAAGTCTTGGAAACGTATTGTTAGTCGAAAATAAAACAACACTTTACATCATATGCAGGGGCGGATCCAGGTCTTCTGCAAAGGATGGGGGGGGGGGGGGATTTGACGATTTCCCGTGATGTTCGGGGGTCTAAGTGGAAGGGGTGTCCACCTACATTAAGTAGGGTGCTTAAGTAGGGTGGTCTAGATGGAAGATGGTGCTAGATTTTGAACATATCTCAAGAATTTCTATTTTTTCAGTTATTCTTTCATTTCGAACGTACGAAAAATCTTTTCGAACGTTCCAAAAAACTTTTCTCACGTACGACAAGATTTTCGAACATTCGAAAAGTTTTTTGTAACGTTCGAAATGATTTTCGTACGTACGAAAAGTTGAAAAAAAAAAATCCTAGGTGACAACAATACGCTTCCGTAAAAACTTGCAATCATGATACCGAGACTTTGTTCCTTGTATTAACAAAGTGTGTCTACAGTATGCGAATTTTAGAAGCTGTCTGATAGATTGAGGTGCATCCCACGGGACCGGCTAACTTCCTAATAAGCAACGCAAATGTTCACGTATCGTTTAATACTGAAAATATATGATTAGCGTCTACCATGAAGATATATAGAGAACATCTCGTTTGCTTAATAGAAGGAATACGCTACCTATTTTGATATTTCTTGAATTTATAATTCAATGTTATTTTTCCAAGAAAACGATGTCATTAAAACATCAAAGAAAATTCAGATTTAAGATTTAATTAGTTTGTGATCGGTCACCAAGTGGCGATGGTAGAGCTTTTGAAGAGGTCTTCTGAGACTTGAGTTTCTCATAATTATATTGAGAGGAACTCATAAGGGGAATCCTTTCTGAAACGATCACCAAATCCTTAAGTCTTATTTTGTAAAGATTTTTTTATTCTTCTGTCGAGACATGCATATCAAACCTGGTATCATGTTAAAAGGTGAGGTTAGGGTTAGAAACACGAGGAAATAGTTTCGTGTTGCAAGTCTTTTGAAGACCGTATCGTGCATGATATCATTGTACTGATTGGGTTACGATTTTGAATATGCATGACATTCATGGTGTAATGACCTACTAGTATCAAGGCAATTCATGCAATAAAGCAATAGAAAAAACTATGGCAAGTTGTAACTTGTAGCACCGTTTCCAATGTAATTTTGCATGCCTCATAACATACATGCAAAGTTGGTCCCCTCGCCCTTTAGTATGTGTATGTTGAGGAGCAGAAAACCGCCATAGTTGGGAAATTTCATCGAAAGTGAGATTTTCTTTGGTACATACATTTAAAAGAAAACATATCACACAAACTTAAATCTAATTATAAATGGGCCTCGGTGAAAAGCTCTCTGCATGTTCGTTAATAAAACATCGATCTACAACCGTAAAAAGGATACTTATTCACTTTTTTTTTCTCCAGCAGTTCCGGAGTCTTGTCATAATGGCCCCTGAAACTTCTCGTTGATATAAAGGGGCCGCTGGCCTTAATTTCCGGACAATTGCTCTGAAGGGTATCACCTTAAGTATTCCCCATGTTTTACTACTTGTGTGATTGATAACACCCCTTTTTAAGTCTCTGCCAATTTGAATCCAGAAACCGAGCTACCTGGGGGCATACTAAAGTTAAAGTCATTGACAACAGGAAGTACAATCGGTGTAAAAAAAAAAACGGACATTTCTGTCGATGTGAAAAGTTGCAAGAACATGATAGACATGAGAAAAATCACAGAGAAATATGAGAAATATCACCGAGAAATATGTGGGTATATGATAAATTGTGTATAGGTGTTTCTCTCTTCCCAATTTTACAAATAAACATTCCTCTCTGATGTAGAATAGAATATAAAAGCTGGAATTGGATACTTTACTCATTGCAAGGAGGCTAAGTTGTCAATCTATCTTCGAGTTCAAATTGCTATCTCGCTATAGCGCCGCAATTTGTCCTAAACGATCCGACATCCTTCATTAGTCACAGCAATGTCTTAAATCAATATCTTAATGACGAAAGTCATATTGTCAGAAAAATTCATCAAGTCGGGTTCTCTCCTTGTCCAGCTCAGTGGTACTTGTTATTGAAAACCCCCAAAGAAAAGATGAAACCCCCAAACTTAAAGATGGACCATTGCCTTAAAAAGTTTTACTGACAAACAAAGCGGTTGCCCATATCTCAACCTGAAAGGTCCATATCTGAAGTACAGATTATCACTTACAGTCACTGTGGACCTTGTAAATCAAGTTACCTCATCACTCTAGGTACAGTCCCATCTACTCAATTGTCGGCATTAGTTCAACATGGCACATTCAGTCATTGCTCTCCTTATTATGGATCCTATATTTCGTCACCCGGCGAAGTACCTAACAAGCTAATCCACTTATAAAACAAAAGGTTTCACCGATTCCACTTTCTTTGATGCCATCTGTCTTATTTCAGAATTTTCAGCAACTAGTTGTGATATCAGGATCACGTTCAAGAGGTGACATCCTATATTACAATATCGGGTTCACAGTCTATACCGTAAAAGTAGAGACTAGGTTCGAGGAAAACTTTCATAAGTGGGCATGGCGGCACATAACCGACCCCCCCCCCCATCATATATTTCGACCAAAATATAACTTTACTTGAAAACACATTTAAGCTACATTTACTTGTACGGGGTGGTCTGAGGAGAAAAGTAAACAGGAAAAATAGGAATGCCATCTCTGGTGATCTGGGAGGTGCTTTCAGCCAAAACATTTCTTGGAAGCTCCTCGACAACTGATGGTGGCAGTGTGCGTAGGTACGCTGGTATATTGTTCACAGACATTAAAATATTTTAGCGGTGGCCAAACGGATGACTGAGATTTGTGAAAATATTGTAGATAAATGAAATCCACTTTATTATCATTTTCACAGACTTTTAGACAATCGACACAGACATCAGTTAAGTTTCGTTTCTGTCGATGGGTGCATGGGTTGGGGGGGGGGGGGGAGGGAACCAAAAAAGGTCTTGTGCGCCCCTCTAAAACTGATGGTCTTCCTGAAATTAACAGAAATTTACATCGAGTACCATCGAGTTATTCTTTGGTGCGAAAAAATTGAAAAAGAATTTGTGACCTTGTCTGACAAAGAATTAAAGAGCAAAAAACGAAACAAAATTAATGGAAAATGTGTAAACGTAGTTTTTCTTTGCCTTTGCATTTTGTCGGAGTTGCAACTGAAAAGAAAACGTATATACAAGTGATGTGAGTATTAGAGGATCACTGACCCTATTCGTTAACAGTGGCAAAGTTTAAAATCCGAATGTGATTGGTCCGTAGAAGCACAACTTGTTTCAGTCTGCTCAATTGTACAGTAACAAATTGCTAGCGGTTAATCAAAGAGGACTTTGTCTGCTGCTTTGACTAAGAAAACTTAGACAAGCTTTGAGATTGATCACTCGATCAGGAGTACGAGTTGCTGTATCATTTATAATTGCATATTACGTCTACGATTTTTCTTCTGAATATTTCAAATCACTTTAGCTTTTGACTGAGGAACCCGTATGTTTTCTACGAATCCCCCTTTTTTTTTCAACGGACCCACACGGACTGCTTTGACCTTGCGGACCCTCAACAAGTTTCACGGACTCCAGTTGGAGACTCATTAGTAGAAGGTATCACCCTTTGTCATTAAGTCTTAGCGAATTAAACATGTAATCTCACGAAGTAGTTTATATATTGCAATTGAAAACATGTCTAGAAGATAAATTATATCGAATAAACTAAAAGCAACGGTCTTAATTCCATGTGTCATATCCAATACACACTTATGTGCAAGTCACTGACGCAAATTCGTCTTCAAATTATGTAATCCAAAAATGTCTCACTTGTGAAGAAAAGGGAGTCCAAGAATGTTGGTTATGTTGTTTCACAGAAATTCGAGTTACGGGTTTGAAAACTTTTACTGCGCATCGTGCAGTAAATAAGAAAAGAATCATTTCTGTCAAATGTCCTAATTCTGTCGCACTTCTGTGACAATATAGGCAATTCATGATTCAAATTATGTAAGCATCGGGCGAATCAAATGTTCGTTTCCAATCAGTATGAAGTCAAGGTACTCCTTGTCTACGGAAGACGAAGTTGAAACTTTGTCTCCTACAAATGTCAAACAATATAGCTTTGAACGCTGCATTTGGTTCACGATATGTCAACGAACTTGTTTCTTTTTTTGTCCTGAGTATCCAAGAACGTATAAAATAAAGCCATCTCAGAGACAAAGTAATTAACCGACCAGAGGCTTTATTGGATCAAAGATGCACATTTTACCAAACTTTTACACTTTCAACGAAACGGTGTATGACGTTATCCTTTGATGCTGATCTAGTTTTGCGTCATTTCTGAGATAGAAAATTTCCCTCTTCCAACTTAAGAGTCATGTCCAGAGGGATGAATAAATCTTGGATACATTTCATGATTTATGTTTATCAATGATGCTAATCCAGATGGGTTGTGGGACGGTGTTGCGTCAAAAATGATCTTTATTTTCCCCATTTGGGTCAATTCTTACCGCTTCCTAAATCACTTACTGAACAGGTTCCCCTTCTGGCGAGAAACTTAATGCGGCAGTCTTGGAAAGGAAGAGAATATATACATTCGTTGTAAAACCCTTCTGAAGGTTACTATTGTAAGCACTGATGAACATATTGGAACCGAGATGGTGATAAATGGAGTGCCATACCAAGTGTTTCTTCATTTCTTTCTGAACATGCACGGAGTGCCGTTGTTGCCTAAAATGTAGCTAATGCTAATGCAGTTCCTATGTTGATATATTTTAACGTATGGCTTAATACGTGGTGACGGAGAAGGACGGTAAACAGACAGAATGACAGACTGTACGTCAGACAGACAAATACTTACAGATAAAGAATAAACAGAAATGATTACCCTACACGAACACCACGTTCCACTTTGTTCTCGTTGAGTCATTTGTTATTTTTCATTACCCATGATATCCTTATTATTTCTTTCCTTCGCATTCTCATTACTTACTGTGTAGTGTAAAGTAATACTCTAAGGAAGGTCAGATTCCTGGAGTAAGGAGGGGGGGGGGGGGTTGAGTACTCCCTCATATGGGACAAAATATTAATAACAGAAGTTCACACCAAATAGTCCACGGGGCTGTCTATATATATGAATCTATGGCCCTGGATTGTGTTATAAGTACCCTGATGAAAGTTACAAGGCGATTATACTGATGACATGAAAAACATATTTATTCTTACGTAACCGTTCTTAATACAATTTCGTGTCTCTGCAATAAGGGCGTGTTGATTAAACAGCTATGACTTCAGTCAATTTTTTTGAAGATTTAAAAGTTACAATTTACTAAAGGGAATATAGCATGAAGAGAAATGTGTCACGAGGAAGGTCTGTTTCGATATAGATGTTGATATAAATATATCTACCTAGTTTTGACAATAGCCTATATATAGCTAGGCTATTGTTCAATAGGTAAAAAACCCTCAAAACTGTTTTAGCACTCTCCTAATGTCGATATTACATACATACTCCCCGCTCCTGTCCAATGAAGCAGTTTCTTTGACAAAGGTAGTCTGGAAATTTTACTTCACCGGCGGATATGTATTGCCAGAGGCAATAACGTAGTCATAATAAAAGAAAGATATGAAGTCAGTCTGCCAGCTAAATATAGCGTTGGATGGCTTTATACTATTTTACCATTTTCTGTTTTCGCGCGAGGAAATATGAAAATTCAGGCACATCACGTCCTGAAATAACCCTCCGGATTGTGATAGGATTAGAGAAGACTACGGCACAGACACAGACATGTTATCCTCTCAGCTGGATTACACACAAGAAATAGTAATTTTCACACTCGTCTGTTGTCTGGAATAAACAAAAAGATCCCTCAAAATATACAATTTTGTCACTGCATATTCTACGAAGGTATATGATCGATCAAACCCATCCATCATTCACATTCATATTGCAAATCCAAGACCTGGTTTCAAGAAAGTTCCATACAGCGGCTCAGGTTGCACATATTGCAGTTTCTGTTCATATAAGATACACATAATTGGCGAAAACAGGTGTAGAAATATGCTAGGTTATAGATCGACTTTTTGTAAACTTGTCGTACTGCAAATCAGCTACCTCTTATCTGTATTAATCATCAACATAAGCATCCACTATTTGCCCAAACATATATTTCTTCAACTCGCGAATTTGAGCCTACTCAATAATCATTTGACGCTATCATGGAAATAAAAAATAGGCCTATGTGTTGTTAGCAAGGTCTGAGAGAAAATCGGCCTAAAAACCGTCTGTATGTATCTGGATTTGAAAGACAAAAGAATAAAATATATAATTCAGCATTTTCTCTGAACTGAAGAATGGATGTTGATGAAAAGAATGATTTTTCTAAACTGCATTTTATGGAAAGATTCGCAGTAGCAGCATTGCAAATATCCATTGCAATATCTTGCACATAATAGCCGAGTGATGCGCATTTTTTTTACTGGTCTTTACTATTCTTGCAAACAAAATAGACTTGACATGGGTGGTACATTTTATGGAGGAGGGAGTTGCGATATAATACCTACGGGATCTACTGGTCTTTAAAAATAGGGAAAGTTAAAAAACATTACCGTCTGTGAGACAACTTCTAAGGAGCAAATGTTGGATATCTCCCACGCCCTGAATAAACTCGTAACCATTTTGTAACTTTCACTGCATTTAAATGTTTCTGCGTAGATTTATCTCCCACTACCATTACATCTGTCAGACCAAAGAGTAAAATATGTCCAACCATTTTATCAACCGCAGCCCAACCCCACCAAATTTCAAGGTCACAACAGATATCTCTGACAACACATCGTCGAAACTTACGTAATTAATTCATGAAGAAAGAAATCTTTGTTTTTGAAAAGTACAACACTTCAGAAACAAATGCCAACTTATATATCATTTCAATGTTAATGGGGTGGATGGTTTCTGTGGAGGTATTTCGAGCTCATGATTTGAAACACAAACTGAAATTTGAATATTTTAGATATCCATATGTCTAGCTAATAGAGCTGTCATCTAGTTTATCGACCTCTTTATTCCCTGCTGACTCGCATGTCCGTGACATTTTGCCTCTTAGTTTTACTGACATGTCATTTGCATTTCATCCTTTTTGACCTACCTTTAAATAAATTCCTTTTTCAAATTCGTGTGCATAGTTGCATTTTCCCTCAAAATTTGGATGGTCAATGGCATCTGAGGAAATAAATTCCCATCTAAGTCATGTATACCAGTGGCAGAGTTTTCGTCGAAATGCCTACAGATATTGAATTCTTGTCATTATTAGAACTCTTATCTTAGACTCTTTTTCTCAATCCTCCAACTACATACTAAGCACAAAAACACACGCGTGTACGTATACCAATACAAACAAAATATACAGTTTTGTAGACACTAGTAGATAGAGATATGTAGATATGTGCACAAGGTGTCAATGTAAAAGATGATACGTATTCAACATGTAGGCCTAACTGGGACGGTTAATTTATCCTTTCGGAAGTTGATTCACTGCATGAGTATCAACTTAAATATGAATTCAACTCACGTACCTAAGATACAGATTGCTTGGGCGCAATCATCCTGGTGCCTAGCTCGAAGGTTCATATAAACGGTGTCACTATAACACTCAACACCTGCTTGTATCGATAACGCTGTCGCGTCAATAATGCAATTGTTCATCTGGAATTCTGAACCATGAGGCCCACAATTACCATCATAAGGAGATAAAAAAGATAATAAACGCATGTAAATACAGCAGTTTTAATCGCCATCTTTACATTCACTGTTCACTGGTTTGTACCTGACTTGGATAAATGTTCCAAAAGGTCACGTGCAACTTTCAAGAAGTTCATTTGTGTTTAACCAGGCTGACGGGAGTTTCAAGCTTGATCAACTTCTCATGACACACTTAAGAATATGCATACCTAATAACACAGTAGATAAAGTACATCAAAATCTGAAACCTGGAGGTTAAAAAAGTAAAGAATTGAACAGGAAATAGTTTGTCCCATCTGACCTTATCACTCTTCCTTGTCAACAAACTGAGTCTCTAAAGTTCAATATAGGAATATGTATGGATTAAACAATGGATACCAAGTATTGTCACACATTACCAGGACATCACACTGTCTTTTTCCTTGTTTGCAAAAATGAGATCAGGATTCTTTAATACTGTAACATTTCCATGTCATTGGTGATATCACTTAATTATGTAGATAAACATGGATTGAAATATTTAATTTAGTATGTCAATTATTAGTATAGTATAGGTCAGAATCAATGCTCTTAGCCATATTCACATCTCCATGAATACTATTATGTTAATCCGTGTCAGGTTTCACTGTAGTTATATTGCCATATGTGATCAACTTGGTTCAAGTTTCTTTCATCTTTCATTCTAGTTAAAGGAAAAATGGTTTTTCAGAACGTGAAATATTGGTGAACATCATTCTATTGTCAACATGGACTAAATTGCAGTTAGTGTGTGATCAATATAACGATAATTCTTTCACCTAACCTACAATTCAGATACAGTATATCAGTATAAGTTATACACTGGTATGCCACAATTCCATTTCATTCTCTTTCAACCTCTTAAGTATATCTAGTGGCAAAATGCTTTCATAATTTTTTAGTACCTGGGAAACTCGCCTCTTTATCTTGTCGTTTCCTGTGTTGAATAAGACTTGTAGAGGCCAGAATCATTACTTTCTGCGTCAAGCTTACTCTACATTTCCATTAATATTTTAAGCATAACAGGGTAACAGAAATTCGTTTAGATCTTTGTCATCTTGTCAATATGCTTTTGCCTTTCAGTTCGGAAACGTTTGCTTATGCTTCTTAAAAGTTTCAAACAACAACGAAATTGAAGTGATTCTACAGTAAACTTATTATTAAGCATATGAAAGTCAAAGTGAAATGATGTACATAAAAGCTGAAACACAGTTACGAAATCACAAATGACGTAACTGAATGAAAATAAAAAAGCAAACACAAAGAGAAAATTAACAGTAAATCCAATCTTTTAAAAACTTTCTTCTTTACATGAACTTCACAATCCTCTTATTACCTTAAACTCTGTCACAAAAAAGATTACAACAGTATTTCTCCACTATAGACATACAACCGATAACTTTTTGCAATGTGAAAAATACTTTCCCTTTAAGAATTGGCCAACGTGATTTATGTATCTTCAAATTGAAGTGTCTCGACCAAAATTCATCACGATCAATGATTTGTTTTGCACACGTATTTTTTCTTCTCCACCCCATTTATGTTTGTCTGAAAGTGTTCCAAAATTAGAAATTTGTACTGACTCCTTGTCTTTCAATTTGTCTCTTGTTTGCGATGATAGTGTTTGATTTATACTCAACTTTTACCCAGGGAAGTGTGTGGAGGAAATTGCTTTGTTATGGAACTTGTGTGCATAAGTACAACTGATTTCAGAAATAGTAATTCCACAGTGTACAGTGGTAGTTGAAACATCTGTCCTCTATTTCATCGCATTAATGTACAACTGTTGGAGAGGAGATATAGAACGTTTGAAATAAACTTTGAGTCGAAATAGAGAGATTTGTCAATTTTGTCTGTAGTTCCTTTCCCCAAGCACCATTTACGTGATTTAAAAAAATATCAGACTATAGGACTGTTTACTAAGTGAATTCTTTCTACCAACTTAAAGTTACTGAAACTTTGAGAGTTTACAAAAATAATGCAAATATTAAAATTACAAAAATTACACAGATATACTACGTTCATGGTAGGAACTGTGTAATGCTGAACCGCGTTTTTCCTATTCAATGTGAAGGAAATCTACAACCACGATTTCATCTACTTTTTATCACACGTCATCACTCCTTGGAAATCAAAGACATTCAAAAGCAAGCAATCAAAGTGAGCACGAAAACACAACTATTTGTAAATTAAAAAATGTTGCCTTTTCCTGCAACAGACCTATTGCGTTGCTTAGAAATACTTTCAACATTGGGGTTTCACTTACGCAGAGTTTCGTCTTTAGTAATTGATGGGATTTCAACTGTCTGACCTCCTTCCGGAAGTTTTCGTAAGTGATTTCAACGGAATTTTATTTATTATGTTTATATAAAGAAAACTGGTATGGAACGTTCTTGTTCTAATACTTGGTGATAACAACTTAGTTTTACATTAATTTCCACACCAGATACTTTTCAATATACTGCGTAGTGCTACATTGGCGTGTGATGACACGTCAAAAATTTATACAATGAATCTGGCACGCTTTAAAGACGAACAGAACCCGAAACTTACAACACTGTTTAGATTATCACCCAATTCCCTTTTTTTACTTTAATTCCTTTTATTAAAGAAATGCACGTTTTGGTACCACTAGCATGTTATACTTGTAACATTCCTAGAACAGTTTCGTCTGCTTTTTGAGAATACTGGATAAATTTGATTGTTGCCAACAGAGTATTGAAAGAAATTCAGATGCTTTTGTTACCCTTGGAAAACTAATTACGTAATACACAGAAAGACAGAAAGAAGTTTCAGAATACTATTATCGAATGTTAACATTCCAAAAGGAGGGATTTTCTTAAGCAAAAATGTCCATCTAAGCGAAAACCATTATATTAGGTGAGAGACAACATGGGATTTTGCTGCATCAACATGGATTTTGCTGCATTTAAGGTCAACAGCTGAGTGATTTTTTCCTTCTGAAACTGGTTTGTAAATTGTGACACTACTCTGTTTAAACGTTTCTAATTAGATCCATTAATTTTTCATTATTGCAATGGCTATTTTTTTAAAGATTGGTGCCAATGTTTTAGCACGAATAATTTTCATATGTATAATGATATATAATTGATGTATAATTTTGTTATCTATGGTGTTTATTTACTTTCTGATACGTTTAAGGTTAAGGATGAAAAAAATGACGAAAAGCGAATTAACTTGAAGTAGGTCGCCAATTCAGTTCCATTCTATTTAATTTGTTATATTTTGTTTCCTTACCGGCAAAGAGCAAAATAATATTTACTGTTTTTGTATCAGACGAGACGTTTTATTACAATTTTAGCTACAGCTCCATAATTTGCAACTACCTTTTGGGATACCTCTGTATATAACTCATGTAATAGTGATAAAGTAACATAAACATTCTTAACATTTTCATGTTTTGTTTATTAAATAGGTAATGCATCGAGAAACAGCAAGTGTTGAAACTGTCTATTCTCTTAGATTTACTTTTATTTAGGTTTGCGTCTGACAAACATGTTCAAGTTTTTACCGAATCCTGAACCCACAGATTCTACGTATTTGAAATTACGATCCTAGAAACTGTTACGAATAAACATGTCATCTGAGTGATGTGAAGAGTTTCACCTCGGGGATAATGTGTCATTTCCAGCAAATTGCGGCTATGTTACAACAAGCCCACAAAGGAATTCACCGTGGTGTTTTGAGAAACTGTAGACACGGGAAGTGTGATAAGCATTTAACATGGAGTAAACTTTAAGGAAAGATTTGTCAGGTTTGCGAAAAACAAAAAGGCTTGAGAAAGAAGAAACGCTTCATTAAGAAATTGTCAAGGATGACAGCTCGATGGAAAAATAAGACACCGGCTATGGGATTTGAGAAATATTTAAAAAAGGTAGACTGAGCGGTAAACAAGAGAAAGTAAAGTTGGCAGAAGAAGATGATGATGAAGATGATGATGACGATCTTTTTCGTCCACTTGAAATTACATTGTAATTCTGCAGTTAAAATATTTCCAAAAATGTATAAAAAAGTATTTTACGTTACTGAACATCGTAACTGGATAAATGATTTTAAACATTTGAAATATTAAAAATATAGATAAATTTTTCGTCGGAATCTCCAGACGAAAGTGGATAAATTTTACAACTTATTGGACATCACAATGTACAACAGTATATCTTTATTTTCTTTAGGTAGACCCACTATTTCGCCGAGTCCTTGTTTGAAACAACAAATGACTTAACACCAAAATGGTTTACAGTAAAGCGGTTTTCTTGCTTTATGTGTCATTACAAATCCACAAATGATTGAAGTTGGTTGTTTGTGTGGTGTAACACTGTTACGAGGTAATGAAAACTTTAGTAAGCTAAGACACTTCTTGATTGTCTTATACTTTGAACTGTGTAATACTCATTTTGAAGACAGTAACAGCAACATAAACACAAAACACATTGCTTAAAGGTATTTGTTAGACATTTGTTTCGATTTGTCATCCAATGAAAACAGATATTATTTGTAAGTTTACCTCATGCTTTTCCCCTTTGCTATATGGCTAAACTTTTTTTCAAGCACTAAGTCTCTGCTTTTCATACAATGATATTAAATGCTAATGCAATGTTGTATGAGTGCTTTGCTTTGAACTTCGGAGAAATTTAATGTTCGTCGCATAGTCGCACGTAAATATGTTAAAACTTATCACACAAAGAGATTTGAATGAATTTACTTCTATAATGTGACCCTTTATGACGCTCGTATATTTTACCAAAATGTAGATTCTGTCAGGGAAAGGAGACCTGAGGTGGCATTTTTTATAAAGAATAATACCTCCGTGGTTAGTAGCGTTATATTTTATTTTCGTCGGGTCCCTTTTCCTTGTATGAAAACTTAATCATATAGTAAACAATACTGTAACTGACTGTGCGCTACTTCTTGAAAGAAAACTACTTGTTTAAAAGCTATTTCAAATGATGGGCAGTGAAGACCTTTCATATGATTTGGGCAGTATTAGAACGTATACTACCTGAATCATTCTTTAGGGAATACAGTTTCACAATCGAGAGAATGTTCCATAGGACTTTCTTAATTTACCAAACTTTGATGGTTACAAAAATGAGAGTGATGTGTTTTCAAAATCCATGAAATTTTTAGAAAAAGAGAACAAATCCACATCAAAATATCATTAACGTCAACTTAACGTAAGTAGATACTATCTTATGAATTAAACCTGGATTGAAATTTCAATTGCGTTTTATCGGAACTATTTTGGAGTCGCATTACTAAACTCACAATAATATTATTACTACTAATACATTAGTATTTTATTATAAATATGTAAAGATCGAACAAACAGTATGAAAACTAACCGCTGTCATATACTTTGCCTGAAGAGAGAAGTTAAACCCCAAATTCAACAAAAGTGTCCTACTTCGCGACAGATTTAATCTTCTTTATTGGATACTTATTTTACTCTAATATTTGCATCCGGTGCCTCATTGCACTCATTGGAATTAGATTGATATTGATCTTTGAGCAAAGAGAGAAAACTAGACGTAAAGATATGGGATAGGAAAGACAACAAAATTAAATAGGGATCGAGGTTTTTACCACAAAATAGGAACAAATTGATTTGGCTCTATATTGGTAAAATGTCGAAGACTACCGAGATCTTGTGTTGGGGGCCAATCAGGGTGGCGTTACTTCCTGATCTGGCCTCCACAGTGGACGAAATAAAAGGTTGGAAATTGATCATAAGAATGCATCTTAAGCAGTATGCTGAACTGTAGTAGAATCTTACCATTTTACAGGTTACAGTAATAACTAACAATTTAAGGTTATTTATGACATTATTAAACTATATTATCCCATGCAGTAGTCCTCCCTTATTAAATTTTCTTCTTCGTTTAGAGATGAACCAAAAATCAAATGGCATTCGTTTTACTCTAGAAGACAATCTATGCCATCAGCATTCTTTTTCAATACAAATCTGATACATGGACCATCAGCATAAGCCAGACAAATTTTGAACATACAGTGAACAGCAAATTGGTAGCAATTTTAATTCATGGTTTCTGTAAACACAAGAGACAAAGATATTACCGCAAACACAGAGTAATTGCAAATTGATACAAATGCCCATTTCTTATCTTTGTTACGTTGTTATTACTATCACGCAATGCTGAGATTTTTGACAGCTTGCAAGTATCAAAGGTCTTTCTGAAACTACCTTTCTAATTCACTGACGTTATTAATTACTAATTAAAGGTGGAATCTAAAGATTACATCTCATCATGTCGCTTTAAAGTTGTTGTAGGCTTTTAAATATTGCAGTTCTTATGTATGTAAGTGATATCTAGTCAAATAACAGTAAATAATCGTAGTGGAAAAAAGAAGATAACACATAATAATAGTCTCTGTATATCCAATTTAAAAAGAGTACGTTAATTGCGATATCGCTAAATGGGTGACGAGACTAACGATATCTATTACAGTCTTGTCTTATATTTGAGACAACTGACACTCTCCAGAGGTCCCTCTAGGGATACTCTCCTAATATTAAGTCTTGTCTCTTTACTTCCGTCCTTTCATAGTCTCAGAAGGCTTATGCCATCAAATTTAATTGATTAATATAACTTTTTTATAAAGTCGCACAGACTTTAATGAACAGGATTCTTGATGGAATTTTGTTGCGTAAATTGAGGCTGGGTACCGTAAAGTACTGAAAGGTTACATATTCCATACGTATGACATGTATGATATATTGTAGATTTGATACCTTGTATGATTTAGGATGACTTTGTACCTATCTTAGTTTTCTGTGAACACCTCATGTAACACAAAACGTTCTTAAAACCTTTTCAAAAAGTAATAAACCTTTTATAAAGTTTTCAAAACGTTTTTAAAACGTTTTTGTTACCGGGGACCGGAATAACATGCTGTTGAAGAAGTAATAAGGGATCTCTTTTCATTCACATTGTAAATCCTATGTTGTAACATTTCGGCATGATTATGGTCAGGTTTTGCGAACTTTGGAAATACTTCTTTAACGTTTTGGTAGCTCGAAAATAATACATCAACTATGATCATAGCAACATCAAAGCCGACTCGTATCTAAGTCTAATGTTGGTCACATGCATATACAGATTTCAGCAAATCATAACTCACTGTTAGCACTGCACAAAATGATTTACAAGACTTATGGCGTCATGAATACATCGAAACCACGAGGGTTTTCTCCCATACATCTTTAATGGATTCTGTTTTTATTTGGACTTTCCTACTGATCGTTTGGTACTGGGGTCAATTACACGTGCTTGTACCTAACTTCTCAAATCCCCTCCTGAACGTATATGTAACACCTTTGTTTCTCACTTTCAATATTCCATTTTAGGTTAACGTCCGAAGGATAGCTTGTTTGTACTTCGAAGAAGAGGGAAGTTTCCGTTTCAATAAATCAATCCCCATATACATCACCGTCGACGATAGCAATTCAACTTAGTTCATTGGTCATTTGCTTGCCCCAAATGTCCAGATCTCTGCAATCCGTAAATTGCAATTAATTATATCGTAAAACGTGAGAAACGGATCCACCCGTGGTTGACTGTTGACACTCCACTAATGAATTGAGCCCATTTTACTTCCTCTGTTTATATTTCTCTCTGACCGAGATGTGGTATTTTACTGTTGGTGTAAAGACATAAAATTCCGGGAAAGTGGCAAAAATGTCCCATCTACGGAGTGAAGGTGCACTTACTGACGATTAAATGCAAGAGACGACACTATGCTCGATGTTTAGGAAGTAAGACAGGAGACACTTAATGGTTAGGAAAAGTCAAAGACGAAAAGGATTGCCACAATGTAAGTTGACAGAATAGAGAATATTATAGACATATATTAGCCTAATCTAAATATCTTTTGATAGGAGAGATTTCGTTCCTTGTGAAAAATTTAAAGTTCTTTGGACATCGATAACGATTCTGCAATGGAAAGTGTGTGAGATATAATACTGGCAGTTGAAATGAAGTAGTGGTAGTGTGGTTTGTAGCCGCTGATATGGTTAGATGGGGTATTGTAGGCCTTAGTCTGTGTAATGACCTGGGTAAGCCCTGGGTGGTGGGAGAGGGGTAGGGAGTTCATTTATTACAGTTGAGAATTTTTAATCTGTCTTTTTTATCAAGTTGTTTCTTGTAAATTTTAAAAATAAAATAGTAAATAGTTTTCATAATTGATCTTTAAAACAATATTAATTGCAAAACAAAGACGTTAAAAAGAATCATTTAATATCATGTAAATACTGTTCGTAAAGCATGCATCTAGAATAAAGCCACCCCAAAGTAAGCAGAGTGAAACCCTGACTGAAATTCCGTTAAAAATTGTGTATCTAGTCTACTGTCGAGATGTGGCTACTCAAAGTTTGATGAAAATGCAACTGCGATGGCTTGGAATGCACAACGTCGGTATTTCTTTGGTTAGATCTATACATATTATCTCTTAATTACTTAATCACTGACTTTCACTTTTGTAAGTGAGAGCAATATTTGTGAAGAGGAAAATGCATGCTTCCAAAACAAAATCTTAGGGCATGCAAAATTCTTAATTTTCTTTTACACAAATGTTTAATAAGTAAAGATGGGCATATAAGGCGTTCATGCTAGTCTCTCTTTTGACGTCATAATTTTGCCTACTTAGTCAATGCTTATTCATGATGGAGGTGTAAAACAGGAATTAGCTGTCAATATTTGATGGAATTTGTGACTATTTTCAACATTTTTGATCATTTATACAGCTCATATTCCACAATTTGTCGCATAACCTTCAGTGAAAAATTAATAGAAAATGCATGCTGTTACAATTTTCTGATATGACATGTTGCACCATCATTGGCAATCCAAAATACCAAACTTAATTATTGTCCATGAACATTCCATTTACATCTAAGCTACTACATATAGTTACATATAAGATATTGTTGATTGTATTTGTTATTTGTTTATTATATTAATAAAATGTGAAGAACTTTGATGTCATTCACGAACGCTCAGTTACGCTGATTGGGATAAAATTTTCATTGTGTCATTTTTTCTCCCCCAATGAAAAGAGTTATGCAGGAGGAACAGACAGAATCCAAGATGCCCTTTTTGCGGGGAAAGAGATGAAACACTTGGTCATCTGTTCTGGGATTGCAAATTTACCTCTAATTTTATTTTAGACAATGGACAGGTTATTTTAGGAAGGCAGTTTTGTATCTCTAAAGCTGATTTCTTTTTTAAATTATTGCTGAAGCATCCTTATAATTTTCTCATTTTGCATGCTAAATACTTTATTTTCCAACAAGAACTTCTTGATAAGATTCCATCTGCGAACGACTTCATGCATAAATTAAGTTTTCCTTGCAAGTCCAAAAAACAATTACATAAAATCAAGTCAAAGCAACTAATTTCTTTTGTCAATTTGAAAAGTGCTTTCTGAAACAATCCATTTCCTTTTTGAGTAATTGCCCTGTTTTGTCATTTAATTATGGTTCATTCATGATTCAACCCTTGTATGCATGTGAAATCGTTCTGTAACTCGTGAAGTTAATGATTGTTACAAATATCGATAGAAACGTAATAAACGATGGCAGTAAAAAAGGAGGAACAGACAGCAAGGTCGAGGGGTGATTCCATCAGTTCAGGTAAGGCAGCATTTCTTGCAGGTAACAATTGTAGATCCTACTTGCATGTCTGTTCATCGAATGTGAATAATTTCTCTTCAATTAATGGGGCAAATATCAACGATGGTACTAGCCACGCAATCACATTTCCATCTTCCACTGTGGATAACTGTATACCTAACACAACTTCGTAGTTGTGAAAGTGTGATGTTGTTTTCTAACACTAGAATGCAAATTGACTATATCTGTGATAAGATTTTCAACACATCAACAAGGATGTATGAGTCAAAAAACCTTTTGGTTCGGAAGTAAACACGTGAAGGCTGAAGAAACATACGTGTAGAGTGCGTGGATTCGTTGTTATGGTATCCAAGTTCTTGGTACCACAAATGCATGATGTGTTAGCACTACTGACGTAGACAGGAGAGATGGGGGGGGGGGGGAGAGTCAAACCTGTTTCAGGTAAGAAAAAGAAACTTCCTTGTTTACTGCTCACATACGTTTGACTCGGGTAACGTTTGCGCAATCAAGAACGTACGAATTGGAAAATTACTTCAAGGAGAACATTCATCGAATTCACAGCATATAAGGACTAATGCGTACTAGCGTTACCTGATTTTTTTACTGTCTTCATAATGTCCTTCTCTCCAGCCAAAAAGAAGGACTCTGAAAAGATAAATGTTTAGACATAAACTGTTTTTCACAGATATGCTTCGAGCTACGTATATAATAGACCATATCAGAATATCATTGTGCAGTTGCTATGTGTCCGGAATGTTTTGTAAAATACATAAACAGAAAGAACACACATAAACAGTATCATATAGCTGTTGCCACCTGTCGTCAGGTTGCTACTTGTGTCCAATTTTCAGTTGTGCGTATTCCTTTTTAACCAAAGTTGCACCACAACACGAAAGGTAACAGGAACAAGTCACTAATTAACAGTTCCAAACGGGTGAATACAACTACATTACTATTATTAGAATAGTTGCATTTATTGTGTCATTTAAATTGAAGATTTCGTGTTTATTAAACATTAAATTGAAATAACAACAATAGGACGATCGGCATTTGAATTGGATCGACAACAGTGACGTATCATGTTCAAAGATTATAGTCCACAGCATAACGGTCAGTGTTTACTTAAAAGTTGTCTTCACAGACATAAGAAATAAGTTCAGGACCAAATGGATTGTTACCGCCGACCTGAGTAGGGATCTAAGGAGAGTAGGTGTCAAGCTCTCTTACCTCTATCTCAAGTAGAAAAAATATCATTAATCATGAATTAGAGTTCACGACACAATTTCTAAAGGAAGCAACAAATATCATGACGCTATCAGTCTATGGCCCACAGAATAGTCCAGTGACCCTATAACACATACCTTACACAACTCAAGGAATCCAGCAAAGATTACTGAAAGTCCTAAACCCCTTTAAAAGTTGACGTAAATAGAAAAATTCAATCCCGCTAAAAAGTTTATGCCACGTTGGATTAGCACTTGATTAACTCATAAAACTGTGATATTGCAAGGTTACATATATATGAGCATCATTTCGTACTGGTTTTAGCGAAGAACTTTACAACGTTAAACCTCTCCTTTTCCTTGCATTCCACTTCTGTGAGCACTGCGAGCCAGTTATTGCAGCATCTTTTGTTGAAGAAAAATATGTCAGATTAGGACAAATATTCAGGTTAATCACAAAGGAGGTTTATTACGGCCGTCAATATGCAAGTAAATTCAGCAATTCGTTGCGTGTCAGCTAGATCGTTTTCGCAATAGAAATTGTACTTCTGTCTGGGCAAACACACATAAGCGTGAGCTTTTAGAATAGCTATTAATTTACGTGCACTATTCAGAAGGTCGTGTAATCTGTGTCAGTTGGTAGTACAAATGTGCCTCAGTATCGAATTCAGGGTTCGCAAACAATGTAGTGTAATAGTACTTCGATGTTTTATAGCTGTCAGTCTCTTATTTGGTTGCATATCCCAACCCTCTATTAAGTTAAAGGTGAAAAATCATCTAACATTTCATGTGACGTAAGTCTCCGATTGGTAACACTCTGCCATCGTCACCAGTTTACCCTCGTCCTTTGCGCGTAGTAGGGAAAAATCCGTATCTCATGTGTGTATACACAGCTTTGGTATCTTAATATTATTATCTGTACGCGAGTGCGCGCAAAGTGCTGCACCGTAAACTAGTGGCAGCAAGCAGTTCGCAGAACGTTTGAAGAAAGTTATTAGGAAGAGCATGACATCACGGGAGATTTAGTAACACGACCAATCACCTTTTATGTTTAATAGCAATGTATGACTTACTTTGCTTGACCTTCCAAAAATTTTATACGCTTATAGGGCGACAGTTTATCTATCATTATACTCACTGCAAAAAAAAAAAAAAGAAAAAAAAGAGAAAAACAAAAGAAAAAGAAATCATGATGAAAAGTAAAGTTGTTTAAAATCTCATAAATATATTCTCCCAGAGAATAGCAATTAACAAATTAGGTTATACCATCTTTCCATCAAATTTATGAAAGTTAAACATATCTCTATTTATGTAATCCTACTTTCAAACATTTATGTTGTTAAATCATATCAATAAGATATTTTCAAGGGTACGTAATTAGGCTTTCCTGTTAGGTCAAGTATTTTATAACGTTAGTAAAGTTAGACAATATATAAAAATGACGTCATTGCCCATTTTCTTAATATAATACAAAAGTCTATAGATTTACAGCTAAGACTCCATTAGAAATAAAGTGGGAATTTTCTTACAAAGTTTAATGAAAACTAATCCTAATGTCATAACAAGAAGGTTTCACCCACATTAGCTTTAGCTTTGGATAGTATCTCATCCACCAGATATAGCACAATATAGTTTGGGAAATTTGCAATTCAACCGTATCGCTGAGAAAGTGGTCTTCATCTTATGGTAACTTTAGATATTCCGGATTGTAAAACGGTTTCGTCTCTTTAAAAAATTACAAATTGTGGTCCGAAGTTTAAATCGAATATATGCCATGGTATAATCAAATAAAAATAGTATAATTGATCAGATATGTGGTAAAGTGATACAAATTGTGAATCACGAGAGCACGGGAGCAGGTAAACCAAAGGAAAAAGCTCAAAATACAAGAGATCACATAGGCGCTTAGGCTTTGGAATATACATTGCTACTTACCAAAAGTTTAATTATCGATTGGCTTTGTATTTGATCAAACGTTCCTCAAAATTACTAACACTTTTGGCTGACACACAAATACACAAAAATCCTTTCCAATTGTTTCACTATTTCAAACATCCTTAGAATAATCTGCAAAAAATTATAATAAACTTACCTAAAGTCTGACTCCATTTTTTATAATTCCTGGGAGTGTAGTGCAAACTTGTCAACTGAGACTTGTCAAAACGACTACTCTTAATCTCTACTCTTAATCAGTATGTGGAAAGATGTGTTAGACGATTACATAATACGTCTTTGTATGAATAATGTTCGAAATGTTTTTGTAAATGTCCGTATTTTCTCATGGTACTATTAATGTGTTGAGTTATATATGTTGTAAAGAATTAAAACATTCAAAACCATTGAACATATGTCGTAACACGCATGGTCTTGTCTTAACTTTATTATTTAATCCTTTTCAATATTTGTCTTATGGAAGAATTAAAAATCATAGCTCCCGGTGTCCTCATTGTTAGTGTACAGGATCAAGTGCTTTTGGAATAAAAATTCAGTTTCCTTTACTTGTTTCATGCTGTAAGCCATCTTTATTTTGTGATGCTATTATATTCACCACCGTTTAGTGACCATTGGCGCTTTAATGTTTAAAGCATACGCCAAGCACAACTCTGGATTTTCTTTGCATTCTTAATTGCATCCAGCCATAGCCCACTAGTCCCACCCTTCGGCTCCTTTTAGATGGAGATACTTTTTTCCTTTTTTGGAATTATCAAAAACTGAGTAGAAGCTGCAGATTTCTTTAGGGAGTAAGGTGAGGTACACATTTTCTAAAAAATGGAAATTTATTAGGTGTGAGAAAAGTCGACTGAAGCACACCCTGTATTGTTGTGGGTGTTTCAATTCATTTCCTAACGGAAATCATATTTTTTTTTTTGCAACGAAAGGACCCAAACATAAGTATCACCGAGAAAAATCATTTTCCCGACATAAAAATCAATATCTTTTCCCGCCTTTTGAGCGCTGAATGATACATGCGTACATTTTTCACTTATGCTGCACAGCACGTTGTTTTTGTGTACATGGCATTTAAAAGTTATGAGCGTTGTTTTGTGACCCACACCATAGTTTTTATTTCTTCACAGGTGTTCTCCAACGTGTTGAACCCACCTGCCCTTTGCGGTAGCGCCGCTTCTATCCGTATATAACTCTTTTTATTCCAACCTCCACTTTTGGAACCGACGCGGCCGTCGGCATCCCATTAGACATATGTTATTATACTTTTCGAGCAATCGGCTATTGGGAAGGAAGTCTCGTCCAACAGTAATAAAATCTAGGCAAGGTATTAAATATTAAACAAACTTGTATCCGTCGATGACTTTTGGGTACATTATCTCGACACCTTCTGTTACTGAGAGTAACAATTTACATACAGTAATGTAAGCATGCAGTTTGATGAATCAATCACCACCGGTAACCTAAGGAATAAACTTTAACCAATAAACTCGATTTCGGTTGCGTATAAAACAAATAAGGGATATCTCACATCAGTGACTAATTCTGAAAATGTTCTAAACAGAAACGAAACATGGTCACAGTCTGTAGGAACACGAAGACGTGACCCTGTCACTTCTGGTGAGATCGGAAAGTTACATGTCAGGACAGAAGTCGCGTCAAACACTATCTCCAGTTAGATAACCTTTTTGCTGGTGTCCAGTGGTTAAAGGGATCTTTTTATTGGTGTCATACCACTTTGCCAATAAGGAAAGGGGGCACACCTCTATTAGAGGTATGGCCCTCCTGAGAAAAGTAGTACCGAGAGTACACCGTCAATTGTAGGTCCATTCTAGGTGTAAACTACTCATGTTAAGATGATCAGTTGTGGCAGATTTTTATGGATATGAAAGGGGAGATGTCAATGCCTGAGTGACGACAAATTTAGATGGATCGGAGGTGATTTAGGCTGTTTCAATAATTCGTGTGAAAAAGGGTTAATTTCCGTCACTTTGCGGATTGATATGAGCAGGTGCACACCCTCTAAATTTCTTCCCCTTGTATCTCAAAATCTAAACGGTCATGCTATGGTAAATTTGTTGTGCCATAATAGGCCAACTTATTGGCTTTCATGTGAGGGGTAGCTTATGGGGGTTGTGAACTTTGACAAGGCTGTGGGGGGTAAGAAACATTAGTAATTTAGTGTGTAAGTCAATGGAACAGCTAATGGAGGTGTGCCCCCGAAAGCGGAGGGAGTGGATGAATGATTGCGTTAAAGACCAGTGCGGGTATACGCACGCAAGAAAAGTACATTGGAAGGCGGCATTGTCAGCGGCATGAAAACCCGTAAGTAAAAGCAGGAAAAGAGATTGCTATAAAAAAAATATACCTGCAAATATAGAAAAACGACAAGCATGCTTTTAAAAGCAGTATATTCTTTGTATACAGAAGGTAAAGAAAGTATGGTGTTCAGACCAATTAGAACATAGCAATGGATTTGGTAGAGTAGGCACTGAATGCCTTAAATCCAGTCCTGTTTTGTGATCTGGTGAAACATTTTACAGAGAATTTTATGTGACAGTAGTTACCAGATATTTCGATGGCCATCACCGGAATACTTCTTTACGTATATGACATCCAATGCCAAATCATTATATCCTGTCTACTTTCTTCATATGACAAAGTACCTCGAGCACATTCACGTCACAATTTTTTTTTCACCAAACAACAAAGCACAATTTATTATGTGTTTGCAAATCATATCAATAGTTTTGCAAATCAGTATCTTTCAGTTCTTGGAACATCAATGTTATTCTAGGTGATTCATGTCAATAAGGTGAGACCTGCCGCCTGGTAGACAAATCCAGAATGCGGGTTACCTAACTCAGATGAGGTTTGTGAGAGAGAATAAGCACGAAGCCAGAGCTTATACATTATTAACATTCATTTTGTTTTTCAGGCGATTTGTCACTTTATAATGGTATGCAAATTTAACCTTGTGGCGGCAAAATTTCAAGTTTTGTGACACCCTTATCTGAAATTCTGGATTTATGTTAACAATTTGCCGGCTCAGATGCCTCTTATAGTTTAAGTGCTGCTTCAGCTTCAGAATTATTACACACTGCGTAACGTGGTTGTTTCTTCTGATAGCCATTTTAGAATACGTTTGTGCAACTCTGCTTTATGCACATGCACTAAGGGGTGAAAAATATCAGGAAGACATAAAACATGTTAACATTAATTCATTAAAAGCAAATCATGGTCATGTATTCTTTGACGTTATAACTTATTTTACAGCTAATATGTTTCTTTGTACCTCCTTTGCCGTCTCACACAAATCTAGAAGGATACTATTTCTTTTATTACTTCTCCTCTTGCTGTTGACCTGTCTCCCACAGTTCTTGGAAACAATTTCATACAGCTACAATTACATTTTAATTACCACTATACTTTCAGTGACGTCTCTCAATGCAAAGATGAGGTAAATTTTATTGAAATAAGAGAAAGGTGTTCCTCGTTGAAACTGTTTTGAATGTTAATGAACAGTCGATACCTTAACGCTGACATTTTGTCAGGCTGATGGTTAACGGCACACCGGATATTTTGGTCGCTATTTCTTAACGTAGGAATTGATCTTCATAAGATGATGCATAACGAAAATTACTGAAGTAATATAAGTGATGTAAAAGTAGTTTACTCAAGGCCAAAATCATTCTCACGTCTCACTATTTTTTCAATGTAGATAATGGCTAGTTAATGGCTAGAATTCACAGTGAGGTAACAGTTTTCTCTTTAACAAAACAGTGACAATGAGAATACCGATATCTCTAACTGGGCGTTACGAACGTCTGAAAATACAGAGAATCATCACAATTCCACACCTTCTCATTAAATATCATTCTCATACATTGTTTCTTATAACAACAACTACACTATTTTAAGCTCAAGCTCTCCCATTGTTTAATTTCCAAATTGTTTAGTTTCATTCACAACGTTTACTTTAACCTATTCTTTAATTGTAAACCTTATTTGCGGCTTAAAATCAGCATATTAGTCTTTTTTCTACCTAATTCACATTGTCATAGCACGAAAATATTAAGCATTGAGATAGTCTGTGAAGAATGGTCATTGCTGCATAAGTTTGTTCATTTTCAAGGGTAGTGTCCTTATTTTCCAAACCCAGAAGGGTTTTTTTTAGACCACTTCCATTATTTTTTTCTTATTGATTTTTGTTATATTTGCTGTTCTATCTATGTTATGTTGTGAAAAAACAAATAAATGAAAATGAAATGAAGACGACACCCTGTCTTAGGGAGTGAAAAGAAACTTCTGTAACCAATGAGTATATATCTTGAGGCAACAAAGTTATACGGCTCTCTTCTATTGCACCCTTTTAAATATCGTATTCAACTGCCTATTTGATGAATCTTACTGACACTTAGTGGTAATAGAAATTTCTGAGTTTTCAAGAGTTCCCGATAAAAAGAAAGAGAATGATACCTCATATTTAAAAAACCATGTTACGTGTAAATACTGTTAGAACTAAGTTTGTACCTTGATCTGGATAACAGTTACAACACTCATATAACATATTACTGCACTTCTAGAAATAACAACAAATAAACAACTACAGAAGAATAGCATCTGGAATGATCGCAATAAATCGTGAGAGAAAAATGTCACGGAATGATTAATTTATCGATCGTTCAGGACATGTAATTACATAGATCTACCGACTGTCCAAGAAATGCGTGTACTTTTACCAACGTTCGTTGTGAGTTCACACAGTGGCACAGTCTTAAGTTCAACATGAAAATCATTTCTGAATTAAATCTTTGAAGATACTGCACCTATATGCTAATGAACAATTTTCTGTTTCTGAACATGGTTTACTGATCTCACACTAACGAACACTCTACTAATGCCTTAAATTCGCTTAGCTTTCCTCTTTAACCCTTGAATGTAAAATATTTCAGCTACAATTGGAGAAATGTGCGTCATCAACATTTGCGAACTATCGTCTCATTTTGAAAGCATGGACTGCACTTAAATATTGCAGAAAATAAATAATGTTCCGTCAGTGACAGTATAAAAAATACACCGACTGGTAAGGTAAACACATTCAGAATGAATAGCTAAAGATAAAACACATACACCATTCCTATGAGAGAAAAAAAAAAAGAGAAATAGTGTTTACACTTTACATCATCTATAAAATTCTGTTCCTCTATCTTCCATCACCAACCAAGACGAACAAAACAGCTGAACGAGATAAAGCAAATAAGCCAAATCAACAGAAACAGTTAGATAAATATCTCTCGATGAGTACTGTTGTAATTTAACTAGAGGATGTCAAACGTTTACGAAAAGGAAGAAAGTTTAGTAAAAATTTACCAAGAAGAGCTATCGAAAGGATAGACATTTTACATATATATCTTGGGGCTCTCTCAGGAAAAGGTTGGCATACTCTGGAAATAAAACCTTTATTTCAGATGTTAAACTGACAAAGAACAGTTTACTCGCTGCAGGTTTGTAAATTTAATTATATTCAATCATTTAGCTTAATTCAATAATGAATTCATCTTATGTTATTCATTCTTTACTTTTCATTTCGGGACGTTGTTTTAAGTATAACATGGATCAATTCAATGGTCTTATTTTTTGGATTCCGTCACTGACATTTACCTCTAAGAACAATCGACGGCAATGCTCTCTCTGCGTCTGTCAACAAGAAACAATCGTCAAGAAGACCACCACGTTCATATCAAACCTCATAGGATCAATTGCTATGTATTTGCTGATCATTTGCTCAGATACGTACACTCAGTAGTAGTCTATGATTTATCAAAGGAGACTTTACACAGTTAACAAAAGGAACACGGGTCTGATTTGCAGACTGGTGCGATAATGCAGTGGGTATGTACCTCTTTGCAGCAGACTGTCTTCACTAAAATCAATGTTATCTATCGAACTACCTATTAAAATCCCAAGTTTACAAGGAACTGCTGAAATAAAAATAATGTATCCTGAGTATATCAAGCATGCCTCGAAATAATGCACGGTTTTCTTTCAGTTATGCACAATTTGATTGATCCGTAAAAACCGCGCCTTCCTATTTGAACGCCTGTTACAATCCTTTGTATCTGTTTAAAGTATAACATTTTATATGATAATAAAATGCAGTTACATAAAACACATCAATATAAAATTTATTAACACATAAAACAGAAACAAAACTTGTAAAATTTAACAACCCTTGTTCCATTGGGACCTCTAACTATCAAAGTTTAGTGCCGATGTAAGTGTTGAAGGAACTAGAATATCTGAACACGGAAATTTAAAAATATCGATGCAAATTGTGACGATTACTTATAATTTACTATTGAGAGGTCACTCTCGTTTTTACACGATAAATAAATACTTAATTAGTAATCACACAAAACAGTGAACGATCAGAAGCAAGATACATAATCACATGACTTAGAAAGAAGAGAACCGAGGTCATGTCAATACTCTTTTATACTTATGTGTGGTTTTTCTGAACTCTGTTGAACACTTGAGTGGTCTAGGACAGTCATAGGTGTTAACAAAAATAACCAGCAATTAGCGGAATTCACGTCAACGGCATCTTGCTTGTTATCTTGACATTAATTTCTTGTATAAATTAATGTTCGTATAAACCTATACTTCCAAAGAAAATGTAAAATATTGTTAAAACTTTGCTAAAATTGTTATAAATGTCAAAGAAGTGAACTTTACTCTATAAAAAGTTTTCAATGATGTTCCTGAAAAATTTAAAGTCATATTATGTCGTTTACATTTTGACATTTTGACTAACTGGCAAATGATTACGTTTAAAAAAAATTTCACATCAGACGTCAGGAACCACTTGGCTTAAAGATGTTTAAGCACTTACAAATGCTACAAAAATATACGAGAGAGCTTTTCAAGTATACAATATGGTAGCGCCTTATTACCACAAGGAAGTTAGCAAAAGCCTGTTATATTAGCATTCATCACCAGGGTTTCTTTATGAAACAAGTATATTTCTACAAATCGACTTCACAGTTGGACGCTGTATGATTTGTGTACATATTTGTGTTGGGAGTATATTTATTGCCGATTTGATGTGGTAGCCTAGGAAATATCACATGCATTTGGTTCAATTTGCTGCTAGTTACCGTTGCCTCATTGGAAATACATTCCAAATGCATTATTCTTTGTCGTGCCAAACACCCTCCCAGTTAATAAACTGATAACTCCATTTTGCGATTTCTATTCAGTAGCCTCCTTACGACACAAGCCATTCATACAACAGCTTGGTACAGCGTGTCATTAGATAGACCTGCCAATCATGATTGGAAATTTCAAGTATTTTGAAGCAAGACCATGATTGATCCAAAGTTTCCTCTCGACCACCTGTCCCGTGTTAACTTAGTTTTACTTACTTACTAGCGAAGTTGGTACATTTAAAGTATTTTGTAACATCTCGTCTGTAGTGTTAGCTAATTAATCATACTATTAATCCTTTGACCTGGCTACAAAGGATGCGAAATATGAAAGTGCACTACAAGCTTTATATATACAGACACTTATTTTCAGGTTTTGTCATTGTCAAGTGGTGTCACGATATGCCAGAACTTTGGTCCGCCCTTAATTGTTCAAATGACGTTAAGTGAATGACTTTCTGCTAAAACAGTCCAGCGTGTCACTGAAGTCAAGATCACGAAATGATATATTTATGATATAGATGATAAAAATCATATAGAATTAGTTTGATGCTTTTTGTTGTAGGTGTTAATAAAATGCATGTTGACATACCATAACTTCAACAGTTTAGCTCCCGTTGTCATATACACGATTTTACAAATCGCCTCTTCCAAGGCGAATGGATGCATTTATCTATGTGTTTGTTTTAAGCTTAAGTAAGAAAAAAGATTGAGCATATACCTTGAATGTAAAAACAAGATCTGAACTTAAAACAATCGACTGTGCAACGTAATGTATAAATATTAAACAGTTATCTTATCACAGAAAGTACCGGGTTAACATCGCAAAAGTATTACTGCTCATTTCTCTAAGATTATGACTAAACAACAGAAAAAATGCAAACCTCATTCGTTTTTTCCTACACAGCATTATAGCCTAGATAGCTTTGCGAAGGTGACTAAAGAGAGCCGCGTACATTGGTCAACTGAATTCTTAAGCATTTGTGCTTTTATATTCCGTTTTCTGTGTTTCAAGCATTCATAAATAATGTGCTAACAATATTAAAATTTAATAATATGGTGAAATGAAGCAAAATAATTTCTGTTGTTGCATGACTAAGCTATATTAAATAAATGGTTCATGCAATAATAGATAACACAATTTAGACATTATTGATGTTCATCCACGAGCGTATTGTTTTTGTCTACAATTAAATGAAATCAGCAACTTTGGAAATTTGAAAATAGAAAGTACAGAAATGAAAATGAAAACATAGTGTGTAGATAATAAATAAAAAAATGGCATATTGACATTTAATTTGCAAGTAGAAACACACTTTAACAAAGTCATCCTTAATTTTCATCCCATGACAGTGTAATATTAATTCCCCATAAAGGAAATCAAAATTAGATACACTAAAATACAGCAGATATACTAAGTTGAGTCTGATATTTTTTATTGCTTTTCTGATTTGATTACGGTATGTATAGAAAATTAAAACAATCAGATTACAGAATTAGGAAGAATAAAGAAAAAAAAGAGAAAAAGATAAAAAATTTCACCTGGAAAGTTTCTTACCATATGTACTGAAATGCAACGTGACAAGCGATGAATCAAATTCATTTTCATGGACATTATCTATCAACATGCTACATGCTATCACTATGCTACAATGGCAGTCAAACAGCAACACATATTTAGTGAACATATGTAAGATTTTAAGAGACCTTGAAGATACTACTTCTTTAATTTAGTTATTGAAGTTATTACTTATTTCAATATATTTATGTCTAAAAAATGTACATTCTTTTAAAGCTAATTGAAGCTAAACATGTTTACGATTTCCAGATGCTTTTGCTTAGTAAAATGAGGTATATGGCCTTCTGCTTCGAATCTTCTTCTTTTCAAGCAGATCTACTGCGTTAAAGCGATACTTTCGACAGTTCATAATTGCAAAATAAATGACCTACTTGTAATTCAACAGGCATAAATCATGGTGACCATTCGTATCTGTTCGTACCTGAATCATAATATACATACAAACGATTTTTGTGAACTACCCTGCTATAAATGCTTACAACGGATTTACAAGAATAAAAATACCTTTCATAGTATGTTTTAGCTTCTCTCAAGATGTTTGCTGATCCCATTTGGCAACAGGAAAAGATTACGTTTAATGGAATGGAAGTCTGTTTGTGAATTAATTTGGCCGGAGACGTGATATCGATGAATATGTCAAATAAAGGAAAAATAATGATGAAGCGTGATAAAATATTCCAAGTTGTGGTTTTAGGAAACCGTTGTCATCCAATTTCCCGAGAATCCTCATTTCATGTGCAATACCTTATTTATACACAGTCACGAACATCAATTAACTATAGGATGTCAATTCCCTAGTCAATTTTAGAAGTACGAAATACCGCAGAAAGTTAGTTTTTAGTAATATATTTCTTTTGTTTCTTCTTTTGTTATTCGCCGCAAAAAGGTAACTGAAACTGAACAAGCGTTAGTGACGGAAGAGTGCCACTCTTTCTTCCATTACTAGAACTTGATGTAATTTCAAACGGTTTTACTTTTAAGTGGAATGCACTTTTACCGTTCTCTTGACCACATCAGAATTTAGTTCCTTAGGACGCAGAATATACACAATTATCTTACATGGGCAATCTTCCTCAAATCGTTCTTGTACAGGAAACTTGTTGCATCACATTAGAGTTAACACTTAACAGTTAAGTGTCATTTGACAACGTTGTTTATTATATAAGGCAAAGTTTTCAAAAATGTATAAACATAGATTAAAACCTGTCTGTAAGTATATCTCTATATTTATTGCTTCAATTGAAGACAAAAAACAGAACTCCAAACGCAAAAAAGTCTAATTTGCGTGGTCATGGGTCAAGATGTTTATAGGTTTAAATCTATCAGTAAAAGTTTTATCACGTGGGATCGGAGATGAAAACACTGCTGCGTCTCAATTAATTTGCTTCGTGGCTTGCTATGAAACGTAATCAGTCCTCCTAGAATGGTTACCTGTCGTGCAGTATTTAAAGTTGATCAATTGGCTGAGAGAAATTGACGTTTGATTCATTACTGCAGAACTTATGTAACCTAATTGAGAATATAGAGATAAATGACTTTACAGGCCAGACAAATAAGACAAACTTTCATCACCTATAAAAAATGTGAGAGAAAAGCTTTATTATATTAAAATGAATCTGTCATGATATAAGATATTATACGTTAGATCTATCATGTGTAATACTGAAACAGAGACGATGCTTCAAGGGAGATTTTCGTATTTTGAATATTTTATCAACATGAAAAGTTTGTAACTGCAGAAATGTGATATTAATTTTAACTTTGAGCAACTACATATTAAATTGTCATTGGCATATAACACAAAAATAGTTTGTTGGAAGAAAACAAAGCAAAAATAAAACCATTCGAAGGTGGAAGTTAGAAAACATAGTGGATACATAATGCGTATTTTCAGTTTGATTTTGGTTTACCGTTGGAAAATACCATGTCTGAATAACGGACAGATATTTAAGACTTTTTTTGTTTCAATCTTCAATCTTAATTTCGTGTGATACACTAAGTGAACAAACACCCAGCATACCCGTAGAATGCAACACGTTATTTCGTCAACAATTTTACACGGAGAAAGTCAAATATTTTAAATATAAACAAAAGAGATTAACTGTGAATGACGATTTAAATGAAATTCTCTGCTTGAATGTTTTGTGCAATGTAGTGAGACATTGTACTAGAATCCAGTAGAGTTGCTTGTGACAACCCTATCAATTAATAACATCTTGACATCTTGTAAAATTTAGTAAAATACAATACAGAGCTGAATTATTACATACACGTTTAACATTGTCAAACTAAACCTGTAATAGATTGGTAGATACCATACCAAGTTGTGTACATTTCTGTAGGCCGTTTCGAACATTAATTATCAGCTGTTTTTCTTTTTTTTTGTTACGATATTTCAAATGAAAAATGTATACACGTAAAATCGCTTTCCTTTAATGTCAAAATGTTTTCAGCCTTTCTGAAATGTAAGGAGAAATGTTAGTAAAAATTGTGTAAACAATAATTGAAAATAAATGAGTATTATTCTGGACCAATTAAACTGAGTCGTGGGGGGGGGGGGGGGGAGCTTTACTCCATTGGAATGTGGTGGGATTTTAGGAGAGGGGGTTTGACGCAGAGTGTATTTTCCTACAACAGAAATTACTTATTTACCTGTATGCCAATGATTTAAGTTACATTCACGTTAATGATGCTTACAGTTGAATGCGATCCGCGTGACTTTCATGTGTGAAATTGTAGCTAATAAAAGCAGATTTATGTCTTCGGAAAGAGACGAATGGGAATGGTCATTGGATATCGTTAGAATAAAGTTGTATCCATATATTTATTTTCATATTAATTAGGAATAACAACCATGATGTTTTGACGTGAGTGGGACATTGTTTACGATATGGAGATGCACGTGTAAATTACTTCTCCGCAAAATGTACTTTTACATTAGACTTAAATCTATACATTGGACCTGTCAGCTGAAATCCATGCATGAGTAAGTCACCGTCTGATATGACAACTGACGGTAAATGAAAACTCCATCCTCCTAAACTGAAATATTTCAGTTTTGCTCATAAATTATTATGCCTTTGACATTGTACATTATTAGTACATGGAATGCTAATAAATTTGCAAACGTAAACATTCCCATTAAGAAAAAAAAAACACTTTTAATAATTAAAAAAAAAAAAAAAACCGCACTGTCTTTCTTCGCATGCATTAGTAACGCAACACAAATTGAAATATGTATGAACATAGTTGGCGAGAACGAAATAGTCCATTACAAAATAATCTATCCTTTTCTTTGACTCTTGAATCGTTTTATTAATGATCTTCACGACTCTAAACTAATGCTAAAACCTCTAGTTGGTTTCCTGCTCGTTGCATAAGTTACAGTCTTTAGACAAATATGTAGTCAAGACATTTCATGTTTGTTCTTATAAAAGCTGCCGTGGTTCCACACAAATAACAAAAGACTATTGGGTACGATGATAAAATAAAAATCTGAATTTTTGAAATTATCCGAAATTCGTAGACAATCGGTGAAAAATAAAAGAAATGCAACTGGGAAAACAATCTCAATAATTATCATAAAAAACAATTATTCTAAATGTGTTACTTAATTATCGATATGCTATAGTTTGAATAGTTTCGTGATTTAAATTAAACGTTTGCATCTCTCTGAAATTGATAAAAGCTAATTTACACTTAGAAGGCACATGGAGTTAAATGCATGCGATTTACATCCTTTAGAACACAAAATGTGAAAATAGCTCTCACAATTTCACCGAGATGATTAGTATACAATCTGACAAAGTTTTTACCCGGCATATTTGTCCCATTTCCGTTGGCGATAAATAAATAAAGAAATCGGCCAATAAGAAAGAACATAATATGCAAAACACTATATTCAGACCATGACTGATTATTTATGATACAGAAAATTAGATCTTACCTAATTTTGTTAATGATTTTTGAAAAAAATGACACATTTGTATCGATTTTATATTTCTTTTGTTTGCAATAATTTGTCAAGCTTTAATTTGTCGTTTATTAACCAGTAGAGAAATAATTAAAGATAAACTGAAATTCAAAAGCTAGAAAGCAAAGGTAAAGATAAACTAAAACTCGCATTCTTGTATTATTTGCAAGGCATGTTACAATTTATGTTACCTATCATAAATGAGACAACTTCCAGTCATTATTGATATCAGAAAAACTATGACAAAAATAAAAAAAACTACAACTACAAAGTCTTTCAAGAATTAATTGGAAATAAATTTAATTATGACCCGGATTGGACTTCAAACAAAGGGCTCCATTGTTTGCTTGGGAAACCGGTGAATACACAGACAATACCGTTGATGGAGCGATCTCCTTCTATATTAGGCCTACAAATTGAAGTTCTATTTTTGGAATTGGCGAAAAAGAAGAAAAAAAGAAAGACTTAAACTAGAGCATTACGAAGGATGCTTGTACCCGTTAAAAGCATCGCCATTCATCTTGTATGTGTAATCAGCGTGACTGGCATACATATATCTGCCAACGAAACTTTTGAGGTTGCATTTTGGTTAGCTGCACGGTGAGTTCATTTCTTTGTCTTAATGTTTATAAATTCGTGGAACGAATGATCTGTCACAGCGGTAGGAAATGAAGTGTCCGTGTTTTCTCTTTTCTAGGATCGAGCAAGCTTTATTTCTTTGTTTTTATCCCCATCTCGATTGTTTTCATTTCCGCAAATTAAAAGGAACTTTGCATCAATCAATGGTCAATAAGTTGCTTTGCTGTCTATAGTAATCTAGGTTAACTACATATACCTCTCTCAATAATGAAAATGAAAACTGTTTAGTTATTTGAGATATTTACTTCGCTGTTTAACAAAGAGTATATTATTTACATATTTATTATCAGAAAATAGCGACGTGTTGTATCATTTAACCGCAATTGATGTCTTATAATTTAAATAAGCGACCTTAGTTTTACCTATGACGATAAAAATCCACTGAAGGTTTTCAAAGCCTTCGAGTTCACAAAAACCTGAAAAAAAAAACAGTTTATATGGTGAGCGGAAGAAACTGGACAAAAGTATTTATGGTGACCTCTTGTAATGTGGGAAGTTATCATTTATTAAAGATTAACAAAATGTTGCAAAGGTAGCTCTGAAGTACGAATATACGGTCACTAGTATCAGAGTAAACTGCATGGTGACGACGTCACGTTCCTTTTAGAGTCAGAATGATTCCTAGATTCCGCAAGTCAACACTTTATATACACCCAAAAAGATCTCGAACATTCACGTAACTATGTCGTCATTAAGTATACGCCTGTGGATTCTCTGCTTGGGTGAACTCTGTAAAGAGTAGATCTCTACGAGTATTTTACAATTTATGAATTATTCGTTTTGCGAAATCAACACTGCATCACTCTACAGGTCGGATGAGTATGATGTCTTGTGTAAGATCATCAGAGGAAACACAAGTATGTTGTATTCAAATGTTCAGTTACTCATCTATTGTTGAGTAATTATAGGACACTCTGTAAATACTTTTTTATAGATTATGTATCAGACGTGTTTGACAAACATCTTTGCAAAGTTTCGTTCAAAAATATTGTTTTTTTTTATTGTAATTTGAATCAATATGTAACAAATAAAACTATTTGACAATAAATTATAAAGAAAGCAAAAGCTCTTCAACTACAAGAGGTCAGCTTATGATATGAAAATTTCAGAAACGGCAGCGTCCTGATTGATTTTTTATGAACTTTCCAAATGCAATATCTTGACAATTAAACAACAGATGTAGATGAAATTTTTTGATCGTGTACGTGTCAGTTTCTTACGTAAAGTAAATAATTTATCGCAAATAGTTCTGACTTCCGTTCTTTTTCCAAGTCAATTTTGTATTGCCCACGTACAATTGGACTTCCAATTTAACTTAAATTCTAGTCTGAACTACCATCACTGGAATGATTGTACATTTTGTGATATAATATATTTGAGTATTGTACTGGTTGCATTGGTGTGACGTTGGTCAAGAAAGGCAGCTTAGGAAAAGAAAATTGTTTTTTCTCTAGTTCTTTGTCGGGAAATAAAAAGTACTGGCATAGAAATTTCGCCTTACATAGTGGCGACATTATGGGCAACTTTGTGAAGAATCCTTTTGCCATTCTCTCGAACATTTTCTCTTTTCTGAAGAGTTCATCGAGTTTTACAGGTTCAATGTTCTGAAAAGATAAACGCACTCTTCAACCGGTATCATTTGCTTTGAAATATTTTCCATTTTAATGCAAGAAAATGGAAGGCATAAAATGTAAAGTAATTTGCAATAATACACATAAATGAATAAAGACTTACATACGTACAGTACGATAAAACAATGTAGCAGCATATTGTTCAACGGATTAGAAGCCAAAACTTATAAGAGAAGCCCAACTAGTGCTTACTATTTATAATTCATATACAAAGAGTCAAGGAAAATGAAAATTCCCTCTAACAATCACTCATAACTCACTCCAAAAAGTATACTGCCTGAGACCACTCCACCCCAACCAGTAAGATTGCAGTAAAGCAACAACAGGAAAAGAAATAGCAAGGAAGAGAATGTCAAAAGCACGGTTATTCATTAAATATAAGGTGATTTATAAGCTTGAAGGAGAATAAATTTAGGTGCTTAATAGTTTGTAGAAAGTTGATTAAAATGTGATAGAACTTAACATCAAAACTGACGACGGAGCGTTTGAAAATGTCACAATGAACAAAAACTGAATATAAATGGTTAGAAGACATGTGTGTAGTGTATTGAAGGAGTGAACTTGTAATTCACATAGTAATCATGCCACTACCAAATTTCTTCTACATTTAGAAAAAGGTCACAACAACTTGATAATGTTGGATTTCAATCTTCGACGAGGCAGTAAATGGTCATTTACCGCTTAAAGGTACATCTCAGCAATCTGAAAATCAAATACAGCTGCATAGCAATGCCATCACCGTCGGTGTTAACAGCCGGCCTTGCTACGACAAACAACATTTCATTACATGTCAAACAAACAGGGGACTGGGCTCCATCCTTCGTCTACTAATTTCCCATTAAAGTCTGTTGAACCAACACTGGCTCTGGGCGTTAGCTATTCTAACCAAATCAAAAGATGTCATCTAGGCGCTTTTCTTTTTTTTCCATGAAATGTCTGCAACCTTCTTTGGACGTCATGTAAAAGAATCGATCGATCTCTTGCTAACCCTTTTTTCTTATTTGTATATTGAACTTACGACAGAGGACGCAGAATTGCATCTGACTCGAAACTACTACGTCAGTTTCACTGATCAGGCACATGACAGGATATGTAGAAATGAAGTAGAAGCACCAGTAATCGCTGGTGCTCACTTTTTAGACTGTAGTACCTCTAAGTACTGAAACACTTTAGGAGGAAATCTTTCTTTAAAGACGCACAGTTAGCAATCAATATGCTGTCATTAAGAGTCTGGCAGTTTTCTTTACGAGGGAGAAAGGAAATATTTCAAACCTGAAGGGGGTGCGATGGGTATCGGGAGGAGAAAGATTGAGGGGATATCCAATGTCAAGCTTTTTCCTGTGATGAACATTTCGAAAACGTTTGCCTATTTTCCAAAACGCAAAATCCTACACGAAGACCACTAGAGCCATTATAGTAAGGGCCTCTTTTGGGATCCCGCTGCAAAATAGAACTCACACGTATGAACACAATTGTCTACTTTATCTTGTTAGACCGCAGTCGTAGATTACACAGTGTTAGAAATATCGCAGGTGGATCATTCATTTTCAAGTAGAACTATACCCTAAGTAGACTTTGACATACACTAGCTATGGTAAAAGAAACTGGCCTGTTCATCAAGTTAGCTGAAGATGAGTGCAAGGTAGTTATACGTACGGTGTAATCATTGCATTTTCGTTGCAATGATAAAAACGAATTTAAATAAAACTTTTTGATTTTGGAGAAAAAAAAAACAAACAACTTTCAAGTTAAGACACCTACAGAAATGATACAAATACAATTAAAGGTACAAGTGATTTAATGCATTTCTACTTATGGATATAGAGTTCTCGGTCATTGATCATCACGTATATCAACATTTTTAACTTAAACAAGAACATAAAGAACAACTGAAAGGTTTGTAACTTAAGTGGTTAACCCAAACTGATAGAGAAAAATAACTCAATGTATAACGTGGCCGATAACAAGGAACAATTGATACGTCACTACCCTGGACAAAAGTGTTGCAACCGCGGAGTATGTGATTTAATGTGCTTGGAGATAATGTTGAAACTCTCAATAACAAATGTAATAACAAGTTACAATGTTATAAAATAACATTGTAAAACTAACATTAGAAGGTGGCATTGAGCTTAAATGCCCCCACATGACATACAAATCAAATAACGTTAATTCATACATACTTGGAAAGAATCCTCAACTCCTATTGGCCCATTTCAATCAGGTGACCGTGGGTTAATCGCTGATAACCAAACTTGTTAAACCACGGTCAATCACCGGATGAACAGTAAAACTGCAGATCGACAGTGTGTTTCCAATATGCTATATCTTACACAAAACAATGGCTAACACAGTATTACTAGTAGTAGCCTACTAGCGAAATTATTTTCGATTTGAAGTTCGTAGATCTAACGTTACCTACGCCGCGCCTGGGGCCTTCGCTCAAAAGTAAAATGTAAATCTACGTAAATCTACGTAACAACAGCACTGTATACTGTCAGTGGTAATTCTTCTGACGTAGGGTAATCTTACTTTAAATATGAGAATCGTGTCGTGTGAAAGCTTCTTCAGTATGTTTTGAACACATTTGAAGGTTTGATAGCCTACCGGAATTAGCTTTCCTTCTTTGTCGAATTCTGCTGAGATGTTCAAAAACAATTCCCAATTTCTATGCAATAAAATCGTAAAGAGGACTAAGGACTGCAATACATAGCCGTCTGGAAGGGTCTCTCATCTGGAACTCTCACACTCACAGGACAATTAAGGTCCGCATACAACAAGTCTTCCACTTACTGCAGGGAGTAAGACATCAAACATGTCCAAGCTTTTCAAGAAATGTATATTCAATAAATCTGTCACTGTCTTTATCCAAAATCAGTCTAAATAGTAGGCAAAGTCCACATTTATCCAGTCCTTGTGGCAGCACAACGCTCTTTAGCACGCAGTTACATACACACCTGCACAGTGGACACACGTACACTGAACCACAGCATACATTAGTACACTACTTAAGAAGAGCAAACTAACTAAACAGTCATTATTGCTATATCAATTGTTATTGTGATTCCTTTGTCTAAGTGTTACTTTCTGTTTCGCCCACGAATATTGTTGACATGTTTTAAATTTGTTTATACGTTTTCTCGGGGTTCCTTTTCAATAAAAATGCGGTTATTTAAGAACCAAATTCCTTTCTTTTTTCGTCCCTTTTTATCAAAATATCGTGGGTATGTATGAACAAGGTTAATCAAGTTTGGACTTGTGTATTAACTGTAGTATAACACAGTCTCGGGTGTTATTGCTATCGCAACGTAATCATTGTATCAGCAATATCGTCATCTCATTAACACATTGTTCATATTGTAAATTAAGCAGGAAGCATCATTTGCATTTTTGAAAGTATTGGTGAACAAATTTAGCTTAAGCAACAAATGACTGAATTTCTAATTATGTGAAGACTACCGTTCTAACTTATTTTGAATAATCTATGATTCATAAACATTTGTGTTGAAAACGTATTTTTTCTGTGAAAAAAAAAAAAAGTTTACCATTCAGTGGCACCAGTATTTGTTACGGTTTAGCCATTCACGTCGTTAACTACTGAAGGTCACATTTGCGAGTTCATGCTAGGCAGGTTTGTTTTTGATTGCGTAAATCTTAAGCTGATGAGATATTAGCCTATAGATTGTGCGACATGCATCCAAATCAGGACGGGCTTGAGGATCTGGTTGACAATGCTTCTCTAGTAACAAATAACTGAATTCTAACTATGTAAAGATTATACGGTCCTGCTCTATTTTGAATAATGTATCAATATGTGTCCATAAACCTTTGTTTTAAAAACCTGCTTTATTCTGTAAGAAAAAGAAAAACACTGTACACCTTGCAGTAAGACCAGTAGCCCACTTATTACAGCTCAGCTATTCACGTTGTTAACTCTTGAAATCTAGCGGGTAAGTTGTAGACGTGTTCTTTGATTCATTGCGTAAATCTTGCACTGACTAGCTTACACAACATGTGAAATGCATATAGATAAGAACTGGCTTCATTCAGGAGTTGCATGTGAAAATCCCTTAACGACAATCTGTTGAAAGGGTGTTTATATATCTACCATCCTACAGATTTGAGATGTGGCTTTTGAATTTGATTTTTTTTATGAAAATGCATAAGTGAGGATGTGATGTGTTGCACAGTGCCAGTATTTCTTTTATAAGGCCTGTATAATTCATAAATTACTTGCCATATGCCAGCACTTGGGAAAGTCTTACGAAAAGGCAATACATGATTTCAAAGTAAAACCATTGTGACGTGTAAAGTCTGAATAGTCATTTAAATAAAGTTATGTAAACAAACGATATAAGCCATAACCTGTGGCCATTATCGACATTAACATAATAGGCCCAAGTTTATTCAAGATGCTATTGAAAAACTTGGATTTTTTTGTAAGATGGTCCATGTTTGATGGATTTTAACGGAAATCGTGACTTCTTTCAATATCTATAATGACTAAATCCGTCATTTTCCCGTCACTTTTACGACAGGTACCACTGTTCATATTATCACCGTGTAACAATAAGTCTATTACTGCTACTATAGCTTTACTAACATCTAACTGGTGATGATTCTGCCGTCTTCATACCACAACATTACTATTTCCCTACTACAATCCAACTAAAAGTAAGGTCAACTGCTACTGAAGCATTGCTATATCTAGTGATAGTACTTCTATTACAATTGTCAAAAATGTAGTGCCACTACTGCTACACTGCTGCTATTACTAATAGTTCTGATACTGCTGCCACTACCTCCACCACTACTATTGATACTACTATCATTATTGCTAATTTTCTGACATGATTCTGTAGCTGCTGTTACTGATTACAATGATGATGCTGAGAAACTAGCACAAGTACTACCACGACTCTACCCACTTCTATATTAAAGTGAAAATAATTTACTTTTTTTGTGAATAACGTAGAAAACGTAATGAGTGCACTTTAATTTATCTCACAGGTCAAGATATGCAATGACGAAGCAATCATTTTAACAAAACTTTATATCGATGACAGAAAAGCACACATACACAACATACACGTTGGTAGACATTATCTAATCATGACAAACGCAAGTATATTAGAAGTGTGACCATCCGAAATTCCCTCATATCATGGTGACCGTTTGACTCTGCTTTACTTGAGATCAAATTTGTCATCAGAACAAGGGTATGGTCATCTCCTTCTTTCTCATCTCGGAGAGAATCTATGTATCTCATTTATCAACAACAAAGGTTAATGAGGTCAACAATCAACGAAAGAAAGAAAGAAAGAAATAAGAATAAGTGAAGAGTTGTTCTGCACGCATGTCTCGCAAACGAATGCGGTAGGGTTTGTGTCTTTGGTGTGTATTCAAATCAATAGCTGCAGCATTTTACTGGGTGTAATGATAGACAAGCAAGTCAAGCATACCGTCAGCTTGTGTCGAATCTGTGCTCGACCGACGTTAGGCTATGCAACTGTAAACACGGATTATTCCCTATAGTTGGAGGAAGTTTACTCAACCCGTTGTAAAAGTTTAATCAAGCTCTCCCCTTTTATGTCAATTGCAAGTTAATATCTATTTTACGAGTTGACATTTACCGCGTTTCTCTAGCGCCATAGTCCATTAGATGACTGTTTATTTATCTTCTGCTTTTGGTCTGCTTCACTCCAGCAAACAGCGGTCGTGTGTCGTGAGTGCCAGGCATACGAGAGAATAGTGCTACTTTCAGAATCGTACTTGAAGTGAAAGCCCAAATATACTGTTTACGAATGGGGCTACATGCACGTTTGGTTTGGCCTACAATAATACGACACTGATCGTCTTTGCAACACACACCGAAATATTAAAAGAGACATTTTGTTTAGGACTTGCGGCGGATGAATTCAACAACGCCGCCTCGGGATATTTTACTCGGAGAATCATGTTTGTTCCGTCATTATCACTGGTTACCAATTACGTGATTCAGACGCCTTAAAATAATAGAACAAGAAAAAAAAACAATGACATTTAGAGGTATTTATTAATACAGGCCTTTCGCCGTCCAGTAGCTAATATTATCTACAGTATGATATAAAGAAATGAGAGAGTACAGCATTCATTTTGCAAAGGTTGCACCTCAGTGTTTCCGGATCATGTCTTTTTCTCTCTTTTTTTGTGTAAAATGTTAATTTATCAAGAAACTTAGAACTTTGAGAGTGCTTATTCATTTACAAAATGACTTTCTTAGGTATCGTTGTTTCCAAATTGAGCCAGCTCAAGGTCCCTCAATAATATTCTTTCGGGGGGGGGGTGGGTGCCGTATTGTCACATTCCACAACGACCACGGCTAACATATATTTTACAATTAACTGTTCATCATAAATCCTAATAATATTGATATGTATTACGTAACTTTTATAATTACGTATTACATTTTACTTTATTATTGTCATATATTTATTACTTTCTGTCATTGCGTATTATTTGTCATTATTTGTTTTATCATTACGCATTACGTAACTGTACTACGTAATATTACACAATTGCAGTACGTGTTTGTTTTCGAACTTCAAACCGTAAATCATGAGCACAGCCAAAACAAAACCTCCTACCCTCATAATTACTCCAGAATGAAGGCTACCAGAGTATGGTAATGACTTGAACCACCTGTCATGTATGTTCTTCTAATTGTATGTACCAAGTCAATGACAGAAAAGGCTAAACTAAATTGTTAAACAATTAATTGCTGTAATAAACTGAAGCATGTAGTAAATGTGAATATCAGGTAAGATTACGACCAGGAAACGCGTCACAGGTTTATATTGCACTGCATGTACATCAAATCTTTTTCAACAATCAATTTTCAGTAGTCACCTTCAGAAGACACATAGCTGTGATACAGCCGGTCATTGATTGATCACGAATTGATTGATTGATCATACGAAACAACTTGGGAAATATTGCCGCTTTTCACAATATTAGTTTTTTTCATTCCTTTTCACTTGTCGTTAGGGGAAAGAAACGTCTGTAAATGGAAATAGGGCGTTTAGAATATATCAGCATGGTATACAAAGAAAGTAAAATTACTGTTAAAACATTCAATCTCATCAATAAACATCTGCAAAAGCTTCATCCCCTCAAAACATTATCCGTGTGACGAGCAACGGAAGATGCATCATTTGAATTTTTGAAAAGTTTGCGTGAACAAATTATTGTTCAGCCACAAATAACTGAATTTCTATCGTAAGAAACTTATTTCTTGAAAAGAAGGCTACTGCGTTTCCTTATTGTGAATAATCTATAATTTAATGTCTACACACATTGGTTTTAAAAGTATGGTCGTTTTCTGCCAAAACAAACACCATATTTCCCTTCAATTTAATTATTTCTGGTCACGGTGACAGGGGAGTTTAATTATGATTTTCAATTGTGTTGATAAATTAATTAAAAAACAAATTAATTAATGGACACCGTACAATCAATCAAGTTTCAATATCGCACGTGACCTTAGATATTACGAAATAAATTTGTCATGTACAACGGCGGAACAGACAATTCGAATGTTTTGGGTGAAATCAGATTTCCCCGAACTTACCAAACAAAAGAGAACATAAGAAGTGAAAATAAAGTGACTCAAACAAGAAGAAATCCGATGGCTTTGACACTGGATAGGAGCTTTATTTTTCAAAATCAGAAATGAAATGTTAAAGTGTATTTTAATTTAGTATCATGCTTTGTACAATTTTTGGGTGGTTCGGTGCATTTAGAGTGGATGGAACATATTATCGTCTATACTAGCCTACAGGAACGCATTTCAAAAAAAAAAAAAAAAATAGAAGGATGTGTTTGGACAACTTTAAACGTTGTGCCTTACTACCATTTTGATCTCTGCAAGACCTCTATCAATGGGCAATATCGTGAAAGTGGGGGCGCCAGTGGATCGCCGTTTCCTAAAGAGGTGTCTGAGAGAAGGTGTGTTCCCGCTCACTTTGAAAATTTGAAATGACACTGTTCCCCTGATAAATCAATGACTGCACTTGCTTAACCTCATACATTGCGCTGCCTTCCATAGTTTTCACTTCTCCCTTTCTGTTTTTCTTCATTTTGATTTTTTGTTTTTGCAATTAGAGGGGATAAGGTGCCTCTTGAGGCCCCTCTGCACCCGCCACTGTCGGTCTGTCGTTGACAAGAAACGTCTGTGGCCCAGGACACGTAGTTCTGTATACGTCCATTACTCCCATTGTTTGAGACTGTGTTATGCATTAAAACAATGAAACTGACGTCTTCAGATATCTTATGCATAATGACGTTTCATTATCGCTGACAAAAAAAAACAAAACAAAACATACTTATTGCTTCTGAATTACGAAGACAAAATCTTTGATTACGCCTTTCGAGAAAGTCTGTCACTAAGACTAACAGGATTACTTTAGTGAGGTAAGTCATTGTGGTGATTGCCTGCAGCTAGGTAGCGTCCCGTTCATGTTTTACGATTTCCGTCACTTACACCACATGGAACTTTTTTAATTTCTTTTATTTTTGAAACGCAGTATGTGTTGTTGTTTGGATATGAGCTCGACCTTCAACAGTGTTAGCATGATGTGTGAATTAAGTCGACAGATATGGCGCCTTTGGTGGCTTTGGTCATGTTTTTAGAGGAAATACAAGAAAATTGAGGAATCCTTTTAGAGTATATGAGGTTAAAGGCCCACGTAAGGAGTTCCGTCTATCGAATAGGTAAAACAGATTCCATACACAAACACATTTTCCACTTTATCTGTATGACAGATCCGTTGTAGTTGAACTGACAAAATTCAAGTTGTCAAGTCCATGGTTTTAGGTTTGACATGTTAAAATGAGGACTGTTCGTAAACTTTTTAAAGTTTTGACTACTTTGTAAAATTCTACAAAATAAGGGGAATATGTGTACTCTTATTGACTGACCTTTGCCAATTGTATTGTGTCCTTTAATTTTTCAACAACATAGTTTCCTACATCTTCAACTTTAAGATATTTTTGGTTATCGTGTAATGTTAGCCCAATCTTGTCCAAGATCGCAGTGGAGAAAGTGTCATCGTCACGAGGTCTTTCCTGAAGTAGCTTTCAAAAGTAGTGGCGAAAATCTGCTTTTCCTCCCCTCCGACTTGCAGTATGTCTCTGAACTTAAAGTCAATAATCTTGACGTATTATCATTAGATTTTTCTTACATCGGAAGCATTAATTTTCGAGCCGAAATTGATGTTTCACAACCTAGTTTTGCTTCCATCCTTCAATTAAACGTGTACGTTCATGAGATAGCAAAAACTTTTCATTTTTGTGGTAAAAGTACGTCTTATCCACCCGTTCCTGTGAGTAATCGATGCCTCAAGGAAATTCGTTAATTTAATCGATTTACACATAAGAATGAAAAGGCTGCTTTTCTTATAAAACTCCCATAGGCAAGTTCTGTGGGAAATAAAATGATTTGAATTATAGATCACTTTTGAATAATTCGGTAAGCAGCTGGGGGTCACGTGAAACTCGAAAAGGTCCCCGCATGCCACCGACGTAAGAGACCACACAGATGAGCAAAATGTGGTCTTGTGTGAGTTTTATTACAGTCCTGGAGTGCAATGCTGTGATACAATTATTGAATTTTGTTGCATTGTTATGATGTCTTTCTCTTTAAAAGTGAAATAGGCAAATATGTATATACTGTACAAATGCAACCACAAATGCCAAAATAACGTCAATATAAATATAATATGAATAAATATGAAAAATAAGAAAGATACCAAAAAGAAGTAAATATCGGTATCATTGCGCTTCACCAAATGTTACATGCTTGTTGCTATATTTTGACAGTGCCAGTAAGGATTCGATCACGAATGCTGAGATTGCACGGTGGAGGTGGGGGGGGGGGGTCTACAGTAGTCCCATGAGTTATTGAATGTAAGCATTTACACACCTGAAAGATGTAAATATGTATTTCTGTAATTTCTTTGGCTATGAATTCTCTGAATGATTCCATTTGATCGATGCAATACATGGAAATGTGTTAGAAAGAAACATTGTCATGTAGTCCCTTTTATTTTTACTTGCAGCTTAAGCAAGCAGAATTATCCACTTTCTTTCTCTTTTGGTATCCCTCCATGAGTGTATTTCGTAACACAAGAGACTGAACTTGACAAATCCACCGACTTGAACCAATAGCCATTTTCTCCTTCCTCGGGACACTTACACAAATTTATATTTGAAGTGAACATACTACTGAGACGCTGAATGAATAAAATTGAAAACGATATCACCATTTGGAGGCAGTCTTACAGGTCTCGTGAAATCGACAGCTAATTATTTTCCTTCAGTGATATGCAAGCTTAAACTGACATGCACGCTTAAAATAATATGAAGAAACATTCCATCTGGTTGGGTTTCAAACGTCAAAACAAGCACACTATGACTGCTATGTGAATTTAAATGAACGATTCTCCGCAATTGATATTTGGTATGAAATTCTGTGTCATTTAAAATTCGAAAAGGAGCTCCGTCAAAATCAAACCGTACACTGACGATCATAGAGAAGCCACTATGTTGCAAGTTGTAGAAATTACACTCCACCACCGTTGATTCTTACTGCGCTTCCCTGGATATAGAGGTTAGTAGTCTATGGAACTCTGGAAGGATACCGTACTATCTACAATACTGAAGTGACGAACTGACTGTGTACCTCAAATAATTAGAAAAGTGTCATTAAGTTTTGTCTTCCATAATAGAGAGCTGAAAGGCGATTCTTCGAAAGTGTTGTCATGAAATATTTACATGCAATGCAACAAGCATTTACACCTTTTGCATGCTCATAGAATTTAAACTGTAGTTTAAAGCAGAGTGTTGCCGATTGAAAAAAAAACATCACTAGCCAGTGCCGTGCATTTTAAAATAAGTCACTTTCACTTTTTAGAATCTAGGATTTGATTTGGAGATAAACAGGCCTGTTGATAATAAGCATTTGTTGATCTTTAACTATGTCATAGAATCACATTATCGCTATGCAAAAGACAGAATTTACACGATAGCCTCTTTCACTTTTAACAACATTTATGGGAGCAAGTAAATTCTGACTGTCATATAAAAAATGTCCTCGTAATCGATACTTACTATAAGAGAAACTATCCAGTATTAAAAGTCACCATGACGATGCATATGACAATGCACAAAACAATAAAGCACAAAGGCAAGAAGAATGCAAAGAGCAACGATGACCTGACATCTAATTTACACCAGTCCTGCCTTAGAGACGAATTTGTGAATGTTACAGAAGGTGGGGCAAATGAATCACGTACGTGCGCAAATTAGCACTCAGAGGACTTCATCTGTGGTTACTAGGCACTGACCAACGAGTATTGCGAAAAAAATAAACCATAAGTGTTTAATTATACTGCAGTAAATGTCAAGTAATATTGATATACAAATTGAACTTTTTGTATTGGTTTAACCTTACAACCATACGACGATGCAATTCTTAAATTCGATTAACAAAGTAGACATGTCATTAAATCTGCGGTAATGAAAGAATATAACATCTTATTCAGTGATAATTATATTGTCTATAATAACTGCACTCCTACCCAGCATTAGTAATCCTCATTGACCCACATTCCCGCTTACATTTTTAAGAATACAGTGGCAAGGAAAACCCCACTGATATTACTCTTTAACCTTACTCTACAGATGCCATCGTGGACACAATTTCCTTTCGAACGAGAGAGTGAGAGAAAAAAAAAATCAGTTGGGTCATTTTGATTCGCAGACACCTTTGGGAGACACAGCACACTTTACAATTTTGAATTCTGTTCTAGCCAATTAATGCGAGCCGTGATATTTGTAGTTTTCGCTCTGAATGAATGAAGCTAGCCAAGGTTCCAGCTGTGGATTCGTTACGTTGCAGCCACACGGCATCGGCGACTTAGAGAGGACTCAATATAACGAGCAAGTGCATTTATTCATCATTAGTGATGTTTAGCGAAGTCATCGTGTAGGGAGGTTTTTTATGCTTGGGGAAGAGAACTGCGTTGAAACTGCATTAACTATCCGCTGTTTGCCCCCTTAGGGCAAAAGACGATCATGTTCTGATACATGATTTCTTAAAACCTATCCGATCGATACCGTAGTGGTTGGTTTACGGTTTGTATTCCAGAAGTAGTACGGTAACATCCAGTGAATTACGGGTTATGTGCAATTTTAACAAATATTCCTTGATCGATAGAAAAAAAGGACAGCATCATCGTTTGAAAATTATCACAGAAGCCTGGTCGGAAGAAGGTTTGCTACTCGTCTTTAAGGAATTATTTTCATCTTTCAGAGAAACGCACAGTGTGTCTTCTGCTTGGTTACATAATGCGGAAACCTTACATCTTAGTGGTGATTTTCTGAAGTGAATGAGTGACCATCACGTGCTATGTGACCACTACGTGCCATGGGACTATCTCGTGCTATGTGACTATCACGTGGGACAAAATGTAGAGCTACTAAAAGACGTCAGACTTGATCAATTCATTTTTTTTTTGTGGAAGTTTTCTTTTCACTTTAAATAAGCGTGACTGGAAATGGTAAGTAACAATTATTTTCATTGATGGCTGCAGCTTAACTGTCGTTTATTACCATCCTATGTTTCACTTAATTTATGACCGTACAGTGTATTTGAAGTTTTCAATCACTTTCTCGGGTATGTGGCTTTATTATGTGTAATAATAATTACTCGACATTTCATCCTACATCGTCAAAGGATCGCACATCCGTTCCTGAGAGAGCCTAGAGCACTTAACACTTACGTGATATCTTTCTTAAAACGGAAGTACTTCACCAAATGCTGACTATTTTAAGAACTGAAGAATCATTCTTGTAGCATTTCTGACATTTAAAGCCAATCAAGGTCTTATTTCCATACCTATAGGGGCCCAGTAAAATTGCCTAATAAATAACTAATGGTCCCCAGGGGATGGATGCCTGAAACTTTCTTTTGGTCACTTTATGACTAGTTTGTTTTCTCAGCCCGTAAAATGAATTGCACCGCTTCATAGTCATACGAAAGCTAATTGAATGTCGTTGCGTACATCTGGCTCTTTAAAATGTCAACCTTAAACTACTTTTGCTTTATTTCTTCACTCTCCAGTATGGTTTTATCAACCTCTGTGTGAAAGCACTCGTGGTGGAGAAATTCGGTGAGGAGATGTGGGAGAAAATACGGCAAGTATACGGAAGTGCCTTTATAAATTTGCAGTATTTGCCCCAATTTACAGGATGCTATTGCACCAAAGATAAGTTCAAAACTATGTTCATCACTATGTTCATTCGGTCATAATTGGTAAACGACACAAAAACCAGGAAATCACAAATTCTATGAATAGCCAATTAAAAATACACAGTTCGTTGGTGAATATTTAGCTATTTGTAAAATTTTAAATTTATATTGTGTGAAACCTGTAAATGTTCAACTCAATGAGAAATCTTGCGCTCACAGCTTGAAACATAAGCTTCATGAGGCAATAAAGCAGTACTTTTGTTATTGTTATTAATTAACAAACTTACAGGAAAATAAATGCTGCTCAAGCGAATGATGCCTTTGTGATTTTGAGCTAAGAACATCAATGATGCATCATAGCGTTAGTTCTGGTTACCGTGAAATTCAATACTTCCTTAAAAACTTAGAACTTGGTTACAATTTTAAATTAAAGCTTTATTACGTGTATATCAAGAAATACAGGAATGACATATGAAGGAAAATATAGAGACAAAAATACCAGCATCGTAATATTCAATGTCTCAGTTTTTTCGTAGAAGCGCCACAATTAAGCATGTTCAATCAAGCGCGTTTAGCCAAATAGTCTCAAACTTTGAAAAAAAAGAAGAAAAAAAAGACATCTTTAATATTTGTTGGCCTTTCTGTCCATCTGCAATAGATGAACCTTATTTAAAATAGGATTTGAAAACTAGACATCTGACTACGTATATTAGACTGCAGGGATCGTATATCTTTACCAATGATTCCTGGACAAAGTTACGTAGCACAACTGACAGGAAAGCATAGATTAAAATGTTTAATTACAACGTAATCGGTTGGTCATTATATGCATTTCAAAGGAGGATTATCTCAAAGTTATTGTAATGCTGTGTCTGAATGGGTCCCAGAAGGAACAGTTAAGCCAGCTATAGTTCATTACATCACCTACCGTTTGAATAGTGAGTGTTTTATCAACCGATTTAAAGTGATGTGAACGCATGATCGACCATTCTCGTTCTCCCCTGAGACAGTCATGCCTTTATTATTAGGTAAAATTGATTTCTTAATCTTTGCTTGAAGGATAATCAAGTTATTATTTTATCGCACATACTGAATAAATTGAAAGTAAAGTTATGTATTTTCTGTTTCGATGATGGTAATAGGATACATAAGATATACTAAACATTTATTTTACAGGAGCCGTTGTGGTGTTCTTGTATACTCGATATGCTCAGAATATGACGAAAGACGGATAGTCCAAGAAATAGGTTTAACTTATACTGTACAGCTTGGTAAATCTAGTGAGAGTGATTCAAATGATATCTTCTCGTAGGGTTTTCTTTCACAGTGAGCATTGCTGCCTTAATATCATTATCTCAAGCTTCAATTACATGTTCGTTGACTTAAGTGCTAACGAAACGTGATAAGAACTTCGAAGTTCATCATAACACGGACTGTGAAGCCCTCGTAAAGATGAGATGAGTACTAAAATACGCAAGAAGTTCCTCTAACTCTTTATAATTAAACAGACAAATACATAAACAGCCTGGAGTTACAGTTTGTAACTGAACTTCATTAGGCATAATCACGTTACTTAACCTCTCAAAACACTCCTTTTACACTTCCCCTTACCGCTATACCAGTCTCCAAAACATATGATTACGCTGAATTTATGTGTAACAAATCGAAAGAGCGATTATTCGATAATAGAAGTGGATGTTAAACTACTTAATATATTAACATTTTGTGCTTAATTTATTCGTCAACGGAAATAACGTGTGAAGTAACCCTCAAGGAATATGCGTCTACCTTAGATGAACTCAAAGAACTGCATATAGACTACTCCCTCTGTCTGAACTTGAGAAAGGAGGACGGCACCTCCAACAAGAGCAATTGGTCTGGAGGTCAATTATTTCATCTACATGAAATTTAATATCTTAGTTTTGATTAAGTCTGCTCATGTTAACGCAAGTTGCAAGGAAGTAAACAAGTTGGGCTACGCGTTTATCAATAAACGGAGCGCACTTTTCCAAAATAGTAAAATGCTGAACATACATGGCGAAATCAAGAGAATAAAATGACTTGTGGCAATGGTTTCTGTTGGCAGTACCTATATTATTGCTCAATAAAACAGCAGTGTGCACTCAAACAATATAAGTCAGAAAATTGCATTATTTCAAAATGTTTCCAATTTACGTCCTCGAAATGTGGTATGTATTTTTTAACCAAACATTGAGATTATGAATAAAACTGTTCACTGTTTATCCTTAATACAGTGGAAGGAAATTTCTTCCGTGATACATTCCCAATACAACTACATGTTGTATATCAACAAATAGAGTCATAAGTTATAATTGTAATAATGGAGCTGGCAGAATCAATTTGCTCAAATGTTCAGAGGGTAATCGACAAATGCCCCTACAGTTATTGTTGTCAACTTTGATTAGGTTTTACCCACATTATATAACGCATCTGGGCTTCAAAATAATTTAAAAATCTCGTCAAGTTCTTTTCAATTTTTTATATTATGTAACATACATTAGAAAGTCTCTTTTGAAGATGGTCTCACAAAATTCCATGATTCGAAACGTTTTCTATCTTTAAATAGCTTATTTTCAATTCACGTTGTTTTCTGTTTTCTCTGACCCTCCATTTTTTCTGCTGAAGAACTCATTTAAAATCGAACTGTTTTCATTCATTTTAATACGGTTCAGATGGTTGAATTAAAAACAAATCAAACTGCAGAACAAATTATTTTTGCTTCGTCGTACTTCCTCCCTAAACAGAATTATTACAAGCACGATAATCTTTTGATTTATGTCCAAGTAAAATAATCCCGCCGCCTTTAAAGTGGAGGAATGGACAAAATAATACTGAACAGATTTCAAAGCAAGAGAAAGGTTTAGATTCAATTCTATAAAACAAAAGGAGTATTATGAGAAAAGGGACAATACGTATTTTCATATATCATATTTTTAGCATCTCGATGTACAATAAACAACCGGAAACTAACAAGATATGTCTTCTGGTCGTCTCCAGGAATGGTTGCTACATAAACAATGTCAAAACAAAGTACAAACCGTTCCACGTATTCGAAAATGCAATATCTGCACTTTTAGCAAATACAAAATACAAAGTCAACTGTAACCCTAAATTATTTGCTCTTTTTCAAGGTCAAGTCTGCATAAGTTTATTTTTACTGTCTATGAAAAAAGAGCGGATTCAAAATGTTAGAGCTTTTATATCTTGTCATCAGGCAAAGTTACCATCTCCTTGTATGGGTGAAGTCATTGCAAAGAGTCAATGACTGTTTTCTTGTATCTGATTTTTGACAATCATGGATTTTTTATTTCAATGAAACCATTTTTACCTGTGTTATAAATCGTTAGAGTCAAAGCTGTATTGTTTGATACAAACCACAAGTTGTGTCTTTTGGTTGTAGATACAGGCTGCTAGAGAGATCAAAGTCATAAAATATGGATAGATCGTAAATGACTGCATGTGACGCAAAACTGATAAACAAAAATCCGTAATACTTGTATGAGAAACGAACTCCATTTACGTTATACAATACTTCACTTGATTGCAAAGATAATACTCTACATGTCTCTGGAATATTGATTCTTTGCTTACTGACTGTTGATGTTTGTTGTTTTCTTGGGAGAAGGGGTTGCGTGTAAAACCTGTTTTGACTTTACATTGAAATCAAACTTACGGGTAATTTCTAGTCAAGTATGCTGTGAGTGGCAATCGTTCAGTCGGTCAAGATGATTAGAAACGACTTTTTATGTTAAAAGATATGTGAATTCCCAGATTTTTTATGTGCATGTAAATTGCAAATCAGGAGATAACCTCTAACTACTCTAACTTACAGTTCATTCTTAGCACATATTTGTCCATTTAATGAAAAAATACGAATAACAAAGTTTTTTACATGTCGCCACGGAACATAGATTAAATTTTAAATTCTTCATATTTATGCTACATTTCAGGAAAGCTTTCTCAAATTACTTCGAATATGAGCGAAGCAGTCACAAGTATGAACTACAAACTGAATAGTTCTACATACCTTTAAGTTTACTTCCTTTACGTATTAAGACGGGTTTCAAATGCTACTTAAAAGCTATCATTTAAATCGAAGAAAGCTGTGAAGTCGATCAAAGTTACACATATTTTAAGGTTTTGCACACCGGTACATTATTACCGACTTAACTTCACCGATGTCTTGAAAATTTGGGAGAAACCTGAAACTTCTATTGTGCGAAAACTGTTTGACAGTGAGGCTGTCAGCACACTCAAGCAATGCTACGTAGATACCTGAGCTTGATGTCAGCGATATCAGCATCCCTGTTCTTGGGGAAGACTGAATAGATCAGGGTGTGTAGAATTATATAGTTGACATTTGTTACTGATATATATTAGGAACGGAAATCTTGTAACAGTGTATTTAAAATTACAATATTCACGATATTAGGAGAGTCTAAATTTGGGGGCAATGAATATCATGTTTTGTTCTATATATAGGCCTAGTGTCCTGATTGTGACTGCATGGCACCCAGGCTCCACGAAGAGGGGAAAAAAAATAAAATTTTAGTAAATATTCTATTCTAACAACATCGCAGCGAAAGGAATCTTTCAGTCGTTCGGTGTAGACACACTAGCAGCGAAAATTGACCCCAGTAATGAGTTACACCCTTTTCATAAGCCACTGGGTCCTATGTATTTGAACTCAACAGTTTTTCCAAATGCAGGTCTTATAACTAGAGCAAAATCTAAAAATCCAGCGATATTAATTGAGAAAAGGTCCTGGCCTAGCAGGAGAAGCAGCCTTCTTCACTGTGTAAATGCTGCAAGCACAACGCATTTGCAACGTAGTTTACAAAGTACAGTTAGTTTTTTGGGGGGGGGGGGACATTTCTAGTTCTAGATCAGTCCGTGACGTTTGGTCAAACTTTAGAGTTACGCCATAGATACACAGACGTATACTTTGACACTCCTTTCATGGTAAAAATATATACAGGACAGTAACCTTCTAATAACGGTATGCCTGTCAAATAATTCTATTAAGCTTAAATCCCTTACTTCGTGGAAAACTAAGGCACTTGTGTGCCCGCCTGAAGACATAGATCTATGCTCTCTTTGTTCTCTCTGAGGTGTAACGTTTTAGATTGTCACATGTGTAATAAACTGCCGTTCATCTGTGACACGTGCGTATACCGCAAATAGTAAAATAGATTACGAATGGGTTCACGATTGACATATTTGTAAGCCTAGATTACATATATGAGACGGCAGTATGGAAGGACTCGCATCCATCAAACTGTAATTATGTCAAGAAAAATGTAATAAAGAATTAAACGAATATAGCCGTAGGCTATTTCGTGACGTGTAGTGATGCAAAGGAAAATCGCAAAGATATTCAGTGTTTCCACTTTTCTTGTGAGAATATATCAAAACGAAAAACGAAAAAAAAAAACCCAAAAAAGGATGCATGACATACATTGTGAAATTCTATACGAACTAATTCTTCTTCACTCTCTAAAAGTCATACTTCCTACATATTGTTAATAAAATTGACTCCTGACAAAACGTTCGTAAATTTTAATTAAGAACAGAATTAAAGTGAAGTTAAAAGGAGTACACCCATCACGGTTTGCGTTGTAAATCTCAGCATACTGTCTAACTGATCGTGTATGAAAGCCGTTTTTCTGTTGTTTATAAGCCAGTCCCTTTAGATCTATAGCGTTCGTCGAATTTGTATAATGGCTGCTCTTAATGGATTTAAGGGTGGATCTTTCTTAGGCTATTAATCACTGGCGTCAGTTGATATCATTTGCAGCCACTGTGTTCTTAACACTACATGTATGTGGTTAGTTTGTTTTCTTATTTCGCACTGACGGGGAAGCAAAAGAACGGTTGATATCTCTTGGGATAGCACAGAATGGGAAAACTAGTCAAAAAGAGAAATATTTGTGCTTCATGTTCAAATTAGGGGAATTCAAAAGATTAAATGTAGAACTGTGATTATGTGGAGATATTCACTGTTTTGTTGAATTCAGTTTGGATAATCTCCCCGTGACTTACGACTTCCTAATTGGTCTATTGAATGCAATGGCCTTACAAACACGTGTTAATTCTTTGATGAAAGTCAGATTTGACAAGGATAGACATCCCATCGCGTGTATCCTCCTCTTGGAAAATAAAGAGGGAGGCACATTTTCCGTGTTAGAGTAAATCAAACATTACAAAAAAAGTCTTTGATCTGGAGGAATCAATTTTTCACATCCCGTGTTGAATTTGATATGATAAGCTCTACACAAGTTCTGTAAATGAAATTTACTGTTTCAGTCAAGTATCGTTGACGAAACTTGCTGTTTCAGTCAAGAGTTGCTGACGAATTCAAGGATCATTTGAAAATTTGAAAAACTATGTACCCACGACTGAAAGGATCCCCTAAAACATCATTGCTAAAACAACGTCTGGATTCTGAAGATATCTCTTCGTTAGAAAATGTTACAATTATCCTAATTGAAGTACATTTGAAGTAAACAAATACGACATTACCTTTCCAATGCTGAGTGTAAAGTCAGTTGTTACTGAGAAACAGCTCTCTGGTAACGGCATAACTGATTTTCGTTCTTTTAAATCTCAGTCTTTGCTTTGATCTTTGTCTGAGAAGATGTGCATTGCATCGGTCGTTTTATTACACACAATGTACAGTGGTCATTGTCCAGGACATTACAATTTTTTTTTAAGTTGATAGTTGAATGTTAAAGTGATTGCGTGCGTAGGCAAAAAGGGAAAAAAAAAACATTGAAATTTCATCTTTAAAAGTTTGGTAAGGCTTTTAATTGCACCATTCAGACAATCTGGGAAAATAAATAGATCTCAGTTGGTTAATTCTGCCATATGATTTCAAATTCTTCTAACACAACGACAAAAAGTGTAGAATACGACAATGTAGTTGTTAACAGTTTTCATTTAAATCAACACTATGATTCTTTGCACAAGCCAGTGGGATGTATGCTATAGTATTGAATATTCAGTAAGTCAAAACAACTCAGGAACACTGACGCAGAAATGTTGTGATCCGTTCGTAAGTTATTTGTAAATACAGTGCTTCCTTTCACCAAATACTACCATTCCCGATACCGACCAAGGAGCGATGACTTGAGTAGTATGTTTTTGATACACCAGTGAGACCTGTACTGTTGCATATTAATTATGTAGGCGCTTGTAAAAGGAACCGTTAATTTTTAAATATGATTTTTGTTTTTTACTGTTTTAATGCCAATCCCGTTGCTTTTCAAAGTAGTTACTGTCAGTTTCCTTCATTGAAAAGTGTAGTCCGTCCATGTACAACATGGCATGTACATTTAAAGATAAAGGAAAAGTTAAGATCAAACATAATCTTATCCTTCTGGTTTTCAGTACACATGCAATCACTTGAAAGAAAAAACCGACAACATTTACTCGCAACAAGGACAACACAGATTAATGGTTTTTAATTATCATTACCTGTGAAACAAGCTGTGTAAATCTTGGGTAACGCCACCGTAACGCTACTTTTATCAGTTTAAAGGTATAGTGTGACATGCATCTAGAAAAGAGTTTGCTTTTTTCAAAAGTTCAAACCCTGAATTAAAATCCGATGGAATGGTATTTCTATCTGCTATCATTTATGAAATACCACTATTCAAAGTTTGATGAAAACGCAAATATGAAGACCGGGGGGGGGGGGGGGGTGGGAATTGGTGTTGAAAATTTTCGGTACATCTTTCTTAGGCATGTTTATTACTGAGTTTTACATTTGCAATATCAATATTCGTGAGGAGGAAAATAAATTCTTCCAAAACAAGGCCCTCGCTTTACATAAAATTCTCAATTGCACTTTGAAATACAGGACAAGAAAACAAAGGGTAAAATAAGGCATTTCATGTTCATCCATTGAGGTCATAAATTTGCATACTTAGCTCATGTATATTCATGCTGCAGGATTAAGACAGGAATTTGCCACTCCACTTAAATCGTAAATATGTAATGGATTTTGATGGGATCCGTGGTTATTTCCAACATTTTTAATGACCAATGCAGCAAATATTCTAAGATGCTTCTTCATGCCTATGTCACACAACATTCAATGACTATCGGTAGACGAGCTGATTGAAACGGTTTGTAAAGTGTTCTTGTAATGTTGTAAATGTACGCCCTATATATCCATCATATCGTAATTTTCACAGCAATCATAACTGCACCAGGTTTGTGACGTCATTTTACTTTCCATCACTACCTTTATAGGAATCTTTCGGTGACGAGTTAAGGAGTTTTACATGAAACAGTATACTGTATTTCACTCCAGTCACCGAGAACCACACACCTCTATCTTGTTCTCAGCTAATGATGCTCGAAGACTATATAATCACAAAAATGCTCAGTTGCTCTAGTGTTAAAGAAATGTAACACCGACAAATAACTTCAAACATTCTAGGGTTTTCCTTAATCTCGGGGTAGACGGAGTCTAAAAGAAAAATAACATCAAGTTATATATCACCACTCTTAAACTACAGTAAAATTTTAAATAGAGATTTGTTCAAAAATTCATAGATGGCAAACAGAATATGGTACTAAGATATGACTTTCCCTAATAGTCTTGAAATGGTATCCTAATACTTCATATTTCAGTGTGGTGCTACGAGTTTCTGTGCAATATCTCGTAATTGATACTTTAATTCTGGCTTAACAAAGAATAGACTTTGATTTCGCCTAATTCCAAATTAGAAACGTGGAAATTAGTATGGAGAGAAAATCGTGAGGGTGTATTTCCTCCTTTAATATAGACGATCTAATTACCATTTAGCGTAAACATGAATGCATAAGTAATTCATTCATTCAGGGTTAGGTTGCTAGGTTTGTAGGTTTCAATAAGTTTAAGTAGAGATTTCTGTTAAGTTTTCGGAAAGTTCCGATCTTTCACAAAAAGGAACCACTTTGTGTTTGAATCTCCAAGTTGCAACAAAAGAGTGATAAAAAATGTTATCATTGCCGTAACCAATCTTTAATTTGTATTTCAAATCTCTTATTTCCAAATGCGGTTAACAACATTTGTAAATTCAAGTTAACTTCCATTTGTAATTTAATGTGTTCCACTTTCAAAATGTGATTACGGTAAAGCAATTTTAAAGGAAAATTCACGCTTGGCCGATAAATTTATGAATGCATCCCACAATCAAGTGACTATTCGATTATCAGTGTTCACCTAATTTAATAATTTCTTGTTACCTTAATAATATTCAATAAAAATGAATAATACACAAGAACTGATATCTTTGGATGACAATCCTGATACAACATATAAAATGTCCTTAGAATTATTAGGTTACAAAATATTTGTTTTGATGCTCGAGATGGAGTTTAAACTGAAAAGTAACTTTCAATATTTATGTAGGTGAACTTCTCTCTTCATGTAACATCTCTGCGAGAAAGAATAGATAAGTAAATTAACTTGCCTGTTCATTAGCAGCTGTCAATTGAGATGCTAGAATCATTCGATTATACTATTCATAAAACAACTCTCTTTACCAGTCAACATCAAGCTACAAAATAAATGATGTAACTACTTTTCCTTCACAATGACCATAAAATGATGATAACATCACCTAAAATTGAATCGATCTGAAATTGTCTGCTTTTCTATTGAGAAACAGGAGGAAATCAGTTACAGTATTGTTGTCATTTTACAAAAGAACAAGTCAAGCAGTGGAGAGACTTCTATAAGTTTCGTTTAGATTTCACAGTCATTGCACTTTGAAGACTCCTCTCACTGATGGAACTTTTATCAAACAACAAGATTTTTCCTGGAGTTCATAAAAAATGCCGGTCTTTTGCCGAGCAATCACATCGGAGACCAAACTTTATCTCAGTTGTAAGAAAGTTGAATACATGTAATTGCCTCAAACAATGTCTTTCCAAAATGGCGAAAGCATCAAACGTCAAACGTACCCCCCCCCCCCCCCTGCTAAATGTGTGCATTCGTTAGTTCATCAAACACGTACCGTACTCTACATCTTTTGCAAAAAGTTTTTTTTTTTTACTTTTTTTAAACTTTTTTTTGCACTTGCAAAGGTTGTTACATATGTACGGAAATATTATTGTAAAATGTACGCGCTTTACGCAGTGTTGCTTTCTTCTTAATCGAATAATATTAATCAAGAAACTATACTATATTTCCTTTTACGGGTTCCTGTACATTCAATCTCTCAATATTACTTAAACTGCAAAGTTGCAAAGTTTAAGGTAAAGAAGTCAGTTCAGCGTGTACTTTATGTCGGAAACTGTTACCGTATCTCGTTACCGTATCTCGGTAAGTGGTGCAAAACCCCCAAAACAGAATAATATCAAAGATAGTGTCTGTCTGTTACTAGCGTTACCTGCATTGATCATCATGGCTATCTTTACTATATCACATCCAACCATACACATTTTTTACTACTTTCAGATCCACGGCGTTCCACATGAGCGCTCAGTCAATATTTCTCCGTAGACCTGATAAATCTTTTGAAGTAGGCCCCTTACTCAAAAAGTTGAATTCAAATGAAGATAAGGGACATTTAAACAGACTATATGATAGAGCATCATATACGGTCTGCAGTGTTTTATGAATATAGCACCTTTCTAATCACACGTGCATGGTATCACTATCAGGAAGGGAACTAAAACAAAATAAAGCTAGGCCTATTACTTTCACCTGAGATTCGAATAGAAGTACTTAATAATCGAAACTGGTAAAAAGTTACATTTACCCAGGGAAAAATATTTTGTGATGAGAGAAATTGAGAATATGGAAAACGCAGAAAGATGAGGTCTTTCTACCATTTGAAACTCTGTAAATTCAGATGTTCCATGACAGTGTAGTGTGAAAGTTAAAAATTCATTTTGGAAATGATCTGAGGCTTGCTTTAATCTAGTGATGTGACGAATACCGTATCATGAGAACGGTTTGCTAAGAAATTACAGATCTGTCGTAAGGAAGGTGAAATATGGGGGATATGCTTGAGAGTCAAATAATGTGATTCAAAGAAGTCACATAAACTATAACATGAAATGATTAGAGAAATGTTTTCTGCACTCATTTAAAATACAAAACATGGTTCGCTTGACGATCGTTTTACACCTACGGTGTACTCCACGCTGTTCAGCACTAAAATTCACCCAAACATGCAAAGAGTTTGATTGAGAAAGTAGAACTGCAGGCAGATGTCGTGTGCTTACAAAACCTTGCATCAAAAATTTTCATCGATAATTCTACTTCTGGTGATGACGAAATATTAATGACAATTACTACAGAATATGATGACGGGGCCTGATGATGACCAATCCAGTAAAAGGCAAGCTTATTTCCTGATATTGTCCAATATACAGGAAAATGTGCATCTTCTCACGTAGGTTGGAACAAATTGGCATATTGCAATATTTCTATGTTATAGAGACATGCAGGCAGTCAGTAGGTCAGACAGACGGACATACATACAGACAGATATGTATCAACTGCAAAGTATTACGTGTGCTGTGTTATGATTAGTGCAATTGAAGAAATGACCTATATTTGTTTTTAAACAGCTTTCTTGCTCCCGTCCAGAGCAGGCGACTGTACTGATTCGGCTCCAACCAAACACCTTCATCGGCTAAACACTGTATCCGCAAAATCATTCGATCACATCACTCTACTCAATATCAAAAGCGTCGCGGTTATTAAGTGGAAAAGAGTGTGCTTAATTTAACTAATCCCTTCTTTGAAAGTGATGTTTTTAGGTCAGGTGTATATCAGATCTAATAACATTCTTTAAAATGTAAATGCGGAGGAAAGAACAAGCGTTTCATATTAACTCAATTCGATAGAATTTAACAGTATTCCTTCAAGCTTGCAATCTTACCACGGTATGCATGATTCAAAGTGTCATATATTGTTAAAGTTTTATTTGAATACCTGAAGACTTTTCAGAGTTTTGGAACATATTTTAGGGGAAAAGGGACGTATCATGATAATATTGATAAAAGAAATTATGCATGATCGTCATGAGTAAGTAAACAAGTCAGACATATTTTTGTAGCATTGAACATTACAGTCAGTTTTGCTTTTAGTATTAACATTTCTCTAGTCAAGCCAAGCTAGATAGTAGGTCGTCTGTGTTTGCAGAAAACCAATCATGGTGTGTCTCATTCCTTTTTTATGTACACATTTCTCTATGAAAATTATCTTAAATATACAAAGTTTTACTCGATGAATTTCTGCACTTTTGTTTTAGTTATATAAAATACAGAGCACACTTTATTCAAAATTATACATAGTTTACAGTAAATAATAGCCTAAGCAAATTGGACGTTATCGTCACTGAAAACATCATCCAACTTTAAACAATTCAGTTCTGGTCTTAAATTAGTACTCTAGGTGTGTGTCGAGCATCACATTTGTAGTTGCCACTATTTTTTAACATGTTGTTTACCGCTACTTCCTCATATTTTGATGGTCCAATATATCAGCTGTAACTGGCACCGAAATTGTCCTTGAAATCAATATTTGTAAATGTATTGTCAAGAAGTCAACCTAGCAGGATTAAAATAAGATGTCAATGTCTGCAACACATCCATGTATTTTCAATATGGTGCACGTTACAGTTTTCTGAAAGAGAACAAAATATGATGAACTATTTATGGAGTCCAAAGTGTATATCTCTTTTATGCAGAAGATAAACGATCGTTGGTTACTACAATTAAGATTGGAGATTGATATATCATTTACTCATAACTGAAATATCCTAGTTCAGACAATTTACACAGCAACTTGTCACAATGTATGTGTAAGGGTAATGTATACGACCCTTATACATACATGGTGATGTATAGCCATTAATCTTCAACCCACGTTTCAGCAATAAGGAAGGGCATTTTTTTTTTAACAAAAATACTGGTTACAAGACTTCATGTATTAAATTTCATAGGTTTCTTTTTAATACAGGTCTTTAATGAAATTTGTCTCTACATGATTGCGTACTATGTAGTGTACAAGATTGAAATGAACACCCACTACAGATATTCGGCTGTTTTTTTTTTTTCGCAGAGATCATTAAGCCATACCACCAAGTGTGTCTCAATAACGGGAAAGACGAGGGCATGCCATAAAACGTTTACATTGAGTTCATGTCTAGAATAGAGTGTGTTAGAAATAAACAAAAAGTCTTTTCAAAACGTTATGGGTATTGATGCTCATGCTTGTCTCATCGAGGGTTACCAAAGAAAACTATGAAAGATGGAAAATGCAACTTAACGTTTGTGATCAAAGTAGCTTACACTTTTCTTAGTGTAGTAAACTGACCTATATGGTTACGTTTAACGGGCTTATTGCAAAATATGATGACAAAGTGAGAAGACAGTGCCCTGATTAGTGCTTATGGGCACTGTGGGCAAAGAGAGAATAACTGAACTTATCGTGAGAAATGATGAGAAGAGCAAATGACCAAAAAATGCGTAAAAGAACCACTAACATTAGTTTCAAACTAATGACATACAGAATATGTACTGCAGTATATACATCGAAGTTTGTGTATGAAGTTATATTGAAATCGATATTAAAGAGATACGTTCCTGACCTTACCTTACATAACCTATGCATAGCTTACTAATACGATGTCGTTGCTTTTTTTTCATGAATAGCTTTCATGGATAACTTTCTCAATATGTATTTGAGAAAGTCGTGTCTACTAATGCCATTTTAAGTGTTTATTTCCTTCGGTCTGAATTTTTTTTTTTTTTCATTATGCTGACATTTGCGTCCGTTGCTTTTTTAAGCATCGTTATTCGTTCTGAAACCTAGGAAAGATTGCTACTAAAAAACAGAAACAGTGCTTCTTTTTATCTGCTTATGTGAGCAATATAGTTTTTCTGCAATTTTAATACATTTGGTACATCATATCTCTCTCTGTGTTTACTCAACAAGCTGGGCTAACACACATATAAGTATATACACATTTGCTTTTGCCATACTCAGGTGATCCTTGTGATCGTCTGTGATACTTTTTACTCTCTGCTTTGCTCACCAATTCGTCCTTGCGAATTGAATCACCCATTCTGCGCTTTTTTGTCCAACGCGCGCACGAAACAACTTAAATTTACATAATATCTCCGTTCGCACTCAACACTCTACAATTCATACTATGCTGATACCTGCAGTGCAGGCTGATTACATTAAACGTTTATACAAGTTGACTCGAAATGATGGTTTAAAAATGTTGGCCTTTGCTATGCTGACTGAAAAAGAAGGGGGGGGGGGGAGACATCTAGAACAAAGTTGATGCAAATATTGGAACAGCAAATGTCGGCCTTAAAGTGGGTCATGCTTTTACACCAATATTAATTGTAGCAAATAGCGAGATCACAAAACAACACTAAACTAAGCCAGAAAATCAAGCACAAAGTCTTCTGATAAAAACAATGTAAAATCATCAAATACTGAAAGTCGGTCTTTGGCCCCATTGCTTACATGTAAAGTTTGAAGAAAACAGTAAGAATCATCCCACCGTTAAAGTGGATTTCGTTCACCCAATTGCTTACGTTCCACGTCCCTTCATAATTCATTTCTTTGTGCATTATGAACGGGTATGTGCACACTTTACTATGATGACACGTTGTTTTTGAAGTTCTCCCACAGACCAATCCTCCTTTCATCTGTTGCTTAGATGCTGGTTCAATCATGGCGGTTGGTATGGAGATCGAACTTGGGGAATCAACGAGAAGCAATTTCTCTTTTTCTTTACTTTACGTTTTGGTGTATTATGTATTACGTATTCAGTGTTTATTCTTAAATTTCTCAGTGTCATATGGCATGCGAGAGGGATGGATCGATCTGGCAGAGTTATGAGTTATGCAAACATTAACAGGAAATATCCTTCTTCAAAAATATAATGAAGTAATATTCTGTGTGAAGAATATACGACATGTTTCTAAAACATGCTGTCAGGAAAACGACCCACAATGAGTATTCATTTTGTTGTTAAAAGCTAACGGGATTAAATATGCTTATTATGGCATTTCCATGATCATCCTTAACTTCCAAATGTTTAGTTAAAAAAATGATGAAGCAGCGCTTCACCTAATCAAAAGTTTTCCGAAGACTTCTTCAAATCGCCTAATTCGGTCCAATGGGCATTCGCTGTAACGGAATATTGAAATTTCGAGAGTGTATGCTGTAAACACCAAGGAGTGTAGAGATTTCAGTTAAGTTCCTTTTGTTACTATATTTCATGTTCACAAAAAAATGAACTCATTTGAAACTTGACATTGGGGTACACATGGCATCACTCACACACACAGGCCGTCACATAAATAGAGATAAAGATAAAAAAAAATAAACATAAATTTGAAATGTAAACTGCTGATTTTTCTTTTACTTTGGCTGCTTCAGTCAAAATGGAACTGCCGGTCACAGAGATGTTTATAGGTTGTGAACCAACCACGATATACTAAATGCAGTATTATTCATCTAAGTATTCGAATAAACTAATGGTGACTTAAGTCAAGATGCTTTCTTACCTATGAACAGTCAAAACTGTAAATCACATTTACCTTTTTCATCCTGTGTGAATCGATATAAACTGGAAGAAAAAGTGCTAATATTTGTAATTATACTGATCATGTTCGTGATAAATTCACGACGTTTTCGCTTTTGTTGATTCCTTGCTAGACTTTTGATTTATTTCAATTGAAAAACGTTTCCACCCACAATTCATCATGTAGGTTTGTCTCACTTTGCAATTCTTAAAGTTTCACGTAACACCTGGACCTCCGTTCTAATGCAATGATCACGAATAGGGATCAAATGGGAAGTTTCGCAATACGCATATTTTCAAGACAACTTCGTGAACCTTGGGGTAATACGTACTTTGCTACCATTTTCTATCTCGTTTTTAGGCCGGTCCTTGCATATTTGTGGAAATGCATCCATTCTGAAATATGGATAGATAAGATTTCTTGTGATCTGTGACCCATTGACCTATAGCATCACTGTTCAAAGCAACGGACATCTTACACCTATGCATGTACCGCGGAGTTGAATATACCCACCAGTTTCTGCTACGTCGGACTAAAGCCCTAAGCGAAGTTCGTGCCTTTGACACTCACTAACACATGTTCAAGCACAAATACAACCATTGTGAAAGTCTTGCGCGTACAACGTGCACCGTGAGGTGTGTAATTTAGAGTGCAGTGTAAGAAGAAGTTTTCTTTTGGTTACAATTAATTTACCTGTTTCCTCACATACATTTTCACATACGTAGAATTAATACAAGACATTGCTATTGTGTGGCGAAAATGCTAAAAAAGTACATGGGTATATTTATACACCGGCGACCAGCATAATAGAATCACCACATGAATCAAAGTGATTGTTTACCAACGACTTCTCCTTGTACATACATGCTCATATTCTGCTTGAGGATATACGCCTTAATTTTATCAGGCATTCCTCAACGGTTATCTGCCATAACCTGATAATAGTCGGTTACGATTCGGATATTGCGTATTTTTGCTGTGCAATTTGAGCATAAAAACGGTAAAAAAAAAAGAAGCAAGAGACAAGACAAGATGTAAAGATTGTTTGCAGGGCACTTAGTTGATATGTCCGTCACTCGTTACACGTTTGGTAGCAGGTATGAGACGCCAACAATATAGACCGAACGGCGCAACAGAAAGACAACTGTGATGCCAGTACCAGGAACTTTTACATCAGTATTTCCCTATGACTTAATTTCTCACTAAGCAGCTTAGAAGCTGCTGAACACAATGTATGAAGTATATCACGGTTGGTGTCCTATGTCTATAATGTTGTAAATCTTATTCATGTTGAGTTTCAGCATGTAGACTAGCTGTGATGAATGTGTGTGAAATTCACAATATCGGTACCATGAAGTAATTCTACACGATGTACATTTATAAGAACGCAGCACACGGTTACAGGATGAGCGTGGTTTCAATTTTTGGTTTCCCCTACGCTGATCTCATAGATCTCATACAGCCCTTGAGAGGACATGTTACACTGTATCGTACATCTTGGTTTCTAGTCTGCATCAGCAGCGCTGTCAGTGATGGTGGAGACTGCACTAGATAAATGTGGTGTGACGTGACAATGATGATGTCATTTTGGAGTAGTGGCTGTATTACCGACTCGTTGGAGGTGTTGAGCATAATCACAAAAGTTATCACAATCCACAACACTTTTACCATTCTAGAGGTAAATTCCTTATCTTACAAATGCTTCATGCATAAATATTGGCCGAGTATGCAAATGTGTGACTTCAATAGAGGGAATGAGACAATATGCCTTACGTTATCCTTTGCTCAGTTAAAATTGGTTTCAAGGACACTTGAAAATACGATATACCTCGAGGGTTTTACTTCGGAAGCAGTGATTTTCTTCATTAACAATAGTGACGTCACTAATCATGTTTATGCAAGCACATTCCATATCATCATACTTGAATTTTCCGTAACCTTTGAAAAGCCATATCTCCAAAACATTAAGAGATGTAAAAACAGTCCTAGAGGATTGCTATCCAGGGTATCCCTCTACAACTTCTGAATCATGCCAGTTCTTTTCGATGCATTCCACACGACCTTTAAAGTATAATACGTATTTAATTTTACGGTGATATATTTGTTGCCTTTAATGCAGTGAAACAAGGTAGACCACACTATCCAGGCATGTATACGGGTATGTGTATGCCGAAAACGTTGTTAGGCTGTTCCTCGACAATAGCCAACATGATTTCGACATATTTTCCTTACTATTTCTAAGTTTCATAAAACATGACGCACTTCGTCCATGCATATTGCAACACATCTGAGTAACATGGCGTGTGAATGTAGGATGCTCTGACGCGCCGGGGCACACGGCGAAGGAAACTAATCCTTTCAAGTAATTACATTGCAACGGACGTTTACGCCAATTTCCTTTTTCTGTTGTGAAATGGCGGGAATCATATCGATGTAATTCTCAGATCTCACCGTCTCTTATAAAGCAAATGTTATCTCATAGTCGGAAATGGAGTACGCAATTCTCTCTAAACCTAATTCAGAAATTCACGGTCGAACGAACAATAGTTTTCATTCTACTAATACCAGAGTATTGAGTAACAACATCACTATTCCTGAAACGTAGCAAATAATACAGACTACGAATCCAAAACATTGTACTAAGTAATACAAAGTATATTATATAACACCTTATTCATTTCTCTACATCCGCTTAGTGCATTGGTGGTAACATGCCATGCGTGATTTGGTGCTCTCATCGGGATCATGACGTTCAGCAAACGGTTAGTATGTATCTACTAACCCGCAATCGTGGGTTAGTACATACTAACCTATGACAATGAGGCGACTCAATAGGCCCTTTAATTTACCCATGATGTCACAATGACGCAGTAGAGCTACCTTCCTTAAGGCATTTCGAGGAAAAGCACGGAGAATCCTGGAATTCGTGCACAGGGAAAATCCCTGGGATATACCCCAGTGAGTCTCTTGCTGACCAGCGAGAGACTGCGTTTAAGTTGCAATCTTAACCCCGCGAACAGAATTTCATTGATGCTGTTCGTCTGTTTGCCCCAACGAGGGCACCATTGTCTGTTGTTATATGACGTCAATACAAGTGGTCCTTCAAGGACTTGACACAAAAGAAAACTTAACAGCTAACGTAGTCTCATATAAGTGTGTGACAAATTTATTCGTCACGGCACTCTTGCTTGTTTGACCTTTGATACATAGTCGCTGTTGAGGTCATTAGCACAATACCTCACATACGTAATACTATATGGAATCAGTTGAGCATTCCAATATCCCAACAATCCTAGTTTTTTCCTTGTCTGCAGTCTTTGAACCTTGACCTATGAAAGCATGACACCTTATACCAGTGTACCCACAACCTGTCCAACTAAGGTCTAGAGCGGTGGTTCCCATCCTTGTAGATTCCCCGTACAGCTAAATTTTGGTATGCTAGTTCCTGTTACACCTTTGTCTGCCATACAGTAATTGACAATAAATGAATAAATTTTACAGTGAGGGTGGAAAGGGGGGTATAGCAAAATTTTGCGTCTAAGTCTGCCGCTAACTCTCAAAGTTACCCTAAAATTCCCCCTTCCACACAAACACATACGCACCCACACACATTTTTGATCAGTTTATAGCACTCCTTATATTCAGAGGCCAATACCCGGGTACGCCCTGTAGTGATTTCTTGTGCCCCTAACCTAGCGAGTTGTACTTGTGCCCTTGGTAAGGGTACTAGTACCCTTGATTGGGAAGTCTAGAAGGAGATCGCGATGCAGATTTTGCCCTAGACACCTAACTATGTAAGCAGGCACACACGGAAAATTACTACTTTTTAGTCCACTTTGCATCTTCGTTACATATAACCAATACCCAATATTTGCAATCTGTTCTATACCATATTCTTACAGAGTTAATACTCAGCAAAATACTACTTCCGATAGAACAAAGATCGATAACAGTACAGATCTCAGTGATTTTGAGTAAGGCAAGTTGAATGTAAAATACTTCTTACATGTACCGAATAACATTATAATGTTTATTTAAGCAATATTAACCACAATATGGTTGGCGGTTCTTTTGTAGTCTTGGCATAGAATTAGAACAAAGGCCAACAGATCAAGTAGACACGGGATGCGATTGCCTTAAGTGTGGTCTATACTATTCTATACAATGCCAGATCGACGTCAATTAGAAAGCTTGAAGTTGTCACTCACAATAATTTATCGTTTTTCGTCTAAATTTGACAGAAATGCTGCAGAGGTTAGAGACAGTTTTATATCTCATAATGGATATAGCGATGATATTACTCTACGACTAGTGGCAACCGCAAGTGAAGTTCTTGGTAAGTGGATGAATTGAAGACATATTGATGATATATGTATGTATATATATATATGTATCCTTTCTGACTATACACTCATAAGACATGTTTACTAATATATTGTTTCAGTACTCAGTACTCGTGAGTATGTTTTGAAAGTATTGTATTAGAATAAGCCTACGAACTACAAACTGTTCAATAGAGTCACGAAAAGAACCACATGTTGAGGACGAGGCAACATTGTTGCTTACATCTCACTTGGATCAAATGTATTCCTATTATAAACTTGAAGGCTTGTAGAGTGGTTTTGTGCGTATGTGTGTAGTCTGGCAAACGTGAGGTTATAGATTACTACTCTATATTTACTCGATGAGGATAAAAGAAACATCATACATAAGGATTACAAATTGATCACACCTAGAAGCAGTTTTCAAGGTCGTAGTTTGGTTTTCCCCCGAAAGGCAATAGTTTAATCTCATGATAGACGCTCATATGGATCTAATCGTCAGTTGATCCAGACTTCCTTTACTGACGAGAGGGAACTGACAGACAAGAAAAAGAAAAAAAAAATGAGTGGATGTCAAGCCGGATGACCGCCTGTAAGCCTTTCAGACAATGTTTGTTAAAAATGTACATGGTAAATATGAATACTCGAGGCACGTTCCACGTCACCTTGGACGTCATGGATTTATTCGGTGACAGCGATCGAGATGTTTTCCCTTAAATAATCTTAGACAGCATTATTAAAAATTTTCGGACGAAGATCGCTCCCATTATCTCTGACGTTGTCACGCTCCATCACCGTTAATGTTGTCATGAATATCTCATGAATTAGGAGCAATGCACGACGGAAAAAAACTGCCAAAAACGAAACAGGCAAAACACAAACTCCTCAAAATATGAGACCAGTTATTTGTCAGTATTTTGTTGCCTGCTTCCTTTGTTTGCCACAAAGAAAAGGAAAGCTGTTCATCTTTGTTTAGAGAAATTGATTCACTTCTGTATCTCACTTGAAACAGGAAACTCACTCACTTACTCTCGAAATAAGTTATAGTAGTATTGATATCATTTCAGTTTGCCTATTCGTCAGCACGATTCCGATAATATCTAGGTGACGAAATCGGGCTACACGTATGTCATTTTGGACACTGAAATAAACTTTGAATAAAAGTGAGTTCACTTTTTCAATAGTTTCTGAAGGTCTAATAAAAAAAATGTACTGAATGATTACATTTTCCGAAAATATTCAGCATGTGAAATGCAAAGCATAGTAAAAAAAATACAACAATGTAATATAAAAGGTAACCATGATCAAATACTGCAGATCTGTTCTAACACAATGTCAAACTTCTGACATATTGGGTGTCCAGTGTTACTGCTAAATGGAACTCACCAGTCTCGCATTGAAAAGTAACTCCGTATTTGTCAAAAACTGAACTTGGCTTCTCTTTTTTCTACGTTTTGCAACAGGAGTAGATGTTCAGTTCTTTCAAGCAAAACAAGCAGAAGGCTCAGACATAAAACCCGCCTCACAGCACGTTGCGAGTTTTTCATTGCGAGTTTTTAAGATCAGACACGATGAGACTTGAGTCTACTCTACGCACGTTATTGTATCGAAGACGACTTTTTCCCACACGCTATACGCGAGTATTACGTACGATGAATTTACTTGTCCGACAACATTACGTGTATCTGGCGGTATAAAAATTGTGCGCTGGAGGAAAATATTATTGTTTTCGGGCGACTGCGATACCACAAATACTTCCAGAAATGTCACTGATCCGTTCTGCATTTGCAGCTTTTAATCAGCTAGCCAATCGGGAAAAGGTGAAGTGCCAAAGCTGTCAAAAAGTAAAATCTGGAGATTTGGAAGCATTGTCATGAACTTTCATAGCCACACTGGCTATAATCTGCAATAATAGTTGCTTTATTTTCCTACGTACTTACACAATTAACTTACCCCACACTGACCACCTACTGACACATGCACCATTTACATTCCATTTTACGGACCACTCACACTCACCTGCTAATCCCTACAATACATTAAACACAGAAGATCATTACAAGTTGCACACGTTGATCGTCTGATACACGGCAGCTGCTTTTGACGTTTTTCAACTAACATTATCCAGCACTCCAGTGTGCATGTAAATCTTCTAATTCATTTACTTTATTTTGCCGGGATTCAAATGCAACGGGTCAGGTTTAGGTGATATCGCATGTGAGACGTGAAGCAGTGAGCCTCTTGTGGAGAAATCTATAAAGTTGGCTGGCAGAAAAAACAAACAACAAAATCTGTGGAGTCATGATTATGAACATTCCCTGCTTCTCTGCGTTATATTTTTTCCCTTCAATTAATTGTCTACAGAAAGAAAAAGATGTTGAATGCGTAATTGTAAACTATAGATACATAAACATTTATTTCAAAGATATCCATCACATACTGTATTTATTAATATCCTGTTTCCATTAAATTATTAATTCATCTTGTTTCCATTAAATTATTGTATTAACACATGTAGGCTTGTCTCTGACGACTGAATCGTTGTTCTTCTCAGATGAATTTCTTGGTCTAAATAGTTGAGGGAGAAGGTAGGCCAAAACTTGGACACCATAGGGGGAGGGGGTGGGGGAGGGGTGGAGTGTATGTGTACCCTTAGTTGACATCCATCATATCACGATACAGAGCATGCCATGAGTAGTATATCATAAGACATTGCTTACTTCTTGCAGGCGTTGTTCCTTCCAGCTCCCAGATTGCAGTAAACAATAGTGGTACGTTAAGAAAGATACCTATATCAAACAATATACATCATGCACATTAGGCGAATGCAGAAGAATGCTTAGTTTCTCAGTCGGTGGGTCGGTGGGATGGAGTGTGCGTTGGTAGAAGAAGGAGATCGATTTCGCTAAGCCCTGGAGTTACTTAAGAAGTCAGCTCCTAATTTCTAAAAGTATGTGATGACACCCTTCCGTCGTGCATTGTTCTTTGATTAGTATATTCTTACTAAACGTCTGACTGATGGCCTTTAATCTTAAAATTTTTAAAATTTTCAACAAAAAAGAAACTAATACATCAAATCAATCTAAGAATTTAAGTATAATAAAAATATCTTCCCTCTTAAGTTCTCGAACAGCCTGGATATATAAAATACAGAGATGTTTTGTTTTTTGACAATATTTTATTCTTTGCTAACACAAACGTATTTAACACCAATGAAAGTGGTTGTTAGCAACCTGGTACCTGTCTAGAACGGAATACTCATTACACAAAGTTATACAGATAATGTTATGCTATACAGATAATGTAATATTCTCTGAATGTTACGCAAGATGTAGTTCAAAAAGATGAAAGACTAGTTGGAATAAAAGAAGCTGCACCGGCATCATAGATCGTGGCGGCGATTGATTTAGTCATGTATGTACGATTGCTTCATTGGAGAGCCCTGTATACATGTACCGCATACAAGAGTACAGATTATTACAGGATACTAGAGTGCATGGGTACATCAAGTGTAGCTGCTGGTATTAGTGTATGCTCGGGTGATGCACCTTAACCTTGAAAAAAGTGTTACAGCGTATAAGCATAGTTGAAAGAATATATAAACTGTATGGTCTCTTGAACTGTACGCAAGGATAATTTGGCTTCGCATCGCGAATTTTAGTTGAATTACACAAAAGCACTACACAGCAGCTCTATGGGTATAACTGATATCTTTTACTACCGTATCTCACGCATCGCATGTAGTCAAACAGACTGAGGCCAGTGCTACAGTGAAGTGTCACATTAGTCTCAGTTCGGTTACCGTTATAATTGAATTACCTAAATTAGCTTCCAGAGTTTGAGAAGAGCAATACCAAAATGTCATATGGAGATGGGTATAAAATGTATCTTTCACATGTCTCACTGGTTAGAACTGAATTTCACCGAAGAAATTAATTAACCGAAGCATGTCGATCTAAAGTAACTATTGTATACCCATTTACAATGATAAACGCTGTATCTGCATTGAAATTACACTGGAAGCATACCCATTTTAATCATTATAAAATGCCTCAAGGGATGAAATGTTGATGATGTATAGGATGAATAGTGAACTCATTAAAAGATGGTGGTGGTGGTGGGGGGGGGGGATTAATCAACATTTAAAAATCGATCAACGAAATTTGCCTGTATCTACCTGTCTGTTGCTACGGATATAAAAGAAAATGTGAGACGTGTGGTAACGAAGTTAATCACGTAGAAATGAATGTTATACAACGGTTCTTCTTGCGAATGAATTCCTTTTAGTAGGTATGTTTCAAATTAAATATTTTACGGAGGTCGAAGGTACGATATACGGCAATAGAGCACTAACAGTCCACATGCTAGCCGAAATGAGTGGTCAAGGAAAGCATTAGAAGGTGACATGTAGTACATTCGCTCTGTTTAATTTTATGGATCAACATAGGTAAAATTATCATCATTTTGTGGCACAGAGCTGTAATCAGTGTTAAACTCGGGGAAAGGAGGGGGTGAACTGAAGTAACAATTTACAGAAAAGAAAGGTTTAACTACCGAAATTATCTCTAAAAAGCCTATTATTTGTCATGACATTTGAAGTTGGAGGAGAAGGGGAGAAGTTCAACGATGAACCTTTAAAAGGCTTAAAAAGGCTTTAAAAGGCTTACATCGTATTTCGACCATACTTTGCTTTGCATGCTTTTATTAGTAATGAAGTATATAAAACTCATACAGGCTTATGTTGTACCAAGAGATAAGTTGAATCCATCACAGATAGTTTGATATCCACGTACTGTACAACTTATCTTCTATGTTATGTGTACACCACAATTCTGCTGAGTAGCACCGTAAGTGACTCATACTTAAACATTGAAAACAAAAACTACAATTACCTCTAAAATAATATTACAACAAGCGAGTATTATTTACTACATTACTCTCTACTAAGGTAACAATGACACGGTAATCATCTCATTTATTAAATTTAATAGGCCGTATGAATTTACACGTTACCCGAAGGACAAGATTTTGTCAGTAATCTACTTTTTTTCCAGGCCTGATCATGATAGCGCATAGAGAAAGTGATTTCAATGCACTTACTCTCTTGAAGTTTTGTTTAAGCATCGCTCAAAAGTTCAGAGGGACTACACTTATCACTCGAATTAGTTAAAGTGCAAAACCAAGCGAATAACAGAGACTGTTTAAGATTAATGACAGGTTTGTATGAGCACATATAAGCACATACAACAATCATACAAGCATCCATAACAAAGGCTTAATCGCTCTCCATCTGTGTCTTAAATCCGTCTAACCTCCTTCATATGTATATTAGTTCACTGACAGATATACGATCCACTCTCTAAAAGGACAAGGTTTGACCTTATTCTGATGTTGACTCAATTTCACAGACCACAAGTAGCATTTGGACGATTCCTAAAGGAGGACGACGCCATGACATACTAACATCTACACTAGTTCATGAAAATATGAGTTTAATATAGGCCCTACTGTTTTAATGTATGTTTGAGCCAACGTCATGAAAACAAGTAATGTACTTAAAGAGGCTTATTGCGTTGGTCACAAATGTCACGAGACTTAATACCTGTTTAGTATTACTCATGTGGTGATGGTAAATGGTCCAACTAAGAGATTCGGTACATCTGACACACAACTGAAGCTACGATGATAGGGTACCTAACAATCAAAATCACCGATTGCAGATCAATGACCAGACACGTTACTATATAAACCAAGGGTAATTCCTGTTTATGGAAAATAGAAATATATCACATTTTCAGGAACTGTAGAAATAGATATATGATTAATAGGCTAAGTATTGGCAAATTCGCAGCAAAATAAACTTCCAATTCAAGGAGCTCCTTGAAGTACTACTCATTCTGAATATGGATCTCAAATGGTAAGACAAAAACAAGAACACGTCCTAGGTAATCGCTTGCTTGAGTTTCTCAGAGAAGGAAAATGATTGATTGACTACCAGCTAGTAAAATTAAGTCATAGACACTAAATCTCCCACCATTACATGAACTTTGCACAGTGCTCTACCTGTCTTGAGTTTAACAGAAAAAAAGAAATGAGTGACTGACTGTGTAACGGATATTTAGCACACTTTCCTCAAGAGAAAGACTGGCTAAGTAATAAGACTGAGTTAATATGCTTATATGACACCATTCGTTTGACATTGACGAAAGCTCGGCTCTTCAATTCATTGAAGGATTTGATGGATAAATAGGTGGAGAGTCATCCATCATCTTCGATAACGGAAGCACGTGTCAAGGTTTAACTGATGTAGAGGAAGTTCATATGCCATTTTAATATTATCAAGTATTTTTCCACTCGTCAATGTACGATATTTATAGAATATTTATTCAAACAAGTTTGATAGTGATGTAAATAATACTTGTGTGTTTATATACATCAATAAAACGTGATTCGAACGCAAATTATGCACTGTAAATCAGAAATTAGTGTATAGTCTCAGGCATTCGCGTCCCTACATTATAGTTGTCATTGTTGCACTTAGTACATTACTGATTTCACATAATTCCGTTTATTGTCCATTTAATATATGCTAAGGGTTTACTGTACCTTGTGCGCAAAAATGAATACTAGGTAGACCATAAAAGGAGCATTTTTGGAAATCTTGCATACCACTGCCATTATAGCCCAATTAAACACCCACTCACCCACTTCACCAACCCAACTCCCTCCCTTATAACCTCACCGTCATACCAACCAACAATAACTGAGTCACACATAGCTCTTTACATCTATTTCACTTTTTCCTAAAGGTGTGCCAGCCGAGGCAGTTCTGGAGCTGTTTGGGGAATATTTTTTTACATTTTGTCAAAGATCAGGTTACGACGAAATGCTGCGGGTTCTCGGTGGTGACCTGATGAGTTTCCTGGAAAATCTGGATGCCTTACATTCGTACCTTAGCTTCTCCTACAAACAAATGGAAGCGCCCTCTTTCCGATGCGAGACAAGGGTCGAGGACGATGCGTTGATATTGCATTACTACTCTCACAGGAAAGGCCTTCATCCCATCGTTGTCGGTATGAATAGTCATTGTGTTTTGTTCTAAGCCACTCAATTCATAACATTGAAATCATGTCTTCAGCTAATCCTCACATGATATCATACATGCTGATGCCTTCTCGAGAGGAACATACCCCGACCATTATGGTATATCTGGATATCAAGTCATGTTCTATCTTGCACCAAAGGTCTTTTCGGGACATGGACCTTGTCAAGTCTATCAGGTAACATACAGATGTCCCGAGACACAAATGTGAAACCTACCAAATTAAAACTGTGGATTTTCTGGTGTCACAGCACCTTATCTTCGCATTTGACTTTTGTGTTTTGTATGGAAATGAAGTCTTTTAGAAGACTCTTGGTGCATGATACAATATGATGTGATAAGACATCCTATTGTAAAGGTCCAGTTGTGTACTCTCGAGAAAAAATGCATGTACGATATCAAGTGAGTATTGGCTGCTCTCCATCTGATGAATATTCATTGCCTATTGCATACATAATGCCGAATATACAGTGAAACCTTAGTAGAAAAATATGAAAGAAGAAATGTATATGTGATTGATGTTGTTGTGTTAGGACGAGCAGTTGGGTTATCATTTTGTTTTTTGTTCGTTTTTGTGATTACTACCATCAGTTTGTATAACTAACAAAAGTTTGCATCATTTCATCTTTTTAGTACGAGGCATCTTTTAGTCGTGCAAAAATACCGTGCAAAAATGTTTTCGGCGTCATTCTTTCCTAACATAGTACCTACAACAACATGGACGTAGGACGTAGGACGATGTGGCACGTTCATAGTCTATCATTACAGCGTTCCCAAAGTGGCGATGAAATAGACAGAATTAAAGCTGTTGCCATACTTTAGGTTGATGCAATTAAGCTAGTCCTTGTTTTGGATTTCTCATTATTCTACAACTTAGATAATCAAACTTAAAAAATTCATAAAACATCAAACTTCAAAAAACAAACTTAACCTCCTTCTTTTAAAATGCGATCAACTGAATGTTTCAATTAACACTTCTATGTACCGAGCATTGCGTAACAGAAAGACAAAATATATTTACTAGACTATAATACCTGGGAAACTAAACAATGACAGACCTTAGCATGATCCCTACAATGTCTGGCTTCACAAGTTGTCGTAGATTATTTAGACTGCTTAATAGGATCAAGACTTATTCATTTATGTATCACTTGGGTAAAAGAGAGTCTCCCCGGTGGACTGAATTCGTCAACTTTGAAAAAAAAAAATGAACCAAACCTCGATAATTTGAATAATTCCTACACATGGAGCAGATTTTAATAGTCTACATCGACAAATGTAACAGACTGATAATTTGAACTGGGAGGACCAGACGAACACATGAAAATATTTGAATTATTTTAGTCACAACGATACGTTTCCTTCTTTAAGAGAAAGAAATTTCGTCTGAGGTTTTATCAAATATTACAGTTACATTATTTCACTCCATCCAACTACTAATTTTACAAAAAAAATGGACCTCATTGATGAGTTAAATCAAATCAAGGAACTTTCTCAGCGATGGTTTGATTTTAACAGAAAGTCTGCAGCTTTTTTATTATCTTTCTGTCAGCGCCTTGGGTGACATTAGATATTCATTAGTAACAGAATGTCCGTGGGCCAACTTAAATCTCAACAGCGAAGGTCGCACGTCAACCCAGGGGAGGAACGTTATGGGTTACGCCTTATATTAAAAAAAATGTTCCAGTTTAATACGTAGCGGCTTTACCAGTTGTACACATGTAATTTAATGAGTTACTTGCCTTGATCCAAGTTCACTCTCGAGTTTTCAGCAAGTCTTCATGACGACGTATATGCCATACACTAACAGACGTCGGACTGAAATGGTGACAGCCAGGGGCCGTCAATCCGCCAATACCACAACCTCCATACTGTAATTAAAATTTATGCCAATGTGCCCAGATATATATCTCCCTAATCTGCTAACTGGAAGTGTTTGTCATGCGGCGTCATTCCTTGATGCGTATTTTGCTACATTCTTTGCTGTAGGAGATCTGGGTAATATTTTAATTAGTGGTTTTTCAAATCGCAAATTACTCGTTTTCAATGGCGAAAAGACCCCGTCACCAATCAACAATTTCCCCAAAGGAAATTACATCATATAAGCAACATAAAGAGGTAATTCTATGATACAAATAAGTCAGCGACAAATTTAAATGCATAATTATAATGGGAATGTGTGAATGTGATTGTGTTTTGAATGTGAAGATAAGCCTTTCACAAACTCTGTCACTAACAGACTGGACGGAAGAAGATACCATTAGCCATTAGTAACGGACTTATGACTAAATCGATAATTTGAATCCAAATAGTTATGACTTCGTCAAACTGAAGAATATTTGCAAAGCTAAGGGACAAAACTCATTCAGCTAAAATACATTTTGTAGGATATGCAACAATAAAAGTTAACTGTAACGCAGGACTTCTGTCTCACGAAGAAGCAGACGTGCAGGTAAAAAAAAAAAAACCTTTCACGTTGAAATTCTCTAAAATATCAAATTCTTTAAGTATGACAGTCATTTCCTTTTTTCTGAAATGTTGTAACATACACCTGTTTAAAATTTTTCCATGGAATACCTTCATGGAACCCCAGAAAGTCATCCTCAAATGAAATTGGATTCTTCGTCTCTTTAGGGATCGTCAGAGCGGTGGCGAGAGAATTTTTCCACAGCGAAATCAAAATGGAGGTACTCGATGAGAGCCACGAAGAGGAACGGAACGGTAAGAAAGAACACGTAACCTTCGCCATATTTGTACAGAAGCGCACCCACCCACAGCCGCCACCAACAATTGTAACTTCGGACCAAACTAACGAATCTAACCAAAACCAAATGGTAAGAACTAGTTTATTATCGATTGAAGCCAATAAAGAAATAGTTCACATTATTTGAATGGTGCTGGCTAAAGAGCTTACATGTCAGAACTCTGTTCTAATGATAAACCCAGGAAAAGACCAGTCACGCATGTCAATTCCAAAGCGATTCGGTGTATGAGGCGATGTAATGATAATACTGCAGATTCCGATGACTCCTTAATTTTATTGAGAATTTCGATATCCTTATCTATCGAAAAAATAGTGTCTGCAGGAAGTAGCATATTTGAGTCAACGTGTTTGGTTACATGTAAATATTTTATTTTTAATTGAAGAGCACGCATGACTTCTTTCCCCGTGTCTTGAGAGTACTCCATAGACTCTTTTGAAAACAGCGATCACTAATTTACATTCCCATTTACATAACTTGCCAATGAGACGTTAAAAAATGAGCAAAAGTGTGAATCCTGTTGTCGTAAGTATTTTTCATTTCGGCAGGAGCACTGAATATGGTAAGAGGATTGAATAAAGCTTGTTAAGTCCGTGCAACTTACAGGCCAACCTTGAAGAAGTTTGTTGAATAAGAAACTGACGTTATAGACGTTCCATATTATTTACGGGATTCATAACAAGCTGTCTGGTAGATATTGATACATGTACAATATTATGGATAATGTGACATTTTACATGGAACAACACTTGCAGGAACTCGAAAAAGTAAGGAATCTTGAGACAAATGCTATACGACATCGCCTTAAGAATGCGAAACGAAACCTCATAATTTTACACGCGGGGCCCGGCTAGGTAAAAATTTACCAAGGAAAATAAAATGTTTGATGATCCTCGAATGAGCATAGTGAGACACACACTTCAATGGAATGTGAATAAACGGTAGCTTACAGGCGTACTGCAGTATTTTCTTCGACGCTTAATGTACTACGTTCATGAAATCTGTAGAAGGTCATGAATATCCAAACAGGATGCCAAAACTTCATGGTAACGAATGGTAGATATCCGACCGTGGTCTCATAAATAGGTGTGACCCTGACATTGGTGTGATGTACTATTGCTGAAGTGACAATTTATTAAGCTTATTGTCTGCTTCATCTTCAGTGGATGGTGACGTTATTGCACTATAAGAATTTACATCTACACAACGGATATATGCATGAACCAGTAACGAAAATAATATAACAGTGGCGAACAAACAATAACTACACGAACTAGTTATTATCATTGTTCTTTCGATATTCGTCCAGTATGAACTTGTCAAATGGTTAATGATTTGCATTTACAAATGTCGTATCATTTTCAAACATCGTTATGGTCAAGTGATACATTGCTTTTGCATAACTTGTATAGAACAATTGTGTCATAAGAACAGAAATGGAGAGAAATCGCAAATAAAATATACCTTTAGAGCTTCACTTTCAAATCCCATAGATGAAGAAAAAATCTAAATAAGATAAAAAGAATTCATAACTCATGTTGGACTAAAATAGCTAGATAAGCCGGAGCTTGTCCTGAGGAACATTTACTTACACTCTCCATTTCTAACATATCATGACATCCAGGTGGCTTGAACAAACATGACAGTTATGCTCTAATAGGCTCAAACGTTAGAAACCTTGAATAAATGTTTGCTTTCCAAATGAATTACCACTCTGAAGGTGACTATAAAGATCAAACTGCACTATCAGCTGAATTAAATTATATCAGCAAATGAATTGGTGATATGATTGGTGATATCACCAATTCATTTGCTGATATCACCAAATATCGAATAAAAAGTAAAACGGCTTGCCATACGGGCCTTCGAACTAGCCAACCACTGACGCATAGCTCTCCCATTGTATTTACACAAAAGGTTTGCAATCATGGTGAGGCACTGCAGGCTTATTTGCTGTACATGCTGTTAACACGGTAGATGAATTACGTAATGACGAAGCTACAGTTGGAACTAATACAGGAGATCTCCGATCCATGGCTTAGGTCATATTATTTTTATGACAAAGTTAAGCGATGTGATAAACCGATCGTCTCCAAACATCAATTAAGTTGTCAGGCTAACTCGCGATATTACTTTGTTTTTGTTAGAACAATAGAAGCAATTTTCGAATGCGAACATGGCAAACTTTCATCTCTGCAGTTGAGATAATAAATTTTCCGAGACAAACATTTAGGCCTATCGTGAGTCGCCATCACTCCCTAAATTGTAGGGAAAGCTTGTAAGAAGACTGAACAGTGTAATACCTATATTTAGCTGTGGTGTGACAGATTTTATGAATTTTTTATTCAAATGCAGTTTAAAAGATTGCACACAAATTCAAAGGTAATGCAATTTTTATTTCCTTCTTTTTTACAATCGTATATGATTTTTCATTTACTACGTGTCATAGGGTTATAATTTCTTCAAACGAGAGAACACTGGATATATACACGCCATATTCGTCCCATGTTCTTCCTAACGTATCCGAACCAATAATTGCTCGACACGTTTGTAAAATTTCCACATCTCAGACGAAATTTAATATTTTTCTCCCAATTCTGATAAAAACGATGCACATGAATTCCCAAACTTGAAATGAGGCTGACATTTATCCTCTACACGCAGAATGTACGTGAATGGAAGTGGTACATTATATAACATTTAAGGGTTTAATCTAATCTATTAATCGATTTATTCGTTGTCTCTTTCAATAAACTCAAGAATGTTTTTTTTTTTCATGGTTCCTCCTTTTCTCTCGTTCTCCAAATTTAGTCTTTGAAACCAAATTCCAGTTTTGGTTGAAACATTATAATCTAAGCAGTATTGAGTTTATTCCAATTAAATTATAAATCATTTGAGCTACGCGTCCGTTACCATAAATAGAAGAGTGACGGCATTTCACAAATTTAAGACAAGAGGAATGGATAGTGAGGATTCTTGAGAATCTTGCTTCATGTCAGAGGTATATTCTGCTATTCAAAGCTAGGTAAGATACATTTTATCTTTGCGATGTTCGTTGGTGAAGTAACGAAAGCATCGTGGTTTGATGGGATGAGAAACTTCCGACAAAGAGGACCATACAAATATTATGAAATGAAACATTCGAAGAGATATTGTTAGGGTATCACAGCTGAATAAAAATATAACCCATTTCCCCTTGCGTCACTTCCTTTTCCCCCGTATCGATTTATTAATTAATCCTTTCATTCATCCATCCATCTATTCGTTCCATCCATCCATCCGACAAGCACAGGAAACACAATATGCTTGAGAGTTCTTTCGTCAATCAATTTTTGCATGCATTACATTCCTTTGACACATGTCTTGGAAGCTTTTTAATCATAAATAGTCACCTGAAAATGGAACGACATGGATAAAACTCGGAAATCCGTTTTGAAGATATAGGCCTTCAAGTAAATCTTAGCTGTGGTTGCATAGGGTAGATGCCTCTTAGAACAAATTCATTAATAATTAATGAATATCCGTGATTCTCGACTTACGAAAGTAACAGAACTGCACTTGTGTTCCGTAAATCAAGCTATATTGAAACTCAGGAATTAAGATTGCTGATGGCGTCCCATGCTTCAGACTATCCATTCCCATCCTTATGATGTTCCATCTTGCTGATTTGTGTAAAATGCAATAATATTACTACTGCAGTTACACTTTCAACAGCAGATACCACTCAAGAGCTTACGAGAAACATCGTAACCTTACCTGTGCAAAATGTTAGAATACGGAACAGTAAAATAGGTCACTGAATGATATTCCACATTCAGTTTCCTACCAAACAAGGGCTGTTCATGACACCACTATGTTACGGTACGCCTAACGTGTTAGTTAGGACGTCAATTGCTCATTGAATTCAGTTAAGTCATACAGCTCTGTGGCATCTTCTTGAAGTTACAATCTGTTTTCTCGTGTGAGTGGATGGGTGAGTGTGTGTGTGCGTGCGTGTGTGTGTGTGGGGGGGGGGGGGGGGTGGAGTGGAAGAGGGATGCTCTGACGCAAACTTCCATCGCATAATTTTTGACTTTAAGGTCCTGTTATTATTTTAAGTCTGCTCACTAATCACACCACAGAAGATGCAAATTAGTATAGTAATTGGGTATACTTGAGGGCGTCATCATATATGTCTTGTGACAGAATACAGTGACACAGTTAAACACAAACAATAAATAATGTCAGAACGACTAAGTGATCACACATCTGCAGTGCAACATGAGTCCCCTTTCACCCTCGGTTAACACTCGAAAATTTCGGGTCATTACTGCAATTTTGTAAAATTTCTTAATTGCGGTAGGTAATTGTCAAAGTATTATCAATATTGTATTGACAGTTCCATGACTAAGAACCTTCCATTGTTCCCTCTTCACACCCAATGGATACTGTCTACAGTGTTGACAGATTAAAAAATAGAGGCTACACATCGACAGAAATAGCCATTTTCATCAAAATATTTTAATTACTGTTTGCAATCTAAAAAAGACTACTTATTAATGTCACGACGGAGCATTTCCATGGTGCTTACCAAAAGCCATATCAACTCCAGGATGAACGTATTTTTTTGTATTTTTATGACCTTATAAGTAGGGCACAGAGAATATTCCTACAAACGAAAACAAAATAGAACAATACACTTCAAAGAAAAAGCCCAAAGGTCCATTGATGCTCTTAAATTAAAAAACTCTTATTCATAACTTATGTCTGTCAGTTCAAAGCATTACTGCCGATGTAATGTTTGTAAGTAAATCTATGGAATGGGTTCAGAAGCCCAACGGCCTTTCAATATTGGTGCCACACATGTAAGGTGTGTAATGCGTAATGTTTTCAATAGGACATACATATTACACATAAATCAAATCACAGAAGGTAGGCACTCTGAAATTTTGTGAAGAAAGTTGACTACTCCAGGACACGAAACCACAAGTTTTTAGTATACACGCTCTATATCAAGTCTACAACTACGCCCCGACAGTGTTCAAATAATTCATTTTTATTCATACACGAAGACTAACGTTTACCACTTGTCCAACGGTTGCATAAGTCACGGAAACGAAGCATGTTTTCATGTTTTGTGCGGTTAATATTTCGTCTTGTAATTAATCTTCCGTGAATATCTTCCACGTTAGTTAAACAGTAAACATACAAATGAAACGGAAATTACTTTTACAATGTATGTGTAATGATTTACATATATTCAAACGTCCAAATTCATAACAGCATGTAGACTGATATTGGGCTCTGTCATGACAATAAAACAAGAAAAAGGTTACCTTTTCAAAGCCTTGTTTTTAGCTTTCCGGAGCTTGTGATGTCATCGCGACATCTTTATTCCGCGGACGTGTCTATCTTCATCGAAACACCTGACCGCGTGTGCGCTCAGGCGTTAAGAGGTCATCGTACGTGGGTGCCAATTCGTAGCCCGTATCCCTGAAAAGGTATACCCTTTTTCTTTTCCAAATTCATGTAAGGTAGGGCCTGAATCTTCTTGCGTGCGTTTATCTGTGACAGTGTGTGGGTAAAAGGAAAGACGCAGAGGAAAGGATTTAGCTTAATGCCGGATACTGATCCACTTGAATATTTCAATGACATAAATATTTTCATTTTCGGTGCATTTAATTTACATTGTTCTCCATTTAATGCCAAGATATGCGAAGATGTCAAAAATATCACAGATATGTTTAGTCCAACAGTAGCAACAACCCTCTACCAACAGAGTATAAACGTGAAAGCCGAATATGAATCTCAGTCTGTAGGAATGTACTGAGGGTATTCGGAGGATTGGAAACTGCATAACCGAAGGCAATTATTACACTGAGGGGGAATCTCATCAAATGAGGGTTGTGTATATAGTTATCAGGCACCTACCCAAGTTAATGGTCTAAGATCCAAATTGGAAGATAACGAAATTTGTACATAGTATTCAAATATGATTATATAACAGCTGTTTGCGTCAAGTAAAATTTTGGTAGCGGTTTGAGATAAATTCCAATGTTTTGCTTTCCTTGGGGATATGTGATATATGTTCCAAACCTATGTCTGTGGTCTTTTTCTGTCTATAAATGTAACGAATTGTGTAGTAAAATCGAATAAAGGCGTACTTCCTCGTTCACATGTCACAGAACCAGAAAAAAAAAAAAAGGATTCACTGCAAGGGACGAAATGGTGTGAATAAATTAATTAGCAGTTTTTGTTAATCAGTATTTAAACCCATTGTGATAAGCAGATGTGAAATAAGCATTGCAATGCGAACAAGGTGAAAGCCTAATCACTCACTATGTGTCATAAGCACAGTTGTGACTTCCACTTCAACAATTGAGTATTAAGATATCAATCCGCGACTATTGCTCACTTGAAATTGGGTCGCAACTGCAACTTGTTGGGTCACAAATTACAATGTGAATCTTGTCATTTCATCACGTGCAGTGTAACCTTCTTGGTGATCTTTACAGTGACTAATTCGCCAATACCTTTCAAAAGTGTTGTTTTACAATAACTTATGACAAAAAATAATTTTATACGAACAACACAATTACTTAAATATGTTCAACCCAACGGTAAGATAAATGTAACAACGAGTTTTCGTGGCAACCCTTTACATAAGGAGAAGATCAACCTCTGAAGATTTGTGAATGCAACATTCCCCAGTGCATGAGGATTATGGTGACGGTAACTAGAAAAGAAAAAAAATGTTGTTTACATGATTTACCCTCCCTCTAAAAAATGCTCTTCAGAACTCATCAAACTACATAAAACAATATTAAATGTTTCCATCAACTTCAGAGACCTGTGAAATTTGTAATGTTATATTGATGCGATGAAGAGGTTGCATATACCAACGAAAACTTATCCACGACCCGGGGTAGGGGGTAGACTCTTTGTGGTACATTTAGCATATTTCACTGGCGAATCTAATATTTTTTTTTGTTAGATTCATGTAGTACAACGTTTGAAGAATCATTCACTTAGTTTCGATGAGTCGATCTTCTTAATTTCTTTTATTTCCCTGTCTATTTCCCTTTATTTCCCTACTACCTGTCTTTAGCAAAGCAATAATGATACCGCTCCAAAGACGCTCCTTTCATGATGCTGTAAATTATCTTAAATCAGAGATATTTGAGAGGCCCTTAGTCTTTCATTCAATACCTGGATATTATTTTAAATTTCGTGACTCATTTCTAAACTTCATACCATTGTTTCTGAAGAACTGTTCGCTATTATTAGTGAATATTTAAAAAAAATATTCACTTCGCTACAAAAATAAGTAATATTCATAGTTTGATTGACGCTGTTTTCAATCCTTCCGTCGTTTTCTACGTTTGATGATCCTTGTTGAGTAAAACCAGAACATGTCACTGTCACGCAGATGGAAAAAAAAAATGAGACGAAGAAGGAAAAGAAAAGCGGATCAAATCGTACATTGCTAACAACAGATCAATGAGGCTAGGATGGTATAGGTAGATTACACTAAAAGATATCGTGTGGTACTATACTATCAGTGCTTCGAATAATCGGAGATATTTGATATTTTTTGTCGTTCCCGTCATAATTTGTAACTAGAGAATGTTCAGTACATTGTGGAAGCCATATTGCCATCGATTACCTGTCTTTATTCAAATGTCCTAGCATTTCCTTTTATCGTTTAGTATTCCTTTTTTATTGTAGCAAAAAAAAAATCTTTAATTTCAATTTGCAAAAAAAGTTGATATATGATACAGTAGCGAGTGACGAAACAAGGAACATTTTTGGTTGTATATAACAATCAACATGAATATGATTAATGTAAGTAATGCCCTGAAATATATTACATATTCTCTATAAGTAGAATCAGTTTGAATACCCTGCCGAAGAAAAATAAAGGCTCTCTGTTTGTCGAATCCGAAATATTTTCAAATACCGGATGCTTTATTCCGTGATATTCACATAATCTTTGCAGTCTAATTTTGTTTTGCAAAGCGGATGTGTGATGCAGCTGTTTAGCTGGAAGCATTTATTTCATACAACATACCGTTAAAGGCGTTTAATATAGGTTAATAAAGTTCCCACGAGGGAACCGACGTACCACTGCCCCCCCCCCCATAAGATATTCTAAGAAGGTAAACTCTCTTTACGTTGTCACATGTGGAGGATTCAACTGTTACAAACAAACGTAATGATAAAAAACATAATCTCCTTTATGCCTGTTAATAATCCATGTCAGTCATCTATAGGTTATTCTTTGAAACGTATTCTTCTTTCCTTGTCTCTCTTTCTGCTATTCATTAGTGACAAATACAAATTGGCAGCTGCATCATTACCGACGGTAAGAGTGCAAGCATCTTAATGTGAAATGAAATCAAATGTAAAGTATCCCAAATATTGCATTGCAGTAGAAAGAAGAAGAAATTGTTCTCATACTACACCTTATTATTATGAACATGATTAAACCAGTAAAGTACATCAAGAAAGGAAAACTAAAATTTGGTTAGTTTCAATGTCAAAATTCTTTGTATTTTAAACTGCCCAGAATAACTTACTACTTAACATGCCTGTGTAAATTCGAAAAGGAACAGTTACGGCCCCTACAATCTGCCACTTCCAATTCTACCTTCCTTTGCCTTTTGGTTTACATTGTTTGTTTTCCTCCTACCTACCATGTTAACTGATGGGCACACGACTTACTTATTCGACCAGCTGCAGAAACAGTAAAAAAATTACTTATTGTATAAAGAAAAAATAAGCAAGTCAGCCCCAAAGGAGGAAACCACTCCACAGGTTCTTAATTGGTTTGCTGGAACCGTTGAGCCTCTTCACGCTGGAAGAGAGAGGGAAAGCGAGTTAAGACACTGCTATTGATGTGTATGGTAATTTACGCTATTTCCATACTTTTCTACTACCGTCTTATATCAAAGGAATCAGGCTAACTCCATGTCATTCAGTCACTGGACTAAAGCCACGCCGTTAGACTTGTCATTTTTTGTCAAGTAGTTCTAAGAGGCCTTTTTAAAAAAAATGTTTTCGCCTTCTACAGTTTTTTTTTCTCCGAAAATTTCAACGTTATGTGTTGACCTCTTTCTCTGGATGCTTGTCACTATTGTTTTTGCTTGATTATTCCATCGAAGTATCATAAAGGCCTATAGGGGTAACACGAATTTACGCACAGAAGTCATTGACCCGCCTCAGCGAGAAAAACCTTAGCTTCTAATATCCATGATAAATAGAATAATTTGAATATACTTTTCATTTCATTTTAATACAAATAGTACTTCTCGATAAAGAGTATGTTATGAAAAAAATCAAGAAGATTTGGGCTTTTTCGGCCTGTCAAATCATCAAATCGTTTGTCAAGGTGTGAAACACTCACATATATATAACGACGACAATGAAAGTTAAAATCTCAAAGATTTCTAAGTATCGTAGGTAGATGAACATGTGTGTTATTAGCGATGGATATATTTACGTTCTAAAAGACAGGGAACAGAAACACAAAACAGTAATTTTGTTTTTACCTGTGTACTGAAAATTGCATTATCATGCATGTGGCAATGGTGAAAACATTCTTATCCTAAAGGGACAAGGGAGAAGTACTCCAATGTGGCCGTGGTCCTATCTGGGGGATATTCCAAGAGAAGTCTACAATGTCCATCAAATACAGTGACGACTTAAATAGCTAAGAAGTAGAGACATAGGAACATTGTTTTATCATATTATATTAAAATTATAAATTGTACAAAGAACATTAACTCAGATTTTTTTTTTGTACATACGTAGAGTGCAATTGGACCAATAATATCCCGACGTATTGTCCCCAAATTACATCACTATCTAAGGAGGACCTAACCAGTAGCTTACCCTTTCTATCCCAATGTTCTACACAGAAACGTATGAGCAATCAAAGACTATTCCAAAGACTTGAATGATATAGTGTGCACATCTAAGGGGCATTGTCACTTACCGTACAATTACAAACCGCATAATTGATGCATTTTCAACACCGTTGTGTGTACTGGTTTTCAGCAACACAACTATTGTGGTCCATGGATTATTCGACACTGTCCACGTGAATTTGAATTCTAAGCCTGTTCTGTTGACACGATGCTCATTGCATCTCAACGGAAATGTAACGGGGAAATTCATTTCCTAGAGACGTACATTCAGTGTCAATATTAAATCTATTTGGAATTGTAATATCTTAAATGGGATCGTATCTAACATCATCACGTGAAAAGAGTTTGGTGATATGAATGTAGGCTACCAAATGTCTTGAATAAAAAATGAGGTCATGTTATCACTTCTTCATTAACCTTACTAAAATCGAACAACATTCTGACATCACTGCTGAATGATACTTGAGCAAGCTTCGGCTTTAACAGACATCCATTACTTCAGATGCTACCCGGAACCAGGATGTTCCGCCATGCCTACGTCATTGTCATGAATCTTCATTTCCCCAATTTTAAGAAATTAGTAAAAATGTTTACCACAGAGTCAAACTTAGTTCACGTTAATCAGGTGGTACCATGATAAGGTAGTGCGAAGTAAAAATCCTTTGTTTGGTAAATATAAAACAAATGTCTCCAGCATTTTGAGGCGACGAGAAAATGTAAGCCATGAACGACAGACGCGCAGAGAAAAAGGGAGGGAAAAAATAGGAAGTGAGTAAAACTGCATAGAAATTCGATGATTGATGCCGCAATTTGAGGAATGAAAGGATACCTGGGCAGTTTACCCTGTCTTGAGGAAAAAAAAAAACGGGTTCGAAACCGTTGAAGAATAAATGGTGTTTCCTTGGCTCTTACTCTCCTTCCTATATTTTAGTAATCTCCATAAACAGGTAAACCTTACTGTTGATTTGAAAGTTAGGCCAAGCATTCCCGATCCATCAACTCCAAATTCTGAACTCGAGTGGGAGTTCAGAAATCGTTGATAACATATCAAGAAAATGAGCCAGGAAGGTCCGAACTACGTTGCTTACACCAGATGATGAGTGTGGGGTCATTGACGGATGATGCAAGATTAATGTGAAACACAATGTGTTTAAAGACAATGCCCACATTATCACCGTGTTGATCACACTGTGGAGAGTATTTTACGAGTGTGATATTGTTTGTCACCGATCAACAGTGGTCTATTTGCTGAACAATGCAAAGACAGTAAAGCACTTGTGCGGAATAGATACAAGTTCGTGAATTATTTGGTTTCTTTCACATTTACCTTTAACCGGGTGAGGATTACCCAATTGCTCATGCCGAAATTAGTTAGTTGGTAAATTACTGTAGCAATATACTGTAGTTAATGTACTAATTACATGAAATTGTCAGACAACTGAAGGTACACATACTTGGTGTCTGACTGAGATTGATGACCGTCTGTGTACATAAGGGATGGCCAACCTTCCGTTCACTCGGTGAGAGACATCATGCGATCTCAAAGCGAATTTTGTTCAGAATAAGTAAATTCAGAGTGCAGAAAAATAAAAGCTAGTGATAACTTTTTATTTTGCTGTCCAAGGGTCCACTCACTAAATATGCCGATAGCCTTCATTTTCCCATTTTTTACCTTCGTCTTGTGATGCCCTAGACATTTCTACATGCATACTTCTACTCATTCGTAACATTCTGTTGTTTTGCTCTTTATTCAGCGTACATTTTTAAAAGTACAAACATTTATAATAGTGTAAAGAAGAGGATAACTGAGGATGGGTCAGCATCTTGTGTAGCCTGCCACCAAGGCAACAAGGTTATAATGTCATCCCTTAATTCTAAAAGGTTGGTCACTCCTGGTCTATATGATAGAAAGAATATGCTTTCCTAAGAAACTTTGTACAACGCATGCAAAAACGAATTCATCTTCTACCAGTATAACGTTACACTTCACACCTTCAACTAAAGTAGGACTGACGGCTATCGAGTGTAAACATTCATCTTACCCTGATGGTAAGGAGAATTGAAATAATTAACCAGTCAATCAACATAAAAACACACTGAAACACAATTTTCTCTCAAATTAAAGGACTGTAAAGAATATGGCACAGATGTGTGAAACATGTATACCCTGCATGTCATCGTAAGACGAAACACATCCATGTGGTTAAGGCTGGAAAATGAGTTGAAAATTTGAAAAAAGGAAAAAGTTGAAAAATTGGAATATGTCATAGCTACTACAAAGAAACTTTGTTTTAAGCCTCATTTTTGCATACATGAAAATTCATACCCATTCACATCGGTCTTTATCATTTCAAGTAACGGTGATTGACTGCTATGTTTTCTTAAGGAATTCGAATTTTGCAGGTCCAACTGAAATGTCCAGACAATTTTCATATTCAAATATCTGGAAGATGAGTACATATTCCTTACTCAGATTTTGTGACAGTTGATCTTTATCCCTTCTTTCTCCTTCATGAAAGACTGAAGAAGCACAAAGGTAGATATCCGTGCGATTGACAGTACAACTCGTATTCCAGCTTTAAAGTACGATAACATATTACTATTTACGATAGTCACGACATAAAATTTGCTCCATCGTCAAGTGTGAACCTGATTGCCTGAAACAGCTGCCATGATAATCGATTCACGGTTATTTCAATCAGGCGCCTACAATGTTATGCATACACAATATGATGCAACGTAAATCTTTTAATGTTCGATTATTTACGACACGCCCCAATGTCGGTACAGGATGTTCACATCACATAGGCTATACTTAGAACATTTACCGTTTCAACTCCTGCAATTACTTAGTTTTAAAGATATGTGCATCATTTGTTTTTTACTTTGTTACCGTGAAAATATTTTACCTGGAGTGGATTGCAGACAGTCCGTTACTCAGAAAATGATTGGTAATATTTTTATTACCCAAATGGTGAGAAAATGGACAGTTTTAGTTAATACTGTAGAAAGTATGCAGATGCTTCTCTTTGGATGTTAATTATTACTGTCGCTGCATGTGATAAGTAACTATTTCTTTTTTTAGAATTATCGATTTAATTCAAAGTAAAAAGTCTTCGATACATTGTTCAAGGATTTATGCAAAAATTGACCGAGACTGCTGGGTGGTCCTTATGAAGTTCCACCAAAGTCTTCTTTTGCTATTTTCTAAAACGATAACGAAGGGATGATTTCAACTTGGAACAGTTCTAGAAGGAGTCATTATTTCAAATGCATATAAAAAGGAACACTGTAAATGTAAGGAATGACAATAATAGAGAATAACCTTTTTTGCATAAGTAATGAAAATGCCAGTCTAATCGCAAAACAATGTAAATTTACAAGCAACGAAAATCGATATGTAGCTTCATCAGTATGATGACAACAGATAGTATTACGTCAACACACGAGAAAAAAAAATCTGGTACAGACTTACTTTTAATCGACTAAAAATTGAAAGTGCAGTTGGTCGGTGGACGTAAGTAACCACATTTCCGATATCTCTTTCAAATACAAGATGTGCATTTTCCATTCATAATATGCTCATATATTGTTGAAAAGTTCAAATTTATTCTGCTTGTCGATAACATTATGTACAGGTCATTGTTAGTTACATACTCGCACAGTGATTGTGCATGTATATCACTGTCTCTACGCTCAATTTATTCACGCCTGTTCTGATTCCACTTTAACTGGTTACAAACAAAAGGAGATTGTCAGAGACAGCTGCCGGGATACTTTTCTTTTAGATACATTTGGTTCCAGTCTACATTTTTCACCGAAACGTTATCTTAACCACACTGAAATTACGGTAAAAATTAACAAGCGCAAGCAGCATAATTTTATGATGGACGACGCTCTTTCCTTGGGGTGGCTGCATAGAGATCCCTGGGAGCTGTACCAGCACTTCCGCTGAAGAGAAGCATACTGTCCTACTTTGAAAAATGTAAAAATATCCTATATGACGTCAGGGAAATGGTATGAGAACTTAAGGTTTATTGATTTGGCAGAGGTTTTAATATGGAGACCATTGCATGGTAGCTCGTAATCCGTTGGGAATGAGTCTCTTGACTTACGAAAAAAAAAAGGAAGACATCTGACCTTATTTCATGCATTACACATGGTCAATTTGGAGGAAAAGTTGAACAAGCGCGTTAATCAACGGAGTTGTGGAAATCATCACAAACAAGCATTGATTTCGAAGGAGACGTAGATATGTATCTTTCCTCCATTACATAGTAGATTGTGAAACATAACGAAGAACACATCGATCAAGGGGATTTGTAATAGTTTATACTCCAAACGCCGGTTACAGAGATACGCGCTATTCAAAATCTTTGTTTGAACACACCCAGACACAATCCGTGAATATTCATACCAAAGCACCATATGTTACACGGTCACATGACAGTGAAGTGTTGAACAAGATCAAACAATGTCAAAATGTGATATTCAATCACCAATTTTTCAGACTAAAAAATGTGAACACACGTAATAAGTATACAGAATAACGTAATGGTATCGTTCATATATAACATTTGAAAAAAGACCATTAGCTAAATTAGTATATTTTGGCAGTGAATTACTTGCTATACATACAATATAATACAAAATATTAGACACATTTGGCAAATTGGTAGCATCTCTAGTTGTTGCGGATACGCAAAAGTTACTGTTTAGAACAAATGTGTAATGTATACGTGTGGTTGCAAAACGACACGTATGATTTTCCTTTGAAATGCAAAACATTGTCCAAAGGAAATTTCAAATTTCAGGGACGTATATTGCTTAAGTATTTGTAGGGCTATAGTGAATCTCCCACGAAGCCTCTTAAAGATTAATTCACGTATAGAAGAAAGTGACTGTCAGAATAAGCGCAATCTTTGAGGATTTATTCTGTAGGTTTTATTTATCTTCTTTTATAGTGAAAATGTCAATGACCTGATCTCAGAGGTGTAAATAACTGAATGCATTACAATATGACTGGAGGGTGCAGTCACAAAAGACAATTTTCATTGCCTCTTGAAGTTTAAATGAGACATTAATTCATACAATGCGAAGGGAAAAAAAGACGCTCAAACACAAGTGCCATAAACTTTCCGAAACTAAGGGAATTAGAATAATTCCCTTTTGTTAGTAGACTTAGGAGAATTGAGTGATTCATCAAACAAAAGATTAATTGTTGTTTTTTTCCCATATATTTTTTTAATCAAATGTAAAACATGGGAAACGTAAACTGAAGACTTTTAAACAGATTTGGAAGTTTGCTAGTGTAAACAAGACTTTCTACGATAACTGTGTGTGGAATATATCAACGTTTGCTACTCTGTGATAACTTTCTCCATTTATAAGCACTATCACATTAAAACCGGGAATCAAGAGCAGGAGAGCTATGTACTTTGCTTGGTAACAAATAGGTATCGTCTACTTCTTAGTCCAAAGCTAATAGATCATTTATCGTAAATTTTGTTTTCAGATATTATCATAAAATGGAGAGATTAAGAGGAAGAACTAGCTTGTTCGCTGCATACATAAATTTCAAAGGAAAGCGTAAATTTTCTTTAGATTCAAATGAAGACTTAAGTATATGTTGGGTAGAACTAGTTTTCGGAAAAAAGGGGAAAATTGCTGGGTTAATATTAACTGAAGTGAAATTAATATGGAATAGAGTGCAGTCTGTATACAGTAGAGTGGAACTTTCACAGAGTAGATAGAACGTATAAATATAATAGTACAACGCGTGATATTAACGTCTGTATAGAAAAGATTGAAGTTTATATAGAGTAAAGTGAAGTTCATAGAGCAAAATCAAGTAAGTAGTACAGAGAGAGAGAGAGTAAAATCTATATCCAGTAGAGTAAAGTATTCACAGAGTAGAGTGACATCTGCGAAGAACTAGAGTAAAGTTCATGCTGAGTAGGTTGGATAACATGCGGTAGATGTCTACGATAACCAGAAATGAAAGCCTCCTCTGGTAAATTAAACACTTGTTAATACAACGAATTACCTCTGGATTTGAAGGATACAACCGAGTATGTTAAAATAAAAGGCCCTTTCCTTTCCGCAGTGCCCTTAATATTAATAAGTAGATTTCCCTGTGACCTGAAGATGTAAATTGTTAAGATCAAGGGGAACAGGCAAAGATTGTTATACTTTGTCATACATTGCAAAGAAGTGTATAGTAACAAAAAGACATCATGAAAAAGACAACTAATGTTCCAAATGTATAATTAAACTGTGCTACCTTTGGTCCGTGGCTTTCTTCTGAGTAACTGTAAAGCGAATATATTGGAAGAAAATGGAATAAACGCCGACAAACAACATATTGAGATAACAACAGTTTGACAAGATTTACTTGAAAGTGGACTTATAATCACTCATGGTCTTCCCAGATAGACAATCCTCTGCAGAGTCAGTCTTTAGAGGGAAATCTACTTGAACTATTCTGAGAATCCTAACTTCTCTTTTCTCGGATCAAACATGAGTCCGTATTTTCTCTCGATATTTGAGCAATTTTGAACTAGGTCACCCGAATAAAATCGGTTTACCTCGATCCTGTTGCACGACAAAGGAAATATGTAGAAAATTGGGAATCTGGGACAAGGAAATCATTTCAAATATGATATTTCCCGTGTAATTATTTTGCAAACCAGACCAACCATCACCGTGGTTCATTAAAGTGTGGACAAGCAACCCCTAGAACTACATGTAAATGTTTCCGAGAAGGAAGTTACGACAAAGCAACGTCCCACGTAAGGTAAGCAAGAGAAGAAGATTGAAAAGTGATGGAAATGTCTTCGTCTTACAAGTGTTACCCATGTTTGTTTTGTGAGTGAGCAAGTAGCAAAATGTGAAGTTTTAAATGAAAGCAACTAATCGGAAAACTTTAATGGCGTACAAACTGAATTGAAAGCAAATAAACTCTCCACATATGCAAGTCCATTACACAGTTGAACCAATGGTAGCAGTAAAAAGACCGAACAGAATCAGACTTAAAGTGATTGCGTGTGTACTGAAAAACCAAAAAGATAAGATTATGTTTGATCTTAACTTGTTCCTTATTTTTAAATGCACACGTGGAGCTGTTCATGAACGGACTATATCTTTCAATGAAGGAAAATGCCAGTAACTACTTCGAAAAGCATCGGGATTGGCATAAAAACAGTAAAAAACAGAAATCATATTTGAAAATTAACGGTTATTACTATAACCGCCTACATAATAAATATGCAACAGTACAGGTCTCACTAGTGTATCAAAAACTTACTACTTAAGTCGTCGCTCCTTTGTAGGTATCGGAATTGTAGTATTTGGTGAAAGGAAACACTGTATTTACAAATAACCTACGAACTGAGCACAACCTTGCCCGCGACGTCAGTGATCCTGAGTTGGTAACTGAATATTCAATACTAGTGTACTTCCCATTGGATTGCTCCAAGAAACACACCGTCGATTTGAATAAAAACTGTCAACCACTACATTATCGTATTCTACACTTTTTGTCATTATGTTAGAAGAATTTGAAATCATATTGCTGAATTAACCAACTGAAACCTATTTATTTTCCCAGATTGTCTGAATGGTGTAATTAAAAGCCTTACCAAAATTTTGGAGATGAAATTTCAATGTTTTTACTTTTTGCCTACGCACGCAATCACTTTAATGCAATTTATGAAATTGATGACTTTTGGAGATTTTAAGTGTCAGAAGAGAAGGGCATGACTATCCCCTTTCTTCCGTATGGGTGAGAGAGCGAGTTTGTGAAGTTTGCAAAGATATTGAACTTTCAACCAAGTTCTAACCTGCAGAAAAGACGTTCATTGTTGGAATAATACGATATCTGTCGTATTAAGAAACCTCTTAAGATGGTGTTACAAGATCCAGAGCTATATGGCTTATTTAACGAGTTGGATAGATTTTGCATATAAGGTGTATGCTTTTGAAAATAACACATACGTTTATGTAAATAACAAATACCAAGGAACAACTAGCACGTCCTGGTATCAATGTTTACAGGCGATCCTACATTGCTATAATATATATTCCACAGACTCAGATAAGATATAAAGGCCATGCAATCACATGCATGCTTTGCTTCAAAACTGCCAGATGGTTTTCATTTTACTGGCAGTTCTCAAATATTCCCAAAAGTAAGTCTAATGTTGTCTACAAAATTCACAGAAGATTGAGGTCTAAACCATTTTTAACAAGCAGTTTATGATAACCATCTGAAGTGATGCAGATGCAAAAATCCAATTAATTGTGCATGATTCTTCAGAACTTCACGACAGATTTCATTTGAATAATTAATTCCCTGTATCAGTTTGAACGTATAATACAAGAAAAACATCCGACACCGTGAGTATGGAATGACATGTATTTGTTTTCTTTTTGGAAGTAAATAAGTAAATACGGCGAAAACGACTCAAACAACGTACGTTTTATTTAAAAAATTCGAAGTCTTGTTTCATTTCAAGTGCAGTAAAAGCTGTCCAGTTTTGTAATCTCTACTGGACATTTTATCACGATACTCTACTGAACATACACAGATTTGTCCAAATTGATTTGGCGAGTGTTATGTTTTAACGTTTGCGTGATAGTTAAATGGAACATTTATGAACTTAAAGGCTGTATTGCATCACCCTAAGCTATATTTTTACCTCCCGGAAAGCAAAATTCTCAACTGGTTCTAAGTTACAGTACTCTTAGATTGACAGCAAATTCGAAAGATACAGAGCAGCTCTTATTACACAGCGTACACAGGGATCCATTGTTTTGATTACACATGTGAAGGAATTCAAGACAGGCTGAGGGAGGGACTAGAGGTAGGTGGTTGGGAGAATTGAAACTGTCTGGGGTGATGAATTTTTGTCTTTAAGTAAAATGAATAAACGAAATTTCGGAGGGAATCATTAATTACTCACCAGAATGCCTTGCTCACTTTGAGCGATTAAAATAATACAAACAAAGTTTTTGTATAGTTTTCTGCTCTCGGGGTAAGCCCCCATTGGAAAACGTCCCTCAATATGAGCACACAAAAAACCCTCTTAGGAGCAGTCATGAGCAGTTTTCCAAAAGTCTCATGACTGTAACATTATGATGAAAAATAATTCTCTGTGTTGTCTGGGTTTTCTCTTACATTAATATTTAATAAAACTAATGTGTTACTTCAGAGAATTCTGGAATTGCATGTTAAATCAGTATTTTAGGCTGTTTTGTACATCTGATCACGTCGCTAAGGCTAACAAGCCACAATTTTCCTCACGTTTCCATCACCTTTTTTAGTGTCAGTGCTGTGAGTGTAACTTGTGTCTTTCCTCGGAAAAAAAATCAACTGGAATTTTGCTTCGCCTTTTGTAAATAATAAGATACGGTGTAGTATAATGTTGAATGATTATCAGTCACTGGATTCAAAGGTGGTATTTTAAAATAAATTGCAACCATAGGTCCATTAGAGACGATCATACCGTACGAGGTGAAACTAGTTGGCAAGTTTTTGGTGTAAAGTTTGTAACAATGATTTTCATTCGACACACAGCCACATGATCAGCAAAGGGATCAGCCACTTGAAAATACTGCAAACCTTTAGTCTAATGAAATAATTTCCGGAAAACAAGAAACACCCAAACACAAGCAAAAAAAAAAAAAAAAAAATAATGTCGCACAAACATCTATACATATCATTCGCGGCAATTCACACATTCTCACAGCTTTCTTTCTTTTATTCACTCACTCACGCAGTCACACGCACAAGCAGACACACATACACAAAAATTATAAAATATTGCGAGGGAAGTAAGAAAACATTAAGAATTCTGGCCAATCAAGTTGAATTTCAGCAAGCATGGCAGATTTTGATAAAGGTATCGCAGTGAATTTACTTTTGAAGTGGAGATATTCACCTTTACTATCTTGCTCCTTCTTTTAATATTTAATAATATAATTGAAGCGGTTGAGGCCGACAGTGATTCCCAGGAAATACTACCGCCAATGAAGGGATGGTAACTCACTGAAGACATTTTAAGTGTTTATAAGACTATGTTACATTTATTGTATGACATTGCTACACAACATTAGAGTTTATAAGCCTACTCGTCACTGCAATATCCTTCTAACAGAACAGAATGACATTATATCTTCCTTTTGCATTTGTTCTTCTTGTTTTTTCTTGTTTGTTTTCAATAAATCAATCAAAGTGATGTTTTCACAGCGGCAACCCCCATACTGCTAACAACAACAAAAATATCATACTGAACGTATTTGGTGTGTTTGTTTTTCTTCTATGAAGTTATGAATAGCACAATAAACAAGTCAGTCTTTAAGGCAAATTGTATATTTATGAATGCCGGGTTAAAATTGGAAAGCAAAGTTTTAATTGAAATGGGAATAAGATGCAGGTGATTCATGCCAACTTCGGATAATCCCTGCCAGGGAAAAGCATTGCCACCACAATTCAGACGTCGGGATAAATTTCATCTTTATCTTTACAAAATATTACGGAAAAAACCTAGCTATGAAAACCTGCAAATAATAACGTTGCTATTGTTCTGATAGATAGATAGATAGATAGATAGATAGATAGATAGATAGATAGATAGATAAGGGAAACATTCGTACCATTCATCTTGACTGGATTTATGCAAGTAAAGTAAATGTTAATTTTGCCATCATTAATGTAAAATATATTGTAACTTCAGTTTCAAGCGACAGGGGACTTTAATAATTGCAATTAACTTCCCTTCCAGCATGATTGCTAATGGTTGTCCATATTTTTTCCTTCAGGTGAAATGACTGTTATTGACCTATCAGATAAACTACTACTCGCTAAGTATATCGTTAATCGACGGATCTCGTGTCTCATTAATCTCGTAGCCATCGATTTTTCATGACAACTACACAGTATAATGCTTACTTCATATGACAGTGTTTGACGAGGTGGAAGACAGAATTGGTCTTTCGTTCCGAGACCGCGTGATAAATATTGATGGGAAAGTAATTACTCAGCCTAGCAATTTTGGCAAGTCTACGGTGTTGAAAAGCTACTAGTTCGTATTACTTTCCTTGAGCTGGTGGGCTATACGATTGCTACTGTGAATCCACAATGCAAAGTTTTTTCATATTTTTCTTACGTGAACGTCACATGATAGGTTAATTGTGACAGTTGCATGTCCATTTTAAAGTTTTATCCTTTCGTCTTTTCTTTATTGTAGTTAAAACTCCTTTTCTGTGATTAGAGGATTACAGGGAACACTTTCCTAACTTTCAAAAGAACTTCACCCTTAGGGATAGCATCTTACGTGATTAACAATGTTCACGGGCTTAGTTGACTTCTAAATCGAGAGCACCACTCTGGAAATGCCACATGCCAAAGTTGCAGCTTCCTTTTTTTTATTAACATTTTGTAGAATTTCCACGGAGCCGCAGAGTAATCCAAGGAGACAAGGTTAATGGTACTAATACTCTCGCATTCCATCGAGTGAAGTAAATATTCAACGCTTTGGTAATGCGATAAGAGACTGGCTTCTTAGCCAATCGTTGATCGTAAAGGAGTCGATTTTAGGAAGCACCGTCTAATAGTCAGAACCGCTCTATCACAGCAGACAAATTAAATACCGCGCATGGGAAGCAACCCTGTAATAAAATTTATTTTGATGTTGCTTTCCTTTTCAATCTGTGACCGTTAAGCTAAACGGGTATACCGAAGAAAGATTTTTCTGTAGCTTACTGGAATTTATACCATCCCATTTACTATCCTTGAGTCGCCAATTTATTATTTCCTTTTTACAGAACGGCGGTACGAAACCTGTTATGGATGACGTATGTGATGACGTTATCGATACCGAAAATCGGGAGAAAAATATCGTGAAAGACACCGAGGGAGGTCAATCATTAATAAACCTTGTCAGCAATTTCACGCCGAGATATCCGGACAGGTTATGGCTTAGCCAAGAAGTCTTTTGTGAATATTTTCCTTACCATATTGTCTTTGATTCAAATTTAAGACCTTTGCAAACTGGGCTTCACATACAAAGATTATTACCGAAGTTACAGTCTGCGGAGAGCGATACCCTTGATTCTTTCTTTAAAATAATCCATCCACAAATCGATTGGAAATTGTCCAGCATGAGGAAGTTCATCAATATGCAGTTCGTACTGGAGACTAAGAGGTCTGTGATAACGCAGAGTTGGGGTGACAACAGACCGATGCTGCAACTTAGAGGTAAGTAAAAAAAGCTCCTTTTAAGAGATTGCTTTACGCGCACAGTGAGACTGGTAAGTTACAATGTGAGGGTCTTAATGAGTGGGAGATAATCTCGTAGGTCAAAATCCTTTATTCCCTACAAATATCTAAAACCGTAAGTGAGAAAGGAGGGTATTCTCTATATACCACTTTAATGTTCAAAGGTTATCGACACACTAATTAACCTGGTTCGTTTCTCTCCCATTGACATTTGTCAAACAGTGAGCACTCAATTCTCCTGAAGAACTGCTTCAGTCACTCTTTACAAAAATAAAGACAAATTGTCGTGTTTCAGAATTTATTTATTTTTGGGGGTTTTAGAATTTTTGTTTTCGTGATAAATGGCGAGTCATCAAAGCATACATGAATCTTTAATCACCTACCTTTACAGATTAATGGATATTAATGCGTCTTCCAATTTCCAGTTCTTTTTTCTTCTTTTTAATAGATCGAGAGACCGTTGTACCACATTTTCAATATTATGTCAAAATATTTCACATACTGAAAAATATGTTTAACAACAGTGCTCTCTATATGGTACCGTAACCATATTATGAAATTGTCAGTCCTTTATCATATCCTATCAGATACACATGTATATAGATGTAATCATCCTGTCAGATAGAGTTTTGATATTATGGACCATGCTATGCTTTGCAATTGATCACAAGAACCTCCATTCACTTGGCAGTTTTTAAACATCAGTTCAGAGAAACTGTAGTTTACCTCAAAGAACAAGAATGGCGATATGTGAACGATTTCTTTTTTCTTCTTCTTTTTGATAGATCGGCAGACCGTTGTATAACGTATTCAATGTTATGTCAAGATATTTCACATATTGACGAATATTATTAACAACAATGCTCTCTCTATGGTACAGTAGCAATACTATAAAATTGTCAGTCCTTTATCTTGTCCTTTCATCCTATCCGGGAATGATAGGATGATAGGAACAGAAACCGATCCTGGAACAGGAATGGTGATATGTGGAGTTAACATGACAACTAAAATGATTAAAATTTATCCAACCTTGTTTCCCTTTGTTTTCCATAATCTAACTTCTTTCTTGCGAGACCTGGTTGTACGAAATTAAGAAAACACATTGAGAGCAAGGTTTAGGGCGAATATTATCTACAGCTTGGCATGGCATGGTCTACAGACCTCATGTGACTTTTTGGTTTATTTGGGAGGGATAGGGAGATAAGAAAAAGGTCTCAAAATTTCCTTAAAAAAAACATGATTCTAGTGGCTCATTTAGAGGAGGCCATAAAACTACTAAACAACTATGACAACTAAAATGATTAAATTTGTTTAAAACTTAGAGCAAGGTTGAGAGCAAGGTTTGAGGCGAATATTATCTACAGTTTGGCATGTCATGGTCTATATACCTCATGTGACTTTTTGGTTTATTTGGGAGGGATAGGGAGATAAGGAAAAGGTTTCAAAATTTCCTTTAAAGTAAAAAACACTATTTCTAGTGGCTCATTTTTACTAACGATATAAGTATGAAAAAATATTCCTACTTGATATGACGCTTTGGCGCACCGTTACATGGCTGTCTCAGTCAAACTCAAAACTCAGCATTTGATGACCGAGAGTTGCCATTTGCCTACATCACGTGAGAACAATCATTCATATCAAGAACATTGAATAAGCAAAGCATATCATGTTTATAATCCAATTAGTGTACTCTCTAGAAGGTTAGAAATGTAAAATGATTTACAAACACGAGAACTTTACAGTAATGTTTTCATGTAATATCCAAGTTGGACTCTTTTAGCATAAAGAGTTTGTAGCGACCGTTTTCTGGTCTATGTGAAGATATTTTTCAGCGCTATTGATACATTGAGTTAGTACCATGGAGTTGACATCTGGTGACAATTGTAATCGCATTAAGTTGAACGTTTTGTTTTTCATTTTTTTAGCTGTTCGTTTAAACATCGCTACATGTTAAAGACGCAATTGTTACGCAACTACTTTAATTTAAAAATATACTAGAAGCAGAGGTGACGGTGTATGTTCTCAACAACTCAAGTTCCTATCAATACAACATAGCCTATTATAAGCTACAGAACATGTGGCACGTTGTTTCAGTTTGCATTCACTATGTGCTAATAACACTACTCATTTAATGATACCACCAATTAATTTGTTGACATTTAATAATATCATTAAATGTTTGACGATATCAATAATTCAATTGCTAATGTCATGAAATTATTTGCTTGTATCCATAAAAAAGTCCACACGATATTACTTCGATAAATTTCTAGTGTCAATACTTTGTTGTTATCAACGAGTATTTGACGGTTGTCAACAAATGAACTAGTGATGTTCCAAGTAATATACTGATATCATTGAATAATTTTAGTGATACGAAAATCGGTGATACGACAAATTATTTTGTCGATGTAAAAATTAACTCGATGATGCCATCAAGTGAATTGTTAAAATTAGCAGCCGGTAAATTATTTAATGATATTACCTAATGATTAGTGGTATCAATAAGTTATCATTGCATATCTTTAAATAACTGGTGATTTATTCATCAAATAACGGATGATATCAGTGACTAATTAGTGATGAATGACGATGGTGAAATCAGTAAATAGTTTGGAGATATCTTCAAATGCATTGGTGATATCAGTAATAAAATTATATTATTAAACAGTTTGCGATATCGTCGAATTTTAATTTGTAATATCAGTGAATGTTTCACTGACTACAAAATAAAATGTGTCTTATGCTATCATCTTATTGCTGTTAGTGTAACTTTCTCATATCTTTCTACGAAAGGTATGGACTACAAACAATTCTGCAAGCTCGCTGAAATAAATGCAAAGCAGTAAAACTCTTTTTACAGAAATTATTACCAGAGATACGGTAAATAAAAGAACTGGAATGTTGCTATCCAATCTGGTTACTAAGAAAGTACCTGCCTTTAACGAGGTCTTAATCTTTGACAGGCATTCGTTCACAAAGGAATTCATTGTTCGTAGCGTGCAGAGAGACGCTTTTTACGTAGCAATAAGTTCTGATGATAGTTATACCAAAGGGGTTTAATTAACTTGATAAGAAAGTCAACGAAAATATATCTCACATTGTGACAGTGTACCTCAGACCGAAGATTTACGTAGGAACGCAGAATTTCATACAATAGAACTATTGTGCACACTACACAGATCGGTATAACACAATACCAACTTATTTATCCTTTGAGAATATGAAAGACCAGAGGAACTATGTTTGTGTCTAAGCAATATATGTATTCAACTTTACAACCAATTTCGATCTTTCAATATTTATGACTTGGAAGGTGTAATTTGACGTATATGGGATCCTGTTAATTTAGCGGCTGCTCTCTTTCGCTGTTATCGTGAAACTTCCTTTCACAAGGAAAGGCAGAGGAAGATACCGTCCTTAAATACATCGCAACAGGTGTGCTAATTCATTCTCTGTTTGGGTCAGATTTTTCTCATTATTAATGTAATCTCTAGAGAAATCGTTCAGAAGTTAATCTTTGGGGATCCCGCAATGAGTCTTGAATTATTATCAGTACCAGCACCAGAAAAAACGACTTCATTTCAGTCACAGGATGAACACTAGTCTGTGTGAAGGCTTGGGTATTGTTTGCATTAATCATAGGTAGTAGTTCGAATTTCATCAATCGGTTTTGTGTCCGATTGAGAACTTGTATGTTGATCATATAGTGTGTCAGTGTGTTGACCTTGCGTTTTAGATGGTCGCGACATGTTGAGGAAAGTCCTCTAGGTTTAATTTTGCAGGAAACCTTCTCATAGAATATATTTTGCTTATAATTTGTTGAATAACTTATTAGTCTTGAAAGACACAATTTTGGATGATACAAACAGTAAGCACATGAGAGTGCCCATCAATTGCAAATATGGTACATGAGCTTAGGTGACGTGGGTCAGCTGGCATGCAAAAAAATATCTCCCTATGCTTTACTGAAAGTTTGTGAGTGCTATGGATAATAATGGTTCATAGTTATTCATGTGATTTCGAGGGTCACTGGGTTCTAACACGTAATAGAGAAATATACCAGATATTCATTATGATGATGTCAGTCACTATATGGTACATGACACATCACTACTAAATGATTGAAAAATAAGAATTATACGTTGCTGACACTCACCGTATTTGTGCGGTGAATTGTTTTCTTTCCTCTGACAGAGGAAAAAAAAAACAATATCAGGATAAATTTATATTATAGACACCACATCGCATTCGGTGATTGTGGCAATTGGAACTAAAAGGGTTTGATGTTGTGTTGTTCCGATGAGGAAATGCTTTCAAAATATTGTCAACATGTTTGACATTTAGATCATATTTGCGTAATGACTTACTAATGGGCTCTTTGCATTTTACACGGTCAAAATTGATACAAAAATACCACGTGGACGACTATGTCTAAAAAATTAAGTGAAATCCTTCGGGGAAACCTCGTCCTGTAAATATAACCTATACTTTTCCTTGAGTTATTCCTATTTATTTATGACTATTTGCATGGACGACAACGCAAAACGGTGTTATAAAATAGCCACAGCAATCACAGCAATATATAAAAAAAATAACAAATGACTTACACACTGATATCAATATACGAAACAAATATTAATGATAAACATTTTATGATGAAATGCAAACATAAGGGACCATCGTTGGTACATTTCCAACGTAACTTGGGCTTACACGTAATAATCTTCGGCTTCACTGTATTTGCCTAAGATGTTATTTCAGGTATATTGCACGTCATGTAACTGGTGACATAGGTGTTCTTTTCGTTGTGAGTATCACGTGCCACAGTAGTTACCATTTTGCTTGATGGATGGGAACCTTTCAAAGGTCAATGGAGAACATCAGATAGGTCCCCTTATCTGTGATTCAACGAGTGCATTTGGAAAGTGTCTGACAAATGTTTCGATCGAATCAGTATTTAACCTGAGATTATCGTCACTTGTTGTGTTTCAAAGGTGAGTGAAAATAGCCTGCAGTAGAATATAAAAAAGGGTATCAGTATCAGACTGCAAAAAGTTTCCTAAGTGGTGATTATTTTCAAACTGTTTATCAATAATAGAGCTGTTTCCTGTCTGCTCGTCTTCGATAGGTCAGATGATCTGGATGGAGAATTTAAACGCCATGTTGTACGTCTGTTCTCCGAGAGTAGCTAGCCTCAAGGAACTGGAAGATCGCTGTCTCCATCTATCTGATATCCCTCAACATGACGTCACGAGGGACCTGATTCTATTCAACCACCAACGGCTGGCTGAAATTGAGTTGGGAAAACAACTGGAACAAAAGAAAGAAGAGCTAAGGAACGCGCTGAATGACCTGGAGGCAGAAAAGCAGAAAACTGACATGTTACTCCACTCGATGTTACCGAGACAGGTGGCGGACCAACTGAGGGAAGGAAAAAAGGTTGAAGCAGGTAGGTGACAAGATGGGAACTTTTTAATCATGACACGATTTATACGACGATTTTGTCCTTCAACTCCCCCTCTTATTCCTATTTTTCTGATTCAATATTTTTACACCGTGTGGTGACGGGAGGATTGCGACATCGACCTTGTTTAGGGCATGATGATTACATGAACAAATTGGTAACAAAAGTATACGCTGAGACGTAACAAAATCTAAGAAAAAGACAACGGAAGGAAATAACAATCTCCTCTTCAACTCGACATCATTTGTCCCAAATCTTTCTCATATACTTTTACACGATAATAATAGCCTGTATCACACAATCTATACGGCTGAAACAAAAAGAAAAAATTGTATATACATACTACGTCACTTTATGATAATGATATCCGGTGTGGCCATATTAGTCGGTCTGGTTAGATATAGACTTTCATAGTCGCATTTGTATATAATCAATGAGACAGTTACAATTTAAAATTGATAGCCTATTTTATATAATGATGATACTTTCAGTCTACGTAACCATGTTTACGTATATTATCTTGCTGTTAGGCATCATCACCCTCACCCATGAGAAAAATATAGACAAACTGCTAAATAGTTGAAAGATTGGGTGATTGCTAGACAGCAAAACACACGCTGCAATCACAATTTTCTATTACATAAATTTTGCAAGTTTGATGTACCTTTCGCAAATTAAAATGACAAAATACATGCGATGACATAGAGGGTTCACATAAAACGTTTTAACAGGTAACTTATCAGTTAAGTTGGTGAGAGCATTGACTAAGACTTACAGGAGTGATAAACTCAATTGAAGTATTTTCAACAGAATTTAAAACTGAAAAGTACATATTGCACCTGGAGACAGCGAATAAAACATAGCGTCGCATTTTTTTTTTCGTTGACATCTTGATTTTTAGGACTTGGGACCACAAATCTAACACAGCCAGTCTTCCAGAATTACCACTGTGAAAAGTTGTAAACAATTTTGGATACAACATTATGAAACTTGATCATTACAATTATGCTAAGCAGCACGTCAGACATTTGGTTTTCTGTTTTTAAAGTACATTTAAGGGGCAAAGAGTGAACGTGGTATTTAATTTCACCTTTGACCCATTTATGGCTCAAAGGTGAAACGAAATCCTCACCGTTTTGGCTTCTAACAAAATGCACCAACTTATTTCCTTACACTCACTTTCTAAGCCCTGGATAACAGTTACTCGCCGCTCATCTCCCTCATTCCCACTTACAATGCTAATGCAAAGCTTCTTTTTTTCAGATAGCTGCCACGGGGTGCAATTTGTCCAACGGTAAAGCCCTTGACAATCATTGAAAATTTTGTTAATTATTTATTTTGTTCAAATCACAAACAGGAAAACCTTTAACAGGCAAAATGGAATTAGATTCCATACTTAGAAGTTGACATTAAAAATAAATGAAAGATGTACGTGGTGGCGTTTAAAGTTAATGGGGGTTAAGAAAAAAACAATTTACGGCAATAATGTTATACTTTCTCCCTTCAAGTTAAGAAGAATCATCACATTTTGGAATAAAAGTATGTGTCTTGGATGGACATTAGCTCACCCCTAACATCCCTTGAAAATGAAAACAAAATCTTTTCCTGGCTGACTGCATTGATATTAATATCTGGCTATATCTTTGAAATACACATATTTTTAATTACTCATAGGCGTATTCCTATATTAAGTTAATTTTGTTATATTATTATTTTATATAAAGTTATATTAAGTTAACTTTGCAATTACCGCTACTAGTGAGCCTCAAATAAAATAAAATTCGTGAATGTAAAGGTCACTTCACATACAACTGTCTTCGAGAATTTCTCCTTTAAGCTACAGCAGATGAAGAGCAAAATAGATAAGAAAAAAAATGATAGCAAAAATGACATTTAGTGTGGCTGTAGAAACTTGAAAACAAAGGAGATTCCATATTTCTTAATCTAGTTATGTTAGAACTTATTGGAAGCAACACACAACACAGGAGGTAATAGTCAGACCGACGAGTCTATCCAATAGGCCTCTCAGAATTAGGTTACACCCGGCAGTCAGACTTTAATTGAAATTGATATTCTTCCCAAAGAGGAGATTAATATATGGTCTAGAAAATAAAGCCATTTTCAACATGAGTAAACAATTTTCGACACATGCCTTATTATTTGGAACACGCTTTCTCGCAGATGGCAATAGAAGACCTAAACATCTCTGCCTTTGGGTGGAATTAATTTGCTGGTGAAGACAAAAATCTTTTAGCGAAATCTAAAAGAAAAAAGTTTTCACAGACAGAAATCTGAAATACCGTATTACACCTTTAAGGAATGGATTAGAAAGACCAAACGGCTCGCCAAAAATTCTCAATATTAAAAATAAATAAATTAGTAGAGACTTGCTGACTCCTGATATCTTAATACGGTCTTGTAAACATGTTTTGTTTATGTTTCATGAACAAGTCATTAAGAGAGAATTTGGAGACGTTACAAATTGTAGGACGGCAGTCTAAGAAGCTATACGAGGCAAGGCTCATGGCCAGGGGCTACAACATGGTAGTTCCCAGGGTGCAAATTCTTTTCTTAATCACTTTAAGTTTAGTTTTTTTCTTCACGTGAATTAAAAGAAAAGAAGAATTTCAAGTGTGGGTGTCCATTTCAACAGGTCTGAAGAACATTTGAACCTACTCCCATGTTGCAGTTACTATAATGAGAGACAAAAACTGTTGCATTCACTACGCGCGTCTTCAGAACGTATGGAAGAGCAACCTTCAAAGAGACATATTTTGAACATATGTACTTATTGTGTAAGCTTTCAGTAATTAGTGGTAATAGTAACTCTACGGGAGAATTGTTTATTCAATCACTGGGGTAATCAAGAATGAGATTCCGTTTCTCGAACGTGACAGTGATTACTCTCCGACAAATACCGCAGAATGTTTTGAAAAATATACGTTCCTTCATCGTAATCTAGCATTCCGTCCGCACAGACTGATATGGAGGCTTTTTACCTGACCGCATTGCGTTTCGATTTGGCATACTGGACGCTCACTGCTCATGCGCAGATGTTTTGTTGTCGATATGTGAACGCACGGCACGTCCCTTGTTACGACTGGTCGGCATTGGACGCCTGGCCATCAACATTGACCACAATTAATTCGCAATAGATTACCAGAAATTTCATATTTAATAATAACATGAAGAATACAATAGACCGAAACCAAATTATTTTCAAATATAAATGAAACCTAAAGGCTATAGTATGACAAGCAAGTGTAAATGTACAGATACATTCAGCTTATTAAAAGTAAACTATTCTTTAGAAAAAGAAGGACATTTGGAAAAAATTAAGCAATTCGTTTTATCGCAAGTTTAATATATTAATGAATACGATGCAATGCGCTACTGGTACGTCGCAAAATGGAGATCTGAAGGAACTGTGTGCGTGAAGAAATGAAAAAGAAAATTATTTCTGCCAAAGATTATGTTTAATATATTACACAGTGCTAATTTTTCCGGCTCCTGTCTGGTCTAGTGCATATCATATCACATATAATCTAAGAAAAAGTTAAGTATTTCAACAAGTGTGTGGAAGGGACCCCTATGCTTATCAAGGACTGTAAAAAAACATCAGCTAAAAGTTACAGTTGAAGGATTCTTTTTCCTGTATCTTTGAATGCAGATTCCTCAAATTTAATAACGTCTGCCACGTATTACCTCCCTGAAGGATTGCACAAACTGTGAGGAGCCTTACGTTTCTCAGATTTGACGTCATAGTGTTCTCCCTGCAATATGACGTTGAATTACACTTCACAAGAACGGTTGGAATACTTTAGGGCAGTCTTCCTCCTTTTTTGTACATAGTTTAGAGGGTTATTGCTGATATCACTTTACAAATACGATGGATATTCCGTAGAAACCTTCAAGTGTAATTTAATATTTAACGTATAATAGAGATATCCGAGGGACTTCCATCCTTGCCTCGAATTAAGTCATTCTGTCAATGCGACTCTAGACCTCCAGTGAATCTACGGTAGATGAAAAGAGGGACAACAGTAAGCGTCCTTGTAAAGCTTGTCAGCATTTGGAAGACCCAGAAGGCTTGACTTTTATTTGACATCCTGCTCCAACTTGTGGAGGTAAAACAAGTGTGATGTCGCAGTTACAATAAATTGGTTTTGTTTTAACAAATGTTATAATCTACTGTTAAACTTAGGAAAAATGATGATTTCTCTTTGAAAAAAAAGTGTAAAATGCCTTTAAATGAGTACTAGATATCAAATATAAACCTATACCTCTCAATTTAATAACAATAACTAAAGAATTATCATATTTACGTCAGATTAGACAAACATCTTCAGAGACTACTTGTGACTAGAACAATTGAGGACACTTAATAACTATACCTCTGATCAATAGTGTGAAAAACATTCAGCAATACCAGAGCTTTGAAATTTCCAACAATTTACACCTGTGATCCATTTGCGCAATATAACACCATCGTCACCAAATTTATTTTCTTTTAGCAAAAATAAACCGTCTCGACCCTGAAGTTTGATCATTAACTGACGCGGTGAAAGCGGAATCCGTTATTTGACAAACTTTAGAGTCGAAACGGGTTATGAGCCTACAAACATCAATGTAAAGGAATTAGTTCATCTTCTTCAATCCACATTTATGAAAAAAACGAACACTTTCATAAAAGTAATGAACAAACTGCGGTGAAAACGATTTATGACAAGTGTACTGGTCAGTAACATTCTAGTGACAGCCAAAACTCGTAGACGGTTTCTAGACCTGCGTCATTTTTATTATTCACTACAAACTGGCAACTTTCGTCGATGAGCAATGACAGGATTGCGCACTATATGCACCTAAACATTCAGGTTAGTATTCTAAAATTAATGTAATGCAAAAGACGATAGAACGTACAAGTAAATTACTGTGCACAAACCTAAATGAACGCAATATGGGAATTCACTACCCATTTTAAAGCAAGAAGTAGCTGTAGATTGAGTCATGTAACTTTAAAAGAGAGGAGAAACAATTGCTATGACACTGAAATTAATTTGAGGGCTGATTCTATAACCGTGAAAAACTGGTGATGCTTGATTTTTTTCTCATGATACGAAACCATTTCTTTTCGGTTATTATTTGTACTGTCGTTACTATAGCTTACACTAATAGGCCTTGTGCTGTGAATAGAAGCAGCACTGCCAAAGAATTAAGCTTAAGCCTATTTAGAACATCACCTATACCTTTAAGGAACATGAGGCTAGAACTTAACGATTTCTTAGTTTTAGAAACAGATGAGCTGATGGCGTCTGACAACTTTCGTTTCTACCGGAAACCAAAGGATTCACATAAGAAGAAACACGTATTGCTCTCATTCATGTTCTCAGTCTTGTTTGGGATCAACATGATGTTCTATCCAAACACGACTTAGGCTACGATATTTCTTTTCTGAGGCAGTATAAGGTGCAAGTGCAAGAAAGTTACCCTGGAATGTAGATCAGTCAGCAACCCGGAAGGTTTCTCACACATAAATGCATTCGAAAACATAACTGGATTTGCAAACCAATGAACAGAGTCAGACGACTGGTTTTACTGTAGCTGAAAAAAAAAACACATGTGGGACCATCTCATAAAGGATTTGAATCTACCAATTCAAGTTTTTAGAAGCAGTGGCTTTCTTCACCATTTTTGGTTAGGGATGTAAGGTATTAATTTTTTAGACTAACTTTTTCTTTGGCTTGGCTTTCTTTTTCTTGAATTGTATATCTAGTAACAGTGCAAAGACCATCTTGAGTTTCAGTGTGTTCAGTGTAACAATATATTGGTGAATTTTCGAGAACAAGAATTGGCTTTTTTGAAAACTCACCTGATTTGGTTATTTACGAACGACTCACTTACATGTCTCAGCATTACAAATGGACTTACATCTCAAGCTTAGTGACTCCGTCCCGCCCAATACCTGACTACCGTTACTACTTCCCTCTCTGTAGGTGTTTGAAATAAAAATCCAGTGTAAAACTGAAATTTTTAAAGCACTTTTAAAGTGCTGGATTTTTTTATGAGTTGCTTAGGTCAGTTTGAAAAGTGAAGAGAGTTGCTTTGTTTGGGTTTAGAGGTGAAATTGTCTAATTGTGATATTGTAACGGTGACAAATTGTTGCAAGAGGTCTTTGTGTTTCTTTTAAATTGAGCCCTCTTTTAGCCTTACAATTGGACACCACTAAAAATGTAGATTCTTTAGGACACATCTCTTATACCATTGTAATGTTCTTTTAAAACAGTCAAGACGTAAGAAATGCAAAAAAATATTCATGTAGTTGTGTCCTCCGGGTGACATCACAACGCCCCATAACTCAATGTACTATTTTTTTAAATAAATATTTCTTCAAAATTTCGTAACTTTCGAACGGAACATGCTATTGTCATATGGCTTTTCGAAAAAAAATGACATTTCATAAATTGACATTTCATGAAAATACCAATTTATGAAATGCCAGTTTCCGTCAGTGACCAGTCCCTTAAATAAAGCTTCTCTGTAACTGGCCAGATGGTCTGGCAGACGTCCCGTCTAAGTACTTTCTGATCTAACTACGTTACGGGTAGGTTTCATAATCTGGCAAACAGTCGAAACGAAACCTAGCTTCAAAGATTATTAGCTCTAGCTAATGTCTGAAATTTCTTGAGTGAAACAATGAATTAACTAAATCTTAACAAGTCTTTGTCCACATTCTGTAGATGTTCCACCATGAAATAAGAGAATGCCATCCCTACAATGAGATAATTTTAAGAATTATGGTCCAATTGGCATAATCTGTGCATAACAGTATCGCATGCGTTAGGAAACCAATCTATTATTTAGAGAGAGAATTCGTTGTTGAACTTAAAGCAGTTCTTTTTACAAAAAGTTCAGTCAACTTACACAGGGACGTAGATGCATTTTGGTTAGTACAGTTAGTTTCCTTCTTTTGCCTTTTCGAAGACTTCACGACTGCTCTCTAGTGCCTTCTCTTGGAGGGGGGGGGGGAGGGAACGTTGCTGCACGTGCCGATAACATCAAGTGTTACTTAGGAGTTATCGTTTTTATTCCTAGAGTGGCTTGTAAGAAATTCAACACTCGATTAAAATCTTTGACACTTGTGCGTTGTTTTATTTCACTAGGAAGCACGAGCTAATTCACATATTCTGATACTTTTCTCTTGGAGATCCGTTGCCACTGATTGTGGGTGTATCAACAATTTTTAAGTTAGCCAAAGAGACAATGCTTATACGTGTTAGCACGAATCGTGTGGCTGTAAGTGGACAAGAGTCCAAGGGAGAGAACAAATCACGTCACAGTATAATCACAGTATAATTTTCTTATCTTCTTTATGTTTTTTTTTTTATTTTATCAATGTCGACTTGGTAGTCATTGTGATTTGAGACAGCAATGTAGTTTTCAAAGGTAAATAAGGCAAAGCGCTCTCATGCTTTTGGGTTGACTTTCAGCCTTGGTGTGACCGTTTCTTACTGCCTTGCATTTTTCTCTTTTTGTGGTGCATTTTCTATCTTAATAGGGGAGAAAATTTTTTAAATTTATACTTGTTTCTTTTTATTTATTGTTTAATTTTTTAGGCAAAATTATAAGCAAACGAGTAGAAAGAAAAAATGTTTGGAAAAGATGTAAAGCACCTTCTCTGGAATAGTTGATGGAACAAGAAAGAGGCTGTAAAAATCGGTTTCGCGCTGGTTGCAGGTGTTGTAGGGATGATTTTATCACTAAGGCAGAAGACTTTTGTAAAATGATGAGAAAGACAGTTGGAAACGGCTCGCACCAACGCTGTTTTCACCTACCACTGACATTTACAAGAGCCATCAATAAACATTGAGTACCCTCATTGAATTTGTAATTAAATATTTCGTTATTTTCTTATGTTTGTGTAATTTTTTAAACGATAGAGACATGATGAGTACATTTCTGTCACGTCACTTCGAAAACATGTAATGAAAACCCACTATCTTTCTATACCAAATATCGAATATATTTGGTATAGAAAGATACATTTCCAAAATATTAAAATTAAAAGTGAATACTGCATTCATATGTCTAACGCAACTCTAGAACAATAAACTTCACATACAAACTTTACAGAAAGCATTCAGTGCGTTCAGTTTTTTCTATGTCGACAAAGATCGAGCAGATTATCAGATTTCAGGCATGTTAAGTTTTTCCAAAGGAAAATTCCGAATGAATCTCTTCATTTTGACCCCAGAAGAGAGACAATCATGTTCCATTCTTAAGAGAGGTAACGCCTAACCGTTTGCTCGATAATGCTTAACCTGTTTTAGGAAAGAATCTTTAATATCTCATAGAATCAAGATTTTCATGTTGAACCGGAAAGTGAGAGGTACTCAACTTTTCCACAATAGCAAAAACTTAAAGAAGACTTTAATTTTAGCTATTGCTTTGTCTATCACTTTGTACTATGTACATAGTACATGTACCTTCAACAGAAAATTTGATTCCACTGAAAATGGATGTACACTTCTATAAACCATTGTCATATTTTCGGAATGAAATCTTGTTAAGTGAAGTATATCTTGCTTTTCTAACAAAATGTCCGACGCCATGAAGTAAAATATATTGCTGATGTTTATGTTATTATTAGGCACTCTCTATTATTAAGCATTCCCTCATGAAAGGAGGACGCAGGTTGTTCGATAGGGATGAAAAATAGGATGGAAGATAGGAGATGATCTAAGTTCCTTATAAGGGACATTTTCCTTCTCCTGAAATCTAGTAGAACTGATAAGCTGGATTAAATATTAACGTATGGCACACTAGCAACCACAGACCTATAAAACTTAAGTGACCCGGGTAATGAAATTGTCTTGTGCACGACATCAATGATAGGTCTTGCGTTATCACTATACGGTTGCCAAAAACAAACCAAAAAAATAATAATAACGCTTTTCTTTAAAATTGCCTTGGGGGATTAGTGTTTTAATCGATTTCATGGAATTATGAAAATAAAAAATAAAAATACTGCACTACATTGAGATTAAATTCAGGTTTGATATGAATTCATTCCCAAAAGACGGTATTTGTATTTGACAGTTAATTTTTGTGATTTTGGCAGAAAATACTTGGTGCGTAGATGCGATGCAGTTTAAATTCTGTTTCAAGAGGCACACTTTCTAAAGAATAGAAGATGTCTGGTGGCTTTCATTCTTCAGTGTCCCATGTGACAAAAAAGTAGTAAGTTTGGGTTTGATATTCGTTGAACTAACCTAAAGAATTAAAAAGCCTACAATAGTTCAGATGTGGTGCACTGCTGGGTGGAAGTAAAGATTATTTTTGAAAGGCCTTAGCACAATATTATATTCATCTTTTTAATGGTAAATACAAGGCAATGCGGAAGCTAATTCTTGAGGCTAATGAACTTTGAAACCATGACACTAAATACTCAACTTAAAATAAAAGAAGACGCCAGAAGTTCTAATTTCGTTTATATAATCTTGCAGACATTTAACACATATTAGCAAAATGTTAGATTTTCTGCTAACTTTTCTATTTGTCACATTTATAACAAAAGCAGAAGGCAAAATCTGAGGGATGACTTAAATGAGATCTAGGCAAAGACTGATCGAAAGTCGGTTTGCAGAAAGTTGACATAATTGGCAGTAATCTAGCAATCTGCCAATTATGTTAATTATGGCAATCTGCCAATTATGTTAATTATGACAATCTGCCAATTATGTTAATTATGGCAATCTGCCAATCAGTATTGGCATCTGGCAAATGTGTTATGGTTCACTAGTCCGCGGGTGAACTTTACTATACTGAACTACGACAAATCATGGAGTACAGGGCAGAATTCCGGTCGTCGTAACAGCTTCCTACTGAAAGTGACATTTATAAACTGGATCGTTGTAAGTAACTGTTAATCGCCTCAATCAAACCACTGAAGAGACAGAATTACACTGGTGTGAATTATTTCGAATGGAAAACTCTAATGAAGTGGAAACACATTTCCTCCATCCACAAACCTGTGAACGTTGAATATTAATATTGTTTTATCACAGTCAGTCACTGTTTACACAAATTGCCCCTTTCTTATCCAAACTACTTTATTAAAGAATGCCACCTCAGGCTTTTAAGAGGACCATTCGCTTTACAGGAAGGAAAATTCTCCGTGTCTTTATGCCACTTGCCATTTGCTTGCAAAACAATCGCAAGTAGGCTCAAAAGGTAAACCCTTTCTTATAATGAAAATTCCGGACAATTGCTCAGACATCTAGTGAGAAAAATATCAAGTAAAGAGGAGACTGTTGAATAATCCTTTGAATGAACCGTTGAATTAGGTTTAGATACAATTTCTCTCATTCTCGTAGATGAGCAACTTAACCCCTTTCAACTGACTCTTTTCTCAAATTGTCATTCGTCCCTACTTGATTTTGAAAACTAAAAATCTTGCAATTCTGTTCTCATTTCCCTTTTAAGTACGGTACTTTTAATGATATTGCTGAACTTCTAATTCCTTTTTGCGCAAGCTGTTATGCTGCAAAATTAAGCAATTAAACAACAAAAATGACATCACGTAATGAAAAAGAGCCATTTATGAATCAGCATAGATCGAGGAGTATAATTACTGTTTAGTGACTGATAATGACGTGAAGGTTCCATTTTTTTACTACTACATTCAACTCTACTGACAAATTTCAGTCGTGGTGCTAGTTGTGCTCTGATCAACCTTGTTTTAGTTGTTTTCTACTCAGAAATGTTTGTCTTGGTGCTAGTTGGCTCCTTCCAGCAATGTAGGTCAGGGTGCTATTGACTCTGTTTAACAATGCTAGTCAGGTACTGGTTGTTCTCAACTCATCAACGTCAGCCGGTGTAAATTTGTAAGTAAACATAGAGCAAAACGAATTTCTCTGTAGAGTTGCAGGTAAACGGAAATTATACTCTAACAGAGAATCAGTAGGCGAATAGGACCTCATTGAGTTAATGTCACATTTCATGTGGCAAAGCCTACGCTCTGAATCCAAACGGAGAATGATGTTAACCGACCAGAACATCGTAATTGCTGAACACATGCAGATGAAATTACATCACGTAAAGAGGGAGTTTAAGTTACGAAACAACTGTCCCTAATTAAAGAAGTTCTAATGAAAAATGTAATCTTACTTGCAAGTCAGTAATAAATACGAATAATGAAATCAAGTAAGAAAGATCGTGCCAAGTATCAGATTAAGTTATGACGGTCATTAGGTTATTTTGTTAAGTTCACCTACGTATACATACGACTTAACTTAGTGATGATATTTTCCAGAATACGGTGCAATAACAAATTGAATGCCTAAGGTTAGCTTTATAGGAGGTGTTTATGACACTATAACACTGTACGTGAAATAAAATCACGAGTTTCAAAGCTGTAAAATGTAAAATGTTGGATTTTGACAATCTGTGACGTGACCGATGTGCCCCAGTTATCTATCTCTACCGGGTAAGGAAACGATTACAAGCTAAAGTAGGAAGGACGCTGGTAACGAGTGAGTCGTCATGAAACTTCAACTAACAGTAATACTCATCCACAACACAGCTTAACATAGTGGTATTGATATAATACTTCTCAAATTTTCATAACTAATATAATTATCCTTCAAATGTTCAGAGGAACCAAACGAACATTGTAGATGATCCCCTTCCTGACTTGATAATGCCCAGGCAATTTATTGAGAATATGGTTCATTCACAGCAACTAACAGGTATACCACAGGCAGATAGACACTTAGCTGCAAACAGAAAACTCATCAGGCGTTCAAGTCAGTTGCAGCAACTAAGAGACTAATCCCAGTCGATTCGTCGACCATAAAAGTCAATTGCAAGTCATAGAAAACATACAATTCCGCTGCAACAACTAACAAATGTGTCACTGAGAGACACTAAGTTTCTCCTAGACGACTCATCAAACCTGCAAATCAGTCACAACAATTGCAACAACCACACCCAGATGAGTCATCAAGCCCACAAGTCAGCTACAACAAGTAGCAGATGGGACACAGACACAATATATATCTAGCATACAAGTCAGGTGCAACAAACAACATATGCCCCACAGGGAGACACTCAACTTCATCCACACGACTCGTTAAGTTCACAAGTCAATTGCCACGACTAAGAGGTATACTGCAGAGAGACACTCACCTACTCCCATACAAATCATCAAAGCATACAAGTCATGCCATTGCCAACAACTAACACTTGCACCATATACAGACACTAAACTATTTCTTAGTTTGTTATTCTTTAAGTGTACGAATCAGTTACAGCAACTATCGGAAGATCCGCAGAGCAAAAGACCAAACTAATTTCAACATTCTTCACCCGTTTTACGTCAGAAACAGTGACTCGAAGAAAATGAGCTAATATTTTCCGCACATATAGGTGCTATGACAAAAATGAAGGGGCCTATAAGTCTAATCTTAGTGGTGGTTAGACGTATTGGTTAAATTTACTCTCGTCTTTGGATTAACGAAACCTGACATAGGCACACAATTTTCATAATTAATTGGTCCTACATGAATTCGCGACAGGGCAGGGAGCAGAAGGAGAGGAAAGGAGGAGGATGAAAAGGAAGGGGGTGAAAAGGAGGGGTGAAAGGGCGGACGACCGGCTGGGAAGGGGAATGAGGCATATTTTTTATTTTTCTGGCGGAATTGTTGTACATGCATCGGTTACCAAAAGGTAACTGCATTTTAAACTTTAAGTTCTAATGTTTAATATTATGACATTGCCGGGGTCAGCGGGCAATGAACTGTTAAGAGCGCACGTTCCGTCTCTATCATTGTTTTATACTTCTTGTATGAAAGGTAAAATAACGGGACAAAATAGTAAAGCTTGTTAAAGTAATTTATATCTTGGGAGTAACAGGATAGGGAACTGCGTGTTTATAAAGTGTAGATTACATGCAGAGGAAAAACTGAAGAACGGTTCCCCAATGTTAGCAAATGCGAAAAGAGATTTCATATCTAATAAAACTAGTTACCTTGCTGTAAGTTAAACATCTGAAAAAAAATGAAATCTACTTGCGCTGCAAAATGAGTCTTCTTGTCTGCAAAATTACTATTGTATATTGCTACATTCTCAAAACATCCATACTAGAAAAAAAAACATAGGACCTTGTATGTAGAGAATTCTATTTAGAGGCACAGTCAGGACTGTTGTGTAAACGACCTTCATATCTTAAACGCAAAAATACAAATCCAATGCTCTCTTTCCGAGTAAAACATTTTTTCTTTCATGTTATCGACCTCTAAGGCTTCAACCATTGCCTGGGAGAACTGAGGGTCTGGTCAGTAATCAAATTCTCAATCTCGGCACTCATATGCTCCTTAAGTATTTTGTTCATTTGATGATCGATCGCAAAAATTCCCAGATAATAATGTGTGAAACAGACCCTGCATGAGAAAGTATTTGATCAGCCTAGTTCAAATATTAAAGGACGTGAACAAATATTACTTCTTAGGAATTTTAACTAGAGGAGCTATATTATGCAATAAATTCAAACAAGTGATTGTTTTAATATCGCCTATTGCAGACGTATTTTGTGTCGAAAAAGGGTGATCGTGCTTTGGAATGCACCGAAGAAACAAATAGCAGAAAAGATGTTAGTTACTCTGCTCTGTTCCTCGACGTAAACCAATACAATGATCGAATAGCAGCTTATTATTTCTCTTCTTCACCCACCGCTTTATGATTTGATTATTGCAAGATACGCCTCACTAATTCAACACAAAATGTGCACAACTGTGTGCTGATTTTTAGAAATTTTAGGTCAAGAAAACAGAGAAATTCATTGACATTTCTGCTGTCAGTGGCACTGTGACATCATCATTCAACTTACTCAAGTTGGTTTACAGTTCAATTTAGACAAAACTAGCAACACCCTTCTTTGTATTTCAGAAGTGTTTAACTTGAATATAAGGACAATACGTCTGAATGAACTTTGGGTAGGTGTTTGTCAAACACTTCTGCTTCATTTTGATAAGCATATTCCCAAGTTTTCCGTCTCCTTTAAGGTAGGTTGTTGACAGCAGACGTCTTACTCTCTTGCTTGTGAACACATTATCCATTGACCGAAAAAGTCAGTTTGAAGATGCCGCTGTAGTTCTTTATTTGTTTGAAAGATTATTACGAACGTTCCCACCTTACCCCCTTACCAAGAAAACATTTCATTCTAATTTGAATTACATTTACTTTGAAGAAGACTCTCAGAATTTCTGGTCAAAGCAGATACAAAAATGATACAGCACATCATTACCGATTATGTCTCCAGGCTAAATGTGATCGACATAGTCTAGTCTGACCATCAGTGAAGGGTAGCGATCACACATATATTGTTCAAGTTGACTGCTACCCGTTGTTAATGGAAAGAATAAATAACAGGATCATTTTGATAGGAATGCCAAAGGACAGCCAGAACTCTTCCAGTAGTCTGGGGTTGCGATAGATTTTCACGTATTGAACGGAGCGAGATTATGCCAGTATTTTTCTCCTCGAGCGAAAGTCCAATAAAAAGAATAAATAAATATCGTTCGACTAATATTTGATTACACGGTGTAAAAGAAAAAAAAAACGATATACTTTAAAGTTGTTTCTCGGGGAGAGAGTTATCAGAGATATACCCCCAGATTAAATGATAGAGAATAAAGGTTATGGAGTTAAGGGGCTTGCCCTCACGTGACTTCGACACTCTACATGTTTTTGTTTCTTTTAATTGACGAGGGATTTAGGCATTCCGTCTAAAGGACCAGCAGATGCTTGGCAAACGTATGTGCAGGTCAGTGTATTTTGAACAGTGGGTCCATGAATGATGGGACCAATGACGTGATGATTGGAAGTGACAATCATTCCTCTGACATCAACAGGTCTAGGTCTATGGTCCACGCTGGATGTCTCCCTTTGTGCAAGCTATATATAGGAACAAAAACTACCGGTATCTACATTCCAAGGACATCAACAACAACTAGATACATCCCACGTCTTCCAGTATGGAGATCGTAATGCGTCATAACAGTTTACACATATGTGTGTCCACGTAAATGTACAAATACGTATTCCTCGATATGAACACCTTATATACGAACATGACGAGATGCAAAAGAAACATTAAATCACGGTGGAGCATGACGTCACTGATGAATTGATCATTGTCAAATTGATTGGTGACATTGTTTAACTTGGCCGATTTAATTGTTTTCTTCCATCTAGGGCGCTGTGCGTTCTGAAATGTCTAGAACTTTATATCAACCGATATGATGAAAAAAACACAATAATCGACCCAAACATTGTGCAGCAAGCTAAGAAGAGTAAGGGGTTGTCAATGCTTCAGGTGGCTTAATCGTTTGTGCACTGTAACACTGTATAAAATATCTTTTGTTGTTCGATCCAAGTACGCTCCAATAAAATAAAAAATATATGTTTCATTAGAAGTGGACGATTTGAAAGACGGAGCCACCCTTCCTCCTACTCTCACTGGGCAAACCTTAATACCAGATTTACGTTTCTTGTTCATTAAAACATTTTAGAGATACACCAACAGCTATTGTGGTGCTCAATAGACTGGCTCATGTTTTTCAACCAGGAATTTATGTTGCTTTTTTTAAATGAAAATAGTAACCAGGGGTCATAAAAAACAAATACAAAAAGGATGCAACCCCTTAAACGGATAGGCATTGCCCGATATTAATTGTCGTAGTTATCATGAAGTGTGTAAAATAGCTTTTCAATGCATCGGCGTACCGCTATTTGAGGTTTACCGCTTTGTGACATCCTTGTGCAAGCGAGTGTTTTCAACATTACAAATGTTTCTTTTTTCGCAGGTGAGTTTTCAATTGTGACTATTCTCTTCAGTGACATCGTGTCATTCACCAACATATGTGCGGAATGCCGACCAATTGACATTGTCAACATGCTCAACGCCCTCTATGTAAGATTCGACAAGCTGACCTCAGTGCATGACGTTTACAAGGTACGAGCACAGAAGTAACCTAAACTTAAAACATTATCCGATTTTAACGTAACTTGGGGGATTTTGTAACTACCCATATCGATAATATGATCGCATGATCTGAAACTGTTTGACCGAGTACATCATAATTAGTACATCATAATGCACTGTCATTGCCAATGGAAGCAATACTGCTAAATTTTGTATCTAGTCGTGCGTACTAATGGTTGTAAGACTTACACCCTTTTGAACCTAAATGTTCTCCAAATGAACTCACCACTTTCAACTCGTTGGTGGAATCTTTTACAATGCTTGCACATTTGTCTACACAAGTTAATTACTTTTATCATATTTGCAGCTTTATCAGTTTACAAGAAGACATTAATGGTCCTTAATCGCCTCACATTCAGTTTCAGCAGAAAACAAATGTGTAGGGCACCGAAAGTTTAGTTCTCTCACATTTGCTTGTAAAAAGCAAGAACCTTCTGTACTTTGAATTACAATAAACCAACAATCAGTGAGAAACAAACTTTTATAGGAGGCGCAAAAAGAAAAAGAGAAACCAACAATATTGTTCTAAATTTGGAAGAAAAATGATAACCTTAACGTGTAGTGATAATTTGTAATTTCCTTAATGTTCTTCTTCCTTCACTGCAACATGTTGTACTTTGAGGTATTTTGTTGTAGGTAGTTTACTTAACAGAGTTGTGTCGCACCTTTATTTTAATGAGGCTTTTAAGAAAAATCCCACAAAAGACTGCGGTAGCGATCGGATTAGGGCAAAATCTGTAAAAGTGAAAGCCTTCCGGAGACTCCTTCAGTGTAAATATGGCATGAAATTGCATTCGAGTTTCATCTCTCAAAACAAATATCAATCACGTGTGACCACAACGAGGCGCTCTTTCAGTTAATCATTATTACCGATTCACACTATTGTCGTTGCAACACAATACATACTGATTGCATCGCAAACACCATTTGGAAATGGGTAATAGAATTTTCTTGATTATTTACCATACCGAAACCATCAGGACGACACACAAAGACTTCCTGCGATATTAATACAGGAACAATCTGACATATGTATTGACAATCTGACATATGTATTGACAATCTGACATATGTATTGACAATCTGACGTATGTATTGACAATCTGACATATGTATTGACAATCTGACGTATGTATTGACAATCTGACATATGTATTGACAATCTGACAAATGTATTCTACTTTTTTACATGCAGGTGGAGACTATTGGAGACGCGTACATGGTAGTCGGAGGACTGCCAATACCGGTCCCTTCACACGCTGATAGAATAGCTAACATGGCTCTAGGTATGACAGTAGCCTGTCAAGAGGTCATGTCACCTGTGACGAGGGAACCGATTAAGGTTTGTAACAGATCATACAGTAACCTGTCTTTTTCAATAACGGCAATATGACTAGAAATTGGTGATCAAGACTTCCAGTGGCCAATTCCTACAACTTTCATTGATGTTAAAAAATGTAAAAAAGAAGGAATTGGTTTAGAAAGTGAGGGACTTTTTTTTTTTGCAAACAGCGAATCGTCTAGAACTTACCCCCCCCCCCCCCCTTATGATACGTGGACGCTGAATGTCTCTGACATCAGCCAACCACGAGTTTTTGCAAATTACATTATTCATGTCAATATCAAGTGGACGGACAAAGAATATTAGACAAATCTTATGTTAATGACCAATTGATTTGAAAAATTAAAAAAACTGAGACGGTTTGAGTTAACAATCTGCACCTCGTACAGGATATGGAGGTGCACCGTTTTAGACACATTGCCATGGTGACACAGTTGGTAACTGTATAACAGAATCAAATTAATATCTGAATTGCTGTTAGCTCTTTTCGCTATGGGAAGCTCCAGGCGACAGGTGCCTGTCTTTAATTAATCTGCGTCACCCCTAACCCCCCCCCCCAAAAAAAAATACAGAATTAAGTTCAAATACCATAGGTATTTCAAATAGTGAGATAGTATAAATTCTTGTAACCATAAAGCCAAAGGGCTTTGTGATTCCTTGCCATATGGTTATATTATAACAAACATGAATTACCCACATGACAAGTATTAGATCAACTACAGTTATTGTGCTGGAAACACCACATTAATGAGCCTTTACCCCAAATGACCTATTTTTGGTGACCTCAAATGACATTCAACTTCCACCAAGGCAATAGGGATCACCTACCCAGTATGGCCAACCCACATATCAAGTATGACATCAGTCATCATCACCCTTACGGAGATAATGTGTTTGCAAGGCATATCTACAAAGCATATCTACTTAATAAGACCAACCTATACAACAAGTATGACATCAGTCACATTTACCGTTCTTGAGATATCGTGTTTACGCGGTTTTAAAAATTTGACCTCTGGTGACCTCAATTGACCTTTGACCTCAACCAAAAACAATAGGGATCATCTTCTCAATCTGATCAACCCACACACGAAGTAAGAGATCAGTCACAGTCACCCTATTTGAGATATCGTGTTTACAAGGTTTTCACAGTTTGATCTCTGACGACCTCAAATGACCTTTGACCTCAACCAAAAACAATAGGGATCTTGTACTCAGTATAATCAACCCCACACACCAAGTATGACATCGGTCATGGTTACACTTCTTGAGATATTGTGTTTACAAGCAAGGCGTCACATACACAAGCATATACGCACACACAAACATCCGCACACCACACACACACACGCACACACACGACATCACCATTGCATAGATTCCTTTTGCCTTCGGCAAGGAATCAAAAAGTAAAATCTGGTATAATCGTCGCAGTAAATAATAAAATCACCATGATTGCAAAACAATGAAGAACTATGAATGCACCAGGAAATGACATCTTAACAACCCGATACACTTAACGATCAACAGCCTATTTCTGTTAATGTTCAATTTCATTGGAACTTAAGATATTGAACAACAAAAGAAAAAAATAAGGAAAAATGCAGCAAAAAGGTGGCGCTATTGTTCTACCCAAGAAAGAGAGGACTGTTTATTCGCGTGCAAAAGAAAAAAAAAAGACACGAAAGCTTTGCCACTTTATATATCATTTCAATGCAGACATTCCATTGACTTTACTCTATTTCAGAATTTTGTAGACGGTAATACCTTAGATATTTGTTGAGAGTTTCCTTGATCAAGTGAGGCTCGTTGCTATAATTATTCATGACGAAATTTTGTACAGTTGTGCAAAATAGAAAGCTCATAGAAAGGTCCGTACAAAAGTAGCATAGGTTGAATAAAAGTTAAGATGCTAAATGGGCCGTTGTTAGTGCCCAGAAACTTAATTTGAATGTATACTTAACCTGTCTGCTGTTTCAGCGATAACATTTGCTGATTTTGACAATCGTCCAAAGCATATAGAGCTAAAAACATACATGCCCAAAGTTCATTACAGCCAATGCTGTGCCGCAGGGTTGTTACGAATTTTTATCTTTTGATATCATTGACTTTACAACAGAATGATGGAGGTACCTGAAATCCAACTGACGCTAAATTCACCCTTTTCATTAACAAAGCAGCACACGGTTGTGGACTGGAGCACGAGATAAATTTACTGAATATAGAACATGTTGACAGGGTTATTCATACTCTTGCTTCCAATAATTCTAAGCAAAAGAGAAAAATAGATATTACTTTTGAGTCAGATTTAATAAAATTCATGCTACAGGGTAGGTGCTGTGATACTGAGAACGAGGTAGAAGTCCACACTCGTCAGCATGTAAAGTACATGTACAGCACACGCGCAAGACCCACAATTCAACAGGCTGTGACACTTAAGGCTGGTGAAATTCACTAGACTCTGCAACTTTGTCAAGACTTCTTCATATACGAATAATACGAAAATCCTCACATGTTAATCAATGTCAGTGTGCCGCTTTAAATAGATGGCGGTATTTCCATATTCATGCTAGGATTCCTATGTAAATAGCGGACCCTAATTTAGGCAAGGAAAAGTTTCCATTTAGAAGACATTTCTTGTATGATAAAAAAAAAAAAAATTCTGGATGCTCTCAAGACATGATTCTTTACAAAGTTTCACATAATATCAATTCTTATTTAATAATTTATATTTTAATGCCCAGATTCGAGTTGGCATTCATTCCGGTCCTGTGGTAGCAGGAGTTGTTGGACGTAAAATGCCGAGGTACTGTCTGTTTGGGGATACTGTAAATACAGCCTCTAGAATGGAAAGTCATGGACTGCCTGGAAAAATACACATCAGCTCATCTTCTTGTCAGTAAGTTTAAAAGTGTGTACTTTCTGCTGACATTCTGCGAGAAGTTCGTTCATTGCACTTTGCTCAATCCGGGAGCTGTTATTAGCTGATAACAGCACAATCCATTAAAATACCTCGAGAAAGAGTCGAACCAAGCATAGGTGAGACGAAAAAAAAAGGAACAACGACAACAACAATAAAACAAATCAACAAGCCCAAAGCAAAATGTGTCTGATGCATTCAAAGACAGAACAGACATTTTGGTGTTTTCACCATAGGCAATGACTGTTCCTCTATTCCATTTGTTCCTGATATTAACTTTGTTTTTAAATGTTGGATTGCAAATAATTGTCAAACTTCAAAGTTATGCTTAATTAAAGGTTCAGTTTTGTCAAATGAACTTGATAAGTGTCCCACTTTTTATTGATTTCACTCTCATGCCCTACGCACACGTAAAAAAAATGCACTGTTATAGATAAGTACAAATTAACTTCGAACACTAGTCAAAAGATAAAGATATCCTTTGATTGAATATTAACAAAATATCAGGCATAATGGAAATTATTATTACCCTAATCTATAAAATATTTCAAGAGTTTTACTGTACAATAAATGATTTTGGGCGGTCTATATTCTAATACATTGTTACAGGTTTGTTCGAAATCCGATGCATGCCTTTTCCAATTTATATGTTATTTTCTACTTACCTATTTATAAAAACCATTAATGGATATGTTTCGTTTTCTTTTCCACCCTGTAAAAACAAAATACGCACATGGGTGATGTTGTTATTAGGACACATCCCAACACACTAATACGAGAATCAAAACTTCCTGTCAACCCCCACAGGTGCCTAGTAGGAGAAGATTTCGAAATCTCAGAAAGAGGAGAAATTTTGGTCAAGGGAAAGGGCACGATGAAGACGTTTTTCGTTCATCAAAACAAGAAAGCCTCTATGGAAGAGATAATGGGTAAGAAGAGAAGGACCTCGACACCTGAGAAGAGGGACTCCATCAAATCAGAGACAGATTCAGTGATTAAGTTCGGAAATGGTGAGATGAATGATCCAGAACTAAGGGTCTACGTTTGAGAAAAGACATTTTAAACATGAATTTGACCGAAAGTAAGATACTTCCGAGAGGTTTTCATTCAAACAGCTATTTATCTCAGAGGGGATTTTGTTTCTGGAAAAAAGTTTTGCAAATTTTGTCAGTGTATATTCCTTCCCTTTATGTGATGCAGATTTTGTGAGCTCTTTCGGGGAATATTGCATAAGGAATATGTATAATCTTTCTCACAACCGTAGTAATCCATCTACAGTTGAAAAGGTAATATTGTCATAGTTGTAGTTGAAATTTCATTCCAGATGTCTCCATTCAGAGTTAAGGACCGCATGCGCAGTCCTTAAAATGTGCATTTATGTCAAGTCCCATCGTTAGCCGGTCCAGGATGAGTGATGAAGGCATTTTCTTTCCACTGTCGAGTTACGTCATCGTTACGGCGGTGAATGAATGAAAATGGTGATGTTATGACCCGTGAGAAAAATGCGACTCATTAATGCTTGATCAATATGCAATGCTTTCCTTTCTTTTCAACATTTTGACATAGATCTATATAGTCACAACACAGATGCTATTCCGATGTTATACGACGACGAAGAACGAATGGCCGAATTTATGAAGACTCCTCAAAGAAGGCTGACCCCCGCAAAATCTGAATCTAGTGAGTATTTCAACAGAGCGCCACCATTTTTCCATTACACCGACGCTGTGACGATGCGTTACAAATATTCTTAAGCAGATACTTGAAAATTTTAGATAGTTCAGAGTGAAAGAAGTTTGCGTACTAGAGATGAAATATTGGTATAAGCTGTAAATATGTAACGATAATTTTTATAAATTTTAATATCCTGTAGCATTTCAAATAATTCTGCGACCCATAACTCTTCGAACTCTGTATACGAATAACGTAAAACGGGTGATTGGATACCCTTGTCGGTGGAGAGACAGTCATTACAAGCACACTATGCGAATTCAGTGTGCATAGACAAATGGTAAATACGGTATTACCCTTGACTTATCATTGTCACCATAGAAACCAAATTAAATTGTGCATGACGTGCCAGTTTATGATCCATCTATTGGGAGTTGCAAGTTCGGAATAGCACTTTGAGCTATTATTATTATTTTAAATATTTATTTATTACTATTATTAAGTTAACACCATACGCAATTTAATCATGTGTTCGTGATAGTGTGTGGGCGTTGTTTTGGATTGCAGAGAGTTCACTCGGAAGGAAAAGACATGAGTTTGAGGCCTGCGTTCTGAGATTTATTTTGGTGTTTTAATAGCAAGTGACCCTAACACAGATTAGTTTGAACTAAATATGTACCACATTAATATGTTACTGTTTCCATGTACTACTTTCTAACTTTGAGTTGGATGTGCCGGTTAAAGGCTTACTTCTTGGAGGTTTGTAACATACCTGTCCCAGCCGATGTGATCCAAATCTTGCATGGGTAGGGTAAAATACAACATAAATCCTTCAGATTAAACAAGGCTTTAAAGGGAAATAGGGCGTTTAGAATACACCAAAATGACATACAAAAGAAATAGCTTTAGTCATTGTTAAACCATTCAGTCTCATCAATAAACATCTGCCAAAGCTTCATCTCCTCAAAACATTGTGCATGTGATGAGTAACGGAAGATGCATTATTTGAAATTTGAAAAGTTTGGGTGAACAAATTAGTGTTGAGCAACAAATAACTGGGTTTCTATCCGAGAGAAACTTATTTCTTGAAAAGAAGACTACTGTCCTTCCTTATTTTGAATAATCTATCATTCTGCACCGACAAACATTGGTTTTAAAAATATGGATGTTTTCTGAAAAACAAACGCCCTATTTCCCTTTAAGGTTGTTTTGTTACTCTTTAGGCTATAAGTGAATCAGTTATTATCTGGCAGACAAAAAGGAGGAAACTTCAACAAAAATGTAATATGTCTACCATTGAAGGAAACGCTTTGAAAATATGTCTGTTAGAAGATAAATATTGAATCAATTGATATAATTTTTTTTCCTTGTACGTTTTCAATAGATCTCGTTAAATAAAGAGGGGGGGGGGGGGGAGAAATATCACTGGAAACAAACTTCAGTATACACCGACAGTTCGAATGTCTTGAGAAAGTCGCTACCACGAGAAACATAAAGCCAACGTCTGGCGAAATGCATTAGTGTTCTTCCGTAATCGTTATAATCTTACAAATATCATCGAATAAAGAGAAACATGAGTTTGCAGTTTTCTGTAAGTGGGTGCCTCGGACGTGACGTCACGTCCATGTTACAAATGGAATGATAAAACCATTGGAGGCTGTTTGTGTTCTCCTTGAGTAAACTGAACATATCACGGTTCAGATTAAATTACTTACTCGTCACTCGTCACACTAAATTACTTACTGGTCACTTGAGTGTATCCCTGCCAATTATCATGGTCATCCCAGATCCCTAAAATTTCAAATCACTTACGATGATATTTGTGAAATGAAGTTGACAACAATCAATTTGCTCTTTTAGTTATTAGTTTATTATAGTTAATTCCAACAATTTTGTTAGAACACTATCACAGCAAAATTCAGTACAACCAAGAAAGACTTAAATCTTTACAAATTTGTAAGTAAACAGTCAACAGGGCTTATGAATGGTAAAGGACTGTATGACAGTGATGTTGACTTCCTTGGCTGATCAAATCTGGCATCAACACAGATCTGCTATACCTCATCGTTGTACGAAATTATCCTGAAAATTAGTGAAGACAAATATTGTGGTTGTCTCATATCAGCTTACCAACAAAAAAAGAAAAGAGAGTCGCACGTCTTTTGTTCTAACAAATATCGGCTTTGCTTATTTTTTTACAGTTTTGTAGTTGAAGTCAGTTGCAGATGATTGTTTTGCGTAATGTTTCTCCTCTTTAATGAGTTCATATGTAAGTCTTGACCTTGAACGGCCCTAACCTTCGGTATTCCACCTTTAACTTAACTGCAACTACTTCACTTCGAGTCTGGTCTCAAGGGGATAGCAAAGGGACCTTTCCGTCTTACCCACTATAGGAGCCATCCGTAACAAGTGAAGTTTTGTGACTGCAATGGGGTGCATTACTGACAATATGAGCTTCTCTCAAGGCCACAAGAACGGGAGCACTCTTAAAACACTTGACTAAAGCTTAAATTTTGAAAAACGTCAAATCATGCTTGACACTTCACAGAGTTTCCTCGCTCTTCATCGTCTCTTTATGTTTGCGATTCCTGTGCAAAATAACCAGAATGACTGTTTAAAGTTTAAAAAAAGATAAAAAACACATAGTAGTACAATGAGGCTGTCCTTACCCCTCTAACGATCCGTGAAAGAAGTACCAATCCTTACATAAGGTTGAAAATTATACACGTGTCCAACAGGACTGAAATGCCACTGTTTTGTAAATAGATGTCCATTTATCCTATTGCGCAATTATTACTTAAGGTTTTTTTTAGGTATTTCATATACATTTCTTTGAGGCCTTTCTCCATACCTGCGACATGACATAACTGTGCATCCTGGAAAAAAAATTACGAAAAGGAGCCTATTAAACAGCCATTTAAGATTGAGTATAATTCCCTCAGTTGACAGTTAACGGAGAATAAATTCAACTTTTGTTTAAGTGTGTCTCCCAGATATTTCGAAGACTAATTTTTTCAAGCCATGTGTTTTCCTTGTAATAACTACTTTTTAAATCTGTTTCAGGCCATTTATTTTAAAGAAAGTTAATGGCTTAAGTAGACGATTACTGTAGGGGAAGTTAAATCTTTATAAAATCAAAAACACCAAAAAAAAATCCGACGCATTGATATCATGTTGGAAGGCATACTTTTCAACTTGTGTCAATTGTCATAACCGGCACCCAGATCAGATTAGCCTTATCCCATTATCCCTGATGTCATTCCTACCGTCTTTCGGCGTCATGCTAAAGAGATGTGGAATTGTTTACTTCATGTCGTACATATTTCTGCCCAATTCCTCTGTAAAACTGAGACTGGTCAACTCCTGAAGTATACACCATTGATGAATCACGAAATTACAACAATAAAACATTCATTTTTTCTTCATTTTTTGATTCATTGTTTCGAACAGTATATGTACAGTATAATGACCGCAAAAGTACACTGCAACTGGGCGGACGCACATATAACTATCTAAACCTTTACGACTTGCTTTGTGTAAAGGATTTGTTAGAGTTGCAAAGCATGACGCAGTTGCACCTCAAAGTACAGTAAGTAATTGACATCATAAAAAGAGATTTGTGTACACTCCTTCATAAGGATAAATTGTTTTCTGCCAGTTTCTCATTTGTAGATAGAGATACTATGGATATCAATCTAACTTCTCTATATCCTTAATCATTACCGTACTTTACTATGCTTAATCACATTATATATATTTTCTCGCAAACTCAGTTAAGGGAGAATAGGTAGTTGCGACATACATCTTATGCAAATTCTTGCACTGTCTTCCTCCAAATCTGGTGTCTGATCTACGAATTGCAAACTAGGTCAGAAAGTGCCACAGTAAAGAGGAAAACTTTTTTTTTTGGTTATTTTTCATAGATAATATTCATGAGCATGTGTTTTATGCCTCTTTCTAATTTGGAGAAGCAAATACTGTTGATCAGAGGTAATCAATATCTACCTGCAGAGTTAATGTAGACATTGATGACCTTTCAGCGTGCGACATTGCTTATTTTAGCTGAGAAGATGCCATAGAAATAGAAACCTTCTGTTGGATTTGTGTTACGCGGTTTCACGGGAACACCTTATGCCAATTTGGGCTTCACTTATTGTTCCATGACGTCATTTTCGTTTGTCTATTTCTCTGGAAGTAGCATAAAACGCATACTAATGAATATCATCTATGGGACGTTAACTTAGGAAAAAAATTCTCTCTTTTGAGGCACTTCCTGACAAAAAAAAGTCACAGACGGATCATTTTTACCCCAAATATGTTATGTCACAACTGCATATCCTCCATTAAATATCTGCTGAATTATTCCTTACAAAGTTGCTGGTCTGAAGAATGTCTATCGGATTACGTAAGAAAAATTGTAATGGTGGTAATATGGCCTCCAGGTTTGCGTAAGTCTGCATTACTATTTGGCCGTAATTTTAACACCATGGCATCGGCAATGTGTCCACACTGAAGGATAATTGTCCATATTAAAAACAGTAAGTGAATTTCATTGACAAAAAGGAGCATACAGCATCAGTGACTCACTAAGAGTTAAAGCGCTCAAAATATATGTGATCATCACAACAAGTCTTTAAAACGGTCCTCCCTAACTTTATCTCAGATTCAGAGAGTACCAAGCCGGAAGATCGAAACAGTAATGACGTCACTACAGACAATGCCAACAGAGATTCAACCAGTTCCCAGAGTAAGAGAATTGCCGGAGCTACAATGGACCACGGCGTTTCGAGTTTCAGCAGAAGCTCTCGCAGAGCTGACATACAAGGCTCAAGAACTTGTTCTATATTGTAGTGACAGACGTTTGTTACAATTTACAACCTGATCTATGGTCATAATCATAAAAAATAATGACGAAATATTGTCAAATATATAGATAGAGTCACCCTTTAAAGGGTTCACTGCATTTAAACTCGATAGTCTTCCCTTTTAGATTACTAATTTCATGATCTCGTAAATCATTTACTTTCTTAAATACTGCTAGTCATTTCAAATGAAGATATATGGATACTGTACAACTGGTAAGATGTTCTTAAAGGGGCTCAATGATTTGTTTCATCAAATTCACTATTTTACAAACCTGTCTCAAGTTTCATGTACTAATAACAAATGGTCAAACTAGACAATCACCATGTATCACAAACAAAAGAACATTTGTAAGTGAGTAGTTAACGATTCAGTTTGATTTGGGAAATTTTGTGACCATCCGCTTTTTCACATTACCACTTAAGTCATATGCGCACAGGTAGTATTAGCTAAAATAATAATGTCGTCAGTATTCGTAATTACTCGATGTGAAACGTGAGTAGTTATGGTTATAATGAGCAATCGCCGTGTGGTTTAGGCCCCCATAACTCTCACAAATGAGTTGACACTAACTCAATGCGCTCCTTTAAGTGGAATATCACACAGATATGATAATAAAATTGTCTAGATGTGTAGTGAGAGAACGAAAACAATGACGGACTTCACTTACAGGGGATTACTCCAGTTAAAGTAACGAATGAAGTAATGACTGCAAAAATGCTGTAGGTTGCGTGGGTAGTGTTTCCACCTGGTTCCTAAATTCGGACCTGGGTACCCCCAGTCAATAATTGATAGGATTTAGCCAGTACCCCAGTACCTGAAGTTAAGTTTCGTTAGGTTACGAGTAAAATTCCGAAGTCATAATACAAAATTCGGCTTTGCTCGTTAATGCAATGCCATTTATCTTACCTACGAGAATGACGAGTGAAGTGTTCTCAATTAGGCCTAAACTGAATTTTGTCGCACGCGCAATACGGTGGTGAAACTTTGCACCAGCAAAGCAGTTTAAGAACCAGGTCCTGATATCATTACTCGGGTACCCGGGTATCCGGTATAATTCAAACTTGAAAGTAGCAGACTCACTGAAGTCTATAGTGAGTCTCGATTTCTTAATTTGAAAAGCTCTCTAGAAAGAAGTAGTTTTGTCTTATATGAAGAGTAAACCCATCTGATTTATTATACTGATCAAAACAATTGATCACAAAATGACCAAGTACATTTGAGGAACGAAATTACCGACAAAGCATATTTTCGGTAATTTGTACAATAATACAGCAATACACGTCCAGTGCAGTGTTAATTTTAAATAATTTCATTCTATTCGCTCAAGAAAAAGGGAAATGTCGTGACGAAATGTAATTAAGTATGGCGTCTAGTTTAACTATAGCCTACACTGGATAATTAAATAAGCAGTTTGAGTAGGCCTGTACCACAACTCAACTGAAGACACAACACAAACTCAGGAAAACAATACTTTTTTTACTTTTGTTTTTTATTACTTTTATTAGTCTTTGCATACTGGGTATGCTTATCTAAGAGCTAATTTCATACCAGCATAGTTTTTGTTGCGAATTATCACACGCTAAAACCGCATGTCGAATCGTTTGTTATAAATACCACGTTAATTCGGTGTACTAACATATCATAAGGAAGAAAATTTTTGAAGTTTATTATATACTGTCACGACTGGCAGGGGAACGTACGAGGAACGTATGGATGATAGAACTTGGATAAAATCCAGATTTCGGCAAATTCCTCTCATCTTGTTTAAAGTTATAAAATAAATACATTACCAATAATTACTAGTGCTTACATTCCGAGGTGGAATCAACGACAACGAGTTGACTTTCAAGGAAGATTTTAAATTTTAAAGTAAGTTTTACCATGGAGCTAGTATTGGTTTTACACCACTTGTAAGACAGTTCCATGGGCTTTGAATTGTTTTTTCCTTGCTTAATGTTTGTAGAATAACCCTATGCCCCTGACTTTGGAAGGAAAAATATGAATGTTTGTAAATGTAAGTTCGTTTTACTAATTTTTTTCATGTAAAATAATATGAGATATATAAATATATATACATTATATATACTTCTGAAAAGACAACTCAGAGTTGAATGATAGCGTCATCGAAATGTTCCCAGGAATACTATATTTTGTGGAGGATATCGACTTGTTCTTGCCATAATGTGACTGAACAATATCGATGCGGTAATTGTATCGGTGCATCATTTAAACTGCATGTTTTCCACCACATGCATGCTTTCTATGCATGTTTTTTAACGAAGAAGCTTTAATTAGGCATGATTTGATTTTATATTTTGTACATGCCGTTCTGAACAACCTATTGCACATGCATACCTTGAGTATGCTGTACATATGACTGATGGTGTGGGTGGAGTACACGTTTCGGCTAAGGTGTATGGTACTTTTTTTCAAGTTTTAATGAAATTTTTCATAAAATCTCTCCATCAAATTAACTTGCTGGTTGTTAAAGAAAATGACGGTATCTCTTAAGTCACTTACGACGTTGTTTGTGTTACGTCATGTACAAACCATAATAGGCATACCCTGCTATGAGATTCGTAAATAGGATATCTCTTGTATTTCCTTCGTTATAGTCACCATTGTGACATATATTGTTTATTGGTATACACTCTTAGGGGAATTCAGTCAAAGAAGAACTAGGTTAAAATGTTGCCACCATGGAGCTAGACAGTCATTCGGTGCATCTCTGCTGCCCATATCTCTGTTAGCCAGCATGAGCCATAAATGGTGCTCACATGTACTTCACAGTGCTGAAATTCTGACTAAGGATTGAAGACCCAACAATTCATTGAACTGTAATTTAGTCAGAATTAAGGTTAACCTAAATCATTCAGGACTTCATGGTTTCACTGAGAGTCAAGCTAGCACAAAGGAAGGGATCGAGACGGAGTGGGAGTCGGTCAGTGTTAGTCTAGTGACGTAGGACAAATTCTCTCTCTGGAGTCAGGCAAAAAGAGCAAACAGTTAGGAGAGAAGAATCAACACCCATTTTGTTATTGCAGAGATGAGCACATTACTTGTAGGATAGTTTAAATTTTGTCTAAAGCTGAGGTTGTCAAATTATGAGTACAATTTAAAGGGTAGCCTGAAAATATATCAACTGGAAGTAACTGCTTACTCTGTTACAGTGAATCTTTTTTTACCAATAGGAGAATTCAACTTATAAGGCATTTTTGATAAACATATCCCATCATCAAAACACATGCAAATATTAACTTGAATTGAAAGAAGTGTACGTGTTTCCCCTTAGCATGGAACTTAACATGAGTAACTTAGTTCCCTGAAGTGAAACAATTAACCGAAAGGGAACTTTACAAGTCAATATCGATGAGAGGGCAAGGACCCTGCGCAAATTCCATCTAACAACTTTTTGGAACACTGAGCGCCAGTTTAAGATAGAAGTGAATCAAAGTGTAAACTAGCCTAGGTTGGAACGAATCTAGCAAGCAAGTCGTTTTCATCAGTTGTATTTTAACATGGAGATGACGGGAATTCGCTTAGACACGGAATGTTCAATTTAGATTTTTCACTATTGAAATCGAAGGATTTCTTATAATGGCAGCATTAATGAGTGAATTGCATTTCTCTGTCAACTTTGCATCTTTAACGATTTTGTAGAAGACCCAAATAAATCCGGCTTGAGGATATGTATTCATGATCGATATACGTCTAAAGAGTCGATGAAATCTAACGCGAAACGGGAGCTACCTGGTGGAAACGTTTAGTCAACATAGTGAATTCCTATTTTTGTGTGCAACTATGGGATGATTTAACCAAGCTCTTTCCTTCTTCTTCCTTTCAGTCCGTAAGTAAACATACTTAAAGAACCATCATACGAATGATTTTAGCAGCGTTTATACACCAGCATATACAGGAACATAACATACTGACTTTAGTTTTTTGGTTTTTTTTTTACCAAAAGTATCTCCAAAACAGTCTTCTTTTGTTAGAAGGAGGCACTGAAACATGCAAATTCAAATAATAACCTGTTCCAGTGGCGTACCTAGAGTGAAAGGGATGTGTGGGGACCATCCTCACGTGACACCAGTCAACTACGGTGCGGTTTTCCCAAAGTTGAGAAAATGAGGTCTGAGAGGGATTTCCATAATTCTTCAGTAGCCAGATTGCTGGGGCCGATCTAGAGGTATGGTGGTGGTCGTCAGGCGCGTAGCCAAGTAGATGTTCACGGGGTTCAAACAGCACCCACAGACAAGTTGGCATGAATTTATAAAACACTACAGTGAATTTTGAAATAGTTTGATTTCATGCTTTGCGCTTCTCTCATTTTCATGATATAGTGGGAGACCTTCACCCTTACGTGCCCTCTGTCATGATTAATTATAAAGACCTGAGTGAAGACAATTAAGTTTTTAGGACTTTGCTAAGTACGACATCGGCCGAAGGCAAGCAAGGAATTGCTGGTCATGATGACATGTTTGTGGTGTCCGCACGCGCGTGTGTGTTTGTGTATGAGGCGTCTTAGGTTGAAAACACGATATCTCAAGAAGGGAACGGTCTCTGAACTTTAAAATAGGTGTGTCGGTAGTCCATTGTAAGTGGATGGTCCCTGTTGCTTTTCATGAAGGTTAAAGCTCATTTCAGGTCACTAGAGCTGAACGTATAAAATCCTACTGAGGGAGAGATCCTAGTTTCTAAAACTTGTAGACTTGATATCCCACAAAGAACTAGGTATTTGAACTTCAAAATTGGTATGCTTGTTCTTGGTTTCTGTTAATATTCAATCTCAAATCAAATCGAATCTCAAAGTCATTCGACCTGTGTTTATCATTTAAACTTCATTTTTAAAAACTTTCAGTCATTCTACTTAACGTAATACACTCAAACTCTTCAATTCCTTTTGCGGTTTTTTTTTCAAAAATTATGTAAAATTTCACAAAATACTTACGACATCGCTGTTGCCAGTTTTAGGTCATACATTGCACCATATTGGATCTTATGGATTAAATATTCATTTTTCCAAATGTTGGGGATTATTGGGGGGACACCCCTCTACTTAGACCCCTCCTTATGACACTGTCCTGCAAGACCCCCCCCCCCCCACCACTGCAAAGTCCTGGCTACTAGAATTGCATGACAGTTCCATTGCAATCTTATGTTTTATTTTTTGTTAGAGGCAGCATTACCAAGTTGGCTTTTTAAAAGTCTAATTTCTAAGCTTTTGGTGTGGTTGACTTGAGAAAACGTGTTTTAATTTTTTCTTATCCTCAATGAAAGTTGGGTTTTTTTTCTGTCTTACTATTTTAAAAACACCATCTGTGGCATGAAACGGAGTGAACCCGTCACAGAGGTATACTCGGAATAGTGTCGGTGTCATACGTCAGATGTGGAACTCGTCGGTAAGATGATGTCCTTTGGAACTGGAAGATGTGCTACAGAAATTGACGACGTAGTGGCAGACAGTAATTAAACAAAACAGAGACGACATGAGCACAAAGCCTGAATTTCAGGCTGGAGCCAATAGTCGTGTATGTTGTACCGATTATGTCTATCCGGTGTCGGCCGATACGGTGGCGTTTGGCATTTTCGGCTCTAACCTATTAGATCAGGAGGTTTTCGAGTTGGTTTTTGCTGTGACAGAGGGGACAGGATTGGGATGATAAGGACGAGTCTTGTAGGCCCACCATTTGCTACACTGTACTGACTTCACATATTGTCATTCATATTTACCATTCTTACCATTCTACATCAATTACCATCCCGGAGCAAGAAGGAGGGGAAATAAAAAATATTGCTAGTACGCTTCATGACAACCGATGGTGGCTCTTCGCTTAGTCCTGTCGGAACGGTGCGAGAAAATAGACTTGTTCCTTAGGTCCTGAGGCCTGCTGAAAATCCTGGCCACTTGCCAAATTACAACAGTAAGATCTACTTTGTTTCACGGAGTAAGATTACAAAGGAAAAATTAAATCAACACTAAGAAAACAGGATTTACTGAAGATATATCCAATTCAAATCTAGCATCAAATGCACCGCTTTCCGTCTAGTCCACCTTCCATAGGCTAAAATTTTATATCCCTCCCCAGGGAGGAGATCGGTATCAATTCCATGATATCACCACATAGTCCTACACGCTCAGACCAGCTTATGCCCCTTACTTATGTCACCCCAATTTCAACATTAAGCTGACACCCTTGTGACCTAAATAACTTAATAACTGTGTTGTTTTCAGGTCCCACACATATGCCCTGGAAAATATCCCAGCTACCCCACTGGTTACGTGTAAGTCATATGTTTGTCATATGTTTGTAACCTACATGCACTAATGTAAGTTTAAAAAAAATCGACTTTTTTTTAAAATGTTACAGAATTGCTCCCCCGTCCAGAGCAAAAAATCTAGCTACCCCACTGACCTGTTCAATGAACAATTCAATGATGCAAATATGCCTTGACGTAGACGCGTCTGAATTCAAAAGTTAAGAAGTCAAGATACACATACTGGAACTCCACTTTTTCCCACCGTCACACCTTCACATCTATGTCGCTACCCCAACAACACGTTGCCTCGGTGCAGGGTTATTTTCGAAGTCACTGAGAATCCTCGAGCTTCTGTGATACATACGTGATTGTAATTCCAGTACATCCTTATTTATATTGTAGTTTCCGCAAAGCTTTCTTTTTATGTCGATGGTCACCCTACATAACCTTTCTATGGCGGTAGACCACGCCCCCTCAGTGATTGTATTTTAGGCACGACTTGCTTGCAGTGTGGCGCAATTGTAAAATTACCTGACTTGGTTTTATTTGGCCGTTTAATCTACACAAGTTCACAATCAAACAGCAGTCATCTTACTTCAGTATCAGATAAAATATTTCTTTGCGTTTACTTCGATTGTAACGAATATAGATGACTTCCTATAGAATGTTCTTAGAATATCAATCGTCTCTAGGTATAGAAGATCCAGATAATGTGGAGGTTTTACTGACTGTGCAGGCAGGTACTCAAGGTGTTGTTCGAATTCTGAAACGTTCCATCAATTTCACCGATTTAAGTCATTTAGGTAGTGCGTTTCTTGACAATGAGAGAAAGTATATATGCGTCTGGTAGTCGAGGCTGATAACAACTTAGAGGAAAGAGAGCTAGCGAAAAGGACACTGCACTGGCCTGTGAAAATGAATTATGAGACAATAGCACATACCATGGAGCTATGTTGCAGCTTCATGCACAGAGCAAACGTATGCTAGGCGAATGCGATACACTGCCATATCTATGGGCAATGACCTAATTTGTCGCCATTAAAAGGATGGTCTAGCCACAAATATAGCTTTGATATGTTGAAGAGTAAGTTAATCTGACCATTACAGTGAAACTTCTATTCAATTCCCATGTGTGGTTCTGGAGATATGAGCAGTTGAAGTTGCCACATTTGTTACCAATAGTTGACTTGAAGCAAGCAGGAGTGATGATGTCATCTCCCCACATTGATAAAGCCTGTTATGTTTTTCTTTAAAATTTACACCAAATTTAATACTTCAATATCTAGTGCTATCACAATGTGAATGCATGATGGGTATGAGAGTTTTGCGACCTTCACATAACTAGTGCCTAAGCTGACCACCTATTGATTTCAAGGTCGAAATAATAAATTCAATAATAAAGAAAACAAAAGACTATTCAGCCATGTGAGGAGATGATGTCACTCCTGCTTGCCTCAAGTTCACAGTTGTTAGAAAAGGGGGTCACTTCAACTGGTCATATCTTGAGAACCACACATGGGAACTGAATCAAAGTTTCAACAGAATGGTTGGATAAACTTACTCTTCAACATATCCAAGCTAAATTTCTGGCTAAACCATCCTTTTAACAAAGGTCACATGAGTGTAACCAAATTTCTAGTTTCTGCTATGAGCATATGCGATAGCACAAATATGTGTATCGTACACCTGATTCTTTGAGATAGTCGTGAAGCAGTATAAAGCAATAAATTCTTATATAATGCGATAGGTGTCTCTGCTGCTGAAGAGTTCTGTTAAAACTATCTAATTACTTTCTTTAAGTTGAAAGAAATGTGAACGGCCGTGGAGCTGTTCTTATATACGGGTATCGTCGGGGATGAACTGCTGCAGTTCTCCTCCACAGCAGATCATTTCCCTCTGGATACTGAAACTTTCTATCAATCAGCATTGCGCCCCCCAACTTTGGCAGCCGGTGGTACATAAAAGTAACGATTTTACTTGGTCGGATCAGTAATTTCTCACAAGAGACAGCGGCGTCATGGATTCAATTTTTCTAACATTTTGTTCCCCATTCTTAGTTTCATGAAATAAGTTTGATGGTGAAGTTTTCTCTAGTGCCAATGATAACTATGTTTATGTGGAAAATTTCGAGCCTGGGGGTTCGGGAGCTGATAAGGCTATAGAGACTATACCCTATTTTCCTTCGAAGTTCGCATATGTGTTTGTGTTGCGTGGACAACAAACAGTACATATGACACTCCCTTGTTCGTAGTACTGACAGGGAGCTCCCATCTAAATGGCCTATGATCCCTGTACTGGAAAAAGATGGTCACAACGATGACCCACTGAAAGGTAAAGAAGCAGGTGAGACTAGTGATAACTTTGACAACAGCTTTCAGCAGGCTTTATGATTATCTCTCGTAATAGAGACAATAGGGAGACAGCTTTAGAAACAACATTATATGATCTTAAAAAGTTCATTCTTTCCCTACAAATGGTAACATCAAAGATTCAGAGACTTTTCATGTGTCCCAAATAAATCTCCCACGAAGCTTTAAATGGAACCTTCCCTACTTTAATCAGTGACGGACCTATCAGATTTGTCGTTGTCATAGGAAAGATCACGGCTGACGAACGTGCTCTACCGTCATTTAAACCTACACATATTTTACTGACGTCAGTGCACATGTGCAGTAATTCCAACCAACTGTCCCTATGCACTTAATATGTACACTGTTGTAAATAGCACGGTAGGTATACGGTTGCGATTTATAGATCATCTATATTACCAAACTTGAAAATATTTATATCGAATGTAGGTGGCACAACTAAGACACTTTCAAAATAAATAATGTGAAAGGAAACACAGTCAGGAAAGCTATTGTTGTCATTTTTTGTTTTCGAAATCCATTTACGAATTAGTGTCATTAGCTGTATGTCGAACTTACCAGTGATAGAGACGACCTACATAAGTTAAGGATATTAACTGTGAGAGGCACATGTGTCTGGAGCAGGCCCGTATAACCAGATTTTTTATTTATTTTTGGAGGGGGACACCTAAGTTATTGATCGCCGTCCTGTAGGGAATGTTAAGGAGAGATTGTGCTCTTGTATAGATGTACATGTACACATGCCAAGTTGGGATATCTTTTTTTTTTTTATATAAATAGCATTAAAATGGATCCCTCCTGATCTTTGTGTCTTCTCCTATCGTAACTACGGTCTTGGTGTGGCGAGGGAAAACATGTGACAAACTAACGGAAGGGATAGAAATACTCCATATCTCAGGTTCAACTTGGAAAACTATAAATATCATATCAAAGTTGAAGTTTTTAAATCATTCACTGCAGCAGTAAATCCACAGACGATCCTGACATGCTACAGATGTTCTGTATATTTTAAAATGTCATTTTCGCTGTCAGCTGGCCTTGAAATAACCCCTAAGCCAAGTCGTAAAGTGATTATTATGTGTGTTATCTATGGTCTCTGGCGTTATTTAACATAATATGAATTTTCAAGGAATTCTTCACTCTTTTACTTACTGCAAATGATGTCACTTTAATGATTGCGTACGTACGCAAAGAAAAAAGAAAACGAAAAGTGAAAATTGCATGTCAAAAAGTTTAGTACGTCTTTTAGTAGCACCGTTCAGACAAGTCATGGAAGTGATGGGTAGTTTGTGAAAAAAATCAACTAGTTGATTTCCAATTCTCATAACTTAGCAACAAAAAGTGTAAAATACGACAATCTGTTTGTATGCAAATACAGTGCTTCGTTTCATTAAATACTTTAATTCCTGATATCGATAAAGAAACTACGACTTTACTTTGTTTTATGTACACCAGTGGGACATCTACTGTTGCATAATTATTACGCATCGGGTAATCTTCTTCTGATAATAAGAACCATCAATTTTCAAATATGATTTCTAAAGCTGCTTTATTTATTGATATCAACTCACTGAGCCTCTTTGTATAGTAATATTGTGGACATAAATTAGCAAGTCGTAAAAATAGTTTTGTACCGCCGAATGTCCCTACTCTTCTTCATGATAAAGACTTCATCCAATCGCAATTAAATCACGGCTGAATGTTACAGAACGTTCAACTAAACACAAAATGTTGTGCACTAGGCAACATAGTTTTGTTTGTGTTCGAAACATTAACTAGGCTAACATAGTTAAAATTGCAGTGACGCTAGTCAGGTATTAATAGATGGCCCGCCCCTTCTTTAAAATTTTTCACTGTAAGTGTGAAATTCGCCCCGAACTTTCTCTGTATATGCTTGATCATCATCTGGTGTGAAACATAAGAAATTTTTCCACAAATATCTGGCCAAAATTAGGGTCCTAATCTGAAGCATAAGTAAAATTATGAACTCAATTTGCTGAAGTAAAATGTGAGATAAGAATGTTCATGACACGGTGAATTTTCTTACTGTGACTTCAAAGATGTTTTAATTCAAATGTTACTGGTAAACTGTTGTACAATCCTCTCTCTTTATTTATTATTAGACACGAAAAATATTCACAAAATTACAAAAAGCAGGGAATTGATGAAGATTTCCTCACTTGCAGTAAGAGCATTATATCTTCACACGACCTTGTGTTAAAGTGCTCGAGACTTGCAATTATACAGATAATACCTAACCATTTCACAATCGGTTTGTTGTCTAAACGATATAGACTATTGTTGACAATTGTTGAAGTGGTAGATATTTCTTTTTATCACAGCCACAATGCAGAGCAGCATGTCACAAATAATGGATGAAAAATGTCAATCTCGTATGATAACTTTTAACTTTTCAATTAAGCTATACAACTAAGTTTGCTCAACACATATACAAAATGACGTTTCTTAAATTTTGTTGCAATGTATATGCCCCCACGTCTTATCCTATAGCAAACAGTCCGACAAAAGACAAGAAAGAACAAACGAACAAACAAATTCATTTATGACTGTACTTTTTTATGGTTTGGGCTAAAACTCGACAATACCCGGGCCACATCTTAGTGTTGGTTACATCACTTTGTGCATCAAAGGAAAAAATATTAAACACATCACAGTTTATCATTTTTACCTGCAAATGTTAAAATGATACAGTTAGAGATTGCCAATAGTTTCAGAGCACTATGTAAAGAGTCAATTCCTCCTTTTTCAAAGTCATTAGCGACAATAACTTTAGTCTTATCAAATCCTTCGTATCTGACATAGTTCCTCATACGATACGAACCATTACTTCGTAAGTCATCTACCCCAATTTTTATAAAACTTCGAAAGTAATCTTCATGAAATAGAGCCCAGATTTCTGTGGTGTCTGTCACACATCTCTGATAGTTACAACATAAAAGTTTATTTTAAAATTTAGAAAAAAGTAACTCTAATGTCGCATTGCTGATGCTAATGTCGCATCAAGATTTCTTATTCCTTTCTCCATTTGTATGTTTCCAAGCAGATATACATAGTTTAAGAAAGAAATTCATCCTCTTTCATTCTAAAATTTTCGCAGTTGCTTCGGATCACGTGGCGTTTGATTGATTTCAGATTGAATAGGAATTCATGAGGTATGTGCGAGTATGTGTGCTTGGGTGTGCGATTAACCATCATATGACATTTGACGGGTCGTATATATAAAGTGCCCGATTTCATGTTACCGTTATAAGCTATCTTTTCATTGCCCAGTCGAATCTCATTTTAATAAAGATTGGTCCCTATAAATGCTAAGAAAAACCAAGGGACCATACTGCTGTTCGAGGTAATTGCTCTATAGATGTAAATGGACACTGTCTAACCTGTCCAAGAGAAAACAAAGTTCTTTAACTGATTTGGAAAAGGGGAAAATGTGGTGAGGGCAGCATTGATGAGGAAGAATAAAGTGACGTATTTTAACAGATTTGGGGAGTGATAGGCGTAGACACTTAAAGGCAATTTCAAAGATCTGTTAATTATTATGACTCCTACATCAACTAAGAGTAATCAACTAAGAGTAACTAGGAATGTATATTAAAATAAGTATTGTAACGTATACACCATATTAAAAGGACAAGGGGACATTACATGGTTCATGTGTTTATTACTAATGTTTGAGATGAAACCGCCATTTGACAATGTCAAATGAAGCCATCTAGTTTGTAAAGTACTAGACATTTGCTGCTACTTAGAAGCATGTTTTTTTTTTTTTTTTTTGAAAGTACCATTGAACACACAGACGCAATTGGAGGACGGTTGCGATCAAGTAGAAAAACTTACTCGTGGAGTAAGTTTTTTTTAAGGCACGGCTCTGCAGTTAACGTACAATTACTTTCATCATCACAACACCAAAGTTTCGTATTCTTTTTTAACCCAACCGTGGAAATGATTCGGGAAACCTTTCTTTAGATACTGTTAACACGACATGCTTGGTTTCTGGAGGAAATTACTACAAAGATTGTTGGAATCTATGAGTTGTCTATAACTTATCTGCTTATCTTTAGGTATTCACTCCAGGATTTACATTTGAAAGCCTCTCCGTGTCCCCAATTCAAACGCCCATGACAGTGGGGAAATCAATCTGTAGCCAGAGGCAACCTTACAGTAACCGTGTATTCGTCGTCGCTGTTTAACTTTCTGTACACTCAATTACACTATCTCATTAAAAATCTCAGCACCATTATTGTAACAACTCAGATAACAACTTTTCAATTGATTCATCCAGTTGTGAGTAGAATATATGGATATCAGATACAAATATGTACCAACCGCACATGTTTAGGAAAATATGTTTACGATCTGAGTAACGAAATTGTACACCTTGGAAAAAAAAGATAAAAAGTTGAACAGAATTAATATACATTAATATATACTGTACCTATACCATGACTGTACAGGAAGAGATAGAAGTAGAGAGTGTACTAGGAACCGGCCAGTACAAGCTACGTGTTGCATAGCCACGTTTATGGCTTCCTATCAAGGGATCGCATGTCATCTAGGGACGATAACTTTGTTCTGGTTTTGTTTTTGTTTTTTCATTTACCCGGGTCATGTGATCTTCATCAATAAACGACACACGTGCCTCTGCAAACGCAAAGTATTTTAAAGTAGCTGTCTCGTCTTCCAAATCCTTCTAGTTTCGGTGTGTACTGTGGACTATAGTGGTAACTCATTGGTTATCGTTGCTTAACTTGTTTTCACAGTCTCTTCCCATGGCTGTTTTGTATTTGTTTTTTTAGAAGTGGATTTGCAGCAATGAAATGTTCCTCTAAAAGTAGCGGGATAAGATTGTCATTATCTCAAATATCTTCTTCCTAGTTAGTCTTTTTTTTTTTTTGGAGAGTAGAGTAGTGCAGATACATTGTTAGAAGCTTCATATACGTCTCATACCTGAGCTGTTGTTACTATTCTATTTTCTTTCCGACGTACTCTTGTCGGGAAGAAACTGTCATGTAAGTGGGAAATATCCCTTACAGCTATATACATATGATTAATGACTAGCTATGTTTAGGCAAACGTGAAATTCGGTAAGGCTTCTTGCTCTTGAAACTTGAACTGATTTGATCTTTTTCCCTCATTCAGTTAGGTCGGAGGGCAGATACGACATTAATGTTGAAAACTACAGTGAGGGGACAGGGAAAAGAGCAAAGGAAGAAAACGGACAAACGGAAAATTTTTAAGCAATGTTTATGCGATGAAGGAATGGAACTTTAAAACAATGGCTATGTAAACTGCTTTGCGGTCCCCTGAGGTGGCTATGAGCATTGATTAATCTCAACACCACAGAAAAGAAGCTAAAACAACTTCCAATCCGCCGTGGACGGACGTTACCGTAAGTTCTTGAGATCATCACGTCATCACAATCGTCATCATGGGAAATAAAAACTAATTCAACTCTTTGTAAAGAAAGAATAAACCGGTTAAGGTGGCTAATAATCGGAGATATCGATTTAACTTGGACCAGGGAACGCCATGCTTGAACGTTGATAAAGAAGACGGTCAAAATAGTGCAGTTGTTTGCAAATTTAAACCAAATTTACCAGAGAAATAGACGGCGAATAAAACAAGGAAGAAAAAAAAAACAAGATCTAAAGAAAGGGGTTAATTTACGTCTCTTTTAACCTGACCTGCAAATGTTTGGGGATAAACAATAACGTCACATGTAGGGCTAATAAGTATTGTTTATGTCTGTACTTAGGTGCAAGCAAAGTTACTGATTCAAGACGTTTGGTTTGGAAAGCAGAAAATAAACTTGAAACTTAACTTAAACTTAAAACTTGTTTAGTCGAGAATTTACAGTGACTGGAAAGAACAGACTTTCCCTCGATGTGGGCTTATGAAAACATACAATGTATTACTTTACAGCTAACAGAATGTGGACGTCTACAGAATACAGACAACAGTTAATCAAAATTAAGTCACCAACATAAAACTACTTAAAATGAGAGGAGACAAAAGAAATTAATTGAAAACAAATCTTTGATAAACTTCGAGATGATTAATTGACTACAAAACGAGCAACTTATTTTCAGATCTATGCAGTTTGCTAAATATTGTCTCAGTCACATCCAGTCTCTGGAGAGTCTTGCATTAACATTCTGAGCATCTTAAGATGTCTTCTGAAAATCGTAAAGAGTTTATAGTTTATAGGCCACGAATGGTATCCATCCAAACATGGATAAAGTAAGTTTCACATTATCTAAACTGACAAAGGGAAACGTATGTTGTTGCGACGTCATTTACCCGCTGAGCATCATTAAAGAGAGAACGTAATTAAATAATAGCATGGTCAGGCACACATGTTGGTCCGATCATAAGACGTGCACTATAGGCGTATACGTTGGTGTCAACATATAGAACGCTGATTATACCACATGTATTTGTTGGTGGGATCATGTGGTGCAATCTGCACTGTGCATTATAAACATTATGTTCTTCCGATCATAGATCGTTCATTGCAAACATATAACAGTTGGCGTGATCATTGTGCGTGTATAGACATGTGCACCTAAGTAATGGTGCGATCATAGAACGTGCATTATATCCATATAGGCTATGTGTTGGTGTGATCATAATACGTGCACTATGGACATTTGGGTATTGAGTATCACAGAACGTGCGTCGTAGACATATAAGCTTATCTAATGATGCGCTCATAAAATGTGCATTATCATACAAATAATAAATGTTTAAGGGTACAATAGTATGAACAGTTCCATGATTTGAAAGATAAAAAGTTCTGTTCAACGATGCAAAGCCGAATTGCATAGGACGTTTAATATTTCAATGAATGAAATAATTCACATTATTGCAAGAAAGGGAAGCATTCATGACTTGAGAATAAAAAAAAAAATTCATGATTTTTTAATTTATATTTTATTATTTATCATTTATGCAACACCAGGAAACTGACATACTGAGTTGTGGAGAACTTGTTACCTAGACCTACTCATCGTCGTGGACCGTAGGTTAGTGGATGCCCATAGTGAAGCATCACTACAATCGTGATGATAGTGCATGGCATGTGACCACCGGTCTATTCTTTCTATATACATATGTAGCATTATATGCATATGTGTGTTGGTGTGATCATAGAGCGTATATTTTGTCCCTAAAAATGTGTTCATGCGCTCTCGGAACGTGCATTATAGACATCATGCGATCATTTGCATTATAAAGATATGTGTTGATCCGATCATGGAATCATTGGCGGTGAGGTTATTGAATGTGCACTATAAACATGTTTTTGAGTAGTGAACATTTAATTGAACTTCTATTATATGGAACTTCTATTATATGTGAAAGAACGTATGTTGTAGGCATATACGTTGTTCCGATCAGAAAACCCGCATTGAGGGCATGATGCGTTCTTGCTATCAGTGAGCGTTCACTATAGGTAAATATGTTGGTCACAATTATAGAGCGTCGTGCATTATAAGCATGATTTTATTTTATGTAAAGATCTTTGAAAGTTTTCAATTTCTACTTTTTACGTCCGATTGTGGAAAGCACGCGACAATGTGTAACACGCTTCATCGGCTTTAGTGTTGGTAACGAAATACATTGTATATTCACAGAATAAGAACAATTTAAAAATGTACGGATTTTTTCTGCCCACTGGGGCATTTTCTGAAAGAATTTGCCTGAGATATGAAAAATTTTAACTGACATTTCAGATTTGCCGACTTTCATCGCTTCTACACTTTAATATGAAAAAGAGATACCCCACCCCCGCCGGTCGCGACGGCCCTGTCCTTAATTATCCGATTATCCACCTCTCAAAGTTTAATCGGCAGTCATGTGGTGCTGAAAATATCTGATGGACGCATATTCATTTCTTACATACTATAGTCGTTCACCATAAATATGACTTTCACGCTCCGCTGAGTCTATCCACCTGAGCTCAAAGATTATGTTGGTATTTTGTCGTACCCACGGTTGTACTATCGTGGGAAGATTCATGTTTCGACGATTGATTTTCCTCTTATTGTGGTAGTATGGATGAGTGAAGACAGTCATTTTATTAAACTGTCAAAGATATACTAGCGTTATGTAAATGCGGTCTTCTCTTATGTCAAAAACAGTTAACGTTACACCAATCGAAATTCGTAAAACTGAACATGGCGGAATTTCCAACTCTGTAAAATTTGACTCAGTGGAAGCTAATTCTGCCCTCTCCTCTCCCCAGGAGCTTGGCTATGTAGAAAACATATATATAGATTATAGCAGATATAAATGCCTAGACTTTTAGATTGTACTCGAAAATACATTCGGTGATGAAAACAGAGTTATGGACCAAGTAATATGTATGCCCATAATATGCGATTGAACTTTACGTATTCTCCTTTTTGGAGTTTGGCTTTCACCAGTCACATAGGCCCAGATAAAATTTAACAATAGAATTAAAACTGGAGAACAATGAGTATGCAGTTATAAAAAAAAACAAAACAGGGCGGTTCAATCCTTGTTCAAACATAATAGCATGCCCTACAACTAAGATTCAAATCACCATTCATCTTCTTGGGTGTACGGGGTGGGCATAAAATTATTCCTGAGCAGTCGAAGATGTATAATGCTCAAACAAGGGGCGTGATGAGGCTTTCACCAGCTGTCTTGGTTTATGGCAAACTCTTTCAGAGAATAAGCACTTTAACGAGGGTAAGTCTGCAATGCCAACTATTCTCTGAGCAACCCTCACAGATTACTCAAGCATCTTCCCTTGATAAAGCATTGCTTGAATTTATTCATTTATTCTCTCGTTTATTCATTTTTGTTTAGCAAAAACAAAATGTCAGGGTTCTCAAAATTAAAATAAACGTATGTGCTTGTGACTATGGAGTATACTCAGAAAACCTTGTGGGCTTGGCTATAGCACGCTCCCCGGAAAATCCCCATCACAACGAAATATGTTAAATGAATAACGAACGAAAACAGCAAGAACTGAAAGACGATACTAACAAGTGAATTAAGTAAAATAATAAATTTGGAGAATTAATCACGGCAAAGGATTCGGGACACTGCTTGTTAATTAACCTCTCACAATTTATCAGTTCAACTGTGTCCGTAAAAATTATAATGTACAATGGTTCAGTGACTGTATCCCCTTGATTTCTGCGGTGAACCTTCGTCCCTCATTTCTTGATTCTTTTCAGAGATATCACAGATACCTTCAGAGACCCCCCATCATTACAAGTCATGCACTCGACAATGAGCCTTCACGTTTTAATCACTGTAATCTGCTCACTGTCAACTAAAGGAAATGGTAATATGTAGGCTGTTTCGCAAGTTCATATGAAAACTGTTCACTTTGTGATGTTCTCAGAGCAATAAATAGAGTCAGTGATATTGATTTGCTGAAATTAGGTCGATACATCCCATTTATTTACCAAATACGTCAATTCTTTCTCACGTTCGACTTAAACCATACTGCTGAAAATGCAGTATGCACAACGAAAGTCACTAAATACAACAAGAGCCGCATTTGTCTGCAAAAAACTCAGAATTGTAGTACGTGGAAGGCAAGTCCTTGTTGTTTGGAAGGTCTTCTTGGGGAAGAGAATGCCGTTTCCTGTTACCCCCTTCCCAAATCCAATGTTTTGATATCACACTGGAGGAAACAAAGTTATATTGGATCTCTCCCATAACGTTGTAAACTGCTGACGCTTATCGTTATTACATATTTCGCACAAGACTGTACCACTTAGAGTACTACCGTATATTATCAAAACTGGCTCTCTATTTCACCGCTGAAATGAAACATGAGAGAAGTTCATCACAACTCGCTCAATCACGTGCAATGAAGCCATTCGCATTCACACAGTACATAATGCAGTACAAGGACGCCATGCTGTACACACTAAAAAGCAGTGAAACATTACACGATTCTGGGAAACCATAATAACACAATGGCGTCGTGTTGCTCACCAATTTGGACGCAACGATTGATACTCCAGGTTTATCATCTCATTGGGCAAAAGTGGAACCACATTTCATGGCGTTTTCTGGAAATTTATCCGCAGGGCTCTCTCGTCACTTTAAGTCCTTAAATCGTTCTTGTAGTTTGTGGCATTTGCTTTTCTCCAATAGATTTTGGTTTGAAGACGGCCATAGCTCGCACTTACTCTTATTGTTAAAAGGTCGAGCGTGCTTATTTGTATGAACTGAATTAAATTACGCGCAGTATAGGCGTTATGAGCCCTACAACGTTCAACAAAAGAATTTGGTATCAGACCGATATTGACGAGAGTGTAGTTCTGCACACTAGAATAACTACGTATCATGAAACAATACATGCCAGTCAAGAGTGAAATTCCGTGGATACAATGTAGTGTAGGTTTACTTCTATATTGGACTCACGGAAAGGTCACGGTAAAGTTAAGAAATGAAAGTATAGAATACATGCGCAGAATATTTAATATATTTCGTGACCAATTTCCTGCAGGACTCAGTGGTAGATTTCTCTTTTTTCTTCACGAAATAGTGAAATGTTTGGTACAACAATATTTGCTTAGCATTCTTTTCAATAGCGTTAAGGAATTACGGATGCCCCAATACGTAGAGGTGAAGCTCTGAAAGGGAGCGAACAAATGAAATCAATAACAATAATCAATGACAATAACTACCACGTTGACCCCGTCAAACTACACATGCGCACCGTATTATGACGTCAGTCCAAGACCTATGCTGTACCCGAAGGTTTGAGGAATATGCTGACAAAAACGCATTTTTCATACCTCTCCCGTGAATTCTTTTATCTCAACTCACCTATCTTTGTATTGAACCTCTTCCTGCAGGACCAATACAACCTGCTCTCAATTGCTGAAGATTTTACTAGAATATACCTAAAAGTATATTAATAGAAATATAAGTTCACAATACATTTTATTTCCTGAAGTTCTCTTTTTGTAAGTTTCTATTTCCTATTCTATTTCCTGAGTTACATTTCCTCTGAATATAATTTATGATTTGAGGCCGGATAATTATCTTTCCTTTACCAAAGGTCTGTCTTGCTTGTTGATCCGTTGTTAGTTGTGATTAAAAAGTGTCCTCGTACATTCCATAACATTGATACACCTGCCGTCCGTCAACAACTTGCCCACAGAAACATGATCAGAGGCTTTCTGAACTAACTCAGCGAGTCACAGCAACAAAAAATATAACTTACAACCAGGAGCGTTTGAAACACTATATAGTAAATATAGAATGTCATTAAATAGGGTGTAAGGTTTATTTCAGATCTGACACTATCATGCATAGTTACACCATTTGAGCTCCTTACATGATTTACAATATGGAATCAAAATCGTTCAGAATTAATCCGGGATTTTGCTTGAAGGTTTTTGATGTCAACTCACGGTGCAAAATGTTCCCTTGTAAGACTATCCTGTTCTAGTCCTTTCAAATATCTTTTTTGTCAACAGATAGATACTGCCCACTGTAATAACCCACAATGCCACTGGCACAGTTCTTAAACCTTGTAAATTTAATTGCGATTCTGAGAAGGTGTCAGAAGGTTTTCCAGACACTGGCAGTAGAAAGCTGTATGAACAATTATTAGACTCCTTAAGCCTCAATCTAGTATTAATGGCCTTTATAAGAACTCACACGTTTTATCACATTTCAATCGATAGGTAATGCTCGACTGTATGCAGGAAGTTCCCTATGCCATCTGAATGACATCTTCTGAGGAAGATCCCAGTGTGATCAAAACGTCATAACATTCTTGATAATGTTTTCTATTATTTTCTATATTATTATTGTTATATTAGTCCCTCCATTATCGACCATTGTCCAAAATATCATGTTGTGAAGAGAGAACAAATGCCAGAATCACGTAGCGACACAAATACGGTTCTTAACGGCAACCCCAAGGGGAGAGACGGTGACTCGGATAGTTGCATGTAATTGTAACAGGGCATAGACATCCATGGGGATTTGTAATAGTTTACTGCAACCCCATGACATGGAGTTCTACGAAGTACCTCACGCAAATCTCAAATATTTTTCAAACGTAAAATGGTGGTAAGCAGCAGAACCAAACATAAAATAGTAATATTGATATCTAGGCTTGCATGTCTAGCTTAGTGCCACTACTTCGGCTTAAGTAACGATAACAATAACCGCACAAAAGTATCTGCGTATATAGTACTACATTATACATAACACAATTGTAACGTTCGGTCATTAGGTTAGGGGTTAGGCCCTCTATAGGTTATTCGCACGTTAGTCACCTATTTACCTTGTTTAGGACACGGTTCTGTTAAAGTTATTGTTTGACTTCAAAATTATGCTCACATTATTGCCAGGAATATTCAAACACCAACTTGTAAGCATTTTGGTTATTGGCAGAGATGTTATGTTCACTTTCCATGTGGCCTGGCCATTGAGATAAAATAATATGGCTTACAAATTCTATTCCTCGTACAAGTCACAAGGCTATTAGTGCTACGATCAGAGATCAGGGTTACATGGCCATATGTGAATAGACATTCAATGAATCTATTTTCATTGCAAAGTAAGCCTTTTTCCTAAAAATCAGCAAAATTTCATGCAATTTGGCATCATAGGGATACATCTTGGAAACTATCTTTCCCAGTCAGTGCTTGAAATATTACAATGCTTACAGTTCTGAAGATGTGGTGAAATTCCAAAATTGGTGCAATATTTCCTTATCTCAAAATTTTGCAAATTTCACACATTTTACCATGTATCTTAAATATTGTGGTTCCATACTAATATTTAAGTTTATTGTTCATTTGTCAAGATATGCTGGAAATGAAAATTTTGTTCTTAAGTACCAAGTTTCCCCACAAATCAGGAGACTGAACTCAATTTTCCCATACTGTACAAGTTATCAAGGTAAGTCTTCACTACATTTTTATTTTATAGGTCTAATGGTTCTCAAGATATGGTGGAAATCCAAATTTGGGGCAAAATTGAATTTATCTTGAATAATCAACAAAAAAAATTCAAAATTTCACTCAATTTGCTATAAAAGGGAATCGATATATCTTGATGATTTATATTGGATATGTTTATAGAAAAGTTCTTGCAAACTTTTGTTTATAATGTTCCAATAGCTCTCAAGATATGGTGGTAGTCCAGATTTTAAGGCTAAACTTGCTTTCAAAAAAGAGAAGAAAAAGCAAATTTCACTGGATTTATCATTGCAATAACATTACGTTGAACAATGTGTTCTAAGGTTAAGTCTTTACAAAGTTTTAAATTAATTGGTCTAATAGTTTTCAAGATATGCTGCAAGTATTAATTTTGGGGCAAAATTTTTATTTTTTTTCTAAAAATGCAGCAAAATTCACTCTATTTACTATAAAAGAAATCTATCTTATTATTATGTTCATAGATAAATCCATGAAAAATTTTGCATATAGTGTTCAAATAGCCCTCAAGATATGATACAAATCCAAATTTTGCGTCACAATAAGCTTTTTCCTAAAAAATCAGCAAATTTCACTTTCACAGTATTATCATGTTTAACAGTTTAATCTAAGGTAAGTCGTCACAAATGTTTAAGTGGATTGGTCTAACAGTTCTTAAGATGGGTTGGAAATCCAAATTTTGGGGCAAAATTGGTTTTTTGGCTTTTTCCCTAATCAGCACATTTCACTCGATTTATCATTACAAGAGTATCTTGTTAAAAAGTGTGTTCTCTGGTAAGACCTTAAATTTTCTTTACAATAATTGGCCTAATAGTTCTCAAGATATGCTGGAAATCCATTTTTTGGGGGGAGGAAGGCTTTTTGAAAAAAAAAAAAAAAAACAGCAAATTTCACTCTCAACCAATGAAACATGGACATTTTGGCATCAACCTTAAGAAGTTTAAACTTAATCGCTTAGAATCTTTTCAAGGTATTCTGGAAAAACCATAATTTGGACGGATGCGTACGCACACGCACACACACACACACACAGAGGGAATGGATGCTGAAGAATGATGCTGAACAGATACTGGCGAACAATAGCAGCACACAGTAACGGTGGCCTTTGCAGGGAACTACTAACTCAAAAGGACAGCAAACTGTTAATACCGTTGTACTTTATAATTCTGAGTAGTGATTCTGTGTGATGATTAAAGTAAAAGAATAGATATCTACGATAGGCTATATTAAGTTCCTCGTGGCCTAAAAGTTCAACAACCATAGTACACAGTCAATATAAACATAGACATTGAAATTATACTTTTGCTGGTTTTCCAATATGTACGGTGTGTTGTGCAGGTCACGTACTTCAACCCCCCCCCCCCCTCCTTTCCTTTTTGCAATATTTAAAACATATTCGAACACATTTAATCTCTAAAAGAAGTAGTTTGTAAATCCATATTTACTTCCCCACTATTGGTAGAAATTTCAATCACTACAACTCACGATATAGCTGACGATCGAGTTGACTTATTTCACCTACAAGTTACCAAACCCTGACCATTAGTCTTAAGTTTAGCTGCAAGAGGTCAATCATTTTTTCCATTAATTACCATTTTTTCGTAATCATGTCCTTCTATAAATTCCCAAATGAGATTGCAAGACGTTATAACGTGATAACATTAAATATTTTAAAACGAGCATACCGCAACTTTACAGGTTTTTACAAACGTTTTGTTAGTTTATATGATCAAGACGACTAAACCCCACCCCCTCTTAAAGGTGTGGTGACATGAAAATGACATTTTGAGGTATTGGGTGCATTAGGCATTCAAAATGTTGAAAATAGCCACAAATTGCGTCAAAATCGGTCAAAAATTGACAAATTTACAGGCAAATTAGTGTCTCACAGCTGTGCCATGAATAAACATTGGCTAAATATGCAAATTTGTGATGTCAGGAGAGGGACTGCCAGGATATGTCTTATGTTAATCCTTTGTTTATGTAACCTTTATTTCAAGGTCATTTGAGAATTTCATATGCCCAGAGGGTTTTATTTTGGAAGCATGTGTTTTGTCCTTCAAAAATATAGATATCACGCACCAATGTGAAACTCAGTAATTAAGTAATTAAGAGGCAAAATATATAGGGTTAACAAAAGTAAAACTGACACTGTGCAACACTCCACGTCATCTGTTTTGCATTTTCTTCAAACTTTGAAAAATCATATCTCAAAAACGATAATAAATATAAACAAAATTCCAACGGATTTTCACTGGGGGTTTTACTTTGTAACGTTTGCATGAAGGAAGCTCTCTTTTGGAAACATGTCACACGTCCTTTAGACGAAGGAAATTTTTTCGTGGTTCCAGTTTGTGTTCTTTAAATGAATAATTTCCCATTATACGATCAAACCGTTTCTAATATTTCACGTAATTATCGTTTGATATAGGAAAGGTCTCGATAAAAACAGAAGTCTCTGACTCTCCGAGGATTCTGTTTTTATTGAAACTGAATTCATCTACCTTTAGAATGAAACATTTGTTTTGAGAGGAGAACCAGTTTGCAATAAATATTCAAAAGTTTTTTTCTTGTTCTTGAAAAAGACTTATCTTTTCAATTGATAGTATAAAGTAAGCCTTTTAAAGGGAGGGGTTTGAGCCACGAACACTTTGCGACTATTATCGTCCTTTCACTCACACTCGGTCACACGCACACACACGCACACACACGCACACACAACACATCGTCACGGACATGTTTTCATTTATACCACCACACAGGACCCTCTTGTACCCGTGGTCACTCTACCATCCGGTATCCCTTGGGTGTCGCCACTCATCCACTCCAAGCGTTTCTATGGCAATCATTCTCCCATGGGTGCGTAGTACCATATGTAGCTCCACTGGCCAAGTGACTGCAATATCTCATCTTAGCCCCTATAGAGCGATGAGATTAAATTCACACTCAAATAACTGATCACCGTACACGATGAGAGTTAAACGTAAAAGGGAGAATCAAACTTCATTTCAGAGGATAACTTATGGGTGTTTGCGCAGAAAGATGCACCGCAGTTGTAATTAGTCAGTTTTCCTGGTAATTTAATTAAGGTATGCCGAGCACGGATTCCCGATTAACTTATTTCCAGGTGAATGTTGCATCAAATTATAAATCTACAGTTGGATGGACTCAGTTGTCTAAACAAGGGTAATTAAAATTGTCGGAAAATTACTAGCATGACAAAAAGTGCCCTTAGTTTTCAATATTATTTTAAAAATGTGAAAGAAAGGCGACTTGAGGCTTCCTTCAGCCAAACAGATGAAACAAAAGGGGAAATAAAAATGACAGGGCTTTATGTTAGGTAAGTACGGTGAAAATTTATGTTTACAGCTTCCATTAAATGTGACCACGATGAAATGGAACCACATGAAGCCCAAATGTTTTGTTCATAAACCTAGAGTAACAAAGAACGTCACAACATCATTTGGGCTAACATAGGCTATGGATGGCCATAGAGGTGATATCGAAAAGTTCCATTAAAATGAATTCGTAGCTACAATTTATTGCAGTCGACTCGTTTTGTATTTGTATTGTATTTGCGTTTATCTTTACTGGCATTCGTACAACGTGATACGAACAGCAAGAAATAATTTCAGTAGCTGACATTAATTTACTTTTTTTTCTATACGTATCGTTTTAAAAGACACCGTCTTTTAAGCGCATCGTTTTAAAAGGCCTTAATAAATATCACAAGAAAAACTCTTTTTATTGAACTCCAGTGAGTGATAAGAAAGAAATACATATTCATCTAAATATTCAGTGATTCGATTTGGATCAAAGTCCATTTTCCTAGAATTTAATCTATACCAACATCCGTGCATTTCTTTCTAGATAATTCCGTGCCCCTCACAATTTTGGTTAGTCCATTTGCAAAATTTCCCTGAAACTATTAAGTTATTAGAATTTCATGGCCACTTTGAAAACCTGTTCAGGGTGAAAATAAACACTACGTATTTTATCGCTCGCATGACGAAGATCGAGAACGAGTATATGAGATGTGGGTTGAGTTTATTCCTGCAGGGCAATCTTTAAAGTAACAGTATGCGATTCACAAACTTATGCAAGTACTAGAAACCCGGATTAATCTAATCGCATGGCCAGTGGGATACATGAGAAAAAAAAAATAAGTCAAGAGAATGCCGCATGTAAAGAGAAATCCTTCGATGTTCTTACAATGTACTTGTGTTATTCCCGTGCAGTATAATAGATTATTGTTCATCTTTTTTTTTCGAAATCACACGACGTATCACGTAGTAATGAAACATCCAAATGACGTCATGCCGTTACATTTCCGTTCACTTGCGGGTGGTGTGGGGTGTTCCCGTATTTGGGAATGTATGTACGTGGATGATCTTTAGAGTCACGAGACGTGTGGTATAACTGCCTTACTGCCTTACTTGAGTTCGAAAGAGTGATTTCAATACATTATATCGCTTTGAAGCTTGGCACGTTCACCTAGCAGAAATATCCAACTTGATAGTTAAAGAACGGTTCATGTGCATTTGAAGTGCCCTTGTCATGGAAATAAGATTCCGATACAACTGTTATAAAATCTTACGTTATGTGCACCACAGACTTGATATCTGCAGTTCCGCATCTCCTCTTAACTAATGAAAGAAGGATCTTAAGATGAACATGCATATGAGTCAGAAGTAAAACATGCAAAAACTCATAGCCACTCACGAAACCATATACGTCGACTGGTGCAGCTTGGTGTATTCATCAATGTATGCAAATTTCACCTAATTATTTGCACAATTAACCTAATAATTTTGCCCTTGGTAACATGATTTATGTACTTTTAAACTCCGAAAATTTAAAATTTTACTCTGTGAGTTTTTTGTCACAATGACCGTACTCCTCCTTACTGAAGTTCACATAAGCTATTTTTTATCGACATGATCAAATCACTTTACATCACCATATGTCGTCATGATGAAACTTTCCGATCATGGAAGCACAAATTATATCAACGAAGTGGATGAATGGTCATTGAACCTTCGAAGCGATTAGGAAGTATCCGTAGCAGAATTTTCAAATTATGAGTTAATTGGCTTTATTTATCATAGATTGTAATCAATATATGTACTGTAGGCGACGTAATATCAGTCAAAATAATCTCAATATCCGAAAGCATGTGTACATTGTCAAGAGAAATCCATCGAGTTACAATGAGATATGCTTGAATTGTTCTAACGTAATACAATATTTAAGATTTCCTTTTGGTCTTGATGGTATACACATCCGGTTGTCAAACGCTGGATGAACATGCAATAACTTAGCAATGATTACTTTTGACAAAAAATAAAAGGTGCAGTGAAGACATGGCACCATTTCTACCCAAATCGGACACTGATTAATATTCATGTCTCGGGCCAAGAAAGACTTATTTCTAGTGTATACTTATGTTGCTGATGGCAGTATATTTAGCTCATGTAATTGCAAATCATGGTGTTATGGCCATTTTTGTCTTTTAATATGCTTGCGTAATAAATGAGCAATAATGAGTTTAATTACAATGACCTCGTGATCGAAGACCTTCGATGTAGACACTCTCTGAGTGTAGTGATTGTGTATTTTAGGATAGTTGAGAATAATTTAGTTACCTCTTGAGAGCCACTTTCCTTGTGAGGAAACTGGGAGGTGGAACAACGAACTTAACTTAATGCATCTTAATGTTCAGTCTGTAAGCCTGAAAATACCATCGGACTCCAAATATGCCAACACTAATATTTGTCATTTCTCTTTCAGTTGTGTTCACACAACATGACAAATGAATGAAAATTGCTGAAACAAAGTGAAGCTGCTCAATTCCCATAATTTAAGATCCGTATTGGGAGCTAAGCAATTCAATGAGTTCCCGGTGGAACCGATAAAAGAATATAAATATAAACCTTTATCGGTAGATATAATTAGCTGATTTATCAAGAAAGCGAATCCCATAAGTACTTTGTTTTCAGAAGGATATAAAACGAACTCTATAATAAACATTTATGTTGACAAATGATTAAATTTCTTTCCTTGATTTTATCGAAAGGAGTGTGATAAGCTTAGGGCGATGGAAAATCATCGCTGGAGATTCTTAATGTCTTCTTAGACATGGTATGTGACAATGCCGTTAGCTATTAATTAATATTATCCTTAAAATGTTGTCAAACATAAGAAAGAAACCTGAGAAACATTGCAATCAATATATAAAATCAATTAAGTAATCCTAACAAGCCCCAAGGGCATCCGCATATTTAACATTAATTTTCAAATGATAATGATGTTTTCGCAACCAGAAAAAAATGTCTGAGTTTGCCATTAGTATCACACTGATATTTAGTTCCATTTTGAAAACAAATATTGGTTTATTCATTTGAGGTCAAGTACACATTTGAATGAGGATTTATGTTGTATTAACATACCTGTAAAAGGTGCACAAGAAATAGACCGGTGCAGTGGTCTTAGTAATGCTACATGCGCTGGTAAGAAAAGTCACCTGATGTTCACTGTTATGTCAAAAACTTTTGAAGATTGACAGAAATTAAACAAGAAAAACACATGTTAAATGTAGGTTTGGTACCCTACCGTTTTTTCACTTCCTTTGTTAACATTCCAATTAAAAGAAGGGGGAATATTCGAATAGTATCAGTACATCCTCACAGCTCATATTTATGTGCATGTCATGCGGAGTAAATATGAAAAACTTTATTTTGTCATAATGATGTTAGTGATGTCCGTGTCAAGCAACAATAGGAATTTTACTCTTACCTGAATAATTGTATTCCAGCAACTAAGGGGAACTGGTCGGCAGGACATTCAAAGACGTGGATCTTAACGAGATGACTTGGAAATTCCCTCGTATGTTTGTCCCTCTGGTAATATCTGCTCTGGTATTATCTGGTTCGATGGGAGGTAAGAAAATTAACAACTTGTCGTATGAAAGGGGTATATATGCATTGTTAGTTTTCCAACACAACTGTACTTTGCTTATCACAGAAAATCGTATGCTACTTAAATAATGTATTCAGCATAGACACATACTGTGTCCTTTGTGTTAGAGTTTACAAAAAAGGTAATTTGAGGGTAACTTAAGAGACTGAATTGTGATATGTTCGTAACTAATTACTTCAATTAGCATTTTATTCTCGAGAATACGAAATCGTTTCGCTTTGCACACAGTTACATTATAGTCTTTCTATATCGAAGTACCATTGCCAATATCTATGCAGCAAGACCTCACAGTCGTCCTTTCCTGTGTTTTGAATATCTCGTGTTGCACCATTTAGACATTCTCGAGAAAGACATGAACCACGAATGCTATCGCACGTGTTCTTGGCCAGCTCAACCATTAACGTGCAGCTATAACTTCGAGATCGAGTGGTCGTCTACCATGTCCAACGCCTGCCGCAACTGTCCGAATAATAGTGAAGATTGCCATAGGAAAGGTTGCATCCAAGTTAATGGGGTGAAACGAGAGGTCGTTTCTGTCAATAGACGAATACCCGGGCCAGCTATCCACGTGAGTGAAGTAAACAATTCTTTTGAAATAACGGTAATATGACTGACTCGATCCTTGCTAAATATCTCTTGCTGTACCTCAATTAACTTACTAACTGCAACACAAAAAACTTACACAGTTGACAAAAACGCTGCTTGTAAGACCCCCTAATCCCAAAAGCCTTATATGATTACGTGCCGTCTGTGTAACCAAATCAATTTGGAAATGTTGCAACCTATCTGAGGCAGTGATTTTGATAGTTACATGCCACAGTAAAATTTTTGGCTATATGCGAATAACATGTTTCATTTTAATTCTAATTTAATTCATTTTCCTTCCTTGTTTATTGATTCGAATACACCGACAGGTTTGTGAAGGAGATACAATTAACGTCACAGTTACGAACAGACTGGGAAATGGAGAAGTTACTACTGTTCATTGGCACGGTATACATCAACGTGGCACACCGTACATGGACGGTGTTGGAATGATCACGCAATATCCTATTGAAGACGGAGCTACGTTTACGTACACATTCAGTGCGGACCCTACTGGTACTCATTACTGGCATTCGCACAGCCAATATCAGCGTTCAGATGGAAGCTATGGTGCATTAGTTGTAAGACAATCTAAACATGTACGTATTTAATTTCAAACGCTGCATTGTATAAGGTGATTCTTTAACTTGATCAAGCTCACCATGTGATGATGGAGGTACCTCATATCGTTCTTGCTCTGTATAGCGGATTGCGAAAGAAATTAATGAAATAAGGGTATTGAAGATTCTGAAATGCATTCCATGAAATAACTTCACTGAGGCCTTACTTAACCTGTGACCATCTATGACTGTCCGTTCTGATATCGTTAATACAAGAGATGTAATTTAATGTTTTCACTGTGAACACTTCACAAAGACAATTATATTTTCATTTTTTATGAGTCATAAGGCCGTAAAGAGATGTACGTCATTAAAAGGCTGGTCCACAAGAAAAATAAAAATTGTTTTACCTTGGATACTTCCAGCTGCATATCATTTACAGCCATGTTCAATGTTTGTAAATTACACGTAGGAAGTATAGTCACATACCCGAACCATCACCTGACAATTATCATTAGTACATCTTGTTGGCTATTCTAATAATTGAATGGATCTGTATCTTTGTGGAACATTTACGAATTGAGTATATATATTCCGAATGCCTTCAGTTCATTCAGTTATTTCCATGACGGTATGCCGACACCTTTATGTCCAGACAACGAAGCATGTAGTCGGATATGATGAATCCAATCGAGACGGTATTATCTTACGAGCAGGATTTACATTAATGGACTTGAGTTATCATGACTTGAGTGATCATGACTTGAGTTATCATTACTGTCGACCATACTTGCAATCTTTACATTTGAAAACTAGCAGTAATATTGCAATCAACAACCAACACATGAAAAAGGTAAGTAACCTTTGTTTTTGTTTTTTTTTTCTCTATCCAATGCACAGAGAGATCTTCAAGGCGAAGAATATGATATCGACTTGCTGGAACACACTTACACTGTGTCAGACTGGTTTCATGTAAACACTTCTAACGCAATGGACGATTATTTAGACGGCTGTGGAACTGGTAATCCCGATGCAATTCTTATTGATGGCAAAGGACTAGGGGGAGACCTGTGGGCCTCGGTTAGTCCTGGGGGTAACACCACTGGGAGAACATCGTTCCAGGTCTTTCCGGGCCTAAGGCATCGGTTTCGAGTTATCAGTAACGCAGCGACTAATTGCCCTATGAAGATTTCGGTTGATCAACACACGCTAAGGGTCATTGCAAGCGACGGTCAACCGTTTCGTCCTGTCAGAGCTGGTTCCATCATCATTCACGGCGGTGAGAGATTCGATTTTGTGTTAGATGCCAACCAGAAAGTTGGCAATTACTGGATGAGAGTGAAAGGGTAAGTGCGTGAAGAGCAAACCAGTATCACCCTTGCTAACCTAACGGCAACAGTTCACACCATATATTGTATTGTAGAGCCGACAATGGGTCTTCCAATATGAATATCGGCAAATATTTATCAAATTTGGCTTCATCGGTAGCGACAAATTTACCTCAAGAGCTGATACGACCCAACCGATGTTTCGCTGTCAAGCAAAAGTATGACGCTCTCTTTATTTACGATTTTAACTCCTAATGTTTAAGTCAGTAATCGTAAAATCGGAAATTATCCGTTCTGGGTATGGCTTTGCGTTTCACTTATTATCTGTCGACTAGACCAGAGGACCAAGTAGTTTCAGCTTTCACTTTTTACAGGTTGGCGAGCTGTGAAAATCTACAAGAGCTAGCCTTAGTACATTACAATGAAACGGGGTATGAGGAACCGATGCACAAAGTGAACGAACAGAATGCTGGAATTGGATTTGGAACAATGTCATGTGACAACATGAATTACGATTCGGAAATGATCTTCAGGATGACATCTTCTTTAGGTGATTTACTCTTTTTTTATTTGTTTGTGCAGACTGGCATTATAAGATATTAAACTGTAACTATAACGAGTGATTAGTCTTTCAATAAAAATATGGGAAATGCCCTGAAATGACACAATTACAATTACAGTTACGTTGATGCGTTCAACACATAAAATTATCTATCATGTTCCTGAAAGTTTGAAAACTAATGTGAGTCCGTGTCAAAGATGTTGTTACGTTATGGTCCATCTTTCAGATTCTGCGATGCATGAAACATACCAAGCAGATAAAACTTTCTATATAGATTTGGGTTTCCATCCAGTCGAACACTCAATTTATGACGATATGCCTCAGTTAAATAATGTAACTTTCAGGGTGCCACCTATGCCTTTGCTTACAAACTACCGAAATATCACCGGGTCTTTATTCTGCGACTACGAAGATGTTACCACCAGAATGGCAGCTAAGTGTTCATCAGAATTATGTCAGTGCATTCATGTTATCAATGCAAATATTGATGAGGTGAGGGAGAAAAGTTGACTTCTCCTGATTACATTCAACTGCATACTTTAAATTAAACAAACTATACATAATCTTGTTGTCTAAGATTATACCTCACTACGTTCTTGAGAGGATCTTCACTTTTGTAAGCATTAGAGGTCACATTGACCAACAATTCTTACAAATCTGGAAATAGGTTTGTGTAGGAAATGCCTAGACTGGGATGGTATAAATTATTTAGACGTATATTTCCTTCCCTGTAATATTTCAGTATATTAGGTATGTGAACATCTAGTAATGTTTACTTTTACTGATCCCAAAACATTTTTTAAAGTATGTGGTTGCTGCTTATTACTATTTGCTTTCGTTCCTGCCAGATAATCGAAATTGTGCTGATCAATAAAGAGGTTGGAGTTTCTTCTACCCACGCTATGCATCTTCATGGTTTTTCCTTTCAACTGGTTGCGATGGACAAACTTGGCGATCTAAAGACAATAGAAGATGTCAAGAAAATGAACGAGGAAGGTCGTCTGAGCAAAAATATAAGATCGGGCTTGCTGAAGGATACTATAAGCACTTTAGATGGCGGTTACACAATATTACGAGTCAAGACTGACAACCCAGGCTGGTGGTTATTCCATTGTCACTTTGATTTACATCTGCAGGTATAAATTAAGTGTTACGTAAAATTTTGTAATTTATATAATTTTAATGTCATTCATAACCTAAAAAAGAGCACAAAATGGTAATACTTATTAAGGAAGTACTGAGAATATGTAGGGAATAGGCTATACTTAATATCACATCCTGTTAGATAATACGTCATACGCGTTTCACACAATACAGTGGATTTAAGTTGTTGACCAACTGTTGTGTCAACAGTTCTCTATATACGACGACAGAAAGACTTCTTAATGAGTTTCAAGGGGCACAGAAAGTAAAACTGGATAAGAGAGTGCGGGGTAAGTTCAAGGTAAATTCCCCAGTTTGGTTAAGATGAAGAGTTACCTTACATAAGTGCACATTTTTATCTCTTTACAGTTTGGAATGAGTCTTGTGCTCAACGTTGGAAGGGACGAAAAGCTGTCGGAGTCGTCTTGATATCAAAACGCCTTTTATTGAGGAGAAATCATCGCATATACCGCCTTAAAAGACACAATATTGTACTCACACACACTCACAGAAAAGAAAGAGAAAGAAAAAGGAAAATCCAATTTTATCCTCCTCCTACGAATCTAAATATGTCATTCGAAAAGTCGAATTAAATTTGAACATGCGTCATTTCTACGTAACGAATGCACAATCCCACACAGCCGTTACTTTCATGTAGGGAAAATATGTCTTCTGTTTCCACATTTTACAACAGATGTCTCGTTTCATTGGTTTGCTGTAATAGGTCATGATTGAATGTTGCACAACTATGACGACAATGGCATATACTTACCTGTTGAGTAACTATCATCATAAGCAACCGAGATTCATTTATTCAATAGAAATACAATTTTACTGTTTATTTTCTGAGGCAATTGATCACCCTTTTGGGAGATTGGCGAAAACTTGCTGCAAATCATCCACACTTGTTCCTACTTAACATTGGTCAGTTAACTACGCAATAAACAGACCAACGATCGACACAAAGGTATAGGGAACAAGGTGAAAGGGGTAGATGACATCTGTGTTATACAAAATAAAGGTTTGGAAACGTTCAAATTAATTATACACATACAAGACTTGTGCTAACATTAATTGACTTAAGAAACTCACCAAGTTAAGCTCCAGAAGTTTGCAGGAGTTTTGAAGGGTACAAAGACATGTCAATGCTTAATATTGACATAATCTTTTTTTCACATCCAACAGTTATGAAAATATTCAAACTTTTGATTTTACCCTGATTTTACCCCGACTTGCACAGGCTGTGTCCATATGAACAACTACCAATGTGAGGTGTCTGCTTTTTTTTTTCAAAAACCTTATCTAGTCGTTAATTATTAATTAACGGGTTATTAACGTTCGGTTGTATATGACCAACGGAGATCCTCTTAGTTTGCCCACTTGTCATTAGAATGTGAAGGAAACTTGACAGGCTCAAGAAAATTTAGTGTACTTCACGTTGCAACTCAATGAGCCTCTGTAACACCGGGACAACGTTACCCCACTATTCCTGCATTACAGTTTTCCCCTTTAACGACAAAAATACTTAACTATGAGATAAGCAAGTAACTATATACAGTGGAGTTACGTCAGTAAATATAAATGTATTGATAGTGGATACGTAAAGAATAACCCTCAAATAAAGGCCTTATTTATAAGTGTCGTTACAATTCTGATGTTTTGAGGTTGGTCCGTTTGGTTTTTATTTTATTTGCTTCTTGGACTACTTACAGTGGAGAGCGAAAAGATACACATGTCGAATAAATGGCATACACAGTCCTGTAAATTCCACTGTTTTACAGTAAAGTAGCAACGTTGTTACTGTAATGTACTCTTTAAGAACGAAATTTCCTTGAACTCGAACTCTAGACTTCCTTATGGTTGACATGTTCCTTTCGTAATCACCTGAAAATGACATGCTGATTTTCACCTCAGTCAACCCTAAGCTCCGATATTTGTTCTTCGTCTAAACCAGTTCAGTTTGCACTACAAGTGGTAAGCAATAAGATTCTTGTGGATGTCACAAAATCGATTGTCTTGTGTAACTGTGTCAAGTAGTAAATAAGCTCACGTTGCCCTCGTAAAAACTCCCTCGTCACGTAAAGTAACGATTTGATCTGCACAACCAAAATTAAATTTGCTGCTCTTTTTTTTTCCATGTCACATTCTGCATCTTACACAAAGATTGCAGGGATACATATAAAGGTATGTTGAAGGAAGTTGAAAGAAATAGTTTTAATTTGTTAGGTTTTCTCAAGGGTAGAATAACAAAGAGATCTTCAGTTTTAGCAACATTTTACCTACTTTGTGTATTCATTTAGTCGGACCTTATTGCCATTATCCTGATTTTATTGACAAGGGTTATTTAATGCGTTGGTAGCATGAAGCAATTTCTTTGTTGTAGATGTTATTGCGAACGGTTCTCATAAATAACAAGTAATTTATTCTTAGATGCTAATAACAGTTACATATCGATCAACAGGAGAAATTTTGTCACCTACGTCCATCTTCTTGGTAATGCCCGCAGTATCAAGAGAGGCATTCCGATTGCATAAACTTCCCGTTAGGTTTGCCTATACTGTGGTTACCGTACTATGTCAAATCTGATTGTGTACCATGAATCGCGTAAACTCCGGCCAATTTGGGTATTGACAATTCAAATCATTGTGCCAAACATTTTTTGTCAGTGCAATTTAGTTTGCTTGTAATAAAGAGTCATCTCCTGACAGAGTCTACAGGCTAACTGAACAATACTTTTAGTTCTCCTCTTTGGCGCCGCTTGTAGCTAATTCGATTTCCCCCTTTTTTTAATTACAAAATGTTTGTTTCCTACTTCTGGTAATTATGCACATTACTGTGTGTATTTGCCGTAAGCAAGTTTCATAAGCATTACATAATTACACTAAACATTGCGAAAGAGTTGAAAAAAAGTAAGAACGAGTTAATTTGAGTTGCAGGCCACACCGTCGGCAGTTACGGTACGACCATATCCAACGGTACTCTGAATAAACTTGTTTCCAGCTTTTCATAGGTCTATTGTGTACGAATGCATCATGTCGATTTGGAAAATTGTGCCATTGCTTCGTTGTCCCAAACACATACAGTTGCAAAGCAATTTTTAAAAGAGTAAGACTTAGTTTTTACACAAGTCAGTGTTATAGCACGTTTAGTATTCGTACACAAACATCACGCATACGCTAACTACGTCATTACACAGCAAATTGTGATATAGACGAATTTCAAATTCAACGTCGAACGTTCGTTCACTCTTAAGTTATGAACGATGGCAACACTTAGGGAAATATATATATATATATATATATATATACATATATATATATATACATATATAATAAAACTGAAAATAGCGATGAGTTTGAAATTCATGATGAATCAAATATATTGCGCCAATATTTCGTAAGAATACACCTTACATCGTCAAGGCGAAATAGCAAACTGATAATACAAGTCAGTACATTACAAAAACAGCTGTAACAGAAGTAAGTGAGTAATACCAGCTCAAAATAGCTGAAGATTAAAACTCTGGACGTTTCTATTCAGGGTAGGTTGTAAGTCTTTAATGAAAAGAGACTCCATGATCTTGCGTCTATACCAGGCATTCTCTACATGGAGAACTTTAATATCACCTGGGTTTGAAAGTTTATGGGACGCCGTTTTACAGTGATCGTGTATGGAACTGAATTCTTTGAAATAGTCAGCATTTACATGTTTTTTAAATCTATCACAAAGCCTGAGTTTGGACTCCCCAATATAATTATCTTTACAAGTTTTGTCTCCACAAGGAATATGATAAATACAACCACTGCTTTTAAGATCAGGAATTTTGTCAAGATCATGGAGTCTCTTTTCATTAAAGACTTACAACCTACCCTGAATAGAAACGTCCAGAGTTTTAATCTTCAGCTATTTTGAGCTGGTATTACTCACTTACTTCTGTTACAGCTGTTTTTGTAATGTACTGACTTGTATTATCAGTTTGCTATTTCGCCTTGACGATGTAAGGTGTATTCTTACGAAATATTGGCGCAATATATTTGATTCATCATGAATTTCAAACTCATCGCTATTTTCAGTTTTATTATTAGTATATGGACCTCTCCAATCTTTGTATATATATATATATATATATATATATATATATATATATATATATATATATATAATATATATATATATATATATATATATATATATATATATATATATATATATATATAATTTTTACAATGTGTTAAGGTAATCCACAATAGACTCAATCTAGCTTTTCACTGGTGTCAAATTTCAAGGTTAAGCAAGTGCTTCAATTTCAAAGAACAAGAAAGACTTCTTGCAAATAATGTACCCTTGTCACATTTTTGTTACACTGAAGTAACTGGAAATCTTTCTTGACCAGAGATGATTTTCTTCAAAGAGTAATTTGTTTAGTTATAAAGAATAAGATCTTAGAATGGAATTAAAAATTCCTGCAGTTAACAATTAGGATCCCAATTGGGGATCATTGTAAGTAGAAATTACTTTAAAGGTCCATTATACTTGAATTTTGTCTAGTGTTAGCCGCATCTATATTCCAAAGTAGGGTGTTAGAATCAGTTACATCCCATTAACAGAGAGTTCCATCCATGGACATCTCTACCTTAATTTTCCATCGTCATATTTATTCTTGACATTTTAATTGTCATCAGTTTTAGGCAAAAGTTGGCAGTTTTTCAAGTCTGGTCATTATTAAGGTTACTGTTAAATAAGCTATGTATACCTCCGTATAATTTGAGTCAGACATGAAACTTTCTTCTACTCTTTGGCGTACATCTATTTGTTTACTCTTCCATGCTTAATTCAATAGTCACTAATATATACTTTGCATATATATATATATATATATCCCTTTGGTTATCATTATAGTTATACAATGAGAAGATATGGAACTTCAAGGCCGTTCGATTAGAAACAGGTTTACCATATACAGGAGTATTAATGTCATCTGTCAAGATTTTCTAGAATCCTATGTCGTAGTAACATTTCAGTAGATCCAATTAATGGCTATTGTTGACTGTTGAAAGGGACAAATGTAAAATAAAGGAAAAGCTGTACGACAAAATTGTGTCACTAAATTGCTCACAGAGGGAACGGCTGATACACTTCAAATTTAGTTTGAATTTGTCGTAGGCAATGGGTGTATCATTACAGACTGAGACTGATAACAGATTTACGTAAGATTTACGTAAAAAGTGCCACGTACATTTGTGGGCGAAAGCCAAAGTCAATACGAATACAAAGATATAAGAGCGTAGAAAACTTGATTACTCGCTATGCGAATTTACAGATCAACTAGAAAGCTAAAGGGCTCCTTGAATTCCTTGTAATATGGATATATTGCAACAAACATAACTTACCCACATGAAAAGTATGAGATATATCAGCATCAGCTTTATCCTACTTAAACTATCATGTTGACAAGACTCTGAACGTTAGAATCGTTTGACTTCAAAATAACTTGTCAGATCCTCTTAAGGGAGGATGCAAAGTTTTAATCAGTATACAGTTTACATATTACATCGCACATATTACTTGTCGCACCCTCTTGTTCTAAATCGTGTATAAGCATATTATACTAAGCACCTCCATAGATGTGTGGTAACAAATGATCTGCCAATGACAAATTCTGTCTGAAAGTGAACAAGGAGACGAAAAAAAAAAACAGCCATTCTTCTAATTTTTTATGTTGACGTTCAATAGATAATATCCAATAATATGTATTTTGAGCCTCTCGCTTTGCTGGTGGATTTCTTTAAAGGTCATCGTTGGACAAAGGAGATGAGAAGTTCTGAAAGTCTTCGTGTAAAAAAAGCCATTCACAAACAACTGCATGAGTTGCTTCTGATAGTGAGTTATATTACAGCGTCCTGTAAGGCATACGAGCATGCCCAGGAGCCAGTTGTTGCACTAGGGTATGGACGCAATGAGCAAAGGCAACCATCTTATGTTGTTATTTATCGTCATACTCCTCTCGAAATATAAAAAAATTGCCCTGGAACACTTGTAGGAAGAGAGACGATTTCACTGATTCCCGATTACATTGGACACGTCTCTATTACAGAGCGATTATAGAATTCTGCATGATGTGTGTAACACATCGAACTATTTTTGCATTAATTCTGTTCAAGATGTATCTAAAAAAATACAAAATGTTACATAAGATCATTCAGTATTTCTAACGATAATCATGAAATCTCAATTATGCCATGCAGAGTTATGACAATGCCATAAAAGAAGGATACTTCTACGTGATAGTGTATTGGTTGCTGATTAACATTAGCTCGCTTTACTGTCAACATCATAAACCAATGAATCTCCTCGTAAAGGACAGTTTTACAACCTCTACACTTTTAACTCTTGGGACTATTAAAAAGGTCCATACGCTTTTGAAGTAAAGCGCAAAACCCAGAGAAGATTTATTGCATAAGGCCTTAATATGTCATTACCATTTGCATACTACCATTGAAAATGAATCATTTTAAGAGAATCTATTAGTCCGAGTTCATAAGATGTTCCAAAAAGTATATCTTAAGTGGACGAAGATTAAGAAGCAAATCTTCGCCCAATACCATTCAAAACAAAGTCTTCCGGAATAAACACCAGCTTAAAAGCCTTCGCTATTTTAAAAGCCAGATAAAAAGACGTAACCACTATGGAGTGGTACAAAATACCAAAAAGTAATAAGATCATTTTAAAGAAATGTAAAAATACACGGAGTTGCGGTTGAACGTCTTACTCAGGATTTGATGTTGTATTATGTATCCAGCAGTTTAGTCAATAATTGCGTCGTTTGACAGCGTCTTATTCATCAAAAACGTCTGGATTTACGAAAACAAGGTCTACCCCCTCTGTTGATCTGTAAAGACATTAATCGTCGCTATTGCAAGCAGAGCCAATTCAGATGTGGAGACAATTCACATATGCATAAAACACTTCGGACTCGGAGACTTTTGTTATCATATTTACCACACAGACGCACATGCTTTTTGTGAACAGAAGACAGATAGTGACCAAGACATTCATGCCAGGAATCGTTACTACGCTTTTCTCAATTACTAATCAGGTTTCTAGAGTAAAAGGAATATGCGTAAGAAAGGTAAGAGCTGTCGTAAAATGACACAGTACTTCTTAACGACTCCAATACATATAAATAGATAAACTTCACCTTAACCCACTCTACCTTACAAATTCACCGTAAATGGGAGCAAAAATACTAAAGCTACATCATACACTGAACACTTCCACAAATACTGAAATCACCATGATTTTACCTCACTGTAGTTGACCACAGATATAAATTCGCATGCAATAAAAGATGAACAACCCTTTTCTGATATCATATGACGTTTCACCTACAAACAAAAGGCATGATCTTAAACCGATGTGATACACGGACATGAAATATGCCAGATGTGAAAGCTTCTTTAATCCGATAATTATCGTTGTAAAGGATATCAAATTTTCTCACTCCCAAAATAAGATTTACCCCCAGGGAAAACAAAGAGCGCCAGAAAGAAATTCACGTGCCAATTACAAAAAGCAATACCATACCATTTAATTATACAACTGACATTAGTAGTAGCAATTTCATAGATAATAATAAAAACTAGAAGCAAATCACTAACAATAATATGCCAGTCTCTGGACAAAATCTTAATTAGATTTGATGGGTATCAGCATTTCGGAACTGGGAAAACTAATATGTCACAGTTTTGTCTAGAAGAGGCGGGGATTGGCGAGATGAGGAAAGCGAAACAGTTTACAGGGTACCTTGATATATTCCAACCGTTAACAGTGGGTTTGCTTTGTCGGGTACTTTTGCAGGTTTTACAACTTCACATTTGTTTGCCATTTGTCGAAGACTGAGATGCCTTTACCTACAGTTTCGTCTGTCCATTAAGTGAGAAAGTGTAATAAACGTTGTAATTCCAACACAGATATTGCCTTGCTTTCTCAGCGTGAGCACAAACCTTTCCAGAAAATCTCCTCAAAGATGCGTAACAAAATGAGCCCATTAAGTATTTACATAAGTTTAATAATCGTAGTATTTACTAAATTCATAAACAGAAATAAGACCTAATAAGTGTACTAAAAGTCTAAAGTGATAAGAAAACATCGTCGTTTAGTGTTCAAAAGTAAATCCCATCCATGCAAATCCCAGCTTCCCTACTTTGTTAGATAACCCAGATATAAAATAATAAAAAGATATTCACTTACCTTGGAATAGTAAATTTTGTAATAATGTTCTTGTACAATAACATTACCTGCTTTTGCTTCCGTTTGAAATTAAAGTGTTCATATGACTTTGAAACGTAGTTTCTTTCATGACATATTGTATCTAGATGGCTTGTACATATAGTGAAATCATCCCACAATAGTAAGACAATAATCCCAAATTTATATTGTTCAAAAATTTATATCGCAGCTCAAGAATATCTTGTTAATATGTAAATTGGACTATTTTAATTAATAAGTGAAGACCCTTCTTTGTATCCTACATGACAAAGTTGTGGAATTCTCCATATTAACTTCCATTTTATATAATTGATCCTATCTATAACCAACTACGAATACGGAAGTACATAAGTGCATTGGCAATGACATTACCCAAAGTTAGAACCTTTATTAGACGTGTGTAGAGTATACTTGTTTGGGTTACCCCACGTTCTTCTTTTACAATGATGTTCTCAGTTTTAAGTTTTCGGACGAGTCGTTTGGAAAGAAGGAAAAACTTGCAGCCTGTGATGGTGACTGCCAATGACGTAAACTTGAATGAAATGAAAGTTAAGATGGGTTAGAGAGTCTGATGTTTATTGATTTTGTCCTCCGCGAAAAACTTCACATTTGATAATTTAACCGCAAGACACTTAATGATCAACTCACAAGACTGTCACAAGTGAAATTCTATTTAAAGTATTCCTTAATTAACTCATGTACGAGTAGGGTTCTTGCTGCTTACGTATTCATTCGCTTGCGTCACACTTTGGAGACCAATCGAAACGTAGTTCGTGGGATGAAAAGCGAATCGTCAAGTTGGAGTGATAACCATTTTTTGTGGACCGCCCTCCGACGAGACATTAATTTTCGGAACTTGTGAGCGCGTAAAACGTGGAAAGATAATTGGTGAGTACAGTGGTTCTTGATCTTTGTCGTCGGAACTTTGCTCTGAAAAAGCCTCTTTCAAGTTGAGGTCGATAAAAAAAAAATTGCAAATACTATCGAAAAGTACTGGACTCGCACAGACTGTAAGTTTTAGATTTTGTCTTCATTTTAAATAACTTGTCGAAGTTAGTTTATTGTTTCGTTTTTCATCTACGATTGTTGGTTCCGCTATGTTTACTGTGAACATTTTAGCGTAAATAGAATACGTATCAAAGTAAGGTATCCGGATGTAATGTAACGTTTAACCTGTCTGATTAGTCTTGCTTCTAGCGGTACCTTAAATCATGCATATATGTCCTTTTAGTAACGATGTTTTACCTTGTAGGTTCTGCAGATTTGTATTACAGACATGGATGAAATAACTCTCTACATGACGTATTGCAATATCATTCAAAGTACAGTTCCAATTACAGTGAAGAAGTTAGTAAATTAAATTATCAGGAAGAAGTGTGCATTGTATAATTAAATTAATTTACGACAGCCTTCCAGTCCTCGTTTTATCGGTGAGAATTATTGACGACGTATGGTGTATTACGTGCAAAGAGGTGTTTCACGTCTGAATGTGAATCTTTTCTGCTCAGTGTTTCTTACGGCTACCACATCTGTTTTTGAATGCCATATCTGCAATTCCATTCATCAAAGTCTCAAAAAACATTGCAGTGTCCACTAAAGGACGCGCACGTCAGAAATGAACACAAAAGTTTATATTGTGGTGAGAATAAAAGGTCCCACAGAAAATTTGAAGAACAAAACGATCTGACCTAAAACTTGATAGCGAAATATCTGATAATAGTAATATAATGGTCCTTTTTGAAATTTTAATACTGCAAGTAATGGTCAAGTAAAACAAAAAGAGTATGTAAACAAAATGTCATGTCCTGGTAGATTACATGATACGACCACAAACACGTAGTCCACTTCCGCTAACGGTCTTCTGTATAGTTTTTATATTTAATGACATTAATTGGTATCTATTTAGTGATGTATATACTTTTTATTACAAAATAACATTTCAGTCCATAAAACAAAACGAGACGCGAAAGGTAAAATGTAGGACGAGATTTTAACCTTCTGTTTTCTCGTCTTTATCACGTTGATCAGTGCATAACAAAACATTGCTTTTAACTATCAGTGACCTATATTACTCTCAATTTTTCGTTTATAGAGTTGAGTTTGCTTCATCATAGTGTTGTTAATGTTTCTCATGTTTATCAATTCTGCTTACACGGGTGATGCGTCCAAGTAAAAATCTCGCCATTAAAAACGATTGAAGTTCATTTCAATAATGTTTGTCGATTACCTTCCCGAATTCAATAATCAGATGGCCATTGGGAGTTATATGTAGGCTTTACTGTAATATCAACTTGAGTAAGATAATTACATCTACCAAGGAACGTCAACTGTTAACAAGGTTCTTCCTGTCTTACCAATCCCTCTAATTGTGTCTGCAAATCTTCTCTTTTGCTCATTTATTCTATCGGTTTTCTCTCATCTCAGAAGATCACTTACAGTACACAGTTTATTCTATTGCTCAAAACATCAATTTATTACACTGTCACACGGTTTACTTGTGTGAAAAAGGTTTGGTAGAAATAAGGAGAAAATACAAATAACACATGTAATTCCAAGACGACATCAGTTTCTGACATGAGCGGAAGAAACCACGTCCATAACAGATAAATGGAAGAGGAGAAACGCGCGCATTTGATAGTACGAATGTTTGTCGGGTGCAATTGTATGGGAGAACTCGTTTGTGAAATACTGCATGTATTTGAGACTTCTTACTGCATTAAAAATCACTACGAAAGATGGGCATTACCTTCTCAGAGGGATGAATTGTGTGCAATTAGAAAGCACCAGCGGAAGTTTTTGATGCAATGTAAAAAATATATTAATGGTAACTCTGTACTATGCTATGGGAAGTGATGGCAATTTGTTTGCGGTAAATTGTTTGGTTTAAAACCGGTTTGACCCTGGGTTCAGATCACGAAAGTTAGATTATTTACTAAGGAGTTCTTGTAGTACATCCATTCTCAAGTATTTACTGTTTCCACAGTTTTGCAAAACAATAAGTTGAGGTGAAACGAGAAAAACGAAAAAAGAAAAAGAAGAGACAAAGTATTAACGATCTAAAGAAGCAACGTTTGTTCAAAACAGACCTACTAATCGAACAATGACGTGGGGAAATGGAAAAAAAAGTGAACGCCATGATTCTACATCATCCCTACCCCAGGAGTAAAAAAACAAACCAAACACGAATTATACTACACAATTTATAGGCGTAAGTGAAAAACGTGAAGAAAGTAGAAGCGAATACTTATAAACCGTTATCAAACATTTCTGATACTGTTTCCTTTCCAATTTACACACTTTTAAAAGTCAAAGAAGGGTGTTGCCATTTTTTGTTTAATGTAAGCTAACTTGAAGAAGCCGATGAATGATGTCGCATAACCACTGATAGTAGGAATTGTAATGTAATACTGTTTTCTTTAGCTACAATTTCTAGAAATCCTTACAAACTTGTACACATTTTGTGTTGAATTACTGAGGTGCATTATGCTATAATAGAATCAGTAATACTAGGCATAATTGCTAAAAATATATTGACAATTAAATGTATAAAAAAGAAAGGCTTTCAATTACTTGTGGTCAGGTGATGTCATCACAATCTAAAAATGGCAGCTTCCAGATGAATTTTTATGAACATTCAAATTGCAATATCGTGGAAAGTAAACAACATATTTAAATGAAATTTGCTGATGGTGTTCACCAAAAGTTAGGATCTTATTTAACATTGTCAAAAGTCCTCATTTTATTTCTCCTTTAGACTGGTCCTTGTAGGAAAACTGTGATCCCACAGCTGCAATGAGTCCATATTTAGTGCTCAATCCCTACAAGCAAAGATGATGATGTATTTTCAAGGATGAATTCTGAAGATAATTTTGAATCATGTGATTTATTGTTATTAACAAATAACACGTTTCATGGATGAGCTGAGTTTTGCAAACGTACCCATTATCATTATTTACTGATAACTATGTTAATTGAAAGAGAAGATGTTTCTAATCATGCATATCCAATTCGTAGGTTATTATAATTAACAGCTGAGCAGTTTCGTCTATGAAAAAGTAGGGTCGTAGTAACGGATAATTTTGGGCAAAAAGTTGAAGAAACCAAGCTTTATAAAACCAATGACGAAATGTCTGGACAAGAGGGCTAAATTTAGAGAACTTTACTCTTGATGTCCTTAGGAAAAGTGGCCTTTCATAGAAGTGGGCGATGTTTTGCTTTTATGGCTGTCAGCAGGTCGCAAGTTTGAAGACTATAAAATGTCGTATAAACTAAGAATACCCATTAAGAAACGACACACTTGCAAGTAGAATATAAACTTCTTGCCACCTAAGACTTTGCTACAAGAGTAACATTGTACGCTGGTTTCCCCCTCTCGAAGTATCTACATAGAATATTTCTTAGTTTAAAGGATTGTTACATAAATGACAACTCAATACAGAATTCAAGATCAACTTGAACGATGGCCTTAAAAAGTTTTCTGTGAATCGATAGTACCGAACATGATTTTTCTTTTAATTGTGTAGGAACTCCTACACCAGTTTCTTTCATAAAGCAGGCTTGAAAGCATGTTTTGCGGTAGAAAGAGAATCTTCATATGTTACAAGACTTAACCTTTGCCTTGACATAACTTGTATTTCATTTTTTGACGTATCCCCCCATCCTTCCAGAACTGAAACTGTAGCATATCTTTTGCATTAAAATATAGGGATATAGTGAAGTTTATGACGATTCTCCGGTCTTCCCGTATTAGAAGGTTTCCTCTAAAAATCCCAGCAGAAGTCTGATTGAAGAGATGGTTCTTAATTAGCACAATTCCAGTTTGATTCATTTGTACATACTGCCCTTTTTACTACTGAGAGCAAAACGCAGGAGTAGCTATGGACGTGAGACAACCTGCAATTGCTAACGCAGCGAAACTACAACAGAGTTCTTTCGCAACTCTTCACTAATATAGGCTTTTGTTTCATTAAACATAAAGGTTTTTTCCAGTTCGTTTTTGACGCCACGCTTACATGTTTCTGCGTGCATATTTCGAAGCAAATATTCAAAACCTTAACAATGTGCCTCTGGGGAGTACAGAGTGTATTCACAATGATCGTGTTTGCATATGACAAGCTTCTCCTGGAGTCATTATTGAAGGTATATCTCTCTCGCTTGTGAAAACATTATTTGAAAAATATTTGTTTCTTAGAATGTCATTTCAACTAATTTCAGTTCAAGTATATTTTATGGGAAGAGGAAAGTGCTTCTTTTCAGATAAAAGTCCAAACTGCAAGTTACCACCAAAATTGCCTATGGTGGGATGGTGCGGATTTTCATGATATTAAACTTGATTGTAGTATCGACGATGTGCGTTCTATCTGTCTCTTTAAGTTTACAGACATACAGCTTAGAGAAACCAAGGAGACGTTCTTTAGAGAAGTGAAGAATTAGGTGTGGGAGTTTGCAAGTGTTACACGGGGAATTGGATGTTCCCAAAGAAAGGTGTTCATCAGTAAACACTTTATTGTTATCTTAAGGTTTCGGAAAGAAACCTGATACCGAGAGGAAACGATACGTTGACAATTTCAAGAGACAAATATGACCCCTCCGGGGAATACTTTGATTACTAATCTGAAATTCTTAAAGAGATTCAAGAACGGTAAATGACAGCCCTCATGCAACCTCCGAGGCAACGATATTTATCAGAATGAGAAAACTAATTTATTGCATTAGTTATAACTTTTAATAAGTTCGTCTCCGAGGAATATCGATACTGGCAAGAGTATGGCTTGCATGCAGCACATGCAATTGACGTCAAAGTTGCAAAATTTTATGTTAGCATTTCTTAACACTGGACTTAATTTTCAAAGAGGGAAAATTAGATTAATCGTACCCTAATTAGCTATATCAATACAATAATGAAATTAATACATTACACACGTTTTGATATATTTTCTTTTACAAATGGAGCTGACATCATAAGAACGACGTGATGCTTGAACTGCGCTATTTTTAACCTCAGAAACCATTCTCAAAGCTTTATAAAGAGCTGCATGTCTGAAGTTGGGTGGGTGGCTGAGTGGTTGATTCCATTCTGAGAACTATCAAATGACTATCAAGAGCTTAATATCACCTGGCAGTTCAAGCATCATGATCGTTTAATTACAGGTCTGTTATTCACTCTGTAGTAGAATCTTGTGACCTATTTAGAGTTCGCGATAGTTGTCATATGCTACATAGTAATTCGATCCGGGCAAATGTCAGAGAAACTCGTATTTCACCTCATGATGGAATGTTTTGATGGTGTTTGGGTATTTTCCCAAATTACAAATATTGTCGAAAAATAACCATCTTTGATGGTGTCGATCGGTCTTCCCACTTCTAATAAAGCAACCAAACTAAAACCGTTAGTATTTCTACAGGCAAAATATCATAAATACGAAGAATGACCGTAGAAAAGCCAGCCAAAAAATTGCACGCATTTACGACTTCTTTGACAAACCGATAGAGTACTAACCCCTGACTGTTTCCATACCTACTTGACCACTGCACGTAGAAATTCCCGAACCTGCGATTATTGTGGAACATTGAGGAAGGGATGATGCGGTAACCTTTGCGAAACATATCTTACCACTGAACTTTTAAAAATTATAATCACGTGAGATTTTACTTATAGTAAATATCATTTGCACTAATTTTCATCGAAGTAGGTTGTACGAATACATTTACATGTTTCAATTGATATCGTAGGACTATGTTGTTGCCTTAGCTGCTGAATTAATAAAATGACATAATAGCAGTTTTTGTCTCTTTTATTTTGTTGATTAAAGTGATGTGAAAAAGTCAATGTCCAATATCTTGCTTAAATTGTATCACCGTAACTAAAATGGAACAACAATATCGGAAGAACATAAATGTCACCTGTAATTTACTGTGTTTAATAGAGCTATTCCATGTTACTTACCTTTGACAAATGCGTAGTGGTGAGATATATCAAAGTTTGACTGCCGTGAAACTGCTATATCAAACATTGTCTTAAAAATTGCACGAGAGACTTACTTTACCGGTACGTGACATAAATTCAGCTTGAGGAAGGATTGGCTTCTTAGGAATAAAGAGCTATAGATTTCAATAACTTGTACAGTTCGAAACAAGTAAGTTTAAAGTAGAACTTTAAGAGAAAGTGTCTGCAAAATAGTGCTTCCTTTGTTTACTTCGTGATTTTTGTTCCCCATTATTCTCCTTTCTCATTGAATATAGCATTTGTCTGTCTCAGAAGTTCAGGTAAAGATTTATCAGTTCTTATATTCAAATTCATATACTTAAATGCATAACTGAGAGAAAATGTAAAGCCATTGTTTGAAAAAATGAGTGAGGACCTTTTAAAGGTAACGTATACTTCTCAAGCTCACTTGGATTTCTAAGTCCCGGTCGTGTTTCTACGCTTGTAACAAGATATTATTGTTGATTTAAACTCCTCTGCTGTTTGATGGAATCTTCTGTTAACATGAAGATGTAGACAGGTGGGTTACAATCTGCAAAGGGTAGTATAACCATGGATGTAAAAACAACTGTTCCCTGCTGTAACATATGTACTGTAGTTTGTCTGCTCTTCGGTATAATAATGACATGCATTGCCGTAAGGTTAATGTTCGCATTTCCGTTGTTAAAGATTTTTAGATTGCGGAAACGTAATACCAAGAGTATTATCCATAGTAAGTCTGTCTGTTTGTAAATATCGTGTTCTCCATAAACGGTCAGTCAGTTCTTTGATGATGACACACATTTACTCTGTTACCACCATCTATTGTGTATTAGTACAATGCATTAACATCGATACTTTGCAAATCCCATGTGGTATCTAGCAATGGTCCTCATCCGCCCTCTATCTTCTTTGGTAAATTCGTTATGTTGATGGCTGTACAGTATCGGCCGTATGGTTTCTTTGCTAACTTCTCTTTCTTCAATTTTACTTGAGGCTTGTGTGCCACAAATTTACTATTGAACGTGTAAGTAACACCATATTGAAGTTGGTCATTATGCAGTGCTTTCTTGATAATTGATATCATTGTGTTTCACCTTCTCCACGTTTTTGAACAAGTTCCTAACTGCTACCACGAAATTCCTAACTGCTAGGCGAAAATTGGCTGCTTGTAAAATTAATGTGGGAAATGGTTTTTCCTTCAAATATGCACAAAGAATTATTTAGGCTCGCAGAACAAAAACAGAAAAGAAGAAGTACGTAAATCAAATGGTAAACGTGCTGTCAAATTATTTTTTTCGTGTAATTTTACAAAAGTCTGTAGACAAAAAGGGGAAACCGGGTCTGTTAATTAGCACATGTATATGTAATAATTACGAAATATATTAACCACTATTCGGTAATTTTAAAGTGAAAGAGGCTACACACCTGCGTCTATAGCAAATTGAAAAGAGAATTCTTGATTTCACGATTGCACACTACCACTTGTGTTACAACACTTTAAGTCAATACTAAATTCTCATTCCTGTTATTTATCAAGCATTTTGTCCGGAAAATATTTATGCCTGTCTCCTTTTTATTTCTCCTATACAATCTGTAATACAGTGATCTTATCTGTAAGAGAAATATGAATTAGGTACCATAGACAGGATCCCAATTAAAACTAATTTTTTGAGACTTAGTTGGCAAGTGTTATTATAACGACAAAACAACGAATCATCACATAAAAGCCAACAGATGCATTTACCCAGTATTATAATGCCATCGTAGGTGCATGCTACGTAATTAATTTCAACTCTACTATATTAAACACGTGATCTGACAATTTGATGGCTACTGTTTGGCGTTTTATCCACTTACGTAAATAAAGGGGAACGGAAAAACGTAATCTGTCAGCTCATACAAATGTATGAATATAATTTTACGATGAATCAAAGGTTTCCACTTCCTATCCGATAGTTTGTAGAGAGATACTTAAACAATCACCTGGAGTTAGCGATAAATCGTGGTCTGCTTTATCTTTCTATTTCCAAACCAATTTTCTTATAATAACCGAAGGTTCTCTGATCATCTGATTGGTGCAGTTTAATACAACATAAATGACACTCGTAAGATTCAGATATACCCTCACACTCCAACAACTCCAAACGTACTTAATGGCTTTATAAAATGCCTAGTTTTGTCACTAAAGATATGATTAATCATGTTGGCGTCCAAAACTGACCTTTTCGCAGACGAAGGGAGCCGTAAATTTTAGTTAGCTGATATGACCCTGTAGGTTTACAAACATTGTTGTACACAGGTAAACAGCTAGGGTAAATTTCTCTGCTTAAAGCACTGTGTTGGAAGTAAAGTAGTAAGTCGAAATACGTATTAAAAGAGTATTAGAAGATCGGTTCTTATGTATTAAAAAACATATGATAGCTTCCTTAATCGTGTATCTGTTGATATGAAGACAGATCTTCTCGTGTCGCACTAGGCGTGGCTTAGATTTAAGGGTCTCTCGGGATTTATTCCTTCCAAGATGAGTTGGTCAGTGTCATTTGGACCAATATACCATAATATTAAACGTTAGAAATGCCGTTTACTCCCCAACTCCTTGCATATAATAAGGGGTTTTATTATACCCTGTTACTATCATCAAGTACCGGAAAGGCAATTAAGTGCTTAAAATCAATCTCGTCTTAAGCCGACTGTTAATTTCATTTTATTACGCGGTATCCTCTTAACCAGGGTTAACGTATACTAATAAAGTGTGCTCTCACCCTCTCAGTCAATCTAAGCAAACAATTCGCTTCCATTTTACAATTTCCCATGACATTATTATAAAAGAGCAAAGAAACAAGTTTAGCCTCCCTCACAGTCCACTTATGCGAAAACTGTAAACAATGGCAAGTTCATACGCCTCTCCTAATGACTTCATTTAAGAAAAAGACCCTTTAACATGATGTAGAGATCGATGACATTTATCAAGAGTGCAAGGAGGAATAAAAATGAGGTGATTTATACTGACAGACAGTTTTTGTTTTCACTTAGGAAGCCTTGTGATTGATTATTACTCATGCGGACGAACTTTAACTCCATGTGGGCCGCATTGATGATTTAAATCTATGACTGTAGTTAAATTATCTTTATCTAGAAGGTGTAACAAGATAACCGATGTCGTAAACTGGGCTCGTGCATTGCGCTCTCTCATTGATAAATTTCAAGGAGCTATGGATCCTTATCATTTTACTATACATGGATAGGTCAAGTGTCTGAAGCGAGTGTACAACGCCTACAGCTCCTGTGCTTGTTAACGCCCTTTTCATGGGGTATGAAAATACCACTTCAAAATCGTGGGAATTATTCAATTTCTTGTGAAACGAAGCTTCGTACACTTTGGGGATTTGACTGCATGGCAACAACTCTACGTTCGTGCTTTTGTAATTGTTCATCTACCAATGCAAAGATGCTAACCATGAAGAATATATTCTGTGGAGATAGCATTTGATGGCAATGAGAAAAGTCGATGAAGAGACGAGTGCCGCTCTGCTCATCTTAAAATAAAAAAAGGATACTATAGAGTTTGAAAGGAAAAACCTTAACACCTAAACACCTAAACTTGACAACATAGCGTATAGTCCGTATATGGTAATCATCCCAACATAATGCATTCTCGCTCCAACGGCAGAGAATGCGGTAACGTTGTTCACCTTCTTCAACCACTGTTACATGACTAACGTTCGAGGTCATATGGTTGATTCAATTTGCCAGGATTAAGTAAATATTTTGTGATCTTATTGTGTTCATTGAACGCGACCGATCAACGCCCACCGGTAGATACTATCCTTCAAAATTTCGGACAATTGTATTTATTGCCCTCAGTGTAATTTAATAATATTCACTCGAATCAAAACAGTAATGGTGCAAGGTCTTCACTTACCTACTTCCTAAATATTTAATTACTTTGTATCAGTATTTTTCCTTTCCGCTGGGATGTTGCTATATTTTAAGCATATTCCTTACTTCCTGAAATCTTTGTTCATTATTAACCGTAATGTTATTACTTTTTGGTAACTGTATTACAAGACATGTTTACCCTTCTTCCTCAAGTTGAGACGAGTATACCTTGACCTTCCTTTGCGACACTATTTCAAGAGTGCTCATTGCATATTGTGCACAAGTAAATAGTGCCGAACTTAATTAAATTGCAATGTTTCGCAAAGTTAATTGACCTTTATCGTCAAAACCTTTTTAAAGATTATATAAAATAGAGAAAAAGGACAAAACTAAAGAGAAACCCCTGACACAGCTGACTTTTAACACACGAAATGTTATAATTACAGCTTCATGACATTTACTCTGTTTTCATAGGGGAGAAGTTGCTCTTTTGCACCTCCTCACCTTAGGCTTATCTTGGGGTGACTGAGGCGCCATTGCCTTTTCCTTTTTTTTTTTAAAACTTGTTAACTACGTTATAAAACCATGGGTGGTATATGCACTTTGATGGAAAACCATGGTATAGCAATTTGTCTTATGCAACATGCACAACGCTGTGTTTATGAGGAAAGGTTCTGGCAAGTGTGTTCATCCAGAGATGATGACTTAAAATATATTCGGTGTTTTAACAGCCATTGTGGTAGTAAACCCTCATGGTAGATTTTCTCTTCCACCGTTGATTCTTTTTAATTGAGTTCTGTGCTATCTACCAAATGATGGATGTTTGTTTACTGCTTATTTGCACTTTTAGACTTCCATCTCATATAACTTCAGATCTAGACGTATGAACTTTAAAAATTAGAAAATATACATGAATAGGAATTTACTAGTGCAGAAATATATGTGACGTCCGTAAATGCATTCAAAGCAAATAACAAATTGATAAACGCACTTTTGAACAAAGGATTCTCTCATGTTTCCAAAAATTGTGTCAAGAATAATTCTTTCGTCTTGTATAGCTCTCTTATTCACTACTACCTAAAGCAGCAGATCAACTGTTAGAAGCTTTTCGACGGCAAAGTCAAACTATAGCTACGATAGAGAAGGTATATTAGATTAGGGCGTTTGCGCAAATTTTAGACATATCTTCCGTGAAAATTTATGTCTTTTGCATACCAAGCTATTTGTTTCATATGACAAAGATTGTAAAATTAAGCAATTACTTGTTTCCTTGACGTAAGTTCTCTAATATTTTGAGTATAATTGTAACGAAACACTTTTTGATTTTAACATTATGTCTTAGATTAAACATCTGCCCAATGCTATCTAATCACCTTTTCTTTTAAAAGATTGTTCAAAGATATAATATATTTTTAGAAAACCACTCTTTGACTTTAACATACATTTTCGTAAATAACTGTCTCACACGTGCACATATAAGAAACAAAGAACTTTCATATAGTAACTTAATACAAATTTTCCTATTTTTTCAACAATATGAAACGTTAGGTAGATAATGTAAATTTAAATAAGCACGTGACTCTCTGCTCATAAGTATGTTATCAAATGATTTAACTTGATATTTCTTAATCTATTTAATACATCTTTATCTATATATTATTAGGAAATGACACATCACTGAATTGCAAAAGGTATAAGTTAATATAACTGACGTAGATGACCTTCCACAAAAAGGTATATTCATTTAATACATACCGTAACATATATTAACAAACTGATCAAACGCATAGCCTTACTTGTATTCAGGCGCAGTAACGAAACACTCTCGACAACAAAACAGCCTTAGAGGCTAGTGCTCAAAAGCATGAATTGACAAATGAACTCGTAGGAAGCTTCTCTCCGACTGAACCGAAGCATTTAATTATACTACCGAACCTAGCAGACAACAGTTTCAGCTCTAGTTTCCAGATGTGTATTTTTTTAAAACCCAATTCAGATCTGGCAATAGGTTTTTAATTAACTGTCTGATGAAGGATATTTGGTCATTGTCAACTTGATCTAACTTGAAATTATAAAGTCATTCCCCTTCAAAACAATTCCCAGATACTTGACATTTATATCGTCAAGCTGCTAAGACCCTGCTTTAACAAATTTCTACTTTGAAATAACATACATTTTGAAACGACAGTTTATGAAATTAAGCACATATTTTTATCGTTTAACCCCATCTTTCAGTCATCTTGCTTACATTTATGAGTACAGTCAAAATCATGGATGGTCAAAATGAAAACAATAGCTCCAGATGTACAAGAAGTTTTGCGCAATCACACTGTAACTTGTTGATCGAACTATTTAATTTACCCTACATGCAAATCTAACGCTTTCCCACTGGAGTTCAGCTTCGTGCTTTGCACATTACAGATGAAGCCTTTCCCATGAATTACATTTTGCAGCAATCATCCAACGTTATCCAGATACACTTTTAATTATTCCCTGTCGGAAATTACTTTCTGAATTATTCTTTATAGAATTTTGATTTATTAGCGACTGTTTGCTTTTTGGTCGGTTAACATCTGAGGATGCCACTGATAACAATCATGATACTTTTAATTTCAGTTCCAGTTGGTTTCTCTTTGATGTCTTTGTTTAACATGGTCTGATGACTTAATGATGATATTCAACGAATTCGGATTGCCTGCACGCCATGTTTCTAAAAATCACTTGGCAAATGTTACAGCGACTCATGTAAGAATTAGTTGCAATAAATATATCTTTACGCTGAAAACGATGTACGAACTAAAAAAAGATCTATCATTAAGAATAAACAAAGGCATCATATCTGATAAGGAATTTCGTGGTATAAATTTCATGAACCTTTTTTAAGAAGACGTTTAATAGACATTGTAATTAAAAGTGTTAAACCAACGTAATGCATGACTGTCATCAATACTAAGTCAACCATGCTTCAATGTACAATTTATCATCACCAACTTATCTACTTACCTGATGAATTACGTAGCATTACATGGGCGAGAATGGGCATTTTAATGATCTTGCAATTGCCCATTACGGCTGCGTCAATATTTGGTGTGATAGAGTTCGAATCAAACCAGAAGGACTGCAGAGAACATATCCCACCAATGTTTGTTTAAATGTTCACTTACGCAGTGGATCAAAGAAAAAGTTAAATGGAACACGGTGTTATTGTAAAATACAAAACAAAAAGTGAAAAGGTTGTGCAAAGTATTCATTTTGGCGATAGTGATGAATCCTTTCTGTTTAGACTGTGATAAAATGGCAATAAATAAAAGAAGAGAATATAAGGGTAATACAGCTGAAGGTCAAGTGGCCTACCAATGGAAAAGAACCAATCATTGAACAGTTATTCGTTATAGAATTCGGCTTATGTAACACCACACACCACTCAAACAGAGCAATAGATACATTAAAAGAGAACGATATACAGCGTTTTGAGTCTTTAAAGTCCCATGTGTTGCCAAGACTGGAGTAACGATGTTTGACGCCACAAGTTTCACGTATGTTCACTTTTGAAAAGAATTAACAGTCCGATAAACTGACAACATTACTTCTTTGACGTCATAGGCTCACGTAAGGCAATTTAAAATAGGGATTATGGAGGAAATATTTCAGCACCTGAGACAGGTAAACAGACACCAGCTTCGTAGGGGCTGTATTCGATAGATGATCTGGAAGAACACTGCACTTGGTACTAACCAAAATGTTGCTCACAATTACTATTTGAGTGATAGGAGATGGAACACCCTTAACATTTTTATGGTAGATTTGTCTAATTAGTTCACATTACCTCAGGTGTACCTTACCGTGGTGTGGTTGTCCAAGAAAAGTGTTAGTTTAGATTCCCACAAGCTGTTGACTTTTATCTAAAGTTTTCCGGTCCTCGAAAAGATTCTTTCCTCCAACGTCTGACATTGCATTCATCCCAAGGGAAATTAAAATCTTTCGTTTACCTAAAGGGAGGATTTTTCATATATCACTTTGAAATACTTTTGAGATTTCTTAAGAGGCTGACTACATTTTTTTACAGGAGGACTTTGATCAATGGATTTTAGAAAATAAAACCAACTTAAAACTCGCCCCGAGCTCTTTTCTCTCATTTGTCCCTTTGTATCGGAATCATAAAGTTACTATAGGTGATAATCCTGCAACCATTGAGTTAGTAGGTTCAGAGACAATTTAGAAATGTCACAAGCAAAGAATTATTTACTAATTTGTACGGGATTTGTAGTAAAGATTAAGTTTTAATATTACACATAAACATTAAATCCAAGGTCCCAACATCGTTACTGTCAAAAACGCCCACATTCATAGGAGTCTGGATACGGTAATCAAAGGGGTAGAGTATGGGTCAGATAGGCTCTAGTTTCGACTTCATGTCAGATAGCTGACTTTTCAAGATAAAAATAGCGTCCAATCAGAAGTCGTTCTGTTGTAATTTTATCCTTTATTGCATGAGATATATTCTCCTCTAAGACAGCTCCTGTAATAGTGCATTAACGTTGTATGTTTTTATTATTTTGAAAAATAAGAACAGTTCGCGTTCACACTTCAACAACGTCCATCGCTTTTTCATATTAAAATCTATGTTAGAGCCAACATTGTTTTGCAATGAAGTTTCTTTCCAATGACAGTATGCTGTGGAAGAATTCAGGGATTCAAAACGTAACCTCGTCTAGAGGGAGACTTCGCTAATCGGGTATTTTTTAATTTGAATATTTATTCTTGAGGAATCTGGTGATGAAACATTCCCTACAGTGACTGAGCTATAGTAAAAACAACTACAATTTAATATTCCCACCAGCTTCGATTCACATTAGGTTTTCCCGGGAGACATTAGAAATGTGGCGATGCAAACAATCCTTAAGTAGAAAGGAATACTCGAGAGTCTATGAGCAAATAAAATAAAAGCAAAGGTGGTTCCAGTACTGATAACATCAATATTCAGAAAGATGTGTTAATCTCCACCAGCGGACACGGTGTGCGTACAAGCGCACTTCGTAGGAAGATACGCCTGTTTTACAAAGCATTCCAAGCCACGTACCGTTTTCTTTCTGGAACATGCTCTGACTGAGTCTTTTCCTGATCTTCCATATATTTGTCATCTCTGTTGTAGAAATTGATATCTTGGAATGAAACATAAATTCGCAACGGGAAGAACTGGATGCTATTAGACTATGAATATCTGTCCTCCCGAAGGAATCTACTGGTTGCACACATATTCATCCGCCGTCATTGATCACCAAGGCGATCGGGTGTTAAATTTTGTCGGTAGCATCGACATTTCATGAACATACATAATGTGAAATATGGTTTAGAAAGAAATGAACACAACAAGAAGTTACTTAAGGATAGGTGAATACCACAAAAGTAACTTTTTTAGGGGTAAAAGATGGCACGACGTTGAATTGTGTATATTGTGTAACAGTTATTGTTGTTATTAGCTCTAAACTGAAAGATACATGCCTAGGTCTTTTATTTCTACTTTAACTGAGACACCGTTGGCCTCTAATATTATCTCGTTTTAATTATATAATAAACTAGTCGTTCGTCTACATAACAAATTGGCAATTAACCGTCCAAAATGAAAGAAATCTGTTTGCATAAGCAAGAAAGCTGTTTGCAAATGCCATCTTAATTTTATGCTGAATCGGTCATTCACTTGGAGTGTAGTTTGTTGAAAGTTTGGCACCCTTTCGGGCATTTCACCAAATGCTCGCATGCCATATATGAATACTTTCAAGATTCACTCTAACTAGGAATTTTTTTAAAGGAAACCCTCTTGTGCTTTTACATGTCTCTCTTCTTCTTCCGTGGAAATAACTCAATTTTTTCAGTTATAACTGTTAAATTTGAAATGAAAAAATGAGTTATAAGAAAATACAATCCTTAATATCCAGATAACGAAATATTCCAATTTCCGTTTTCATAGTTACCCCCCCCCCCCCACTCCATCCTCTGCTTTCGATTCTCTACCCATTTATGGCAGACTCTAATTGGATAACGGCTTTCTGGGGATAATGCAAAGCCTACGAATGTGTTTATGTCTTTGCAAATGCAATTTATGGATTCACGGAGTTTATTCTTCCTATTAACTTAAATAATCTACCATCTGTCTCTCAGAGCTTGGATAATGTTTGCAATGGCAGTTTCATGGAAAGGTGAACACGTATCTGGGAGTGCGAAGATTCATTTTCGTTCGGTTTGACTAGCTGAGATACACTTACCGGTGGTATGTGGTATATTTCGTCAGAAATGATGATAATAGTCCAAGGTACATATAATCGATCTCTGTATGACCAAGACAGACTGCGTGTTACCTTGTATGCTAAACAAATCTGTTCCCTCATCAGAAGACTTCACAAACATTTGAAAAATGATTGATTGTTTTGCAGAGAATGATCTAGGAGTAGGTTTGACTCCTTTTATGATCATATACACTCAACGAAACTTAGTCGGCAGCCTAATCCAGCACCGTACATGTCCCGTCACCACTACGCAACTTTAGGATCACCACAACATTTAAGTACCGCATCACCACCACACAAAAGTGCAATATCACTACTGAACCTATTAAGCCATCAATCAACAGTAATCTGGTTACCATTACATAGTAATATTATATTACCTAATTTGCTTGCGTTACCATTTTAAAATGTGCCATTCCGCTGACAGATACTAGACATTGATGATCTCGGATCAATGATAGTTGATGTACAATACTTTTTTCAGATACCACATATATTCTATGTCGAATTATGTGGGTTACTCCAGCTGTGATGATGTGATGTGACGATCCTATTTGAGTTCGAACTGATATTAGTCTATCTTTAGTCCTTACCTATATATCTTGTTGTCAATATTCTCTCTTCAAACAATTGAGCAGTCTTTTAAATCGTTTTCTTAAAACTTGTCTCATTTTGAAAAGTTCCTTAAATGCGTTACTTCCTACCTGGATAAAATGACATTTGCGATTTTAGTCTCAGGCTTTTCAGTTTATTCAAGACATATCATATAGCATTTTCATGCAAATATTATGAAATGGTCATTTAAGGTTTTTATCATTTAACATCGGTATACTCCAACGATCGAATTCATCTGTGCTACAATTTCGATGTATCAGACAGTCAAAAATGAACTGTTACCGTACTCGAGAAAAGCAACAGCTGATTGTAAGTATGGAAAATACGATAACTAAAAAAATAATGCGTGACTTATCAGTTCAATCAAGAGTGATGCTCAGTGAAGCTAATATTGCATTAGTTAAGATGTATAACAGTCTGAATTCACCGTTGTACCTAACATTATTTCCTTTCCGTTTTACGATACAGTTCAATGTAATGCTTTTGAAACTACCAGTCATTCGTTTTATGAGGTCGGTTGAACACCAGCAAATTTGACATGCTATCCCAGATAAAAATGTATAGGAAACCTGTTACCATAGTAAAATGTTTTGTCAAATGTTCAACGATTCGTCACATCAATATAGAAGACACTATTGATGACAGACTAGAATCAGACACGCAATTAACATGACAAGAATCAGACCAATGTAAACATCAGCCACCATCTGTTTGGATTAAGATTAAATGCTTGGGATGTCATCTATCGACGTTTCTCCCAAGTATTGTTACCACTGGCGTATCCTCGACTGAAGGACAAGCCGCCTGCTCCAAAAAATATGATGTTTTTCGTTTCAATTATCTTGTTTACTCACTTAATATTGCGGCAGACAAACGTGTCAAGACGTGACCAGATTTAAAGGCAAAATTTGTTGTTTTCTTAAATGTCAGGGTTGATCACATGTTTATGTATCCTGATGAAAATTTAACAAATATATGCAAATAAATACGTATATGTATCTGTCAATTAAATGATAAAAGAAAGTTATTTATTTTTACCACAGGTAACTGCCGGCAAGAAAAGAAAAAAGAAAAAGAAAAGGGAAGACTTCTAATTTACAAGAGGAAATAACTATTGACGTCATAATCTTCACACCACGTGACCACGTTAACAACTTTTCTTTTCAAAAAAGTCTTCTCTCTAATATAGTGGCAGAAATAGGTGCCATTGCAATCAATAAACGAGAAGAGAAGATTTTACTTTCCGGCTTGAATACAACAATTTGGTTGAGCAGGAGCGAAGCGGATAAGTTAAAACAACAAAGCTCATTGACGTCACAATGAGAAGTGTTGCAGTGTCCTTCTGTCCCCTGGCGTTGCTCGTTTTCTTACAAGTGGCTTGGGGTCAAGAGTCGATATCTCCCGATGCATCGGCACCGTCACGTTACGGTGTATCGCCTGTTTTTAGAGATCTTTTAGAGGACGCCACAAATGTATTTCAGACAATGCAATCATTTATGACGACGTTGAGCCAGTTTGATAGAATACGACTGCACGAGGGAAGACGAGAAAACGATATCAAGAGATACGGTGTCAAAAGGAACAACGCCGGTTTCCAGATAACCGGTTGGAGGAAAAAGAGGAGCACGGTAGAGGCAGACTTTATCAGTACAATGTTCACAGGCAAATTGGACCATCAGGCCAAAGATACCTTAAAGGCAATCTATCAATTTGTTGATGGTATGGAGAAGGTAAGTTTCTTTTTCTTGCGTCTGTAACCCAGTTAAATGATCGAATGTTGTGAGAAATATATCAACAGTGGGCCCAAGAGGGAAGCTCAAGAAACTTGAGGAAAAGGCTTATACTGATGGTAACATTTTCAGGAGCTTACTTATGGAGCCAGGGATGCACGATTTCTGGCAATCTGACAATTCAGAATACTTGAACTTGAACATCCTCAGATCCATAGGCCTCGATGACGAATTTTGTGATGCACCTTTTCCAAAACTGAACAATTTTCTTTCAACAGTTCGCTCCAAAATTGCTCACTAAAACCACAGATAATCTTGGACAAAGTACCTTGTGACACGAGTCCCCCCCCCCCTTCCATAGCGCAACATTGTAAAGGGGCACGGGGTTTCGTGTTATCCTTTCAAATAAAATTTAGTATAAGTAATTACAACGTACGGCAAAGTGTCCCAACAATTTTTCCAACATTGTATGTTTATTTTAATCCAATAATTTTCTGATACGGCCTGTACCAACAGATGATGACGCTCCGCTTAGAAAGTCTTCGCAAAGTTTCCAACCCGCCCCAGTTTAAAGTCCTGTTGGTGCGCCAGAAAATGCATTTAAAATCATTTCCTGAACATTTACTTTCCACAAGAGAGGTGCATCTTGTAATTAGATTATCAGTGATTGAAAACAATTTGAGAGCCAAACTTATGGCCAATAAATCCCTCAAGACACAGCAACACTAGTCAATGTCAAGGTGGTCGGTAAAGAATGGGTCACATATTCCAGGAAAATTTGACTTCCTGTTGACAATGTACGTGGCCCTTCACAAACCAAGAATACCATTAGATTGTTATACGAAACAGTCAGGAGGCATACGTTTGGCAGAAACTATTGACAAGTATAAAAGTCGCACTGGGAAAATGATTATGTGAAGGAAATAAAACGTCAGCAGCCACAAAAAATGTTATTTTAATGTTCACTTACTAAATCGTTTATACATACATGCAGAATTTCTACTTTGACAGTAACTCATAAACAGAACAGCAACGTCCCATAATATCTGTCACCCTCACAGGTGAGGCATAAACAGTCTTCACCTTATCCACCATGAATCGTAAAACTGTCGGTTTTGTAATTTTCATAAACTTGGTGTTGATTTATAGAGTTCTTAAGCTGGTTACTTTGTTTCAGTCTAAACGAGAATAACCTCGTAAGTTTTACCCCTAGAACAGTCATAGAGATGGTCGTTCTTAAAATTATTTGCAATCAAAGGGGGCACTTACGAGGTCGTAAAATTTGAGCGACTGTGACGTTTTGGGTGGTTTTACTTACGATAACATTGCTTATTTCGATATTGCTCCTCGCACTAGAGCCATATCCGAATCAGCTATTCAGTTTCGAGCGTTATACCCAAATCCATACGTTAGTTAAGCCTTCGCTACTGAGTTTATGGTTTTCATTAACTTTATCTCCTTTCAAGCGTAAAATTTCAGTTTCTGAAATGCCCCCGTATGTTTATGAGCAGGTGTGGTGAAATAAAATACAGCTGAGCTTCTTTCACATCATGTAAGGCTTAGAAATCACTAACTAATCTACAACAGACGCAGGGAAATTATAAGATACATTTATTCTATTGTAAAGTTAGTTATGTTAAGCCGGAAGGACGGTTTCGTTGTTTTCTTGAAAGAATTTTAACCATGTATGTATTGAACACAAGTCCTTCCACCAGAAATGTTTAACACGCTACCTCATTGAAGACCTTTTTCTTTATACGCTGTCTCCTCTTTCCATTACCTCTATCAAAATCGCTACAAGGAAATGTTGTTATTGAAGGAGATAACACAAGTAAATAATAAAAGCTATTGCTTTAATGACTAAATAAACTTTATACACGAAATATCAATGTGACGTTACAACTTGTAGTTTTTTAACTATGTGATAGCAGCGTGTGAGGTTGATTGGAAGGAACAACAGGGAAGGGAGCGTTGGTTGGCTGATGGGGCGTGCTGATTGTGTGGGTTCTATACGTGATGTACAAAACAAAGCAACACGTTCCCTAAGCATGAACTGTCATTTAATTCATATAACGGTAATTGGGAAACCAGACCAATATAAGGGGGCGTAATTTCTTTTTGTGTATGTGTGTTGTGTGCCCACATTACGCCACACAAACATTACTATGATAACATCGCTGGAGAAAGATCTGCCTGAAATATCTCAGTTGAAGCAAATTAAAAATACTCAATAAATAAAAAAAAACATCTACGAAAAATGGTAGTACATATCAGATTGGTAGAGATAAATTATAATCCTAAAGGATTACGCATCCTCTTCCATTAATTCTTTAGCACCACTGTTTCCAATGTGCCTTAGTCCACTAGTCCTTCCCCCCCGCAACTGGTTTTAGGAGTAGAGAATCAGTGGCAGATGAGTCTAGATAAAACTGGAGGAAGGCTAAGTGGAGCCCTACCATCGGCCGTTGCAGAGTGCACCAGGAAATTTTGTAATAAAATACCACCTAAATCGCCGTAAATCGTCTTTCCAGACTCCACAGGCGTTCTTTGCACTTTTGCGACGCCCTCTAAAAACAAACCGTTGGGTAAAGTTGTGGTTTTCCTCTCCCGACTACGCAGCTCGATGCGATTTGGCGCAAAAAAGTGTACAATTGTAGAATTTCCTTATTCAAAATACAGTTTATTCCATAATTATTTAGTGAAACAATATTTTTGCCCACCTTTGGGAATGGTCTCTTTGACTCATCACCCTCGCCACCATCCCTACCCTTTTGGATCCGCTACCGTTGGATTACTAGAAGACTTCCGTCAGTCCTCAAGTGAACTTGGAACCGGCATTTGAAAGTGTTGCGATGTCACTGGAAGAGGATTGGTTCTCTAAAGTTCGTCACTGAACAACTCGACTGAGCAAACGTCATATAATCAAAAATATTCTGCCAGAACAGATAACTACGTATAAGCCGAACGATCGCTTTTTATTTGCAACAGTAGACAATGTAATAGGTCCAAAGATGTCACCAAATTGAAAGAATGACAATGGTTATTTGACCTGTGGTGATTTTATATTGTAATTTTATAGTGACATAAACAGCGATTCGCCTATTGTAACATTAGGTCAACTCTCGGCTGTGGACATTAAGTTCAATTGGCATTTATTCCCATCTATAGGGCAGCACTGCAAACGAAGAGAGTGATTTCATAAATATGATATAAAAACAGATTTACCTAGTCTCTCTTCGTTTTGTCAAGGGCGTCATACAATTTTTGTCTGAAATTGCATCTAAAAACCCTTCACTGTTTTCGGAAAATATAGCTCAATGTAGTAATGTTCACCCCATTAGCATGGTTAGTTCAACTTGGTTTGAAGGGTTTTTTTTTCAAATCATGCAAATAATCATTGGTTCGTGGTCGGTAAATCGTTCTAAATACTCATTGGGTAAGATGACCGGCGGAGGGTGCACGTCCGTGTATTCACCGCAACATATAATGGTCAGACAAATTTTATGGCCGGCCAATTGATTGATAAGAAGCCAGTAAATTGCGGACATCAAAGAGATACTAGTAAGGTGTTTTGAAAAGAGGCTACAGATTACGCAAAATCTTGCGAGAGCTTTCGAATTAGTGTCTGGTTACTACGCCATTTCAGGTTTCTGCGACTTTCGAAGAATACGTGAGAGAGCATCTACAACTCTCCAAGTTTTTTTGTGACAAAATGATGCACTTAAAAAGGGAATTCGAACCCCTTTCCGTGTCATATTTTGGAGAAATGGGGCTTGGACCCCTTGAAGTCCTCCCCTGTATCCATTCTTGCCTCATTACATATTTTTACTTCTTTTGCTGCATCTGTGACAACAAACGGCATCATTGTGTGAACATGGCGGTTAGGTATCTAACTGGGGGTAGCATCTAGTCGTTAGGCCTACTACCATACTTGAATGACTGACCCACTGTATTTTATAGTTTGGAATAACTACTTTTTATGAAACCTTCGAAGAATATACCCATACTAATGTACAAGAAAACCTTTAAAAATGCATAACAACTGTAAAAAGGATTGAAAGGGCCATTGCACAATATTACACAATTTTACGTATGTATACGATGATGTATCAACTTGAAATACGATTTGGGGAATTTGACGTACGATGATATGAAGGGAGGGGTACTGTAAACAGTTTGCCTTTTTTTTATTTTAGTGGTATTTTTCCCATTCCAGTGTAACTGACAAAGACGGATATGTGCTTTCCAAAATGTCATCTGTTACCATTTACGAACGTTTTATTTTTATGTTTTTTTTTTTGATAAGCAGAGGGGTAAAAGTAAAACATGAACATGGAGATAATGCTTTACATACGTAGAATGACCGCGGTATTCCACTGCAGATCAGTAAAAAGACCAGTGATTTCAATACTCGAATCAGAATGAAAAAAAAAACAAAAAAAAAAAACAATCAATACACTTTTACATCAATCCATAACCTTGGTGGCCTCCCAATACAAATTTTTTCCATAGGATATGGGTGAGATAGCAAACATTTTTATGATTGCAGAAGTTGTTTATTCTTCAATCTCTTTAATGAAATTTTATTATATTCTTTGTATATCCTTACCATTTCGAATGGGAACATATACGAGTGCAGTTTGATTTAAATGAAGTTAGGCGATCACTTACGTCCGCCTTCAGATTACATTGCCTTTGTCGGTACTTTATAAACGCAGTCATAGTCCCAGCTTATTTGGTAAGCTTCCCAATTACAGCTTGGTGACGCTGACGGAAGTTCAGCTCACGAAAGAGGGCCGTGTTTGGGAAGATAATTTACGTATGGTTGGAGGGGGGGGGGGGGGTGTTGAAGACACGGAAGTACATGACTGAGAGATCAGTGCCCTTGCAAACAGTCATTCAAACCACATGAGAACATCAGTATCACATTAGGGAATAATATAATCAAGCAACGGCCATATGAACTCTGTGTGGGAATTTTCCGATGTACAGCAGTGAAGTATTGGATGTTTTGATGTCATCTAAATACACGGTAACTGATGTAAATGGCTCACACGGAAATCTGTTTGGGTCATATTTTCTAATCTATTTGCAGTTGCCACCAGCCACATTAACGTCAGTCTTATCACCAATGAATAGTACTTTATTTTAAATGAAGCATTTCATATTTGCATAGTGCTTATTTCATACCATCCACCAAATCATCAGTGTACTTAAGTGCAAAAATAAATATATTTGAAAACTGCTGGCGGATGTTACCAAAAGGGAAGAATGAAAGGAGATATCTTGAAAAATAAAGTAAAATAGGGTAAGCAAAAAATGGCATAGTAAACAAAATTGATAGAATCGATCCAAAATTACTCGAAATAGTGAGGTAGTGTCTAATAATAAAGTGTTAAAATCAATAGTCTTTGACGTACGGTGCACTTCCTCACTGAATCGATAGGCTTTACAGTGTAGTTAAATTTGTTTTAGTTACCAAATATATGCCATTCTTTCAGTTTAAAGTATGCTGTATATATGCCACTCCATTTTCAAACATCAAAAAAAAAAAAAAAAGAGAATAACGACCACATCATTTGATAGTATTATGTCTGACGTCACTAATTGGTTTATTCCTATCTCTAAAATGTATTTAGATACAAAGAGGAGAGGTGAGATAACCTTGCAGCGCGTAGTGTGATATGAAAATAATCACATTGTTTTCGAAATGAAGAGTGTGTAACTCAAAGATGATCTAATAATTCGTCTCCAATTTGCATTACATCTTCAATATCCAACAAATATTGTCAATATAATGAATGAGTCTTATAAGCTTGTGTCATAGCTAATGACATCTGTGTAAGAAAAACGAAAGAAAAAAACTATGAATTACATAAAGGGCATCAGAGTTTTTATTTGGGGGGGGGAGGGAGGAGTTACATGAGCATTTCTGCTACTGTTTTATTTTTAAGACTTCTCAGATTCTATGCTCCCTGCAAGCTATAGAATACCTTGCAGTTTTTTGTTTTGTTTCTTTCTTTCTTTTATTTGCTTGTTTTTTTTTGTGGCATATATGAATATCTGTCAGAAACGGAGACAACATTTACCACAATCAGAGACAACTTTTATCACAATTAAAGACAACTTTTATCACAAGTGACGGAAAGCCTTGGGTCAGACATCACTGTGAGGATATACATTGAAATTCCAAATTACAATCATTGATGAACTCATAGGTCCTAGATTACCAAAGCATGATGTAAATCATAAACATAAGTTTATCTGCCCTGCAATCGCCGTTGGCAGTTCATTGAGATGGTCAACGTAGTTGAGAGTTGGTGCAGTTGTGACTAGGTACAAGTGGGACGCCATGCACACCCTGCGATTAGATTCCAATTCTAAGCCTTCTTACGTTACATACTTTGCTTAAGAAAGTTAACCAACGGCAAATTTTGTTTTCAGTCTCGGAATGTCAGTTCCAGTCCTTAAAATGACTTTGATTAATGAACTTAAAGTATTTAGAATTAATAAAAAACAGCAAGTTCATGGAAGTTTTTAACGTGATTACAAGAGAAATCCAGCGTCTTTTTCTCTTCCTTTCTTTTTGTTCTCCAAGTTTGCTATATTAAATCTTTGTCAAACCTTGATGGTAGCAGCGATTAGAGTTGGCCATTGCATCTGCAAATTATTGATCTTTGCATCAGATAACTATATTTAATTGAAGGTTAAGAAACGAGGCGACTTATCTCAGCAAAACAAGCAAGAAGTAAACTACATTGTGGTTATTACTAAAAATCAAAACAATTTATAACCCTGAGAACAAGGAAAAAGTATGGGACTCAAAGCATAAAACAAGTTCTACCCAAACGGATGTTATACTTATTAAAAAGGTATTAAATAACAATTTAAAGAAGAAATGATACGATAAAGTTAACAAAAGGCAGACTATCTAAACTGAAAATGTATTCATCAATATCAGCTTTTGCCTGTTAGATGTAAAATCTCTCCACCTATGCAATCTGTTCAGATAATTCTTTTTAGTAAAATTCGATTGAGTTAAATAATGGCACCAAATGTTATGTAAATACCATTGGCGTATCTGTATTTAAAGAACATAATAACATTCGATATGTTAGGTTTTTGATATTTCTTCTAATTATAATTTAAAAGGAATTAGAAAGTATAGTATTACGCACATGTGAAGTTAAGTTAGGGTGTAAAAATACGTAAGGACTAAAACTGGTTCATGTTAAAAGCAATACTGTCAGTTGAAAGGCATATCCACGATTTGCATGATGTATTTCACGTTCGATTCTCAGTGTGATTAATCCATGTTCTTAGCCTCTTTCTTACAATGTTGTTGTTGTTGTTGTTGTTATTGTTGTTGTTGTTGTTTGTTGTTGTTCTTTTTCAGCAAAATAAGGTATTAAGATCTCCATTAATATTTTTTAGAATAATTTGTTATACGATGTTAATAAGTTAGATTCACTTTTGTATTTTCAACAGGCAAGAGCTTACTACGAAAATGGAGACAATCAGCTAGAGTTACCTGCCTCATACCAAACTGAAAAGTCAGGGAGGTCAATTGACGTGGTGTGATGCAACATGTCTTCTCATTAAACTTACGATAGCGCGCAGTCATGCAGCACGGACAGTGTCTGAGGGGAAGTTACGACCGACAGCCTTAGTATTCAACACCGATCCAATATAAAGGACAATAGGGGAGAGTTGATGTAAAGCTTGCATGTCATTTTTTAACAAGCCCATTTAATATAATTTGAAACAGAAAATTGGTTTGCTTAGCTCCAGTCTCTCTGAAACATTAGTTCAGAACGAGTATAGTGTTAAGACAATTAATTGCATAGAACAATCGCAACGAATAGAAGCATTGCAGGAAAGACAATAAGACGTATTGTTTGCGTCCATAAGAAATGGCTTGTTAACAATACTTCAAGTCTCGTCACCGTAGTTAATTGTCTGTAAAATGCAATGTTTCTTATTCACCTTTTTGTTTCTGTGAAACACCTGACGCCTTTGCAGTGAAATAAAAATTGAAACAATGTTAGCTTTCATAAACGCCAAAGATAGAGCAAAATCCGAAACCTTGATTTCTTTTGTAATTCATTTTGTGTGTGTATGTGCGTGCATGTATGCGTGTGTGTGTATATTGGTGTCACTCCCTCAATAGATTAAGCTGCTTTGAGCTTTGCATATCGCTCAGGCCGTAATGAATCTACCAAGTTATATTTAAAAGATATGTCGAACAGACTTTCATTTTCGCCAATTGACTCTGAATTATTCCATATACTGATCACAAATTTTGAGGTTATGAGCGTTAGGCTCACATTGGTGAAAGAAATTACACGCTTGTTTTTCCTGTCTATTTAAAGCTTTCCTCTTTCCTCTTTTGTAGTTAAAGTAATATGTCTCAAACTTTCCAATTGTGGATGTACAAAAGACTTGGATTGTTTCATTTTGCCGTTACAAAGTTTCCTTTCGAGAAATATATCACATACCACCACAATGTCAGTACAAAATTGACCTGGTTTATCAAAATTGTTATTTTGATGGTTCACCTACAATTCATTTACTTCTAATTTTGAATTCCAATGAGTAAATAGTGTTTTTATAAACTGTTCGCGGTGTATGCATTAAAGAACTTGCACAGGATACATAATTGTCTTTTTTTTGGCAATAAAAGCACAGCAGAGCATAAGTAAGGCTTTCCCTTGTCTAATTTTGTACAATATTGGTGTACAGCAAAAAACAGCCACATTAGAGATCTAGATCAGGAAATTGAATATTTCATAAAAAACTCGGTCGAAGTTGGTTTATCCATCAGGTCCAAGATGAAGCTAAGGGTGGCTAAATTGCCTAAAAATGAGTGTGCCATCCAAAGCAGTATTCATATTGTCCACCCAATCACTAGTATATTCTGACTTCGCGTAGAAAGTTTATCTTAATGTATCTCAATGATATACGGTAATGAGTTTTTTAACTTGATATTAGTGGATATGTATCCAGCGATGAACACAACTTTTATAGAAGATGCAGTTTGTTTACGTCATGACAGTGTTTTCGTCATTCTATAAATGGAATGGAAGTAACGTTGAAATATGGTTAGGCTACATACTAAGCTAATAGCTTATTGAATGACTCCATGAACGTAGGGTCTATGTACTGTTTACAGTAGTAATCAGTAGTAGTAATGCTGTTGTAGTAACCAGTTGTAATAATGCTGATTGAAGACGATATAGTAAAGGGAATAAGATTCGCTGTGAACTAAAAAGCTGTTGTAGACGAAGGCCAAATGTGGAAATGACGGTATGTAAGTGTAAAATATGTGCAGTCTTCTGTTACATCAAGCAATTTCATCTGTTTGGAAACTTTTCCTGGATGAAACAATCCACTATGATGTTAGGTTACATACAATTGAGATCCAATGAATCCCAGCAGTGGCAAGCAACTGAACAATGCAAATAAACTAGAACAAAAAGTGGCTTAATTGATCATTTCTCATTTCTTTCCTTTACTCAAAAGTTGTACTATTTCAACAAAATGACTACGGGATTGTCCGTATGCTTATTTATTTCTCTGAATTTACAAGCCTCTAGACTGATTGAAGTAACATAGACCTCCGTAACTTCAGTTGCAGTTGTGCACATTGATATTCACAGTGTAGCAACACAATAGAGTGATAATTTGACAACCGTATTTACAGAGCTGAAGGTGTCTGGTGCATTTATATATAGGGTAGGCTAGGTGCCGTATGGTAAGGTATATATGGGGTAAGTGCCACGCTGCTAAAGTGACTGTAAACTCGTAATGGTCATTTTAAGTGTTGTCACTAGTATCCCTACCAAATGAAGTGGTCATTTTCTAATAGATTCCTATTAGGTGGAACGAGGTATAGTTATATATACGTAAGTCAGGGATAGTCACGGTGGAGAAAGACTGCATGCTGGTAGCGTTTGCGTTACTCTCCTAGTATACGGTTGGAGAATAACTGACTGTATTTGCCTGACTTGCTAAAGAGTAAAATTTAGGGTCTAAGGTTTTCCTTTAAGGTTTAGGCACCCACAGGTGGTACAGGTCATTCTATATGATCTCAAGGGGAGCGGCAACAAACTGAATGCATATTATTGATGTCCCTCACATCTTCTAACCTAGACATAGCCTACATGTAAGTTAGAATCAACCCTTATCACTGTAGACCTACTGTTTTCGTGTGAACCTTTTCAACGAAACTCAGTTGTTATAGTACTACAGGGAATGGTCACAAGTCTGATGTAATGGTATTAATATAGGACAATCAATAAAACGTAATGTTCACTCTGGTTTTCCCCTTATTTTGTTTCCACTCTTCGTATTTCATTATACTTTAAGAAACAATATTTCTGGTCGTGTATTTCGAAAATGAATAACGATGATTAATGCCATCATTTTGGGAGCTAACCATTTTTTAACTAAGGCTTGCACAACTCTCAAACATATCTAGTTTGTGTGCTCTGTTTGAAAGTTTTTATCATGTAGTTATTCATAGGTCGGAGCATGAATCGTCCACTTTCATATGGACATCTCCGGATGCTGAAGTTTGCAATCATGAATCTAAGGTTATCAACTGTATATTCGATCCGTCACGGCAGAAGATACATAGTGTGGTTTCCATTAAAACAACCAAGATATATGTAAACTAATAATTATTTCGTAAATGTAATAAAATCGATTCATCCTAATAAAACAATACGTTTCCCTCCGTACATAACAAGTCCATTGTAGTCTTTGTCGTTTGTATCAGTGGTGTACAAGATGTGAATAGCAACCGCATATATACTGGCGATTGAATTTAGTGAAGTTAGTCATACTCTTCGGGTAAGACTGATGAGTTTTCTCCAACTTTTTCGAAACCCACCTTTTGTCGGTACTTCCAAAGAGGAAGAAAATATCAATCATGCGAATTACTAACAAAAATAGAATTTAATCCGATGAAACCATTGCGTTAGTTTCAAGAGAGTTTGCAATGAATTTAAATCCAAACCTCGGGGGGGGGGGGGGGAAAACTTGAAAGGGGATAACCAAGTTAATCGGATTTAGGGCTTATGTCAATCACAAACATCTCTATGTTGATTTCACTCAGGTGTGCAAAACTAAGGGAAACTCTCGTTTGGTTTATTGCTTGGAGTACGGCTCACCAACACAGTTCAAAATAATTTCACTCAAATATCGCATACATTGGATAAAACATGTCTCTTCACTCTCTCGATCTAACTCATTACGAACAAAAGAAAACGACAGCTTTACTTTTGTCAAATAGTGGTCATGTTGTTATTTCCAACCAGCATTACTGCCGAAAGAAACGTTTACAGTCCTATTCAATAGTCGTTAACTGATCACCATATGTGATACAATCATTTGGGTTTGTAATGACATCATCAAAATGTGGCATCTGAATCCACTAAAATGGAACGGGGACCTTTTCAGTCCTTCCTATCTGTGTCAAGAAAAGAAATGTAAATTCTAGGGAAAATTATATGAAAGCAAACTTAGACCAAAACCAATTTTATGTGACTGTAATATATTAAAAACAACATAAAGATGGCGTACTGCCTAGTTTTCTGCCCGTGTTCATATTTGCATGAACAAGGTCAGTTTAGTTTACCGCAAAGGAGTCGTGCCTGTATTTTTAATATCCGCTTGGTAACTAGAGACGTATAATCTGTGTGTCTTACAAAATTGAAGCTGACGTCAAATCCAGAATTAGATGTGATTTAAATCGACATGGAAGTTATGCCAAGGTAAACATCAAATTTTGGGGTGATGTTGAGAACCCGTTTTTGTTCAGGTGTGGCGTGCCCCGAAAATAACTTCATTACAAAATTTATGGAAATAAAATATACCCAACTGCTAAAAGTGAAAGTTATGACAGACACCCGTGCAATACGACAAACATTGACTCAGTTCCTCTCTTCAGTACAATTTAAACACGGAAAGGGCACACGTTCACAGTCTTGGATATTCACGTAGTTTGGACCAGACGATTCTTCCTCTGCGAAATGTTGACATTCAAATATTCCGCAAGTCTTTTCTTTCAGTTCTCTTTGCCTTCTATTTTCTTCATTTTGTGATGTGTTTGTTGAAAATATCTGTAACCTTGTAGGGCCAACAATAGGATCCCTAGACCTAAGGGCAGAATTTAAAGGACACTTTCGACAACTGTAGGTGATGAGTTGCTCGCTTTCAAGCCAGCTTTTAACTTTGCCCCTCATAGCCTGAGGAGGAGTACGTAAAATGTTACTATTTGTGTTCCCATTTTATCACGTTAATACTCGTTGCAATTTTGAGGCTGATTTTGTTGATCCAGTAACACTAGCAGAGAGCAACTTAATGTTGTTTTCTTGCTTACACTAAAAAAAAGAGACACAAACACATATGTATATGTTGGCAAAAAATAGACAGCATAAACGCCATAACATATTGTAAACAGCGCATTGAACGTTCAGTCAGTTCTTCGATGTTAATTACATTACTTGTAACACTTAAAGACTGAAACATAATTAATATCATGAAAACGAGCTTCAATTTAATCATAAAATCTCTTTGGAAAAACTAAGCTGTCAACGGGCCACCAACATTTGCATGAGAATTTGAAATATAAATTTCTGCCTATCTTGTCTCCGAAAGTCTTTTACACCAAAAGCTGTCCATGGTGCTACATCCTGTTTTACTTGAAGCCGACAGGTACCTCGAGTGATCAGAGTCAATTTTAAGTGTTTTAGTATTATCTAAAAGTGGAAAACTTGTGGGTTCCTTGCATAACCATTTCCTAATCGTCAATTGTATCATAGTTCGTGCCATGTACCATAGTTCATACGGTACGTAATGTTGACACAGATCTGAATCAATGTTTACTATGTATATGGTTTTATCCCCCACTGCGCTCAATGCTGTAATCATTACGGCAAACAGGAATTATTGCTTAAATGTTTTCAACTTTTCCGCCGACCACACATATAGGGAATTGTGTATGTAAGAGTATTCATATTATCGAAGTATCAAGACATGAAGAAAAAGAGAACATTACATATTATTACAGCGGACAGTTGGTGGTTAGTCATGTTTTTGACTACACTCATTCTTATATCACAGTCTGAACAGTTGGCATGAGGATTGGGAAAGAAACAAATCACAGAAGACATGCAAAAACTAACTTATCATCTGTGAAAAAAAGTGCAAGTTCCAAGAGCAGACAACTGTGAACTAGGTCGTGTAACTTCGTAACAAAAAGCAAATTCTGAAAAGTATTCGCATTTGCTTTCTGCACTTTTGGCACTTGACTGATAAAATTAGAAAAATTTTACCTCGAGTCCACTACAGTGTAACCTAAGACTTCCAGCAAAATTATCTGCCTTACATCTTTCCAGGTTTACGAGATGCTGACTTTGAAATACTGACTTTTGAAATATGATCAATTTCTAAAATATGCATTACCGCAAACCTTTTTTATGGTGCCGGCTCCTTCGTGTAATTGAAATCACTAAAAGTAATATTTCGTTTGATGAAAGAAAGGGACAAGATCTCTGTCAAATTAAACCATGTTGCTTGTTGCTGGCGTTAAAGAAGCTCTATAGAAGCTTTACAGCAACCAACGTCATGTGCACATCACTGACACAATTGAAAGCCAAAATGCGTGATATTTACCGGTGAGGTAGAACTTATTGAGCCTGCGTTATGTAGGGAGTAGTTCCTCAAAATGTGAATATTACTTTTGTTACGACATATGAGTAGTTAACAGCGAAGCAACAGCATCTATTCTATCTATCTATCTATCTATATACATATCTCTCTGTATACGTATATATCTATACACATAGATACGTAATATATAGATATATAGATAAAGGGAATATATAGATAAGTGTATAAAGTCTTTCGGTAGAAAACTAACCCTTCTTTAACATGTAACAAACTAGAATTTCGTAAACTGTGTTATAGAAGAGGGAAAATACAACAGAGTTTACCTATTGAGGAAGCTTTAAGCCAAAAATTAAATATAAGTCCACTAAGACTAATAAAAGACTCGATTTTAACAAGCAAATGTGTAATTTGATAAAACAAAATGATTGAAAAGTCTTAAATACAGTGTGGCGGGTGCCTGAATTAAATCGCCCTTGGTATTTCAGAGCTTATTCTACTCAGGTTACTTTCCAAATGAGAATCCTTACAAAGAAAACCTGAAAGCACAAGCTTGGGAAATGCAGATGGATGCATTAAATGAAAGAAGACTTAAAAGGTAATGTGCAGTCATGTCATTTGCAGAGTTTGAAATGTGATAAGAAACTAACCTGATCGAAAATCTCGCTGCTTAAAAGGGGGAATACTAACTTTCTTTTGTCAAAAGCGTGTGATTGTAACAATACTGAAAACCAATTGAAAATATATTTTTGTCGGTTACCCTAAACAACCTGCAAAACTGTTTGCAGTGAAATCTACAAATTTGAGGTTTATCCATACTACAAGAAATCAAAACAAACAAGCATGCAAAATGAAATAAATTGCAAACAGCATAGCAAACTGCAACCAATTGTAGAAACAGATTTTAAATGTAAGGACGTTCACCTTTACTGAGTTCTTCCCAAAATAATGAAAGATATGACGGGACCAACCAGTCAAATTATTTCTTTTCAAACTTCGTTTGTTCCTTCAACCTAAAACGAATCTGTAATTGATTACCCCTTATTGTAGTAGAGTAACGAACAGCTGCTGAATCTCTAAGGATAATCGAATAATTAATTTCGATTGTCAGAAACAAATAAGTATGAACCACACAAACAAGCAGGTTGTAAACAAAATGTAAAGCAAAACCACCAACGATCAAAACTGGTTAGAGGACAAGAGAGCAGTAACACTACATCTAAAATATACGGTATTTCTGAATTATTAAAATCTTGGCAGTGCACACAGTCCGATAAGCAGCCTTTCCCATTGTGAAAAGTTACCAGCCTGTTTTGCTGGTACAAAAATATTGGTAAAAATACCTAACTAAAAAGTGTGACGTCATTAACACAGTGTGTTCTTATCAATCAGATACCGTATGTTTCACTTTGACAACGCAAAGCACAGAGAGCGATTCATCTGATCCTACGCATGTGAGCAACTACTCAAAGTTTTTCACACGAATTCTGCCTCTCTCCACTGAACGTTGCTTTGCTACCCCGGTGAACGATTACGAAATATACAGACTAAACCTCACTCCAAAAGGAAGAAATGAAATATGTTGAAAAATGGCTTGGAAATCGCACTAAATAGACAGAATTGTAAATGTGGCCTCAGTCTGGGTTAGCTTTACCTTAGTTTAAGGTGACCTCGGTAGCTTTGAAAACCCATTGGTCATTGATATTTGTAGCGCTTGCTTCATCTTGTTACTCGCTTCTGCGACATGGTTAATTAAGAGGTACAAGGTTTTAAAAGTAAAACTCCGTATCCGAAATCTTCATGGTAAACGTCCTAGGCATTGGAACCCGTAATGTACTTCTTATTTCTTTCTCTATATTTTCTCTCTATTTATTCGGTGGATCTAACCAATCAATGACTTTTCAAAATTATATGTCACGTTGCAACAAGCTCTCGAGAAAGTCTCATTAGGCTACACGCTGTAGTTTCAGAGAGCAGATGACTCAGTCCTACACTCATGATACATCTCTCGCTTGGCATGAGTTGTAATTTACTACAGGGTATTAACATGGCTATTGTGATTGACCAATACAAAGATACTGGCATCTTAAACTGCTGGCTTCCGAACATTTGGTGTAGTGACTTACGTTTGAAGCTCATTTTAAAAACTTTTCAGTAGCGGACATTTTGTGCTCTTTGAACACTGACGCGGTTAAACGATTGGAATACAAATGAAAGGTTACCTCCGTGACATGGAAGACATGTGACTTTAACATACGCGATAAAGACTTAACACAGCTAAGTAGTCTGAGTAAATGTATTCAAATCTCTTTCTTTGACAGTAACTACACAGAATGTTATTTCTTGTGGTATATATGAATCTTAATAATTACGTACAGTATTGTACTTGACCCTGCCAGTTGAAGAAGATTAACTGCCTCAATGTACACCAATAAGTGTCCCTTAGAAATGAAAGAAGAACAGTACTACAGGTCCTCAAAGTAGTCTTAAAGGAAACACTGCTTTTCTCTAGGGTGAAAGAAATATTTTCTGTGACGTAAAGGTGTCAGATAACATACGTATAAACTCGTTGAAGGTAAATATTACGAGTACATACATTTTATGTAAATACTCAGTGCACAGTTCTCAAAGGGAAAGAAGCTTCCATCGTCGTGTTTATTTACGTGAATATCTTCATTCAGGGAATTCTTTTTAAGTAACAGTTCTCACGACAATTGAAGCTGAGTTTTTTATCCTCTACAAGGGACAGTCTTATGACCGCAGAAATGCTAGCGGCATGGATTTTCTCTGACTGGAATTGTTCCTATCTCCATGTCTGAAAAAGGCGTGAAAACAATGTTTTCGTGTAACTCACCCTTTTAAGCAGAAATTATTTTTTGAAAAAAAAGTAAAATGCAATAATTTTCCTGTAATTCATTTCCTTCCTCACGATCTTCCTGGTAACAAATAGTATTTTATAACATAATACACATGCTTACTGATGTAAAAAAAGTTTCGTTTTAACCAGAATTGTTTATCATTCTGGCTGTATGGTAGTACATCATGCTATCGTGAGCAAAATCATATGAAACATAGAGTCCACAAACAATCGAAAGAAAAGAATACGGTAAAAAAGACAAGGGATGAATACAATTTCATGTAAAGACAGTCAACCAAAATGGCGACGTATAGCACACTGCGGGACCGATACCAGACCCGATCCTTTACGTAACTTGGTTTGCCCATGGAACTGCAGGCATATCCATAGTACAGTTTCAGTATTCGTGTCCGGAAAAACAAAGGTCAAAATATAAAATATGTAAGAACCATTCTGTAAGGTACCTTTAAGAAATCTCTGTATCGTTTTTAGAATTCTCTTTGAAGGTATCTACAAGAAATCTTGAAGGTATCTCGAAGAGTCTGTAAGTTTTGTTTAAAAAATCTGCACCATGATTCTAGATCATAACCACAAAAAATGGCTGCGTAAGATGGGTAATTTTTACTTCCTTTTAAGTTCAGTCAGTAAGTCCATCTTACGTTCGGGTTTCAACCAGGGAGCTGTTATTTAAATGAAGATAGAACAGAAATTTTAAATCATAATAATTGCCATTCAAAAGTAATTTCTGAATATCAGGTTTCTCGATACCAATACGTGAATTATTTTGAATAATTAGATCAACAGCTAAGTCTATAGTGCCATACAAAGGAATATTGGTAAACAAACTGATAACATCACGAGAAACCATGTCTTGATTAGACATGTCCATGGATGTAATTTCCTGGACCAATGAAAAAGAGTCCTTGCGCCCGAGTGGATGGTGTGGCCTTGGGCTTCCCACCTTCACCAGTATTAGCCAACTTGTTCATGTGCCATTTGGAAAATTGTTTTCTCAATGACACGTCAGCCCCAACCAAACCGTATCTCTACCGTTTATATGTTTTTTCGACAATGAGAATGATGCGGACTCTTTCTTGCATTATATCAATAATCAGCATCCCAATATACAATGCACCATTGAGAAACAGCATGATAACGTTTTATCATTTCTAGATGTGCGAATTTCTAATACTGATCAGTGCAATAGTTCTCTGTATCACAATGCTACGTTTACTGGATTACTTACCAACTTTTCCAGTTTTGTACCATTTTCTTAGAAAATGGGCCTTACAAAAACTCTTGTAAACAGGATTTACAAGATTAAAAATAAACTTGGATAGGCTTCGACATTGATTTAAAAGAACTTTTCAAAGTGTTGAAAAAACCAATGTCCTTCTTATTTAATTCACAAAGTTGTAACTTCTAATTTAGACAATAAAATACCAATACAGAATGTTTCTGAGCAATCTTTCCTCGATCGTAGATATTACAAGCTTCCTTACATTGGACAATTTTCTTACCACACACAACAAAAAATCAGACTTATAATCAAATCCCATTATACTAATATTGATGTCAGATTTGTGTTCACCTCCTTCATAATAAGTAAATTTTTTGTTACCAAGGATTCTACTCCAACAAATCTCAAATCCCACGTAGCCTACCAATTCAATTGTCCAAGCTGTAACGCTTGCTATATCGTGGAAACCCACAGACATCTAGCTACAAGGATCAATGAGCATCTAAAATGCGATAAGAACTCACATGTTTACAAACACTTATACAAATTTCCCTCTTGAAAAGCAAAATGTGATCGCAACTCCTTCGAAATGATTAACTCGGCACCCACTAAGCTGCAGGTTAAACTCAAGGAAAGCCTTTATATTAACTGAAATCTTCCTAATCTCAACAAACACCCGGAATCCCCATTATTTTCTCTATTCAACTAAATGTTACTTCTAAATATTTTTTCATTGACTCACCATTTAGTAGTCGTTCACCTCTCCTTACTTAGTTTTATCAATACCCACAATGGAATTTGACCTTCCGAAACATGTACTTTTATTATAATCTTTGTGTACACTGTGAATACATTGATGTTTTCCATCAAATCAGTGGTGTATTGTTTCATTTTATTATCTGGTCTTGTGCTTCAAAGAACATTCCATAACCGTTTGTTATACATTGAGCGACACCTAGACAGAAAAATTGTTTTTCTCCTGACGACTGGCAATAGTGTCAGTGCTAAAAAGGACCCGTTCAAATGCAGAAGACGACAAGCAATATATTGCCTTCACTCTCTCCGTATAAGTCTTATACAATTGTCAAGAACATACAAAGACAGATTTACATGTGACCTGGGTGGTGGAAACCTTACTTCAAAACGTTTTATCTCCATCTGAATAAAAGCTCCCTGCTTCAACCAGTCAGTTAAAAAGGAAGGAAATATGTTTACTATGGGTGTCTCGATTGATTATTTAATAAGCAGACAAGAAAACAATTCCAACCGTCCTTATTACTTATCTTCAATAAAGAACGTCGTATGATCAGAACTATCAGTCTGATTCCGAAACTGAAAGTCTTTCGAAGTAACTTCTCGGTTACAATAGATGACTTATATTCATGGTCCGATGCGGTAACGTGTACCTCTGAAAAGCGTGCATTTACGAATAGAAGGAATGTACAAAGGTTAAAGCCTAACAATCTTCCCTGATTAGAGGATAGTGAGAGTTCTTTTTCCCAAAGGGAATAAAACACTGGAGGTTTATGTAATTGAACATTTCCAGAAGCTATAAAGGACAGAGTCCAGTTTTTAGATCATCATGCAGATAAAAGGTTTCTCATTTGATCCCTTCCGGGAGTTTGGTAACCGTAAATGAATATTGGGCAAAATCTTGTCAATAGTTATCATCTTCAGCTAAATCCTGATAGGATTTAAGAGTGAGCCAGGAGGCATGAAATGACCTTATTTGACTTGAAGAATGAGGAATGTTTTTATTTCATGAACCAAAGTTTGTATAGAAACTAAATTGCCTCAGAGCTTTTTTTTTAATGGACCTCAATTTTTATCATGTGATAGTTGCACAAGACGTATTTTGTTATGATGAAATTCATTAACAACGCAGTATTTTATATACTGTTGAAAGCTGATGAATTTACAATGGCTCAGTAAAGGTAAAGCTATAGAGTTTTTACCTAAAAAATGAACTGCAAAGACGTCTCTACTTTCCATTTACCAATTTGAAGTAACGACAGTTGTGACATATGATAGGTACTTTTGATAGATAAATGACGTAGCGTATGATAATGAGGCTCGACTCCTTTTAGGTAGCAGTCCAAGTTAGTAAAAAGACAAATTTTGGGGCGTTTTCTATTATTTTGTTTACCGTCGGGCAATGTACTTTATTTCATGGGTTATAATTACTATGTGACTATACTCTCAAATATTACTTCTACAATGGTTCAATTCGCCTGATAAACGTACGAAAGAACTTTTACTAAGACACAACTATAGCCTTATATAGATGTTAAGATTCCAATATTTCCTATCTGCACTACTTTCTTCAAAAGAAAATTACAGTTACTCTAACAACATCACAATAAGTACGAACGTTTTTGTCGATGCATGAAATTTTACAATGAATACTTTATCCGTATCTTACTAAGTTAACGTCAAACAGAACTGGCAAATAAGTTTCGAAAACTTGGGATGATTGTTGGTGACTGACAATCATATTATTACAAGTAATTCTGAAGCTTGAAAACGAAACTAATATTGTTAAGGTTTTTATTATTGAATTGATTCCTCCAGTGGTTCTGGTTTGTCAAAATACGTGCGAAGTACCCAAAAGGGATTAACGAAAGAAAAGGGGTATTTACAAGTGTCTTATACATTTTACGGGTTTGAAAGTAGTTTCATGCTTCAATAGAATTATTGAATTCATTGTCAAAGATTCAACGGGTAGCAGAGGAAAATGTTTTGAAGGTGAACAAGCCCATCTCTAATCTAAGGTCTTAACAAATCACTGTCTTCAACTAATTAATTTTGCCTAAAACAATGAACAAAAGTATTAGCGTTCCCTTGATCTTTTCTTTTACGGTCAAGTAAAACGTTTGCTGCTGTGCTTCATGGCAATAATCTTAAGTGTCCCTCCCAGCAAGTGCGAGAATAATATTCTCTGTTTACTATAGAAAATCTAGTAAAATGTAAACGGCATTCATACTGTAAGGAATGTAAATATTATGTAGAATACAAATATGATCAGGACCTGCCTGAATTCATCCACAAAACTATGCAAAATTAAGCTGTCAACAAACGTCAAGCGTAATTTATACTCTCAGAAAGAAATAGGTTCCGTCATTGAAGATTGAACAATTGCGATCAGCAATACTCTTGTAAATTTGCTAATGTCCTCCTCTGGTAAATTATAAATTGTGTCACCTCGAAAAAAAAGAAGAAATAAATAAATAAAAGCAGGAAAGGAACAGAAGCTGTTCCGTCATAATTGTATAACTGTGTCATAAATGAGGCAACGTAGGAACTTTGGTTTATGTATTTAGACAGTCACCACTCGAATATCGACCGTGCATGTTTCATGTAAATTGAAAATTCGATCGGTGCTGAGCAAGTTGACATTCACATGGGTTCGTCACTGATAAAGTATCTCGAAGAACTAATCGACCCACATCTTGTAAGACGTGTCTGAACTGGTATGAATTGTTCACGTTTTCCTTTTACTTTTGGTGTCCATATACCTGACTTGTCATGCATTGCAACATTGTCTCATATATTCATGTCAGTACGGATGATTAAATGGTTAATCTCTTTGATGGGATTTGATGAGTCATTTACGAAGGAATACGGTATGCTTTGTACGCAAAACAAACTTAAGCGAGGATCTGTATGCTAAAGGAGACTCTGTAGAGATAAAACAAGGCTACAAACTATTATATCTTATACTACGTATTAGATATCATGACCAAAGAGTCGTCTCTACTGGTGTCATTTACGTTGGCCACAGAATTGACATACAATGAGTTGGAGGCAAGATCACCTGATGTGGCCGATGCTTCGCTATCTCGTGCCCATATTTAACCTTCTTAGCGAAAATTACACTGATGTATGAATGTGCTGCGTTGACCCAGTGTTACCCGGGTACAGTGTTAGTAGATGCTGTATATATAATGCATGACCAGTTCTTCGTGATTACAATTTCAAAAACTTTTAATAAGTCAACTCATCATTCACAAAGTACATGGCGGTTATTAGTAAGTTCCCTGAAATTGTACAATTGTGAATCACTAACCAGAGCCCACAAATGCATTGTGGTTTCGATTATTTCATTATGAGGAGTTTTTATGAATCTGATATATGATGAATAGTGTGTATCGTGTCTCAACATGCACAACTGCAGATTACAGATAAATTACCAAGACATTCCTGTCTTGAAACGTCAAGATGCAGTTTTCACAAATTCCCATTTTTTTCCCAAAATGGCATCTGCCAAACACGATAGGTTTTGTGGCCAATATGGAACATCACTCACCTATGAGATCAGTGTAGGCTTTCTTTTGTCGAGATATCATTTTTACCAGGTTTTCCGTATCTGATCCATGCTGTCCCCTGTTGACATTTGATCTACATTTAAAGCAAGAGGGTCTTGTATTTAATGGGTTCACCTACATACTGAACACAACATCTGTCCAAGCTTTCCATCTTCAGACGTCCTGACAATTTGACCCCTGCGGGCCACAACTTACATTCTGTTTACATATTTGTCACAATTTGACCCATGTTGACCCAAATGACCTTTGACCTCGCCCAAAAAATAATAGCGTTCTCCTCAGGGCTCTCCACCTACATACAAAGTATGAGATCTGTCCAAGCTTTCCCTTTTGCGATATCGTGTTGATGGCGTCACGGACATAGGCCACACACACACAAACAAATACCCAGCAAGCAAGCCGAAGTCTGCCCGAAGTCGGGCCGACTTCGGCACCGAAGTCGCTTCGGCACCGAAGACACTCTATACGTCCGCCTCCGCTAGCAGGCCACCTTAGATTTGGCAGATGACAAGTCAGTGGACCGAAGGAGGAGCCCCGTAGGCCCTCCGTAGGCTATTGAACGGTGTAATCCAAACTAATATTTGGATCATATTCATTTATATTCTGATCATATATGATTTATATAATTTTTGCCTCAAATGGGTTGGGCAGTCTCAAACAAAATTTTGATTTTTCACCTATAATTTAAGGTTTTCAAACGGTCAAAACGGATTTGCCAGTTATTCAGTTTGTAGCCATTAAGTGACCGTCGAAAGAATTAGTAGGGTACTAAATATACGGTCACGCGGGTATATATACAAAAGTCATCCCAAAATAATAACAGTGATCACAATTTCGTTTTAATTATTGACCAAACTTTCTTTGCAAGAACAAGCACTTAAATGTAATAGAGAATGTACAGTACTCTTTCTGAGGGGCTACATTTCTCCTAAAATAACACAAACCTCCAAACAAACGTGAGCAATATATATATGCTTAAAGTGATTGCGTGTGCACTGAAAAACCAAAAAGATAAGTTTATGTTTGATGTTAACTTTTTCTTTATTTTGAAATGTACACGTGAGGTTGTACATGAACGGACTATGTCTTTCATAAAGGAAAATGACAGTAACTACTTGGAAAAGCAACGGGATTGGCATAAAAACAGTAAAAAACAGCAATCATATTTGGAAATTAACGGTTCATGGTATAACCGCCTACATAGTGAATATGCAACTGGGAATTGTAGTATTTGGTGAAAGGATGCACTGTATTCACAAATAACCTACGAACTGAACACAACCTTGCCCGAGGCGTCAGTGATCCTGAGTTGGTAACTGAATATTCATAACTAGTATACTTCCCATTGGCTTGCTCAAAAAAGCACACCGTTGATTTGAATGAAAACTGTCACCCACTACATTCTCGTATTCTGCACTTTTTGTCGTTATGGTAGAAGAATTGGATATCATATGGCTTAATTAACCAACTGAAACCTATTTATTTTCCCAGATTGTGTGAATGGTGTAATCAAAAGCCTTACCAAGATTTTGGAGATAAAATTTCAATATGTTTTACTTTTTGCCTACGCACGCAATCACTTTAAGCACATTTCTGGTTAAACAGCGTCGTCCGTTACGTCACAATTACCAAGCCCATGTAAATAATTGCCACATATGGCAAATGGGCAATGACTAGATATAATTTACCAATCTATCTTTATCCTTTCCCGGTGAGAGTTGTTGAGTAAACCATATTAACGGCTAGCTCAAAGGATGTACCTACGTTCATGCCTTCATATTGTTTGAATTAACTATAACATATGACTTTTAGTTGCGTCGATTCAAATCTGTGAAATTAACATAATTATTAAGACTTATTACCCAAATCAAAACAACTACACTCACAAAACGTAACTGTAAAATAAGAACTCCATAACTTTTATGTAAGATTTTACACACAGTTAATGTAAGTCTTACATTGTGTGCATAACAATTTTACTAAAATGTAGTAAAATTTACCAAACTTATGTAGAATTTACATATACCGTTTACCTAAATTATATAGAATACGAACTCCATAAATTTTACATATAATTAATGTAAACAGTATATGTAAATTCTACATAATTTTACTACATTTAAGTAAAACTGTTATATACACAATGTAAGACTTACATTAACTGTGTGTAAAATTTTACCTAAAAGTTATGGAGTTCTTATTTTACCGTTACGTTTTGAGAGTGTAGCAGGTTTGAGGACGGAATTATTGCATCGCTTCGACTAGAAGCAACAACACCTGAAATAGTCCGATAGCAAGTGATACAGTATTGTAAAAAAAAAACACATTGAAATAAGTACGGGGTAAATAAAAAGTATCCGGAGTTTCGCTATACTACGGTGATACACTGTTAACTGTTATATGATAAAAACATAATGCACTTCTGTTGTTATTAAATTACTATAGGTTTGCGAAGCGATATTTCTCTCTGCAGTAGAGTAAACAGTGATACAGGAAAACATCGTCATCAAAATGTCTTTGGTAAGAATCACATTATTCGATTCCCGAAGGTTTTCACTTTAACAAACACTTTTTGCTCTATTTTCTTTTGAAATTAACGACAAAAGTAGGCTTCTTTAAAATTTCCCCTACCCCAGCGTCTTTTGTGAGCCTGCTAAGCTATTTTATTTTCATTGCTTCTGTCGCCTCTCATTGTTTCTTCTTCATAGATTACAACCATTTGATCTTTCAATGAGCCCCTGAGTATTATAATCGTGTTTTTGTTATTGACAGCAACAAAACAATGTCGTGTTACCGATTTCAAAATACGGGACAGGTAAGTCGTTTGAACGTAACAAGAGTGGAATCTTAACTGTCATGGATTTGCTCACTGCACGTTTCTCTTTATGACATTCTAGGAGGACTGTGCTTATCCCAGGAGCTATTACGTAACAGTTCCATGGTTTATCCCCAGAAATCGACAGTTCTAATATTCCATATTCCACATTCCAAGTTCAAAACGAGCTTGTTCTGGAGCGACTGCTGCACACTTGCAATGATTATCTTCCTCTCCTTTAAATGTTCAAAGTCTGTCCACAAATCGGTTTCAAATTGCAAATTCAGACTAGAAATTGCATGGAATGGATGATACTCTCTAAAATGATTAGATTTAAAATATAAATCTTACGACTGATTTAAAAGGTTTTAATTCTATTACAGTGAAACAATCGAAAAACTGACCCAAAACTATTTGTTATTATGATTTGTATTGTGTAAGTAAGTCTTAGTTTGGACTGTTAGCTAATCAGCATCGAGCAAAATGCATCCTAACTCAGACTGAAATTGTGAGCCAACTAGCATGGAACATCTGGCAATAGTACAACATATCTACTGTCTTAGGCCACGCGCAATGATTTGCAACATTCAGCATGGTATGAAGGCAAATGTTAAGTGCCGTAGTCTTAGTTACTCATAGATCTCTAGGAACTTGTGTGAGAGAGGAACTTCACTAAGGTATTAATTTTCTGGTTGAAAGGTTTTTATTTCACACACGCAGTCGTGTTTACTTGTAGGTAAACCTTACCGTCATTGTCAAATGGACTAGGCCTTCATACCACCGTAAGCAAATGTGGCCTTAGTAACAGAAGGTACTTGGCCTAGCCTAAGGTAGGCTTAGTCTAACGTTTGTACTATGCGACTGATAAGTTAGGCAGAAACTAGTGGTAGCGACTGACCGATTAAAGTAAGTTCTTTGTACAGAATTTTTATTCGGATGCAAGAAATGTTTGATAGTTTGATCGCTAACTTGCTTTTGCATTACACCTAGCGTGGCCTTTCAGTGCGACGTTTCTTTGTTTCCCTGCAAACTGACAATGACACTGACACCAACAGAACGTCAGAATATCCTCCACCCCCTTCCAACATACTATAATGTTGAAGGAGGGTGGAGGAGGTTATGGGTTACTTTTAAAGATATTTTATTCAAGATGATTAACGAGGCTGAATCAAATGCAGTGGCATAGAAATCTTCAAACTACTTTTTCAAGGATTACTTTGATGTTGAGGACAAAAAGCCAAACAGGAAGGGACCGTGAAAGGCAGTGTTTCATTTTTTCATGTCAGGTATGGCAGTGGTTTTATCACATTCATTAGATTTCATGGTCTTCAACTCTACTGCTACAAGTATCATTGTTCAGAGATGCAATCATTTACGATCACGTGACAAAGTAGATTGTTCTATGTGAGTATCTCATTGGCACAATGTTTTAGCGCTGATTTACTTTTTCCTTTGAATATAAATGTAAAGTTGGAAAGCGCGCGAAATGTTTTACTTATCCTACACTAATATGTTAGAATATCGGTGCTAATTAAAAGCGTATACATGTCAATAGATGTTCTGGCAGTTGGGTCCTATTGGGCGTACTACCAACGCTATACTTCTCTCCTCCAGTCACTATAGACATATCACATTGCTAAAACATGAGAGAACAGCAACAAGGCTTTGCGACATGAGATGAAATTACCTATAGGCCTACATAAACTGTGAACTCTGTCTGCATGTTACTTGGTAAGGTGGGTAGGACATGTCTGAGTAATGTGGGATGGAATTACTGGAGAACCTGGAGGGACTCAAAGGTACAGCTTGCGTAGCTATGATTGAATGATAAGATCTCATTATTTTCAAAATATATATCATCCTTAATTTGGGATGAATAAAAGAACAAACAAGTACTAAAAAATGATGAAGTCAACAGAAGCCAAAGATGCAAGTCTCTCACGCATCATGGCAAGCAACTTCACTGAGCAGTCCGTTACAGTGTGTGTGTGCAAGAACTATTGGAAAAAAGTGCTATAGTTCGGTAACTGTACCAAGGACTGTAAGAATAATTGTATCTTTGGATGAAATCTTGAGAGTAAGTAAAGATACTTTATGAGAGGTAGAAGAGAGAATAACATGAGAGACTTGGGGCAAGTCTGTATCTTGGCTTAACAAAACTCACATCTCTTTATCCGTTACTTTTAACTTGATTACCCCCCCCCCCCCAGTTACGATCACACACTGGTGGTATATTTGTGTTTGCGTTGCCTCAGCTCCATACACATCATTAATTAAAGGTTAACCAACTCTGGACCGTGTATTAGCTGTAGGATAATGCACGATCAGGGTTAATGCAAGCGATGCACGAGGACGCAGCCCGAGTGCATCCAGCGATAGCATTAACCCCCGAGAGTGCATGTATGTACCGGCAGTAATCATATACACAGGTGCACTAGGCATGGTAGTCATGTAAAGATGTTTCAAAGTATTTCAGAGTACATTATTTATTTTTGTTGTTAGGGCTATGTCACGATATTAGTAAATATATTACCTTATTTATATATGAATGAATAAAAAACGAGAAGCTGGCAGACATTTGAATTTATAAATGAAAAATTGAACAATAAAAAACAATTTAGTCATACCGTGAATCGAACCCCGACCTTCAGTTGACTTAGACGTAACAACAGCGTCCGACAGTATAGGTTAAATGAAACACAAATTCTAACAAATGCTTTGAAAAGAAAATCGAGTCGGAAACATAAATGCAGATTACATATGTTACCAGCTTCATCTAATGTGAAAAATGTAGTCACAATTGTCGAATTTGCTGAAAAGAAAATCTAAAAACCAGCCTTTATTAACGTTCTATCATTGTTTTGATCAATGAAGCTGAATCAACTGTTCTGACTTTTACTCAATTGTAGAACGTTGTGGTATTTCATGATATCTCATGACTGGGTTTCCTACCACTATTCTACAATTGGAGTGGCAGAGTTCGCAACGCAAGACAACACCAATCTTATGTGTAAACGCCACCATTTCTGTCATACAAAACCATGAAATAGTCTAAAAATAGTCAAAATTCAGAATGCTTGAATTTGAAAATCTTCAGACCAATACCAATGTAAATTTTCCAAAAATGAGCAATTTTCTTCCGACAGTTCACTCCAAAATTGCTCGCTCCGTCAAATCTTAGATAAAACTCCTTGGGATGCACGCGGCCCGCTCCCATTTCAGTGTTGGCTGCAGGATTACTGTTCACATTGAACATTCAATCTTACAACGCAACATTGGAAAGCATTTATCTCTTACAAGGTCAACATCAATCAACTGGCAAATAAAGAGGGTGGAGCCGTCACGTGCGATTCGGTGATGTCATTGTGTAACTAAGTATACTCATTAATATTCATGAATCAATTGTTATTGACAAATCCCGTGAATCCAAAAGCTACGTACTTTCACCAAAGCGGAAAATGAACTGCTGGAGAAATGTTGACATACTTTTACAATTTATTCCTTTACAATAAAACCGAAGTCTGAGAAATATAATTTTCCTTTTGACTATTGAGGATAAACTCCTCTGAAATAATACAAAAACGGCAGTGCTTCACAATTTATTCCATCACATTTTCTTTTCTTTGGGAGGCATGATTACCAATGAAGGTCATGTTTAATAAATACATACAGAAAATGAACTGAAAAATTGAGGTTGGTAAAACGGGGAGACCGTTTGCCATACGGTAGACCAGGTGGGCAGCAAAATAATTGCAAAAATGTATACATAAGGCAGTTTTGATCCCTTTAAAAAAATCCTATAAGCAGACTGCGGCAACTTTGTTTCTGAAAAGTCACGCGTTATTTGAATTAATACCATGTTGTTTGCAACTGATTGTAACGTTTATTCTATAGCCCTTGCCAAATTCAGAGACGGTTAGCCCCCTGAGACATCTTTGATTTTTTTTTTGCTGTGGTAAACTAATTACGTAATACAGATGTTTTAGGTTCGTGAATGGCATTAAATGGGCAGTGGTGATGTCCACCTGAGAGACATCTCCACTTTCTTTATTACACAGAGACACGTTTTCAAACGTTTGATGAAGTTATTCACTTATTATCGTTTGTCAAATATGTCTAGAATAACATATAAAATGAGTAAATGCAATTAGACTTAGGATTAATTAATCAAATTACTCAAATCTCTGTAATGGAGGTAACTTAAAACTAGGTACTTGAATTGATATAATGATATTTCACATACATTCCAAAAAAAACATACCTTCATAAAAAATAATAAAACGACTTTTTGAGTAATTGCAAAACTGACATTTTTAGTGACGCAAAAAGAAGAATACCGAAAAAAAAGAAAAGATGTTTCTCATTTCATTCAGACAAAACATACACGGCTGCTTCAAATGTGAATCACGCGATCCAACGTGAACTGTTTGAATAGGGATTATGTTCTTTCTGTACTAGAAGGTCTCACAATTGGATTTGTGGCAATTTAGTTCTCTTATTTAACAACAACATTAAGCAATACAACAACATTTACGAGGATTCATAACAAGCGATTTAGCGTTGTGATTTCTGGCAGGTCAATGAAGGAAGTTCTGGGATACGAAAACCTTTAAAGGAGAAGGCAAGTCAGGACTTTTGACAATTTTAAATGAAAGACTAACATATGGTGAAGACCAGTACCAAATTTCAGTTAAATACGTTGCTTACCTTCCAAGATTTTGCAATTTGAATATTCAGAGACAAAATTATCGGGAAGCTGCCATTTTGAGATTGTGATGACATCACCAGACCACATGTGATTGAAAAGCTTTTGTTTTTCTTTACATTTCATTGTCAATAAATTTTAACAGTCATGCATAGATTCAAGTCATAATATTAATGATTTGATTATTGCATGATACACCTCAGTAATTCAACACAAAATGTTTACAAGTGTGTTTGGGATTGATAGAAATAGTAGGTAAAGAATATAAAGAAATGCATTAAAATTTTGGCTATCAGTGGTTATGTGACATCATTATTCGACTTACTCAACTTGTTTCACATTCAACTTAGGCTAAAATGGCAGTACCCTTCTCTGAATTTCAAAAGTGTGTAACTTGGATAGGAAACAATATCTGTGAATGAAACTTTGGGAAGATGTTTGCCAAACACTTCTGCTTCATTTTGATAAATACATTCCCAGGGTTTCCTTCTCCTTTAAGTCAATGTAAAAATCAACTATTACCCTTGCATAGGTGGAAAGACAAAAAACTTAAAGGGATACACGGAGTTCGTCTTCGTAGACTTAAAGATAAAGATAACGAAGAAGGTGTTCTCTTTTGGAATTTCTAATACGTTCGTCTTTCGGCGTTAAAATAGTCAGTTAAGAGTTAAAATCGACAGTCAACACATCAGTCTAAAAACAAAACAGGCTAATTACAAAAAAAGGAAATTTATATTTTGACAAAATCTTGAAATGCTGAAACTGTACGTTGCAAATACCGCAAAGCTGTTTTCCCTTGGTACTATTATATGGAAAAAGATTCAGGATACAGAACGCCAATCAATTTTTGGAATATTTATGTAGGTATATTTGCATTTCTTCTTTGCAATTTATAGATATTTTTAACGGCAATCAAAACATTGTCGCTTTATTTCAAGGCACTTTTTAAGAGACAAGAAATCAGAAACAACGAGCCAGCAGAACGCATACCGTTACGGATTCTTGAAATAACGACATTGCAAGACAGGTGTTCACCGTAATAAATACTTCAGTTAAACAAACTTAATTTACCGTAGCGAGTTACTCCCAGGGGCAAAACGATGGGGATATGAAATTATGCAACGAACTTTTCAAGGAGGAAGTACCGGATACATCACATGTTAAAAATGATATGGATTGCCTAAGGTTCACAAAGATAGAAACATAAATAATTCATTAACTTAATATACAAATGTGAGCTTTTTCCTAAATATGATACGAGCATAAGAAGTAACGTCTTTTTGATCCTATGACGTTATTTAGTTGAAAATGACGTACGTAAATAATGTTATATGAACGACATTTTATGTATCATTATATATACTTAATATGAGAAGAGCTATTACGTAGTTGATCAATGTAGTGTTATATGCCGTGAGTACTTGGCTCACATTTCTTTACTGTTTTCTTTATTTTTTTCTAATGTGGTCTAGATTTTAGTGAACTAAAGAACCTATTACATCGCTCCAGGGAGGTGCAAGAGAAGGAGATACATCAGGAGCTTCTTCTTTTGAAGTAGCCTAATTTCCGCCGTAATCGTCTCCTTTGTTCACCTCTTGCAGATTCAATGGGATTAAAGGGTATTAGGGATTTAACATAAAAGGTCTATGTTGTCTACTCCGTTGTAAATTACCTATCGAAAAATTTTGTCTATAGCTATAGCATTGCCAGTCGTTATTCTTGAAAATCAGTTTTCAACTTCCGCCTCGGTCCGACGCTTATTGCAGTAGAAAAAATTGATGTTGTGTAACTTATTGAACATGGATACACCCTCTGCAAACTTGCGAAAATCAGGGAAAATCGATAAAATGCAACAGTAAAGTATAGTCTTATTATCGTTTTCGTTATTTGCATATGGCAAAGGTCTATATTTTATTCTTATATACCAGTCTGTCTTGATTCCAAAGAGATAGACAGTCGTTCCGATTTTTGAGACAGTGGTTTTGAGTTGATTGTCGGCAATGAACCTCGCATCAAAGCTTTTGCTACGCAATCCTTTTCAAAGATTATAAGCAGGTGTGAATGGAGATTACTTGGTTCTCGCTAGAAGAAAGATACATCACACAAAATTAAAACGGCACTCTAAGCTGTTCTCATCCCTTTATGAATTGAAAGTTATCACGCTGGAGAAAATCTAACAGGATTAGCATACCTTAACCGTCCTGTTGTATCTCCTTCTCTCGCACCTCCCTGATCGCTCTAAGTCACATGGAGGAGGATTCAAGGGCATATGCTACAATCTTAATGTTAGTTCACCTATTAGTTCTCAAAGAAATGTCCCTGCAGCCGTAATGCCCTATCTGACGGTTATGAATGTAGCCTTAATTCCTTGGCGTTAGCACTTTTAGGGGATTATTTGCACTAATCAATGAACGATTTTATATTCGGACAATTCCGTAGGATTTCTTTTCCTGTTCTAGATTCCTTGGTTCCGGCCGTTACGAGGTACCCTTTACAAAGCCCCTATAATCACGTAAAACATGATCGGAAGAATTAAGGCAGCTAGTAGAAAAACAAAAAGCCTAACAACGACACGCCATGTTGGATAAGAACAAAAAAACGCCCGAAGCCATTTCAGGTTTCAAAATCGATAAGAAGTAGAGCAATGAGAGGTGAACACAATATCGATTTAACCAGAAATAGTATACCAATATTTGGGCATGTTAAGAGCATTTCGCATGTCCTTGAAATAATATATGGAACCGGATATTAGCTAATGGATCTTTTCCACTGGTGTCTATCTCACCATTTTAGATATATTGTGCATTTTCAGTCGATTAAAAGTTCCACTGAATTCACTGTTTACCATCCATGGTTCACAAATATTATTTATTCCTTTGTTACATTTATCGTTACTATCGTCCTCGACGTCTCGATATTTCATGCGACTCAAGAAAGCACTTTGCAACATATATTTGGCGACTTACAAAGAACACTTTGACCATAAGATATTACACTTCAATATTTACTTGTTTATTCCCTTCCCTCTGTTAAGAGATGCGAAACAAAGAAGGAACCATGCCAAAAAGTCAAAATTTTCTAATTTTGTTCAGAACGTAAGATAATGCAAATATGATTTTGCATAAGCACATTAAACTTAATGAGAATATTACCGCAGTCATCATTACGCTTGGCTGTAAGTTCACCCACTTCTTTTTCATCTATTATATACTCAGTATTTCTATATCAACATATACAATGGAAACCTACCTGCGATATTATAAATTAGGCCTAGTTACCTCCATAGCTTCAGAAGTTACCTTTAGAACACATCCAAAGAAAACTTACCATGCACTGATTACTAGCAGAAATGGTACTAGAATGTTACAACGTCCATTGCAAACTAATAATCTTTGTGTCACCAGCCTTAAATATCAGTGGCCTAACCAGCGAGGGAGGGGCGGGAGCTCCGTGTTAAATGTTAAATGTCTCATCCCCACTTGTGCCCCCCCCCCCCGCCCTTGAAATTCGAAGGTAAAAAAAACCTTGAAATTATGAGCAAATACAGGGGCTTTATTAATACGTTAATGATCATGAATTAAACAAGTTAAATCATACACGGCCATGCAGCAAAAATGATGATTACATGATTACATGTTGATATCCATCAATGAATTGTAAACCTATGAAACTCTCTAATCCCCTCTACATCATTTGTAGTGAAACTGTAAATTTCCGGACCTGTCTTCTGAAAAATAAGGAAAACGTTACATGAAATTCACAACAACGTACAAAAAATAAGGAAAAAGTCAGATGAAATTCACAACGTCAGAGAGACTGAAAAGTGCCATTTCCTGCAATCTGAGAGGCAATTTCAACTCAACATTTTCTCTGTACGATACGCGCTAACCGATGGCGGTGCTTTGATAAGATAATGTCATTAGTGCTTGCCTCCAATACAATCATTTGCACCCCTTCGCCCTCCCCCCCCCCCCCTCGGTCTGGTTACGACACTGCATTACATTAATTCTGACTGATATTTGCATGTCGATGCATCGACGTATTCCACACCCTGTTTGCTGCCTTTGTATTTAACGTAAAACTAATACTGGGTGCAGAAATTATTATATGTATGATTCCATAAACAAAAGGGCCAAATTGTGACATTTTAGTAAATTTCCAAATTTAATTAATTTTTACGAACTGAAAGGTTTAAAAGAAATAGTCCTATTTCAGATTATGTATGTCTGCTTGACTGTCTGCTTGACACACGGAAGCCCTATCAAAAGTTGAAAAAATCTATGAAAAAAATCTTGTTTTCAAAAAGGTTTCAACTTTTTCATTGTAAACGGAACACCAAACTCAAGTTGTCTAAAAGCTATCGAAGCCATTACTTACGTCCCTAAAAGGAGGATTTGGAACATTTTAAATGGTATTTTGGGTGATCGTCTACGGAATGGAACTGAAGTAATAATGTGAAAATTGGATTATACTTGAAACATATTATACTTACCAGTGGGATACTATTTGGTGTCCCGTTTTTCTGAGATTCTACTAACATTTATTCTTAAGCTGAACTATGCATATCGATTTGAACTTGTCAAGCTAAGCATTCTCTTATAGGAGCTATAAGGGGAAATAGAAATACATCAGAATACTTGTAAATAAATATACTGCGATTTCACATATTTCACACAAAATAATTGCTTCCATCAACTATTGTCGTCCTCCCTTCATGGAATTTAAGGCCAGTCTTTGTTTTAGATGTAAAAGATACAAAAAATGGAATTCAGAAAACATTTTAAAAAAATGTTGCACAACAGACTGCGTCAAATACACTTAGGTTTCCATTTATGTCATATAAGGAACAATTTCTTTTATTCTTCATCAAATCCTCTGTGAGTTAAAACCTTTTCTTGACAACATTTTTATCGTTTTGGTAACTGAAGTCCCATTTGACAGCCGTCTGTCAACTTTTATTATCTGTGGCTGAATAATGTTATGATTTATGGGTATTGGAGTCTCCAAACCGCCTCCTCTCTAGAGGAATGTGGTTAAGTGTAAAGTTTACTCTGTGTCACCAAAGTTATTAAATCACCTTGACACTTTTCCAGATGTTTACATAAAGTAATCCTGAGTATCTTCAAAGTGAAACGATGATGAAATATTTATATAATTGTCTAAGATTTTATATATCAGTTTTGTCGTCCTGTCCTGTTTCCTAGGTACCAACCGAAAAACTTAAACTGCAAGTGAAAGATTTTGATCTTACTGCAAAAGGAGATATCTGTCCAAATCTCAAATTAGAATTTCAATCAGCAAACAAGAGATAACTAAAATTTGGAATTTTAAACAAAAATTTGATATTTTTGCATACTTTCTTGTCAGTCAAGCAATCACTCAAAAGAAAAAAATAGGCAAACAAAAGAAGAAATGAAGGAGAGGACAAAATAGTATGGAGATGTCTCATGACATAAAGCTTTAATTTCGTGTGGAACTCGTGGAACGAACTGAATACATGTTTTTACGAGGCAGGGTATCCAGACCGATTGACAAGTATCATTTACTTTCCCAACAAAAATTCTAAAAGAAATAAAATCGTTACAAGAGCCTAGGCATTTGTCGCATGAGTTTTACGTGACATGATCAAGGACTGCAATTCGATAATGTGTTGTACATTATTCGAAAAAAAATATTTGTAAAAAAGTATTTGTTTCCATGCAATAAAGAGTCTGCATTTAGTATTTTCTGTAGTTTGCGATTATAAACTACAACAAAAGCGCCTTGAATAGCAATCATTCAATTGGTATTTAAATTTATATCCGTGTTGAAAACAATGTACATTTCATTGCGAAATTAGCTTTAATTACTATTTAGTGTATAAATCTAATTTCATTAGTATATTCCGCAATGCGTTAGTTATGACAAAATACAGTTGCTCAAATATTTAAGTTATTGGGGAATAATGATGCTGTATTTTCTTTGTGTTTATCATTCTGTATGTTTAGTCGCGTGTATTGTATGTACGATAATCTCATTCGATTCGCATTTCATATTGTGTACTGTTTATATGCAGTTTAGCGATCACATGATAACATTCTCCTCAGAACATTGTCAGAATATATATCGATGATTCCATAAATTACGGGTGCCAGTAGATTTGCTGTCCTACCTTCCAATGCGACATTTGCCACTTTCAGGTTGGCATTACAAAAAAGCTTTAAAGTAATCAGAGATGTTCCTAACCACAAGCTTTAGTGGTGCTGTGCAAATACTCTCAAATCAACAACTTCTGTCAGTAACTTGTTATGGATGGTATCTGCGAAAAACTGATTTTTCTCTCTGTGTAAACGGACTTCCAGTGGTGTGACATTGACAGATTTAGTAACATGTTTTTTTTTTTTTTTAACACGATCTGCCGGAAACTATTAATTTAAAATATCTTGCAAGATGCAAAGTGAAGTTTTGAAAGCACTTTCATAGTACTGTAAAACTTTAAAACAGCGGGGCAGAATAGCACTGTAAACAAAGTGTGATTTCCCAATGTAGAACAGCCTGTAAATTTCTGGTGTACCATCGCAACTGATTTTTCTCATTTAATTGCAATTTAACAGTATGCAATTAGAAGTATTCCATTTTACCTTATAGTTGCTAGTAGGAAATGGTTCGTTTACTACTGTCTGACAAGTGTTCACTTACTAAAACGGGATACTCTTAAAATGTATATTTTTAAGTACAATTCAATCTCCATGATATTACTGCACTTCCATACCATAGAAGGTACCATCTAAAAGGTTGATAGCTTACAGAAAATTAGAATCTGTGCCTCGTTAACATTGTAAAAATTGAAACCATTTTTTTTTAATATAACATTTTCAATTTTTCAACTTTTTACTAGATTTGCATGTTTCAAATAGCCATACAGAACCTGAATGAGACCATTTGTTGTTAACCTTTCAGTTCTTGAATTGAAAAGAAACATACTAAAATGTTTTAAGGTTGCTGCCTTATTTATGGAATCACCCATGCAAGTTGTTTCTAACAGACAGAGAAAAAGTTATTTGTTTATATTTTACTGAGGTTTTAGCAAAACGAGAACACAAAATTATGACTGCCTGAAAATCTCGAGGAAGCAAAAAGAACTTTCTGCACACTATCGATGCAAAATAAGAACTTTTCACTAGGTTCTTTAAAAAAAATGACAGTATCCAGCCACTGTGATTTCAAAAAGGTGTTCTGCAAATAGTTGCAATGCTTGATGCAAGTCCTTGTAATTATCATTTCAGAATGATCTGTACTATTAGTGTAACTTAATATCATTAGCATACTTTGTGATGAATTGACAGGGATTTTTGCCTTCAATTTTTTTTATGTAAATATTTTATTAAATTATTCTTGTGAAAGAAAATGAAAGATTGTATGTGACGGCAGAGTGGCACAACCTGATAGTTAGACCTCGCTTCAATTAACTTTCATTTGTTGCAAATCCTTCAATGTTCCTTGCAATTTAAAAACACCTTCAAAACACACAATGTTATTTATAGGTAAATGCAAAAATAAAGTACTCAAAACACCTTTTCCTTGTCAAATGAGACACCATTTAAATAAACTAAGTCAAACTGATGACAAATGTGATAATTTGACAAACATTGCACTTCCCTCTGTGTAATTAAACGGATGTAACTTGATGACGTGAATCTTTGTATTGGCACTACTTCTCGCCGTTTTGGAAAATCCCACACTACGTATTCCCTAGGGTGATATCCTAATTGGTGCAAAGAGCGATGCTACCTCTTCTCAAGTTTGTACTTACTTCGAATTAGCAAAGCGCACAAACAAATTTCTTATATACCAACCAAACATATGTTAGTAGAGCAGGTAGAGCGGGAGAGATAGTGGATATATGATAAACAAAAAAAAAAAGGGAATCCGAGACGACACATTACAAACTCACAGCCTGAAATATAAATTTACAAACTTCAATCATCAAACAAACGATAGCCTTGACATTCGTAGACTAAATCTAAACTAGACTTGATGTTCTAGTAGAGAGAGAACTGAAAGAAAAACGTTCACCGTACCAGAGACAAAAAAATAAATAATTAAAGGCGAAAAAGAAGCAAATCAGAAAGAGAAATAGCCAAGTCCTTTTATAGAGAAAAAATCTCTGATTACATTGACATTAACCTCTAATATTGGGTTGCCTTCGACTCGTGTCTTTTTTCATTTACTTCGTTTACTTTCGTTGTCTCTTGGGTCTGAACTATGAAAAGGCTTCAATCAAAATCCCTGTCAGGACGTCATGTACTTTCGTCTGTAAAAGTAGAAGTTGCCTGACGATAAACGTTTTAAATCATTACACCGTGACGTGGAGAAGATATGGTTATTAATAAGTCGCAGTGCCACGCGTGAATGGCTACCTAAAATTGGGACCCAATGAAACGTGTAAAATGTCGTATGCGAAAGCACCTGTCACTGAGATTGAACGCGTGGGCGGTGTTGGTTGATGCACATCCACATTAGATGAACGACGTAAAACAACGTGGTTCTCTACCAAGACAACGGATGGGACTACTCCAAAGAACTCCCCTTTCATTCCACTGTCACTAGTGGTTAAATCGAATATTATCTGTTTAGCAATTGCTACGCAGCCAATGAAATTTCATAAGCCAAGAGTGGCAGTGCTCGAGAAATGTTACATAAGAATATATATTGTTGAAACAATTTTCGAATAATCCATGTGTTAAATGAATACTTTTTAGGAGGATACTGCCGGTTAAAGACACATGTAAGCGTAATTTAACGTCACTAGTCACTAAATGTCACATATTCCTGATACCACCCTTGGATTTATCTCACGTTAAACCCAATCTACCATATTCTAAACTACATCAATCGGTAAAAGAAAAGAGCTGAAAAAAACACATGTGTAAACCTGTGTCTTAGGTGGTCATGGATGTAATTCCAATTTGAGGAGGAAAATTCCCGTAAACATTTCCATCCGGCCAATGTGTGTCTATTTTTAGGTGACAACAGGTTACGATGGCAACAACTTCCCAGGATTGTGATGGCTTGGAAGGTTGCATTACAAATATTTAGGTCCGATAGCATGAATGCCTCCTACTTTTTGTCTTGATTTTGTTTTGTTCTTTCGATTTTTAAAGTTGATCTTTAATCTTGAGACAGGGAAAGGGTTTACAGGTTTACAGGTAATAGGATATCTTTTAGTTGACGGAGATAAATGATGCAATCTACGTTTCTTAGATGCCACTTGCAAGATTGTCTGTTCAGCTCCCTACGGAAGAGTTTAAGAATGCTGCATCGGTGATCAAACTACGCTCTTGTTTACAAAATGTAGAATGCTTAATTAGAAGAGAAAGTCTTCCATCCGCACAGCTTTATCGACACATCCCTCGTTTGTTTTATTTAGGGATGTCAAAAACAATTATCGTTAAAGATTGTTAAAAAAAGAAAAAGTTGGGTTTTTTTTAGTGTTTCAAAGCGTTTGAATTTTCGTCCTTCATTTTAATGATGTAGTTGACATCGCAACAAAAATTTGAAAAGATTTCCCACTATTTTTTCGTTGGTTGGCGTTGTACGCTATCTTTTATCGAAATGGCTTTTTCGGTTTTGATTTCTTGTATGCTGCATGCAGAAACAACTTTGATTTACCTCTGATTGGGTAGACAGCATGTTGTATGTGGTGATCGCATGTTTGCAATACATCAATTAGTGTCACTGCAGTGGTGAAGATTTCTGCTGACTTCAACAAACGTCTGGTGTTTTTTTCTACCTCTCAAACCACGCGAACATTTTAAATTAACGGCTAAACAATCTTGACAACATGCCAAGCAATATTGCATGACAAAGGCATACGACCTTTCTTCTTCCTCCTTTATATGTCTTTATTCCCCTCTTTTCTCCATATCCTCTGCTATGTATTAAGGAGAAACTTTACATATATTTTTATTATATATATCGTACCCTTTATATCATGTCGGCTGATTCATTCAAGAGAAGTGTACTTAGTGTACTTTATGTACCTTCCAAAATTCCAACTGAAGTGGAAGATTTATTAAATCATTCGTCCAAATAAAATGACGAGAAGAAAGACGTAAACGTATTTATATCTTTCAATACAGATCCACTAGCGATTTGCATGTACGGTGAGAGAGTATGTCATAAAAGTTAAACACAAATGACATGGTAGTCTCTCAAAACGCAATGTTGTACATTACTTACTATTTTTGTATTTTTAATCTTTTTTTTGGAAGACTCACCTTATAAAACTTTTGTTTTGTTGTGTTTTCTTTGTCTTGTTCACAGTATTACATTTGTTCTGAAGTTAGGTAATCTCACATTCACTTTTTACATCACGTGGGTATATTTTATATGAACAACATCCCTCTCTTCATCGCCTTAGCTGAAACCTGTAAAAGAAAAAACGACGGTTGGTTGAAATTTGAAGATAATTCAAAATTCCTTGGACGAATGCGAGAAAACAAAATCAGACTTATTTGTTGACCGTTATTATACTCTTGTCTTCTTCCCCCGGAGTAAACAAGCACTGCAGTGTAGTGTATGCTAGAAAATAAGAGACAGATTGAATCTTTGATAGAATTCATTAAGCCCACTAGTACAATATGGAGAAACCAAATATTGACTTTATCCAGGAAAGTAAAACCTACAGCGGTAGTTCAAAGGGAGAAAACATGAAGGAGTTCGTATGAGGCATACTGAATGATCTAAATTAAATGTAACACTCTGCACCGGCAGTTCTTTTCTGCGATGGCGCGTACACTCAAGAGCAACTGGTTCTCATAACAATGAAGTGTGTTGCAAAGTGAACACTTCATAATAACCAATACACGAATCCGACCTATATTCCCATTTCCACTGTGCGACGCGCAAGGAAGGCACATATTCCTCGATCATTACTTCAGTGTTACAATGGCCAAATAATAACCCACGTCGGAAAATAAGCAATATTCCACGTATTGACTGGAGTACGAATTGACTTGAAGCCAGATATAAGAGGAGTGAGACATGTAAGAGTAGTTCTTATCACGATCTTGCATTTTGCTTACAAAATAGTTAGGTATGTTTACAAATAGTTAATAACTTCCGTTTAAGGCAGTGTGATTTAGGAGAGCAATGATTTGGTATGTGCTAACTCAAATATATACTGTTCTAAGAATGCACTGTAAAGACTATTTTGTCTCGGTCCCAAGTAATTTCAGAATCGTAAAAAAAAGTGATTTTGCCTCTCTTATTGTTCTTCAAATAGTTATTGAATTATCACTGAACATCACAAAGAAAGCAAACAAATCGTGGTACTTGCCGCTTGATAAGCTTCTCTTAATGAAAAGGGGAACATCGCTGGAAAATCTCAAATATTTGGTATATATTTACCCCACGAAAGTCATTGGACTATTTTGTTTCTTGAATTTGCATTTTTAATCCCGTAGACATCGTTTTCTTTGCTTTTATTCCTCCGTAATAGTCACACTAGAAGTACGAGTGTATGTAACATTACTTCTCCAAACATGTTAGCACGATTTCATTAACTTGCTGAAAGACTTAATAAATTTCATGAACAGGGAACTGAGAAGTATTTTATCACAGTCGCCATGGACTCAATGAAATTTCTACCGTAATCAGATAGCCAATCAGTGCAAGCATATAGCAGCTATCAACGTGTTAGGTATTGGTGACTCAGAGAGTCGCCAGGTGGTAACTTCGTGTTACCAGGAATTAGAATAAGAGATCTGCCACTTTAAAAAAAAAAAAAACTTTCGTCCTAGGTTTCGATTTTCAGAATCCGAAATTCAGACTATGACTACTTGCTTTACTGATGACGTTTCACAAGGAAGAGATGCGAAGTATAGGAGTGTGGTTAATTGATGTAAAACGCGAGAGCTAAAAAAAAAAAGAAATCGGTGAATATGGTAAGACAACCGAAGAAGAAGCATGCTCACAATCAAAATGATCTTTGGAGAGTTCAGAAACGAATCAATATGGTGTTTTGTCTCTCACAAAATATCATGGCTAACATAGAAACATGAGACTGCATAGCCTTTTAAAGGACCATTAGTTTGTGGAGTGGGTATTGATTAAAGGAAGTCAAAGCGTCACGTGATCTCAAGGGAGTGTTGGCTTACGCAGTGACCGCGTATCTATACTTGTTGATCTGATATTGTGTGAGTGGAGCATTAATAGATATAAGCTCTGACTTTTTCGATTCTTTGTTTGTTTGTTTTTTTCTTTAAATTTATCAACATCGTTTCTTGCTCAAAAGGTTTTGCCATCTCTAGTGTAAATGTTGATAAAAAGTGCAGTATACTTATGAAAGGAAACTCCCTCTTAAGTTTGTGTAAACAAATCCGTTGTGTAGTTTGCATGGCAATATCTTTATATACAACGGAATCACAGCTTTCAGCTGCATAATTCATTAACAGTCCATTTTACTTCATATTCATATCCCAATTTCTTCGAAGCGAAACTTCCAATGTACAAAATGAATTTAACAAATTATCGATCAAAAACACATCAAGAAAATATATAATAATAAGTTTCCATCAGATCAACTAAACTTTTAACCTTGGTAGTCAATTGAACTTGTCTCTGGGTGAGTGTGGGATTGGAAAGCCTGATCCACGTGCACTTCCAATCTCAATTGCCTAGTTAAATTTAGAACATTCAACGGAATCCGACAGTGCTAAAATAATTACAGGAATGAAAAAGTAACGTTCGCGCATTCTACGCAATTAACATTAGTACAGACTATCGGCACCGGTACGGTGATGCCCAACTGATAATCCCCCTGCTTCTCTTTTCAGATATCAAGTCTTTCTCTATGTAATCATTATTTCAAACGGAACACTACACAAACTTTGAAACACAAACGTGTGAAATTACAAACGAAGATTGGACATCACAAACGGAGTTAAGCCTCACAGATGAAAAGATTCAAATGCGTTTTTCACTTGATCTTTTGTTGGGAATTGTCGAACATCCCTCATAAAGTCAGTGTGCGACGTCTTACTTTGTCACGCTGCCCCTCATGTAATTCTTTGGGAAGATGTAAGCATTCGACATTAAAATGTCACACGGGGAGTATGAAATGAAGAATGATCAGATTTAGAACTGAAAACACCTGTTAATGAACGGATTCGCTTGAGGGTAATACTGACACAGCCTACATTTTAAACGACAACTGAACACGCAGATAGCGTGAAGCTAACGGTTTGCCCCCTTTAATGATCTGTAACAAAAGTACGTTAGTACCCAGAAGACATGCGCGACTATACGGAAGTCATAACTGCCACACAGCAGTGAAGAATCCGTGAAATAAAAGTAACGATGACGTCACTGGCAGCTATGACCATGGCTCCCTGTAATGAAGCAGAATGATAATGTTAAGAATCATGGAACACGTCAAGAACGATTAGGACATTTATCTCTAGGTGTAACAATGAAAGGTCAATCAAACTTTCATCACAGGAGATTTCTTTTCTCACCGAGCTCTCTCTATCTTAGAATCGAAAATGTTCTGCTGGGTTTGAACGAATCACTCAATGTATTTGATTGTTTATTTTTGCTGAGTTGGGGGGAGAAATCATATGGACTACATAATAAAAACACATCACCTGTCGTTATGTAAAAGAGCCGCGTGTGATTTATTTGCAATGTTTCTCATCTCGTTTGAAACAAATATATCATTTCGAAAGCTTCTTAAGACAGTTGCAAAGATGTATACAGAAGAGTCAATAAAAGAGTGTCGCAAAGATCGTGTTGTAGAATCACAAGATTAGCATATCTCCAAATAGTTGTCTCTCAGTGGCAGATACACTGTTTATAAATGACTAATTCAGTTCCAACTCTCTTTTCCGACCTCAGATACAATTTAACGTCCAGATTATCATTCAGTTGTATTTTCACAGTTCTATAAGCGGAACTGCACCTGGACGGGTTGCTTTTTTTTTTTGGTTATGCAATGCACATAGTCAATAGAGAGGCTATAATACCAAATTACAGCTTATCACTGTAATGAATTTGCATACCACATAGGCACTAAATCGATATTTTATTTTCTAAGGTTTCACATTCGTGTCTGGAGACATGTACATCATACCTGATATACATGTCAAAGGTTATAGGGAAGAGATATTAGGAAAGGCTAGGCTAGGTGTAATAGGTCTGAAGACTAATTGTCAAAATGCATGATATCATGTTTAGTACTGGGTGACTTACCTATCAATTGTTCACAGCATATGGCAATATCGATGCAAGAATATTGGGGTTCAAAATTTGTGTGTGTTTCCATATGGGGGATTTTATTGTAATTCCGAAATCGTCCTAACTTGCTTTCAAGATGATGATCCTCTGTGCAATTTCATGCTTGACAAGAAATGGGATATTTATGGGTAATCGATTTACATAATGTATTTTGACCCTTAATTTTGACCAATAATTTGTCATGATAATGGCTTGCTACGTGAAACAGATCCTCACACCGTGACCTGCAATACACTGACACACAAGTTGCAAAATCATAGGAAGCAAATTGTTGAGCCCATAACAATTAGCCAAACAAGGAAAGAGTACAGAAGTCTATTTCTGTATAGAAGCAGAACGCACAAATGCATTATAGTTTCCGTGATTTCCTGTTGACTCCAATAATCTGTAACATCCATCACAAACAATATGGTCCTAGTACTCAGTGTGGTACACCTACTGTACTCATTAAATTTAGGATTTGTCCAAGCTTTCCTTCTTGAGACATCATGTTTAAAAAGTTTTCACAAATTTGACCTCTGTTGACCCCAAATGACCTTTGACCATCACTGCAATCGATACGATTGTCATACCTAATGCGGTCCACCTCCATACCAAATATAACATTTTCCCAAGTTTCCCTTCGTGAGATATCGTATTTGCAAGATTTTTTTACAATTTAATCCCTGTTAAGTCCCTCATGACCTTTCACCTCTATCAAAGCCACTCGGGGACTTGTAGTAAATGTTGTTCACTTACATACTAAATATGACATTTGTCCAAGCTTTTCTTCTTGAGATATTCTGTTTGCAACGTTTTCACAATTTGACCTGTTGACCCAAATGACTTTTGACCTCCACCAGGAACGATAGGTGCCTTGAACTCAATGTGGTACACATACATACATGCTTAAACTTCTTTTCCTGAGATGCCGTGTTTATTGTGATGTAAAATTTCAAATGTTCCCTACCACCTGCTAATGTTTAAATTATATGCAAATGAATGGGCAGTAATTAAAGATTTCAGTTTAATGTGGGCACCATATTTCAAGATCTCCTAGGAACTCAGTGGCAAATCTATGAAAGAACTAGAAATTTGAATTTGCATGGCAAATTCGACGTAGCCACGATCGACGAGAGACAGGCTTGAAATAAAAACTGAAGTTGGGTAAATAGCTCTAATGATGCTCGCCATAGTCCATAAAGCAAGTTAACCTACTAACCACTTCAGGAAGAGATGTCAAACATCGTAGCGGACATTGATAACTTCCAAAAGCATTCAAGTGATAAATTATGTGAACGAATCATTTTTGTTACCCCACGTCCAATGTTTTGTGCGGAAAAATTGCCCGGTTATGATTTTGTGGCGATTTTTCAAAGTCCTAAACCGCTCAGGATATTGCCATGTGCTTCATTGTTATGATTGTTATATATGACTTAATTAAGGTCAAGTTTGTTTGTGCCTTATCAATTAGCACTTGACCTACTTGTGACTTTAACCGCACTGAAACCAATCAAATTAAAAGCGACATGAACAGTCAAACTTTACAATCAGATGTTAATGACCAAGCCTCTAATTAACAAAAGACAAGATAACGTGCATAAAAATGTTATTACTAAGTGATTCTCGTATAAATTTAGACCTTTATAACCATAATTGAGTTTTTTAACTAGCGTCTGTGGGTAGCAGAAACTATTCTTACATATCTTTTTCAAGTACACTATATAAGCTTTAGCGTAAAAAAAAAGATCCATTCCAACAAGACAGGCAAGAGTGCAATATAACTTTATGACATAACCTACTGACTTAGGCCCTATATTTTTTTCGTGTACTAAGTTAGGCATAGCAGTTGACCAGGTAACATCATTCTTGTTATATGATTTTCAATGTCGCTGCATGTTTAGGCGTTACCGGGGTACTTAGTTTGAAAATTATGATCTTACAGAAAAAAAAGTCTCAAAATGGAAGTGGTGGATGGTTCACCTCCTTCTCCCTAACTCTTACTCAATCTCCACTTAAGTATATGAGATTTTTTTTATATTCCCAGTTTGAATGACGATTGAAATTCATGAAAATTTCAGAGGGAAAAATTGAGAGCCTACTGACGGTATATAGCCTACTAATCGCTATCGTGCCTTACTCTTTCATGGGCAGAACCATTTCACAAGTCCCCTCCTTTAAGATGATTGGGTAATTTACTATTGTATTTTACGTTTGAACTTGCTTTGACTTTTGCTGTTGATGTTTGTCAATAGGCTTATCAAACACAAACACAGCTACAACGTCTAGGACTAGCAGGATTCGTAGGATCTATCTACCTCGCTTACGAAATAGGCCTATGAATCAAACAAAAGCAGTTTAAGTTAAGAAAAAATTCACTGGAACACATCCAAAAATATTTGAGGTCTCAATAAACAGTGGTTTTGATAATCCTAGGTGAACTTTCAACGACATCTCTCCGAAAAGTTGCATCCGCGCGGCGACCGATAAAGCTATTTTGTACAGATGTTAATACATGTACGTATATTCACAACACGTACTGTATTAACGTTGCGCTCTCGCACGAAGTGCACAGTGTAAGTACGGAGAAATTTTTCGCAGTTTCTATGGTCTCGAGCCTGGCCATATCCCGCTAGCTTCGGTAAGCTGTGGCAAATCTGCTACAATTGAATTGGGGTGGGGCTTAGTGCACCAAATTGGATTTTTTTACCAGGAAAACAAGGGTACAACACATTGACTGACAGAAAATAAAGAAAAATTTTATTAAATTTTTGGGATAAAATCTATCGAAAAGATATTTTATTGAATTTTTGATTTTATATCTCAATGTCGCCATAAACATACACCGATATTCTACAAAAGAATAATAAAAATAGTAAACAATGTACCTTTTTTGGGACGATACCATACAAAATTCATTGATATATAATGCGGACTAGACAGGGTTACAAATGAAGCTAGTCACAAGGACGTAATGTGTGCCCACGTAATTAGTGTTGTGAAAGTAACGTTGTTCTCGTCATGTCTTATCTATACACGAGTTCATCAGTGCTCTATCACTCCACGCATGAATCCTTTGCAGGAAGCTACCAAACCAAGACTGCGAATATAATTTATTTGTAATTTTTGTATAAAATCCATAAACAGCCTTCACCTGTGTGAAATTCGGAGAAGTTTCAATGAGCCAGAATCTTGATTTATGGCTTGATTGCTGAAACCTAATACTTGTCTTGGTGCTTTATTCCCTTCGCTCACGAACATTTACGGTTATTATGATGAATCGTGGGGGCGGGGCGAACCGGAACTGTACTTGAGATTGTGTACTAATCCGCATGTCCGTCGACTGTGTGGTTAAAGGATCTATTTTTCCTGCAAGGGTAAGAATCTTGTGTCAACCGGAAAACCAGAAGGACGATTCCAAAGACGTAGCCTGTGAGGCTACGTAACTATCCATGCTGAACCCTTCGAAACTGGACTTTACAGTACGATACCTGTGTATACTTAAACATTCCACATATGCAGTACCGATTAAAAAAAAACTCATGAAAGTAGAAGTGGAAAAGACAGTAGGAAGCAGAAGATATGAATATCGTTGCTGAAAACATGAGCAAAAAAAAAAAAAAATCCGATTAACAGGCGAAATCCACCTTCAACTAAATTTGTAAAATTAAAAGACAATAAAGTATAAATGTGAGAAAGTTCAATTATTCAACTCTAAACATGATATTACATGTAAATGTTCCAATAAAGTTAGTAAATTGGCCACATGGGATAGAATAGTTTGGACTGGCTCTATAGTAGACATGTTGTGTATCTACTACGTTCTACTGAAACCTCGGAAAAAAACACAAACACGGTACAATTTAAAACGGAACAATTAAAATGCAACAATGTGTAACATTTGCATACCTCTGCTGTCCAACGAATATGTTATGAAGGCATCGTCCATTTTAGGATTTAATTTGCAAATTTAAAACTGTCAAGAGAGTTGATTTTCTTATGGCACCATGTTGATTATGACAAGAAAATTTAATTTCAGTGCAGTCAGATATGTATTGTATCTTTCCATGCTCAAGTTGGAGAATTCAAGATACTTTTTTCTTCATTTCATTTAAAAAATAGTGAATATCGAAAAAGAAAATCCATCAATGCCAAACTGATGCACACTGACAACGACAGTGCCACTGTAAATTTCATGTTTTAGATATACTCATCTTACACACTTAAGCCCAAACATCGAATATAAAAATTAGGCATTCGACGTCATAATATTATCTGAATCTTACAGACGGTGGAGTCAATGTGTGCTGGTTAAACTGTCTTCAACCAATGAGATTGTTTAATTACGTAGAGGTCATAATGAATCAGCAGTTGCGTAATTTTAACATCATTACAGTGTTTGTAGATCATCAACGTCATTACCATGTAAACACATATCAACGTAACTGTAACATACTCACTTCTGCTTGGATCATGATTATGATACCATTTCTTTTTTTTTTTTTTTTGCTTTTTCGCCCGAAGAAAATGCAATTACGTCAAGATTCCTACGAGCACAGGACAGTATCTCCAAAACACACAGTAGTCCAGAACACATCCTGTCCAATTTTAGCACTGAATCCCTTATATTTAATGAATCAATGCGGAAGAAAAATTGTCCTCTTCAGTGTTGATCAACTGCTCTCTCACTTGCCTTAAGACAATCTGAAAACAACGATTTAAAATAGCGTCTTTATCTTTTTCTTTTTTGATGGGGGGGGGGGAATAAATTTGACACATCGTTGTATGCAATTTAGAAAGGCACTGCAACTGCTATGACTTAAATGTTGTTAGCCCAGCACAAATTATAAAAATGAGAAAAGCGTCATTGGACATCCTTAAAAGCAAAATCCACTTCCCTTCATTCGCTTCGGTGGCCCTTTACATAAACTTCATATAAAATGTGAAATCCCAGTCGATTATGGATTCCGCAAATGTCGATGAATTTTAATTTTAAAATGAATTAGTAAGAGAGTAGTGAGCAAAGTAAAAAATTTTGCCAAAATAACTTATCATAAAGAATTATCTAACTGTTTATTTGTTTAATGTAAGAGAAAAAGCACCATTCTTTCACATGACAGGAAGATAGGACATTTCATTTGATTAAACGTTTAGTACCATTTTGCATGTGACCAACCTTTACTGCTAGGAGTGGGTAAATGTTTATTTTTATTTAAATGTTTTAATCATCCATTATGTATCTGAACACGACTAGACATGCGAGAATGATTTTTTTTCTTTACATATATGTTCTCTCTCAAATAATTAAGGATTTTTGATGTAGCACCTACGTTCAATTAAGATGAAAATCAAGGGAGGTGAAAGTACTTAGTTTTATCTTGTTCTCTTTAGTGAGAAAACTAATACATCGTTAGTGGCTAATTTGTTGATATTTAAACTTCAAGGAGTAAAAAATACTAACTTCCTTTACAATACTACTTAAAGACGCTTGATGATATCACTTGATGATGATGCTAGATGATGATTGATGATGACGATCATTATATGATGCTTGGTGATGATAGTTCTAATTATACGCAAACCGGTAGATGCGTGATGAAGATGATATCAATGACGATGACAATGATAATTCTTAATGAGGATGACGATGATGATAATTATAATCAATAATGATGCAGATGATGATGATGACAATGATGATGGAGACAATGATTGATGATGATCATGATGATGATGATAATGATGGTTGATGAAGATGATACTGATGAGTACTTTGATAATGATGTTGATGATCATTACGATAATGATGATGCTTGATAAAGATGATAACGATGGTGGTGATGATGACGTATGCTAATGATGACACTGACGATGCCTGATGATGATTGTATAACAATGATGATACCGATTCCAATGCTTGATGATGACGATGATGATAACAACGTTGATGATACTGAATATTGATGCGGATGATGCTTGATAAAAATGAAGCTGAAGACGCTGATGAAGATAAGGATGATGGCAACGAAAGATAAGGATAATGATGTTTTGTGAAGATGATGACACTAGATCAAGATGACAATGATGATTGACGATGATAATCATAGTAACGATCGTGCTGGATGATTCTTCGTTGGGAATTATTTCACGCATCATTCAGAATTTCATTACACGCCTATAGAAACAGTTCCCACACAAGCAAAAAAGAAACTAGGTGAAAAAATTAACGGTCTAGCGATAATGGATAGCGATTCATGGAATATGGCTTCAACTTTATGGCTTCAACGACAGGCAAACCTCAAACACTTATTCGTTAAAATAAAGCAATAAACTTGGAGCAAACATCCATAAGAATGGTACAGAAATGACGTAATCCGAAGTTGAAAAATACTTTAAGATGCTTCCGGATGTCAAGGGAATTGATCTCACTTACACCAACGTTCTGTCACCCGAAGTGAAAAGATTGAGATATATATTTCGAAATATAAACATTGCCTTTGAAAAAGTTAATTCCTTCTATTTGCAGATATTCCTGTTGAGCTAAGTATTTAAACATTTTTGGATTTACCTATACGAAAGTCGACCTTTGAAAATATCGGCCTTACCATGTCTAGGCGTTACTTTAGTTCAGTTAATATATACATACCTACAAACGTCGATATATCGCTATACTGGTTAACATTTGTATCTCGTATAAATTTCAATTTGCTGAGATAACTTTTTAAGAAAGAAGTAAATGCTAATTGTGGTAGAAGTCAATTTTTCGAGATGTAGGTCTCACTATGTATAAGATGTAGTTTTGTGATATACCGTAATGAACACAAACGTACATCTTATTTGTAAAATCGAATGTTATGGTTATTTTACCTTACCATGGCTAATAGGACTACGTACTTGCAGGAACTGAAACCTGAGCAGGCTGCGCTACCTTACCATGTTTACGTCTGAGTTGTGAGGGAGACATTCCTACGTAATATTTATGTGTAGAAATTAGCATGTCTTTACTTCCTACACATTTGTCCAGAAAAACACGGCTGTGTCCTATGTAGTTGCCGAACTCGACTTTTCAATTACTCGACTTACACTTATTCCATCGATATTTTAGAATGTCTACTTAATGAAATGCTGATTTTACCATGCCTACAAGCTATTTCTTTGTTTCTCAGACAGTGGAGACAACTGATTACGTTAACATTTAATAATGAAGGAAGCAGCAGGAATTGGAATGACAACCAAAGACAACTACAGTATCTTCACCCCTCAGTAAATTTAGTTTGAGAGCTCAGTAGTACTATTATTTATCTCTTTTATTTTTGTAGCTGTGGTGGTAAACATAAACTTCATATTAATCTATTTACGTCAATTCTAGATATGCAATAGGTATATAGTCATGGATTCTCCTGTTAATAAGTCGCATAAAGTGGCAAAGGTATAGCAGGAAACTTTTTACAACACAGGTAACGAAAATGCCATACCTCAACTTGTTGCGGGAAGTCTCCCACCAATTTTATATTCTTGTAGACTACATCAAATGTTTGCAAAGTGACTTTGCAACTGTACTTTCCTATCCTGTTGACATCTTACTGGGTTATGGCTTATTCGTCGAGAAGGTAAATCCGGCCCCAACGGTATACGTCTGACTATCGTGTTATATTGTACCATGTAGAGTCATTTTTTGAGATATATTTCGATGCAAGAAACGAAATATTCTGTGGGGATAAGGCAATTGTTTTCGATCGTCTTATCACAACACACTTTCACACTAAATGAAGTTGATTTTTATGATGGAAATTCGTTACCTGTTTGTTTGACTTATTGTGAACCACCTAACAATTTCTTTACATCAAATACTCCTACGATATACCTTTAGCTAAAATGAAGTAAGAATGTTCTAAAATTTTAGTTTCGTTTAGTGCATTAAAGAAAGTTTGCATTCAGAACTTTCGTCGATTGTGAACGTCCCAGTTGCAATTTTAAATAGCTCAAAAAACTTCGGAGAGTATAATGAATAATTTTCAATTTTAAAGGGGCTCATTGAGCTGATATCAATGAGTTTGTGATGATTTGGAATGGTATAAACACAACACAGTACCTGTAATTAGCATAATTAGTCACGTTTCACATGGAATAGTTATGAAAACTATCAATATTTTTGGAATTTTTGACCCTTACTTCTACTGGTTACGTGCAGTTAAAGTAGAAAAATATGAAAAGGGTCTGGTTACGACTTTTCAAAAACCAATTTAAATCGTTTATTACTCACTCCTTAATGTTCCTTTGTATATCACATGGGGATTCTCTTATTTTGAACATTTGCCATTAGTATGTGGAGGAAGTTTGACAGTTTTAGAAAATTTAGAGGCTTTCATGAAACAACTCAATGACCTCGTTAAATAATGTAACCTTTATATAGTTTCGCCTCTGCAGTAATCGAGTCACTAAAATTGAGTGTCGAGTAAGTCGAATAGAGACTTCTACTAGTCGAGTCAGAGTCGAGTCAGAGTCTTTCCCTAGTCATGTCGAGTAGAGTCGAGTCCTCAACCACACTCGAGTCGAGTCATTCTGTCTATTCGAGTCATCTTGAGTCACTTGAGCATATTGACCTACATTTGACCTATAATAATAGATCAGACAAGCTCGTTATTTACACAATTGTTAAACATGCTGACTTGGTCATCCCAGATCCTGAAACCGTTTTTGGTTGAGAGTTGTGCCTCCTTTCATCCACATGTCAACAAGTATCGAAATAAGAATGCTACTATTACAGATTTGTTAACTTCTTTACTTTGTGCAGCTCACTTTCACTCTCCATGTCACTTAAATTAATCATCTAGTTTTTTTTTTCCATTCTCAAGAATTACATGTCGTTTCTGTTTTTGCATCCAGGAATCTATCAAAAGATGGTGCTGATGTCACACCTCCAGGTTTCGATAAAAGTGTTCATGAGGCGAACATTTTCTGCAATTAGAAAATATTACTATAAACGAAAAAACCTTAGCAAAAACAAAGCCATTGTACAAATCCGAGCGACACACACACACACACAAACACACACAATTACTTTTTATATTAATCACAATTCAAAATGTATCCATGCTCCCTGGAGATACTCTTATTGCTGAGCATAACCAAATTAATCATACTTGAAATAAATGTTTTGTTTCTTACACCCACAAAATGACTGCAGCAATATGATCTTTATAACATTTTATAACTGTTCAAGGGAGTACGACATACACACAATTATGCTTGACTTCTCTTTTGTTTAATGTTTTTATTGTTTTTTCGTGTTTTTTTTTACTCAATCTGTTCAAGAAAATGGGGTACGTAATGCATGAAGATCATCACATAAGAATAGCGCCAACATTTTGCAAAGTAACAAACATAGTGCTTGCTGAACAAAACGACTTTCTTCACTAAACGAGAATAGCTCGACATACTGGCATACAAAGTACCCCGTAATCAGTAAAATTCGAACAATCTATCCTTCCCTATTTATCCAGCAACACCCAAATATGTACATGCATCACCCCTTTTACAGAAAAAAAAGGAGAATAAACATCAAACATGAACATCCTACGCACGCAATTAGCGCTGAAACATTGCAGTTGTAAAGCTACTGTAAATGTCATATTAACGTACATCATCGATGGCCTACACACGTGCTGACTGACGCCGTAGGTGTACGAACACAATCGACTGAGAATCTAGACAAATGCTGAGAAAGAATACATGCACGAACATAAAACGATTGTACGTGCTTCATTGGGGGAATCCAACAGTAACTATCATTAAATGATAATAGTTCTTTTACTTTAAAAACAACATAAAAAGAGTCATGGATTTAATGCAATACAAGTTAGCAACGTAACGTAACGTGAAGTTGATTACAACGGGTCATCTAGCTGTTTCTTTGGCCGTTTCCAAGTGAATAGACCGGTTGTGCATCTCTTGCAATGTACACCAAAACAGCATTGAATACCATATTGTTTGCCGATAGTTTGACTCGAGTCATTGTGTGAAAAGACTCGGGTCAAGTATAGCCATTCAGCATAGTGACTCGAGTCAATTCCCTTCCACCTACCGACCCGAGCCGAGTCTTTTCCAGTTTCTCAAACTTCCGACTCGGGTCGCGTCTTTTGACCCGAGTGGCTCGAGTCAAATCGAGCCATCAAGAATCGTGCCTCGACTTTGACTGGAGTCAGTAACTCTAGTCATCACAACATTGAGTTTCATGCATCGTGATTGTCAGAAAATCCATTCGAAGCTGGTTTCTAGTGGCATATGAACATATCGGCATTCGCACCTTCACATGTTAAGAGAACAGCAATGTATAATATAACCAAAACCCTCTGTCAACTGATTCTATGACTGCATGTTGTATCAGTAACAAATCCTGAATTGTTTGATACTATGGTAGATGTATTATGAACTAAGTTGATACTAAGTTTTGTTCACTATATACGTTTAGGTCTAGTCTAGTTTCAGTTTGTAGCCTAAACGCAGATATATAATGAAAAAAAGGAAAGCTTCTAAAGGATCCTACCCGTATAATACTTGACTCCACATATGGTGAGGAATCTGAAGACCTTTTGTAATAAACTGGCATGTAAAACAATTTTACAAAGTTAAAAGGAAAAGCATTTAGTTATGGTGTATAAATCTCTTAATGTCCATTGCCCGTCTTACATCAGAGATTTGTTTAAATATACACACTTTATTCGTGATCATGGCCTACGGTCAATTTCCTGGCAATGTTCTCTTACATTTGAGCAAAATAATGGAACGATCTCCCCAACAACATAATTAAGAGTGCTACAACTTTAAATCGTGTTAAGGCTCTCTCATCAAGGAAATAGTATGATTTACTGACAGTTGATTGTCTTAGTCGCGTGTACGCGGCCTTTAAATGATGATACTTTTTTATTGTTTTCATTACGTTCTTATTGTGTGTTTTGAAGTTCCCCTTTTATCAACTATTTTGAATACTTTAGTCATTTCTCATGTCCTATGCTGTTGTGTATATTTGTATTCTTTAGTTTTTCTTACGTTTTATTTGAATTTCCTGTCTATAACTGCATGGTTTATATTTACATGTCTTTTACGATTCCTTATATTTCACACATCACACATTGTACGAAGGGTCTCGGGCAAAGTTAGCTTTGACGAACCTCTTACCCTCCTTTAAGCAAAGTTTAATTAAAAAAAAGTAAAATGTTGTAGTCGCCTAACGCTACGACTTTTACTAACTGTTGCTTGTTAGGCCTAACATTAGGCCCCTGGCCTAAGTTTCATAATTTACCGTGACTAAGTTAGTCTTACAGTTGGCCTCATACACAATTACCCCTTTTTTCCATGTCGACCTAATATTAATAATTTCCCAAATGTTTAATTGAGTGTAACCTGGTGTTCAGAGCATATTCAAAACGCTCTTTCCATGGGTCGATAAACCATTACGAGATTCTACATTCAGTTTTCCTGTAAGAATCGCATTTCCTCAATGCCAGTGGCACCGTCCGCACTCTGCACTTATGTAGGTACCGCTTGTAAATAATTTTGCCCGGTGTCATGCATGTCAGGTTTATTATTTGACGAGTCAGCTGTCACTGTGCAATGTTACCCTAGAATGTCAAAGAGAGGACATGGTCTCATTCGCCGTTGGTTGGAGAATTTACGTGAGCATGCGCCATGCACAACATATGAAAAACTGTTTTACAACAGCTTTTGAGAGGATTTATTCATCAAAAAGTAATACGGATCTAAGCAATATCACCTAGACGATTCTGTCATGATTGGCCGAAAATCAAATGTATCTAGAGAAACGTTTTCATGTTTTCCAAACGCACCACTTAGTGCATATTTAAATATCAACACCGGTCCATATATAGGTTTATTTGCGACTATCATCCCAGAGAAAATAATCCCCGATGAGTCGGGAGGGGGGCTTGGGGGGCTCAGCACCGTCAGTGAAAGAGTGACCGGACATAAAGTACGTTACCCAACCCCAACCTGAAAATTTTGACCCAGTTCTCGGAGAATATTTTTTTAATAAATTAATACTAAAACGATTAATTAATTAACGATTAATATTTTTAGGAGGCCATAGCCCCTGCTTCTTTTGACTACCAGTCTACCTAAATAACCACCGACTCTCATCTATAAATAGAACGCTGAAGACATGGATATTGCATATACATATATAATGTCAAAAATATGTCAGACACTTATAAGAGCGAATTTGCTTATCACGTCATGGCCATGGGGGGGGGGGGTGGGGATGCATCGATACATAACCACCATGTGTATTATAACTCCCATTATGACATTCTGTATGTCACGTGCTTACTGTCGGAAGCACGTGATTGCCGGACGGTGCTACTAAATGTGTCATCTGTGATGGTAATGTAGGGCACTTTGTGAACCCCAAAAAGGCGTTCCGTCTCCACCGACCTCAGATGTGCTAGAGCAAGGCATTTGCTTTCCGACCCATCTTCCACATTTTTTAGCTGAATGTCACCAAATGTCACTCTCCTGCTCAGCTTATCGGTGATCGTTTCAATATGTTGGTAAAAATTTTGAATTGATAGTCCTGTCCAGTTGATTGATGGGAGAAGAGGGCTCGCAATGGTAACATGGGTGTTAAATGATGGCTAAAATGATAAAACGCCAGCTCCCTGTCTATAATAGCTCCATGGTGAAAGCACCGTATCTAAGGAACTGACTACTCACTTTTGAGAAATGTTTACGGTATCATCAGGACGAGTAGCTTCTTTTTCTTTTTTTTTCACTTTGTTGCAGCGTCAACACGAGGTGTTAAAGTGAGGAAGAACATCTTTACTGTTTGTCTATTCGGCACTGTTTCCTAACGTTTAAAAAATTGTAGAAATTTTGAACCTTAAAAAGGGCATATTTCATTATTTTAGTACAGCTGGATGAAATGAGATTTTTTTTTTATTGTCGTGGCTTGTCATTACACATTTTTTTGTTATATGTTTGCAATTTTGATTAATTTTATTTTAACATTCAGACGGCTCACAATCCTGTCCATATCTCGCAGACGAAGACAAAGTCTGATCAACCGTATCAGAGTCGCCAGACTGAACTTCAAAGCGCCGCCTTCTAGTCTATCCATTCAAATGAAAGTTATGTAAATTGTCAAGTTCAAACCAAATTGCAAAGATTTCAGAGTGTGAGAGTAATGTTTACATGAACTTCTCTCTGTCTGAAAGATGCCGCGCTGTGTCATTGTACATGGTTACGATGATGCCGTATACACTGCTATAACGCTCTCTGTCTGATGTATGAGTATAACTGTATTCTCTTTCTTCGTTACATGTAAACAACTAACAGCTTGCTGATAACGATGATATCAGGATGGTGGCATTATGGCATAGTATGTTTTTATTTTTGTTTAATTTACCACCTGTCGCAAACTCTCTCACTCGACTAAGATTCTAGAGATTGACCAACGTAACACACTTTCTGACACACTAACTGACACACTATAACACACTGGCAAATTAATCAATCAACCAATATATACATATATGTATGGTTCATTTTGCAAATAATGATATGCATACGCAAATTTCTGTACCTAGCTGTAGCAATAATAAATCACATGAACATTCAAATTAAGCAAATATAAATTCCTATTATAGATGACTTTGATTGTAAAAAGCCTTCAATTTACAGTCATAAGTGACTTCAGTTAGAGTGTTTCATCCCCTACAGCCTTACAACGATCACTACGTAGGTATGCCGGACACCGCTATCGCTAAAACCGTGCTGACCAATCAAACATTAGCGATTCTGCTATAACAGATAAACGTCAAATGTGGGTTTCCGTGGTTCAACTGCATGTTTGTAGGTTTCGTCCTTTGAGCCTTCTTTGCTCAATAAGTGATACTTTACGCGGAGAAATCTTAAAAGCTATCGGGAGGCCTCACAAATTTTCTTTTCTTCAGTTCTATTGATGGATTCAATTTGATTTGATTTGTATGTTCACAATTACATTAAACCTTCCTAGAACCGCAAAAAGACGTGTGTGACTTTAAAAAAGTAGATTCATTACTCGGCAATAGTTCCAAAAAAGATCAGGTTGAAATGCTTAAAGCGACAATTACCTTATTTTTTTCTTGGTTTGATAGGAAAGTTTATTAAAAAGAAAAACAAAGCCAGTGTTTTTTTTTCCTTTATTGTTTTCAGTGGTACATGACTTATGTGCTGCAGTGAGATATAACTTGTAGACATTCTGGTCTCATTGACTTTAGAGCTAAGAAGTAATTGTATAGTTCATTCATTGCAATCTATAACATAATATTATAGTTACTAATTGTTATACTTTACTGAAAATATCACATGGGGGATACATGTAAGACAAACTTTAATTAGTGGATTGATGGAAGTACAAGATGTACATTTATTCCGATATTCCTTTACATAGATATAATGCATATACAGGAAAACGTATGATCGAATTCACAGTCTGAATGTTGCTGAGTGTCTTTACAAGAAAAAGAAAGAGCAATTTAGAATTCCATAGTACTGTAGTAAACCAGGGCGACTTATGGTATGAAAGATTCGTGGAAATCTTAATTGAATCACACATGAGGAAATCGTTGGGAATGTCTCTTTTAGTTAAATGGGATAGGAAAAAAAAAGAAGAAAAGAAAAGATAACTCACATTTCCCAAACTATACGATTAAATGTTCTGTATATAGACCCATCACTGTTCATCTTACCTTTCAATCACATGTGGCAGGGATGATGATGTTAACTTCTTCAGTTTTCTACGAAAGTCGAATTTCGAGAGTTACGTAGTCCTTTTGCAAGAGTTCAGAGTGTGTAAAAGCATTAAAATCAAAGACGTCAATATCCAAGAACACATTGATGATGTACTAGCCTTGTCGACTTGTCACATGTGGGCTGTGTGGATCACTGAATTATTACGCAATACGCGTCAGCTTTGTCATACATGCTACGCTCCCAGTTAACTACCTACCGTCGTATATAGCTGTATAGTATACAGTATATATAGCTGTATTGTATACAATGGCAGGAATGTTTGTATACAGTGTATCTCTTCACTGTTACAACAATCGTAAATCGGCATTCAAGTCCTGAATAATTACAAGTGAAAGAGAGAGAGACCAAGACGAGATATAACAGGATTGGAAGTATAGTATACTCCAATGTGCGTTCGTTTTACCTCAGGGGAATAGCGAGACTTGCCCCAAGTTCGTCGTTCACCCATATATGCCCATTTCCATGTCACTCGCCTAAGAGCTAAATAACACTAGTCTAAATGGGCAAGCCATTGAAATGACCTTGATATTCACGGGATTAGAATATATTCGCATAGGTGGAATGAGTCTACATTTCACTGTAAAACATTTAGGTAAAACGGATTTTGCTTGAGTGAACAATTTCAAAAAGTGAAATTGCGTTTCTAACTAGGGATATAAAGCGAGAGATGCTCCCCTCCCCTCCTTGGAAATTGTGTTTTAGAAGGGGATCAGATGCAAAACTGGTGCAAAGATTATTAAATTAGTCTGTGGGAAGTAACAGGTTAACCCATTTTTGAGAAAAAATCATTTTTGCCAGCATAGTTATAAAATGTTCAGTTTTCAATATTCTTCCATTACTTTTTCGCCCAACTCCAAACCACCGCGACGTCGATCGCTATTTGAGGGGACCTGCCTTACGGTAGCATACCCCATTAATTTCCCCATTGACTCACACACTAAATCACAAAAGTAATGTGGTCTCTGAAGCTTGTAGAAGTTTTTAACAAATACAAGCTAACACTCTTCGGAAAGCTAACGCATTGGCCGTTCACAGCACTTTCAATTTTTTGTACCTTAGATGGTTAGATTTTCTGCTAGAGGCCGTCGAAATTAGTATACCTTGTCACTGCATGGGGCAAACCTCACATCGCCTCGAATGATAATGCTTCGCCAGCTAAACGTTCATCACTTTTCCAGAGCTTCAATTGGCACCATTTTCACACTATGTATACCTAATCTCGCCTACTTTAATATTCAATCAACAAAAGAACCCTTCTCAAAGGATAAAATACCAAAAAAAAAGTTACCCAAATGTCCCTGATTGGAACTTTCACCGACGTTGAACAAAATGCCAATGAATCTCCATCTTCTATATAGGGTATGCTACCCTAGAACGATACCACTTGTTGTCAATGTTTCTTGTGAACACACACACAGTGTAACCGACTGTTCAACCATGGAGCTACTAAGTAACTATAGCTCCATGGGGCAATCAACGGCTTGTCGTACAGATGTTGAATGATGAAGGTAGTATACCAATATTACAATGACGTGGTGTGGAAAACCGGGAGTATGAAAAAATCTTGGAACTTGAATAAGAACATAATCGGTTAATTCCATATCAATTCTCACTAAATTCGCTAAAGGACTTGTTTTGGACACCAATCCGTGTGGTAAAACATCACTTTACAGAATTTTGCTTATAAGGTTACTATATTGTGCTCGAGGCACCCTTCTAACAATGTACATAATTTCAAGACTCCAGGTAACTTTAAAATCCCTAAAAGGAATAGGCTTTTTGGGGTGAAAAAATGACTATTGACGGCTAACCATTAAACTAAATCCCTATCAAATTTTACATACGTACGCCGACGTATACAATCCACCACGCCTACCAAATTTCAGATCAGCACCCCCCCCCCTGCCCCCTACGCTATACACCTAGAAAATGATAATCGGTACGCTTGACGCGATAAAAAATGCTCTGACGATAATATTACTTTGACTTGAAAGTAAAAGCTAGTGGTCTTAATATGGTGTTCGAGTTTCTGCACCAAAACCGTGACGAAGGAGTAACGAGCAACAACAAGATGCTTGCGACAGAATATTGAAGGCTTAATTGTTCATTTTCTTGGGAGGGGGCGCCCTTGCATCCCGCACATCACTACTCTCACGTACAGTTACCTTTACCCAGCAAACACGAGAACTCTTATCTCGTGTGATATCTATCCCGCAATTACTTGATTACTGTCAGGTATTCCGTACTTTTTACTAACAATGGTGACATATTCATGTTTGTAATGATATTGTTCATGTGTGGCATCTCTCATTAAAATGACACATATACTTATCACCCCTCTCATTATGAAGTCATGAACAATTCACCGTGTGGTCGTTAATCTATCAATTCATGATTTTTGTTTTCCCTTCGATAAACATCTATCACCGAAGCCGTATCTGTCAACATTAACCAGACTTGAATTGCTAATGTTGCCTCTAATCTTCAATCATGATCTATAAAACTGGTCATTTCTTCACCTTTACCGATATCTCCTCGTATATATTCCTCTCCCTCTTCCTCTTCTACTCGCTTGCCAGCTGCCGGTCACTCACAAATTTTTCCTTCTCCAATAAAATGATATGAGATTCAAGACATGCTTGTGAGGTTTATATAGTCAATAAAACAAGCCACTTGAGAAAGACATAATTTCGTCATATTTCACTCCTCTTGTTTCGCTTGACATCTCTATCCCGTTTGTTCTCATTCTTTTTTCACGAAAATTCCCTTCTTTCTTTGTTTACCATGACTCTCTGGAATCAAAGATTTACAACTGAAGTAGAAAAGTGACTTTTACGATCAAAACAAATTGGAAATTGATTTTATATTTAGCAGTACAGTTACCGTACCGGCAAACGCGCAAAGTTGTTGGAACTATTTCCAACAACTTGACTCAACACTTGACCGAAAGTTTCATTCATGATCAGACGATGTCAAAGGACTTTAGATAAGGCAAACGGTAACGGTAAATGAGTTGGGATCATTCTTGTTCATGACTCCATGGGGATTAGAAAACAGCAGGGCCATTGAGCTTTACGAATCCACCTTTGGCTCACAACTCTATAAGGAGAACAGTGTTTTGAGTTGCCTGCAATCTACATATTCACGTATACTTTCAAATCCAATAGCCTACATGCACTGTTGATTTCTCTTGAATATGAAGATTACTTTGTCAAAATCTATAGGTTTAAAAGTTGCACGATCATAGCGAGTACCGCACAGAAGGAAAATATTTTATGTTATTTTAAAGCATTGAAAATAGCTAAACGCAAATGGTTAAACTAATTATTATAGGCCTCGAAATTTCAGACTAAAGGATTGGATACTTGAAGGAGGACATCACGTGATAGCTTTGTTTTGGAGAGAAAACAACACTGAGTCAGCTTCACTTCGCTGCAAAGGTTTCTCGTTTTACTGTTTCATATTTGACTTTATTTCAGTCTCGTTATTAAATGAGCAGTTCAAAAATTTACAATAAAGTATTTAGTTAAAAAGACTGAGGAGTGATAAGTTTGCGCTAAGCTGCTGTTATCCAGAGTAGACCTACCTAAGTTCTTTGGTTTGTCTTGTTTATTTTCGCTTTTCATATTTTGCTTTCAATCCACATCTAGGTATCACTTCTTTAACACCTTATCTTTAACAATTGATGGAATGTCCAACACAATTTTGGTTTTTCAAATTGTTATAAAGAAGTGAAAAAAAGATTGAAACAAGAATAAAACAACAAAGGAAAAGATACGAAAAATGGCAAGAAAAACGTCATACAGGTATTAGGCATGTAGACAACAATGTCATGCATGATTTTCATTTACCAAGTTTTCTTCTTCTACAATTTCAATATTAAAAAATATCGCTGGAAGATTAAAGAAAAGAAAGAAATTTCCAGACGAATAACTCCAATGTCCCTTCACTAAATGTAAAAAAAGAGAAAAAAATAGTAATAAGCCCCAAAACTGTTAAGTTTTACGGTATCGCTCAATTTTCACAGCCTGTCGCATCTGTGATGCCAAGAGTGGCGTGGCATTTACTTGACCGTTTTAAACATGAATGACCTACTTTTTACTTACTGTAAACCGGTGCACTAGGTGGATAAATTAAGAGCCTTCCAGTGTTTGGAGCAATCAATCAAAGATGGTAAATAAAGAAGGAAGATGTACAGTTAACGAGTGGAACAAAAGATCTCAAATGATGACTAAAGAATTAAAGGTAGCGACTTCATCATCTGTTGTCTTTTTCTTCCAACCTCTCTCTCTCCCGGTTTCTCACACATTTTATCTTGTTTGATTGTTTTCTCTACATTCTTTTCTCGTTTTAACAGTTATTCTGATAAAGATCTTTGGAGAAACAGCTTCCTGCTTCATTACTTTGCCATGCACGAATTTTATCTTTCCTCTCCGACCCTGGGTGAATTTTAACGGGTCAGTCTTACGCTATGATGCATTCAAGGGAGTCTGTTATTCGTAAAATGTCAGATAAGGTCTAAAAGTCTAGTCTAGTAATCTCCGAAGGCAGTAGTTTGTTTGATGTTAAAACTTTTCCATGCGACATTTACGTTTATTTTATTTTACAAGTTTTCAACTCATCGAACAGCGTAAAACAGGCATGTTGTTACCTGGATGAGTCTTTGGACGATTTAGGTGTGACTGATAATTTAGTATCTTACTTAGGAGGAAGAATCGTCAAACTTGAAGCTGGAATATTCAAACTCTCCAAGAAAGCATAGTGCCAATCACCGTTTCTTGAAATGAAACAGATCAATGGAATGGAATGGATATCAATATAAATGTGTGCAAAATGGGGCTTTAACAATGTTTTTTGTCAGTGGCTGTGACATATTCCTGGAAATTTGACAAATTTTCATCTCATATTCCAGCTTTAAGTGAAATGACGACACCACAAAACCCACTATTTCAAAGCTACTGAAATGCCAGTGTGACACATTTTCTCTCCACAGGCCTATATCATTGATAAATAAGTGACCATTTTCTTTTATTTATTGTTATTACTTCTTCCAATTCCATTTTTATTGGAGCTTGCGATCTCAGTGAAACATATGCACTTAAAGAGGCTGAGGAGTGTCCATCAATATGCGAAACATACTCAACCAGAAAGCCAAAAGGCCTAGGATTCCGCGCCTTGTAACAAACATGAATTACTCACTTGACCTGTATGAGATCAATCACAGCTTTTTCTACTTGAAACATCATGGTAACTAGCTTTAGGCCCAGAATGACCTTTCACCTTCTCTTCAAACAATAGGGGCAAAAATTGATAGAAATTATCTCTTCAATATGGGCAATGAACATGCTAATCCCTCACAGTTACCCTCCTTGAGTTACATAAAGTGCTTACAAGATTTTGACTTGTCCTGACATCAAATGACCTTTGACCTCAACCAAAAACAATAAGAATTATCTACTCAGTATCGTCAACCTAGTATGAAGTCAGTCAAGGTTACAGTTCTTCAGATATCGTGTTTTTACAAAGTTTTCACAGTGTCACCCCTGGTGAAGTCAAATGAACTTTGCCCTCCACTAAATACAACAGAGATCATCTACTAAGTATGAACAACCCACACAATAAGTAAGAGATCAGTCAAGGTTGCCTTTCTGGAAATATTATGTTTACAAGGTTTTCACACTGTGACCTCTGATGGCGTCAAATGACCTTTGACCCCACCAAAAGCAATAGGAATCATCTACTTAGCATGGCCAATCAACACGCCAAGTATGAAATCAGTCAAGGTTACTCTTCTTGAGATATTGTGTTTAAGCATCACACACACACACACACATACATCCACACACAACTTTTTTTCTTCCTCGACCCTAACCTTAACAATAGACTGTCTATTGTTAATCTTGAGAGGACCGGAGAAATCTATTGAATTTTCTACAGAGGACCTAAAATCTATTGTTTCAGTCCTCTATCCCCCCCCCCCCCCGAAAACAAGAGCACACACACGACATCGCCATCGCATAAATTCCTTCCGCCTTCTACAATCAAAAAGTGGTATATCAAATAAAGAGCCGGTTGTACATGGGATATGAGGTAAATTCTAAACAACGGTATATACAAGAGAGGAGGGGCGTCGTGTATTGGCTCCTTTTTCATTAGAGAGAGACAATTTGTTTCATATATTTTTGTGCTTTCTCTAACATCATTGTGATAGTAACAAGACACACATACACCTCTGCTTATTTATTCCTCGATTGCATGGACATATATATTTCTTAGATATACAGAACGACAGCTATCCACCCGCAGAACCCCCCCCCCCCCCAGTCTCATATACACCATTATTTCAAACTTGTAGATTAGCACCACCGCGACTTCTATGGGGAAGTGCTATAGATAGTATCATTAAACAACGGAGAGATCATTACCAAATACACGCGTCCGGACTTTTTATCATTGTCCCTCCCCTGTCAGTTTGGACCAGCAGGGCCGACATCTCATACTGGTCGAAACAAATGCCGTGTTTGCAGTCCCATATCCTGTTTGCTGATGAATTTTTGGAAGGCAAATTGTTTCGGTTCGTAAGGATGTATAGAGGATCTACTGGAACCTTTACCAAATTTGTCGAATAAATTCAGCTGAAAAATCGTAACCATGGTAAAAATCTGAATAAAGAAGGTGAATATTGCATATTACTTTTGCAGAAAGAAAACCCAAGAATTTCGTCGCGCGCTGCACGGCGTCAGTTAAGTACTTTAAAAGCGTTGTAAAAACTTTCCTTAGCTTAGTTTCATTGATTGAAAACTTTCTCACAGATGGTGACGAAAAGTTACGGTCTTTCCAACGATCTTCGTGTTCATCGCTATGACGCAAACGACTGAACGTTTATAATACTCTGCTGCCCGAACGACCGCGAACGTGTTGGGAAAAAAAAAATTCCCTCATGTTTTTTGAAGATCCACGATGCTGTTCGAGCGAAAGAGCATTTGATTCTTGTCAAAGTATGTCTAGCTGCATGGAGGCTCATCAAGAGCATGAATCATAAAAAAAAAAGATCCTTAAAGTTGATCCGAGCAAGAAGAGAGAGATTAGAAATGGTGAGTTACTTTAACCCCTCTACCCGCCACATCACTGCCTGCAAAGCCAGAAAAGAAAGAAAGTAATTTTCAGTAGCAATAGAATACTTTCGTTTGATCAATCTCTGTAGTTTTTTTTTTTCTTTCTTTTTATGACGATAGATCATACTATAGTGTAGTGCCGTCTTATGTTACCCTCCGACCCAGTTTTGCATGATCTACAGTCTGTGTTTCTTTATGTCAAGCTAGCAGATATGTCTTTCAACAAGGACATTAAAGTTACACAGCATACATGTTGCTGACTAAAATACGATGTCCTCATTTAAGGGATGGACTAGAATGAAAATTAAAACGTAAGGGAGTTGCAAAAGCTTAAGTACAAGGTAAACGTAGAACAGTTTAAATACAAAGTGGGGTGGAAAATATCTGCAATTCGCCGTCTACTGTCATTATTAGAGCGGCCAATAAAACGATTCGTGGAATATGTCGTTCTGATAAAAAAAAAAATCCTACAGCGAAAAAAAAAACAAGAACCTAACGGAACAGCTGTTACGAACGGATGAAAAGATATTGGATTGTAATGTACAATGATAAAATACTGGATTGTAACAGCAAGTTTCTCAACAATAAAAGGATCACTATCTCCAAATAATTGCTCTGCATTTATGGGGTGGGCACTGCCGGTCGACTATTTGTCTACCCAAATAGCCCCCCCCCCCCCACACACACACACACACAAACACACAAACACCACACTTCACGGCAGGAAACTGTAGCAGCTGATTGTGTACTTCGACTTTTTTGCATTGGAAAGTTTTGGCAGCGTATCAATGATTTGCAAATCTGTAATAAATGTTACACTGAATTGCGATGAAAAGTAAATGTAGTAGTAAATCAAAGTGTTTACTACTCCACTCTGTAATCAGTAACGGTTCTTCAAGCTGACAATTGCAATCTTTAGAAATCTCGAAAGTGGCAAGGGAAGAAATCCATGATGGAGGAACATGGTGTTTTTCTACGATTTTCAGCATCACCTAAAAACAGGATGACAGAATTTTTGTCATCTACTGTTATGATACTGAACAATAGCTGGTGACTACATTAACATTCACCCAAAATCAATAAAAAAATGTGGCTTCTTTGGTTTATGGGTCGCAGTGAGTTTGTTTTACAATAACAACGTATGTTTCGTTACGCTGGGTAATGACTAAGCCACAATTGGGCAGTCATGGATGGTGGCGCTGTGCATGTGGCGACATGGCTAGCGTTTGCGTCTCTTTTTCAGCTTGATTTCTCTTTGCTGATGTTTTCTTTTAAGTTCTTACTGTAGCTGCACAATGTATGTATCCGTTTTTCCATTGTTTTAGGTGTTCCAGTACTCATTCCGTCTCTGGGAATCTGTAAAATTGCTGACTTTTCAGGTAACCTAATTCAGCCCATCCGTTACTCGACAGTAGAGGTACATGCTTTGAAGCCTAGGCCCAGAGCTATCTCGACAACGACCCATTGAAGTTGGATTTACCTAAGGAACTGAAGAAAAGGGAGTTAAGCACAGCAAGCGTTGTGAAAAAGACTTGCATCTGCGATCAACAGTTATTGGTTATGTGCAATCTTACTGTGTACGTCATGTTTATGAATCCAGGCTGTCACTCACTCAGACCTGGCTCGATGGCTCCCTGGCTGATATTTGTGCCAAGAATTGATGGAGTCAAACTAGTACGAGGAGACAGAGACCCAAATCTTGCAGGAAAGTGGAGAAGGGGGGGGGGGGGAAGAGTTTGCTTAAATGTGAATGAAAAATGGTGCCACCCCAATCATGTTACCGTGAAGCACTATTCATGTACTATGATTGCGGGAATTCGGGCTAGCGGTTGGTTTTAGATCCTACTACCTCCCCCGGGATTTTTCTCATGTAATTCATCTAACAGTGTATGTCCCAAACCGTAATATCGCCAAAGCTGCAGCAGTTTGAAGTATGTTCAACTCTCTAAGATCTGGAGATTGCTAATCCCAAATGATGCTTTTATTGTTACTGATGGGGACTTTAAATCACTGCACAGTGAAGAGCACTATGATTGTTAACTGCAATCAACATGTACAGTGTTGCACACGTGGGGAAGCAATCTTTGATTTATGCAACTCTGATGTTGAAGATGCCGACAATGCAAAACCTATCAAAAAGCTGGGAAAGTCTGACCACGATACATGAGCAGCCAAAATACCGACTTATTATTCAGAGGGAAAAACCCACCAAGCTACTTATCGTGAAACACTTGAGTTCTAGAGCCATAGAGAAGATACAAGCCTGTATTGACATCACAGATTTGGAGGTATTTATTGAGAATACACATAGCATCCATGAACTAACTCAGACGGTTGAAGATTACCTACATTTTTGTGTTGATTGTGTGGTGCACACAAACCAAATAAAAGTCTTCAAACTTTGAATTACTAAGGAAGTTAAATCACTTATTGATAAAAAAAAAACAAGCAATGTTTGGTCACGGTAACAAGGAGAACGTCAAATCTGTTCGAAAAGAACTGGACAAGATTTTAAGGAGAGAAAAGGACCTGTATAAACAAAAGATAGAGGAACACATCACTGAGAATAATATGAAACATGTGTGGGCAGTCACTCGAGTAATGGTTATTTCAACGATACAAGTAAAAATACTCGTTTACCTTCTACTATTAATTATGCTAATTATTTAAATGTATTTTTACAGTAGGTTTGATTGCCATGATTTTTTTAGTGAAATAAAAAAGCAACAAGAAGTTTTGTCAAGTCGTACATATATTTAAAATCATTTTTAGTCGTAACTGCAGATGAGGTACGAAGCAAATTCTCTAGACTTAGACTAATCCTTTAAATAGCTTGCAAAATGTGTTTGGCATTATTTTTTAAATCTTTCAGTTCAAATCTCAGACGGTTCCAGCTTTGTGGAAAAGGTCTTGTAAATACCTGTACCAAAAAAATCTAATATTCTTTGCATGGATGAACTCAGACCTGTGGCTTTGACTTCGATCGCCATGACCGACTGGCATTGAAGCTTTTAAAGCGCAATGTTGACAAATTCTTTGATCCTTTGCAGTTTGCATACAGGCCAAACTGAAGCACTAATGATGCCATCCTATACAGTCTTGAAAAATTGTACTCACATCTTGAACACACAAACCTGGGTGGTTCGGCTAGAGTTATGGCTTTTCTTTGGCTTCTCATCTGCTTTTAACACTATTTAGCCCCACATTTTAACCAACGAGCTACTTGAAATGAATGTCCACTATGATTTTATTGATTGGATTCTTAATTATTTGACCAATAGGTCCCTATTTGTTACTATCAAAAGTTCAAAAGACTAGAGCACTTCCAAAGTAACTCTGTCTAGTACTGGGGCTCCTCAAGGTACGGTACTAGCACCATTTTATTCACTTTGTATACTTGTCAAGTTTGCAGATGATACTGCTTTGCTAGGTCTGATAACAAAGGTGGACGATACAGCTTATGTGGCGCACATACAAGAGTTTGTTAACTATTGCAGTTACAACTCTCCTTGAACTAAATGTAAAGAAAACAAAGAAATGGAAATTGATTATAGGAAGTCAAATAATGCCCCAAGCGTAGTCACTGTAAATGGAAGTATAGTTGACAGGTTGGACACTTATAAGTAGCTTGGGGTGGTCATCGACAATCTACTTTCCTGGCATGATCACGTAAAAGCTTTATCCAAAAAAAGAAAAGAAAAAAAGAAACTAAGCCCTAGAATGTATTGCATGCGTGTTATGAACAAATTTAATGTTAATAAATATATCTTTGCCATGTTATATAATTCAGTTATTTGTGGGGTTTGACAATATAATCTTTTTTATCGAGGGGTGGGAATATAAGCATTGGAGAAAAATATACAATTGACACCATTATTAGCACGCAAGTCATATCATATCCCACAGTGTATCAAATTCCACAATCTTACTTGTAAACGTTAATTCTTGCTTTCTTAGTTCCTATTATCTTATACTTTTACTTCTTCTACTTAACGTCCAATATCTTCTCTAATTTACTTCTCTTCTATTAAGTGTCGTTTGCACACTATATTTTTGTAGTTATATTTTCTTTTGTTGTTTCTTCTGTTTTATCCGAACATTCAGTTACCCCATGGGGTTTAATATAGTTGATCTTATCTCATCAATTATACTTTACAGTATTCTAAGATGTAAATCAAGTAGCATAAAAATTTCAGTGTCATGTCTATGGTTTTTCGACCAAACAGTGATCCTATATGTACATTTGATAGTGCATGTACTGTATGCCGGCAATAGGTGCAGCCAGGGGGCAGAGTGCCCCCCCCCCCCCGCCCACCCCACAGAAATTTTGGCGACGTTGGTGACGTTGAAATATGGAGGAGAGCAAAAAAAAAAAAAAACGACGAGAGGAGGGAGGAATACTAAGTTGTCGGATTAAGGGGCGGGGGGGGGGAGGCTGGGAAACTGTAGGGCTTCACAAGCGTGATATTTTTATGACAAACCATATTAACGATATAATTGAAACGAGATGTTCATAAAGGTGTGAATCGTTGATTCAAGGTTTCGATTGGCCATACTGACATGCGACTGTTGCTTGCAGTATACGACTATTATGCAGCTAGGGGATGGAATCCACAGCAGAACGGTCGTCATATTTATTTCATGCAGGACGCATTGACAATAAGCCTCCCCGAACAGTCAATCAAAATTTCCGATATTCGCTATGTCATAAATTCTAAAAGCAAATGTTCCTATACTTTTTCCAGCCCTAACGCTGAATTTAAAAAAAAAAAATAAATCCTCAAAAGGGATTGATTGTCAATTCTACCAAAGCTATTGCCAATAAGAATCAATATTCTGTCATATCCCCTTAGACCTTTCCTCATTCCACGTAGGCCTTTCTGTGGGCTAACTGATTTGAAATCCTGGCTCAACCCCTCGGAGAGGGACGCACCCTCCCTTTATACTCTCCCCCAGGACGACGGTCAAAGATAGCATCGATGAGTCGATTTTTCGCTCTCACATCAAAAAGATCCTGGCACCGCCCATGCAAGTATGGTCACTGTTTGGTTCAAAAACCATATATATGTTATTGCATGCTTATGTTCGCTTGAGTGATTTGGAATTCAAGGTACCTTTTCTTTAACCACCAAATATACTGACTTGCTAGGTCACGGGAAATGAAAGCGCAAAATCAGAAACATATATCTGGAATCTCCGCAACTGAATTTAAAGCGCCCTATGGTAAGTTCAACTTAAATTACCGAGGAACACAAGAACGATTCCGAACTTCGCAACTTTGATGGTAAAAGAAAAAGGACATTGAAGTCCAAATCAAATGGCAACTTCTCAAGCAAACACAATCATACAACAACAAAACTCGTACGACTCTCATGTCTAACTCTATCGAAGTAATAGACATACATGTATGGACAGTGACAACTGTACTGTTCAGATTCAAACTTTACATCAATCGCTGACATAATTGACGAAGACTTAAATTGACCTTGATCTGTTTTCGATCAAATGATTATGATCGTTACAGTATACCGAGAGGGGCATAATGGGGATCGAGCACCATTTATTAGGCAACATGTGATGAGGTTTCACGGCAACTGCAACAACAACAAAAGTGAAACAAATTGAGATTACTCTTCTCCCAAGAGAGAAATAAATACTTGAAGAAACTCCACAAACCAACAGATACATGAACGCGCTGAAGGGGGGGGGGGGTGAGCCAAAATGCAGATAACGATATTTTTATCTATTCAGCAGTAAGCATCATCAGTGATCACTCGCATTTTTTTTACACCCATTTACCGCCGGCACTGACAAAACCAAGAGATAACACCACCGAAGACCACTCCATATATTTCAGATTCTATCGAATAATCCTCCTCCCATCCAAGATGTAATTAAACAGCGTCATCATGACGTCGTCAGTGTCATCCAATATGTAAATGTAAGGCGTCATCGTGAAACTTGCATTCTATAAGGTACGAGCGAATTAAAACCTCGTTGTTCCCACAGATCTATCCTCAGCTAATCAACGATTACCTACCTTCATCGATGGTTGCCAAGAAGAACACTACGAGGGTGCTACAATTTGATGATACAAGTTGGCAAACAAGTATAGGCTTAGCAAACCACTTTAAAATGAAGTTCTACCACGAGTTCGATCTCGAGAGCAGAAAACCGGCGACAAATGTTGTTGACTCATACCAGCGGTAATAGCTGTTAATTGAAAAGCAAAGTAATTAATGACATCAGGAAAGAGATGTTAAGTTACGATGAGCTAAATGTCTCAACGGAATGTTCTACATTAAGTCATCCTACAACGGAGAGAACGCCCTATTTGGGCAGAAGCAAATAAGTCCTTTTTCTTCTTGGCTCACCTACGATACGCCTTATGTTTGTTTTAGTGACATTACATCCTCCGCATCGAGATCAGAGAGAAAGTTGGTGGGAAAATCTTTTCCCTTTTGTATTATCAATTATCGATTCATCTACGCTGGATGATGTCGTGGTTGTTTTATTGCTCGGCGAGAATGTGGCTTTATCGGATGTGTCGTTATTTTTCGGAATATTGCAATTTCAGTCAGCCAGACGGTCGTCCCTATGAAATAATATGAATGATTATAATACCGATTTGTTTCGTGTATTTTGAGGTGTCAGTGTCCGAGCAATCTTAAACTTCCAGCGATAAGGAATAACCGGCGGGAAGATTTTGCGAGGGAAATTTTCCCATCGGGTGTAATTCGACTCTTACTTAAAACTTGATAAAAGAATAAAGAAAGTTTAGCAGATTAAGGTTATAAGCGTATATATAATGTATATAAAACAGATACGACGAGTTCTAGAAACAGCAAAACCTGAAACGATAATTTCCAATCAATAATAAAAATATTGGAGTCTACTTTTGCAATTATAGCGCGGAAATAGAGATCGAAAATGCGTCAGTTAACCATATTATTCGCGGATGCCAAACAGGTTTATATAGATTCCGACGATGGAATACAACCGGGCTGTCGGTTCGGTCCCAATTCGAAGGTATTGCTTCTAAATGAAAAACGGAGAAGAGTACCTTTGCTTTTTTTCTTTCTTTCTTTTTCTTTCAGATATCTAAAATTGTCCTTAATGTCAGCTTGTTGCATCACGGGTTCCTGCTGACTAGCTTTTAAGTGCCTTAAGTGAATTTGGGTCATCCCAATTGTACTTATACAGGGTTTCCAATCATACATATATGGCAATTTAAGTTATCCACTGCGTCTTCCGCATCTGGCCTAAACAGAACAATTACCAACGTAGGAAGGTCCTCAGTTAAGAGGGGAGAGGGTGGGTTACTGACGACAGAACTTGGAGAAGGAGGTGGGGGATATAAAAAAGAGTTGGCTCTCAAGCCGTAGAACAGTCACGTGATCACCGTATCGATATCTTTGAAGTATCTACAATCCCAGGTTTATGACGATGGGATTACTGATGAGCCGAAGTAGGTTGGCTATATTCTGGTAATGGACTGAAGGGAACTGGTATGCAAACCAGTCACGTGGGAAGTATTTGTTACTTTGGAATGATTTGAAACTATCTAGTACTATGTAGACGTAGCTACCATCAGCAGTCCTGTACATTTCGTATGTGGTATTACATTAAGGACACCGAGCGAGCACGGCCGATTCGAAAAAAAACTGACCTAAAACGCTGGGTGTTACAAGATTTTCAGCTGGCATCTGGTTTAATCATATCAATTTGACCTCTGCTCTCTTAGTGCACTATTTTGACAATCACTGAGAAAAGACTTGGAAGGACACACCGAGAGGTGCCGAACAAAAATATTATAAAGGCAGAAAGCAAACCGGGCTCTGGATCGGTATTCAATGTTACACTGCAAGGCTACTGACGGGTGAGAGAAGTGTACAACACGTCTGCATCCAGTATGCTGGCCTAAGTTAAGCGGTTGGTTCACCTTCGAATGGTATGATGCTTAAAGGGAATGGATTGTCTTATCATCTTTAACGAATCGAGGAGCCGCGGAATTCGTTACGTCATGGCGGCATTTTAGTGTGCCGTATTGTTCACTGCAAATGAACGGATTTGTCACTAACAGTTGACTTGCACTAGGCTAGTAACCTACATACATACACATTCATCATGTTCATACGATTCATAAGATGCCTCGAGCCTTCCTGTTGGCGTTTGCACTGCTGATGAAACGAAACAGTGACGAGAAAAGGATACGAGAAACTAAGAAAAAAAGAAGAAGAATGTACAACATACAAATTATCAATTGAAAAATATCCATGTTAGTAAAGCATATAAATTAACAAAGCACAAATTATGCTAATTTGATCACATGCATTGACTCTGACAGTTAATTTAAAAGCAAGAATACAGAAAGAAAGAAAAAATTGCTAACCCAGCAACCTGTAACTAAGGATTTTTTCTACAGCAGCTCAGATTATGAATGTATTTACATATTTTATAACATATGAAATAAAATTGAATTTATCGTAAAAATGCAGTTTTTACTGTTGAGACTAACGTGAAATCTAATTGAAATTTTATTCAGTTTCAGTACCTGCACGATCATTAAAGGCAACGGGCTTTCTCATGAATCGCTTCAACGCTTCAGGGCGTGCACTGGGTAGTTTCACCCACTGCGCGTACGTTACTTGCCTGTGTAAGTCAAACTATTCGTGACAAATTCGTCGATTTGCAGTGAACAATACCATAAACTAAAATGAAAAAGTGACGTAATGAATTTTGAGCTGATCGATTTGTGGGAGATGATGGGAAAATCCGTTGCCTTTAAATTCATCTAAACACTTTGCATGATATTTTGAAGTCTCATTCTTTTCATTCTTTCTATTCTCTCGCTATTTTGCTTCAATACCGTTATCATTAAACCTATTTTCATACCATCCCAGCATACACGCAGACAAACAAATAAAAAAAAAAGGAACAAAACTTCTGGATACATATATTAACGATAGACAAACTTTGTTAAATGATAAAAATATGAGAAAACAAAACAGTTTGATCATTTAAAGAGAGAATGGAACCATACTGAAAATCGGAACCAACTCTAGCTAGAACGCTTCACTGTCACTCTTAATAAACAAAAGAAATGATTTGCATGGGATGTATTTGACTTCTTCGCATTTACTAAATAAAACCATAATACGCATGCAATTATCCTTTTACCAGTGTGACACAGAATTTGAAAAGTTGTTCACCCCCTTTCTCCTGAGATGTACAGTAGCGTACCGCTCAATATAAAGTGCACCAGCTACAAACCTTCTTCTTTCTTTTTGCTTTGCACTACAGAAGACAGAAAAAAAAGCTAAGAGGTGCTGTAACTAAAACCTGTCTATATACTAGTAACTATCAACAAAATGTTAAAAGCATGGTTCCTTAGCCTTTCCATATTTTAATCTAGTCCCACCATATCAACGGTAATTCGTTCTTTTCGTATGCTGCAGACACAATTGTTGACTTAAACCTTGTTTCACCTATCTCTTGGCTTACATGATATTGATCACATTATGTGAACAATGTTCAAACAAAACAAGATTCTGAACTACGAATGATGAGTCCAATAATCCTTACTAATATAAAAATGAAAAAAAAAAATTTAAAACAAAATTTTGGTAAAAAGTTATGAATAATTTGAATCTTTGAATTCAAGTCTGTAAATTGGCTGATGTACAAATAGTTGTTTTCTCTGAATTCTTGAAAATGAGATTTTTGCACGAGGGAATAAAGTGGATAAGGGGAGAGGAATTTTAGAAAAGCCTATGAAAGAATACTGTTCATAAGCAATTACATGAAATTCAGATCAATTTAGAAACTTCAAACGATTAGTATTTGATCTAGCATTATGAATATGTATGATGCAATTAGCATAGCATATCAATGAAGTAATGAGTTTGATTAAGCATTAAGAATACGTATGATACAGTAAACATAGGTTATGAGACTTTAAAATATGTGAAGCGTGAATAGAGTAGAATTAGATATTTACAGGAAGAATTACAAACACTGATCACTAACTTTAATATTGACATCACAAACAGAAACAGCACATGAGGAATACTATGCCACACACTCAACATACAGTCAACAATTCATGGAAAGTTGGAGTTCATCACAAAATTTTCATCTGAAGGAAATGCGGCCTGATATATCGGCCCATGACTGTGGGATACATAATCTGAGGACGTTCTTCATTTACAAGCTAGCAAGAAGGAAACAAATAAACAAACGGTGTAGTCAAATGTACAACAAAACACTTATTCCATTCAATCACCAGTCAATAAACTCTGTTGTGCACTGAAAGTGATGAACCCCACACACAATGCCTTCCCATAAATACGGTAAATTCCCTATGTACAATTTGCATAACAAGATGTATAATCAATACAATATCTAAACTAAATATTCTTTGCATAATGAAAAAATCAATCACAAATTAACAAAATCGATTTTACTTTTGAAACTTTTCTGACAAAGTTTACCTTTTTGATGTGGTTCTCCGTCTCATGCCATTGTTTTACCCGTTTCATTTTTCCATGGTCTATCATTCCCATCCTTGGTGTCGATAGTTGCTGCTGATGTTCACGAATGAGGATATCAAAGCACCTCTAACACCACATTGTAAAGCAGGGTTCAACTGTGTCAAATATGGTAATTTCATTTGCTGATTTCATAATTTTTCTGTAGATCACTGATTGGTAAAGATCTGCATATTCAGGATGATCCTACTGTTTCTCACTGACTTGTTTTCTCTCCCAAGTTTCAACTCAACTTAATGAGGTTACTTTTATCTGTCTTGCATGATGTTGGCAGGAAAGCTGAGCAAAAACAGTCCAGGTGAATAATATTATTCAACAGTTTTTAGACGAAGTCCTGCCTCAGTTAATCATTACATCAAGCACAATTGCTGGCCTGCCATCCAGCAAAGTTTTGCATGTGGTAAATAAGATACTGTGAGTATGACCTCTAAATATGCATCATCATGATGAATATTCATACATACAACCATCCATATTACCATTCCTCTGACTATAAACAGAAGACTTGCAACTTCCTGTCTGTTTAATGAACTGTAACTTGCAACGGCTGTCTATTAATGTGCATGGCAAAATAGGCACTATCCTGTAAATTCACCACATGTTGCCATATCAGCGCACTGAAATCTATGACAATGATGACAAAAGGAACAACTTGTACATCAAGAGCAAGTCGAGGAAGTACTACCACATCTGTAGGCGTTATTCATGTAAGGGCATCTGGCAATTCTGACATCTGACATTCACTCTGAAAATTGCACACTGACATTACAAAAAGTTCTTGCTCTTAGTTATGATATAAGAAACTCCAAAAAACAGTTGAGGTTAAAGAAAAGAAATCAAGCAATGACAGTTGCTTCACTCATTTACCAGATATTCTTTTTTTTTGTGTGTACATAATATCCAAAAGGAATCAGTCCAATGAGTTATCTGCTCTTGATTAATTAACTCATCTTCTTGTACATAGTATGGTCAAGCCGTCAATCATGATTTATCTATCTTGCTAACAGACTCACTTTGCCTTCTCTCTGGTGATTCGTCTATGGACTACTAGGATGGGGGTGAGAGAACAACAGTTTACGACAGCCACAAGATTTTCTATACTGTTTGCATATCATGGTTTGCACCGTTTGGACAATGATAACATAAGACAAAGACAAAAGAATTTGATAAAAGTACCTTTTCATAAAAAGTCTCTCAAGCAATCATCTGCCTGGTTTTATATTTCGATTAAACTTGCTTTTTTGGGGTTTTTTTTTTTAATTTTCCTGATCTGAAAATTCTGCTCTTTATCAATTAATTTTCAGCATTTCAGACAGTCCTATCAACCTTCTGGCAATGCACTCCTCTCAGAGGTCCTCAGACCATGTTCTGTCTGAGATAGAGTTGTGGGATACAGAGGTGAACCTGGGGTCAATGGGATTCTTCTGTTTCACCAACTTGAGTTCCGTCTCATTCTCCACGATGTTTATGATAAACGGACTGCCAGGTACGTGTTGGTCCGACCACTTGACTTGGATGTTGTATTCTCCAATCTCAGTTGGGTTGTAGCGCACATCAATTGTGCGATCCTTTTTAGAACTCCTTGTCATTTGGACCTTGAAGGCTCCTGAAAGTATATTTACAAGAGATGAATGAGTAGTGTGGTCAATGCTAGTCTCGACTTACAAATGAATCAAACTACTAGATATGTCTGAGAATTGAATAGTCGGATATGTGAATACTAGATATGTATGAGAATCTGAGAATACAAGACATATAATACGTCTGAGAATACTAGATATGTGAATACTAGATATGTCTGAGAATTGCCTGATATATCTGATATGCCAGATATGCCAGATATGTGAATAATAGATGTATGAGAATCTGAGAATATGTCTGACAAGAGAACAGTCAGATATGTGAATATTATATATGTCTGAGAATCTGAGAATACTAGATATGTCTGAGAATACTAGATACGTGAATACTTGATGTGCCTGAGAATTGGCTGATATACCTGATATGCCAGATATGTGATATGACATTGAGAATCTGAGAATACTACATATGTCAGAGAATACTAGATGTGTGAATACTTGATACAGTATTTCTGAGAAGTCTGAGAAGTGAATAGGCCAACAGTGCTATCAGAGCTCACTAACGAAATCTACTAAAATCACAAAAATCACAAAGTCAAATCTTCAATTGCTTGGAACCTTAAAATCACAAATGAGAAATGGATGCAGCTCTTCCTTGTTTTTCAGTTTAAAAAGTTCCATGTAACCAAACATAGCCAGCACAGATTTAGTTCCTGTGAGTTACATGTTGAATCAAATTTTCTGATTCTCTCTTCTTTTCAGTTTTACATCCACTTAGAGTTCCACTTGTATTTTGTGACCATGAAGAATATTCGGCCAAAAAAAAATGAACACAACTGTTAAGTTGCAATGTTAACTACCTAGTGGATTACTTGAAAGAAATAGCATGATGTTTTGCATAATTACAATCTGTACATTCAATGCACCCTGACATCACACCCAGATACTGATCAATTACCATACTGCCTGATCAATGCACAACCAGACGAAAATTACATATTCCGAAAAAAAAAAAAATTAACAACAACAAAACACCATCAGTTTACTTAGAACTGCATGTACAGTGTCCCAATATTGATGTCCATACATGAAATAATTTAAAGTAAGAAAATGAGTTTCTTGGGCTTTTTTCTTTCTTTCTGGTATTTTTTAATGAAACATTAACTTTTTAGCTAATTCATTTGGTAGACAGCAGCCATTCGTGGCATTGACAACTCTAAGAAGCTGAACTGCCATAACTATACATATTAAAGATTAAGTGGTAATATGAGAAATGTACACATTTTGGTTTCCAAGATGGGTGCGTTACTCTTCAAGATTAATTTTATGACAAGGAAGGCATGCTGCTGACAAGATTCATTCATGTAATAAATGCTTCAAGTTTGGTCTGAAGTCCTCCAAAAGATGACAACCAAGTTTATCACATCCAAAGAAATAAAACTAGGTGATTATTTCTTCACCTTACATTTCCTAGAAGGTTACAACTCTGTGAAAGAGGTGCAACTTTCCTTGAAGATGCGAAATCCACACCGTTCAACTGTCACGTATGAAACATGATATCATTGCTGCTCAATATATGTAATCTACTCAAATTAGTTATTACACTTGTGGCGACTCATTAGTCGATCTGCTTACAGGTAAATGAATTCCAGTCCTTGAGTGATCATCATTCGTCTTCATCATTAATGATTATCTCATCTCATAAACTCATCACCATCATCATCATCATCATAACATCAGATGCTTTTGAGTGTATTTTTTCCATATTCCTGCTAATATTTCCTTACCAAGTTTCAAATTTTAGATCAAACTTGCAGTAAAAGCAAAGTGTTCTTCTTTTCTTCTTTGTCATTATTTCTTTCTTGCAGAGGATGGAAGTTTATTGGAGGACAAACCCACTCTCACCCCCCCCCCCCCAATCCCACTCTAGTAATTACCAGTACCAAAGGGTACTCATTGCAAAACTCACTGAAATCTTACATCACTGCTACAATGTGCCAAAGGCAATGTACTGATTATGTTATGTTGTCACTGATATCAATAACAAGGAACAAGACTGTTAACTTCCCTTTGCTGATGCTGATTAGTTTAAGTTGTCAATTTAACAGATAAGTTATCATTAAAACACTGAAGGGCACCTGAGAGCAACAATCCAATAGGAAAACAAGGAGAAGACTCAATGACAATGTCAACTTAAACAGCATTCTGCATTTCACTGTAATACTTCCTTCTGTTTCATATTTCATTTCATATTAATTTTTGCTTTTTTTTTTCCCAGCCTTTGGTCGCAGTCTCTATTCAAAATTTGCCAACGCATTTTAATTACCATTGGTTCAGGTGTCCTCATGTGTGTACACAGCTGCTGTGGACAGTGAGTGTGGCTTAGGAGTTGCTTACACAACCTTTCTGCCAAGTTGAATTCCTCATATGAGATTATTGATCAGTGGAAGAGTCAATTTGAAACTATGGTGATATCTTAAAAAGAAAAACAACAGCGACAGTAAGACCGAAATGTATTTTGCGACGACTGCTTGCTCGCTATCGATGGCGGAGGAGGTATCTCTTCTTGAACAATTGCTGTGTACATTTTTGACCCCCCCGTATAGAGTTCATGATGTAATCCTGATTGATGAATATTCAGAACAATCCCAGTAGGAGTGTTAGGCACAAAATTACCAAGACTTGCATGAAACAACAGCTATTAAAAAGATAAACCAACCATGCATAAAATGAAATATCTCATAGACAGACAATTTCATCATTTTGCTGTGAAATTTCAAATCAAGTTCATATATTTTCTCAATGAGGTGTTGCCAGTCGAGGCTGTGACATCCGCTTCTGAGTCGTAACCCTTGAGGCAAACAGGTGTCATATTATTGATTCATATTGACAAGTAAATCTTTTGCTTGTCATTAAGACTTGGATTCCATTATCCACATGATGATTGTGTGTATGTATCTTTAAGCCCGATGAGGTTAACCCTAGATATTGATATTTTGTCCTCTTCATATGAACATCTCCTTCAAGGCAAGAACCCCCCCCCCCAGGACAAGAAATCAACCCCCTTTAATTCAAGATCTCCTTCAGAAGAAGGCAATCAACCAATTCAAGGACAAATCAACAAAACATCAATAACTGCAAAACAAACCAAATCGTATATGCATTGGTCAGTGACCAGTTAAATACATAATATTGAATTGTAGTCCACTTCTTGTTGGAAAGTGCAACTAAGTCAACTAACTATACCAAAAAAAGGAAGTAGCTTGAATTTTTAATTCTTGCACGACTCTATAGCTGAAGATTTGCAGTTCAACAATGAAGATGTATACCAAGATCACTTTTTGGAGAACATGATTAGTGTCTGAGATGCTTTGTTAAAGCAAACTCTACAGTGATGTTGGATTTGTGACCAGACAATTTTCCCCAGGAAAATTGCTCTTTAGACAACCTCCCCAAGACAATTCCCTCCTGGTAAATTACCAATCCAGAGAATTCCCCCCTTGGATACTCCCTGGTGGGTGGGGATTGACCAAGGGGAAATTGTCCTAGTTGGGAAATAATCCAGGGAGAAGTGCCCGTGGTGAAGTTGTCTGAGTGGGAGTTGCCCTTTGGACATTGTCCAAGGGGAAAATATCACTCTATACATGAGGTACTGATGTCCCATATTCCATATGTGTTTCCTATTAACTCGACTGCTCACATCTCCATGGAGACATATTTAAACACCCTTAGGACTCAGATTAGTTCTCCATAACTGTGTAGTCACTGTGCAAACACACTGTTGAGTATGCCAGAGGCACTTGAGAAAGCAGAAAAATTTGGGTCACCATCAAAAACAACAGACATTGTCTCAACTCATTTTGCCTTGTAATGTTCCCAACTTGGATGAAATCTCTAATTGCAGTTGATGTCAATTTCTAATAAATTATCTATTTTGTCTACCAGTTTATATCTTTGCTCTGAATTTTCCTTGCTTCATACCCCAGTTGAGTATTTCACTATTTCCACATACAACATAAAAATCAAATGTTAAAATTAAATTACCTTTGGGTCCATGAACTCTGACCTTCAGCTGGCCAGCCCCTGCCCCTTTGGTCTCACAGATGAAACGACCATTGTAATCTGTCACGATGCCGTGATTCAGGCCCGGACCGCGAGCGATCACCTGAGAGGCATCGGGCGGGGCAGATACTCTCAGCGTGAACGGACTTCCTGTTTAAAGAGAATCAATGAACGTGATGGTTGAGTCAATGCTTGGAGACTATTTTCAAGTTCACGTCTGATTGAAATATACTGTACACTTGTAGCACTGTTATTTTAATAGCCATCCAGAATGATACTGGGGTGAATATAACAATGAGGAATCACATGAACTGACAGACTGTTCGTACTCCCAGTGTGATATGAGCAAGGAAATAGGAAAACATTATGGGGTTTTATTCAGAGGTGGCTCACTTCATCTCTCAGGCATGGCAAGAGCCCCAAATGGAAAAAATTATGAAGAAAATGTTCAAATCTCAAATGAGCCAGGCATTGATAAGGTATCTCAAACTAACAGATTTTACGGAGCCTCGTGTGACGTGGTTAAGTATCTGATATGAATTACTACTCTACCACGAGCTGTAGTAGTCAGCTTGTGTTCTCATTGGAGAGATGATTGCTGAATACGATACATGACGATACTAACAGCTGTACCGCAAATCCAGTAAAATGATGATAACCTGAAGGAGAATTAACTTCTTTGAAAAAGTAAAGCTGCTCGAAAGCTGGTGGTTTGGATCTGAACTGAGGTAATTCCGTATTAAGTCAAACAGTCAAAGGGAATTGCCGAGGGTCAAGAAGTGGCCTTGGGGTATAGCCACTCATTAAGAGTGATTACCAGCTTGTATTTTCAGGGTTGTCAAACACAGCCAACCGAGAAACATATCCTTTAGGGCTGTGGCACTCGATTCAGTGGACTAATATGTCTTTTTGGCATTCTTGGAAATATTTCAAAAACACATCCTGATTATTCTGCTACTTCACAAGTGAAATGTGGAATGTTTTGTGTCTGGATGTCAACTCCTCTAAGTGTTTCAGTACACATTGGTGAAATATAACACATTCATTCATTTGTGTCTCCAAAAACACAAAACAGAAGAACAGTATAAAATGAAGACAGGATACAAGTTTAACACGCTAGACCTATGAAGTGGAAGAACTACCAACCTAAGAGAGCAGACTTAAGTTAAGAAGAAACAAGTAAGAAGGCCAACAAAAAGAAATAGCAAAGGAAGAAGGAAGCAATAGATTGATATATGACTCACAATTTTCAGTATCTAGAGCTGAGAAAAACATTCCAACAGGATGTTGCAAACCAAATAAGCATCATTAACATCATAGGAGAAAACAATATCTAATGTAATTAACCATAACAATTCCTCTAAGCAGTTATGAACGTTTTTCAGCAGCTACTGTAAAGTATGTGGTCAGTGATGACTCATTAACACATCACCTAGCATTCCAGAGCTTCACTGAGATCTATGTAAACTAGTGAGAGGATCCTTAAATTATGATATGTGAGAGTTCTTTCACTCAGTGGGTTGCTACAGACAAAAGACATACCACTAAATGAAATGAACTGTACTTACTTTGTACCCTTAAATGTAATACTAAGTAAACAGAATTTATTAAATGCTTAGGTTAGGCCTTCACCACAACATTGACAGGGAGTTTGTGCACAATGATTTGTTTACATGCAGATGTCTCATTTCAGATTTTCCTAAAGACTATTTATACATGAATGTCATGGACTATCTCACTCATTATACAGCAGCCATAGGCACATCCTATGCACACAGATGCAGCTTTGTTGTGCATGCTTTTCGGACGTCTGATTGCACATGAACTTACATATGTTGGACGCATATAGTCGGCTTCGCAGTTTTTCGCACACATGCATGCATGAATCGTGAATGATACTCGCACAATGGATATGGTGGTTGATAAGCAAAAACAAAGAAACCATTTACATAGATAACTCGTCTGTTCAGATGGCTCACGTGACTTGCAAAAAATGGCACCCCCACATAAAAAGGAGCTGTGCCCATTCGTTCAGTCTGCAGTCTATAACACTGGTCTTCGAAGAATGTGACAAACATTTTCCGGATTTTTATTGCCCAACAGGATTATATTTGACCAGATTTAAGATAAAAAACATTGACTTACGGTATATCCGTTATATTCCACTCTTTTTCAGTGTTTTTCCCCCTTTTTTTTATTCCGATCGAGCCAAGACACGAAGTCCGTCAAGTACCCTGCTACACTTCGATGCTGTGATTTACACATGTTCTGTGTATGTGAATTTTAGATACCTCAAAGTGCCACGGCTAAAAAGCACTGAAAAGTATTGATGTCAGCATTACCATGAAGATAAGAAGTGTCCTCTTAGATTATCTGTTTCATTCAAGTTGAACTAAGGCCATTATAGGGCAGAAATCATGGATTTAAAGAAAAGGAGTTTCACTAAGACGTTCAATTGGCATTTTACTGTATAAAATCGCATAGGGCCTACTCAAAGTAAAATATCTAGAGATATTCTTTTAACCAGTTACCTGCATAAGATGTATATATCCGTTCTGTGCTAACTACGTCCTGCAATATATGTACAAAACTATGTCACGTAACCCCTAGGTAAGCAAGCAATACAGCTTCCAACAGCCCTATTATCTGCTGGCTATTTGCCACAGGACAGGTATATTATTCCTCTTCAAATTTTATGTTGATCATCTAAGAAGAACCTAAAGTGTTCTTGAACTCACTGCTTTGATTGAAATTCTCTCTGCAAAAGGACCATGTGGTTTATTTCCTTTCAAATTTCAATATTACAATGGCCCCCTCTCTTTAAGAAAAGCAGGACTTTTTTACCTAAGAGGCTTTGCTGGGTTTATCTGACGATACTCTGGATCCCAATAGTTACTCAGAAAATGAAGAAGAGCAGGATTTTAGAGTGGACCTTGCCATTTAGGAAAAACCCATACAAACAAGAAAAAGACACTATCTATGGCATGTAGTTGCTTCAGAAAGGGAGAAAAATCACGTGATCACATTGTTTAGTGTTAAATATTTACAGTGTAGTGCTTTTCTTGCGTTAACTAGAACTTTACAAAAAAAGACATAACAGCGTAAGTTAATTCCGCAGTTGGGATGTGAGTTATGATCGTTAAATTCGGCAGTTAACTGCTTTAAGTAAAGATGACAGTTGAAAGAAATCTCAAAGGAGTAAAAGATAAACATCACAGTGAAGGTAGATAAAGATTTCAGAATCCGGTTTATACAAGACAATCAATTGTGTGGCTTAGGAGTTAGGTGAAAGGAAAAATAACACAGTAAATGTCCCATGCAAGCCTGTGTGGGTTAACAGATACTTTTACGTGGGCACCGTCCATTTTCTTGTGTTGTGGCCTGCAAGGTAATATTCATGAGTATGTGTTTTATGCCTCTCCTTCACTTTGTAGCAGGAATGTTGTTGGTGGAAGACCACCAATATCTACCTGCAGAGTCCGGGTAAACACTGATAACATTCCCCAAACAACAATCCATGTGCAAGTGAGGGCGGAAGGCATAAAAGATATACTCATGAATATTGTCCTGCGAGCCACAACATGAGAAAATTCAAATATTAATGTTTTTTTTTTCTCTCAACTGGGGCGCTCTCTAACAAAAATTATCATTGGCAGATCATTTCTTATCACAAATCTGTTAAATAGGCATGCTCCTACTCGATCTGGAGAAAGAAAGCGCAAAAAGTTATGTAAGATGTATTTTACAACTCCCTATCTTCCTTTAATATGCACCTCATCACAACAAGATGAAACTAACCTTGGATGTGTTCATGGCCATACAAGACCTCCAGTTTGTGAATTCCGTGTTCTTTCGGAGTTATTAGTAGTTCGTACAGTCCATCATCATTCTTGCCAATGTGTACATCAGCCTTCTTTGTAGGGCCCATGCACGTCGCACTTAGCTCCCCTGGAAAAAGCAAAAACAAAAAAATCACAGATTAATATTAGATTGGCAGCTACAGCATGGAAATAAAATTCCCTTTGATGGTGCCCCTCTTTATGACTGGAACCATGAATCACAACAATTAAAACTACCATCCATAATCTTTTCCAATACCACAGTTATGGTCGATATGTAACTCATGTAAGTGCCTAATTACTTATGCAAAAGTGTTGACACTGGGTCCATCATCGGTCATGAATACCCAAAGTCCATAGTCAGTTGGGTACCCGAGAAGTATAACTTTTGTTAGGCTTCAAGTTTGTTGTAAGGTCATAACCCAATCTTTTGCTTTGCATGTTGATATAACACTAGTACTATGGACATGATGAAGTGCATCTTTGGGAAAAGTAAGTCATCTTTTTGTCACACATACAATGCACATTAATGAAAGTTTGGATCCAGGTATCAATTTCAGAACAGTGTCTTCACATTGTCAGTCAGGCACCTGTTGTACCAAACACAAAGACGACTACATAACAAACTAGACCTGAAACTGAGGATCATGGCCTTATTTTTAAATTTAAAAGTCACGCTTGGGATAAATATGCCCTTACTGCCAGTTTCAGTCTATTAACAGTAAGCCTGTGTGATAGTTTACGGAGTTAAATAAAATAATCTGTTAACTGAAATGTTTCTTGTATACTAGTAATGTTACTTAAATGCCTACACATGTTCTGTAAAATCAAAAAATGTATTTTTTTCACCTTTAACTGAGGACATACTATGTGACCTCCAAAAAGCATAACCACCGATCTGCTAAACCACAAAATTTAACTTGGTTTGCTGCTCTCGCATTTGCTTTCATAGTACATGATACAATTAGACACTACCAGTGCAATAACATGCTCTATCTCAACACCTGTTACTACTTCAAATACACAATTATATCTAATGACTGACTGGCCCAAATTACTAGCAGCAGAACCCCAAATGACTATTCTAATCATCTCCATACTGCTAACATTTGACCATCTGTTGACAGTACCAAGGCAGCTCATATAATTTGATTTTAGCCATCCATTGTTTGATACACCTGTGCCTCAACAAGGCGTGATTCACAAGAAAAAGATGAGCAGTGCACTTGAGACTTTGATCATACCAAGGTGCCTTTGAATTCAGGAGTGTCTGCGAGTGTTGTTAAAGGTGCCCTATAGAATAATGTACATGGATACGCAATACAAAAGACAGGAAGAGGTGATCCTGCCCTCTCTAGGGAATCAATTTCATGACTTTCCCATGACCTTTCTATGACCCACCTCCTGATGTCTTACATACAAATTTCAAATACAACAGCAAAAGTCCAAAGCAATATGAAGTGAAGAGAATGACAAATTTTGATGTAAAAATTGAGAATACAATCTGGTATAACAAGTGAGAAAGAAACAATTTCACTTTGTGAAAATTGGCATGACTTTTTCAAGAATTTCATACAATTTTCTTGAATTTCAAAACTTTTCCAGCCCTTGAGGTAACTTTTCGAAATTTTGATGACTTTCCCAGGTTTTTCATGACTAAGGGAAACCATGGTGATCATAAAAACAAAAGCAACATTAATCTAAACTTGCCTTCAGCTGCATCTCTGGTGTCGATGATACATTTTCCAGTCTGTCCGACTATCAGGCCCTTGAATGATGAAGCTCTGACCTTCTCAGCATGAGGACTTGCTGCCACATTTACCTTAAATGGAGAATTTGGGATCTGTTTGTCTGACCAAGCCACGTAGACGATGTGAGTCCCTGTGGGCAAGATATACAAGAGAGACTGCCCTTGAACATGAAGCCAATTGCATTGGTAATCGTATTTGAAAACAAAGAGAGTCATGGGTGAGAAACTAACGAGTATATTGCACGATGGAGAAATGACATTGTGGAAAGTGACAGGCATTCATTTCTCTGAATTTCCTTGGTAGAATTATGTCGTTTGTCAAATTATGTCATCAGGTAGGCGGAGTATATATTGCACGACGGGAAACGTACAGGACATTTCTAAATGTCCAAGAAAGACCTTAAATTTTGATCTTGGTATAATAAACTTTGCAAGTAACAGCTAGGATTTAGTGTCAATAAAAAGTTGAAAAGTTTTGTTCATGATGTGAAATTAAACCTACCAGCTGAGGGGTGCAAAGTCACTGATCAGAACACTGGCGTATATGCAAAACAATGAAAGGAAATGTAAACAAACATAGGACAAAGCTAATGAATTTAAAGAGGAGAAAGGCATAACATTACCTGCTTTCTCTGCCATATACGTTACTTTGTACATGTTGTCCTGTATTCCATATGGCTCAAGCTTGACATCCACATCCTCTGAGGTGCCGGTGATGGAAACGGTAGGAACGCCTGCATATAGAGAAAGCAAATACTACTTTTACCAGGTCTTTGAACTTTCATATGATCCACCTACTGATAACTTGGTGACAGACATACAAAGACATATGCACAACTATGCTAAATGCATACAGACATTAGACTACATAGTAAACACTTTTATGTATGTCCTGTCAACACAACTTAAAGGAGAAGGAAACCCTGGGAAAACATTAATCAAAATGAAGCAGAAGTGTTTCACAAACATCTCCCAAAGTTTCATTCAGAAATTCAGAGAAGGGTGCTGCCATTTTTGCCTAAGTTGAAAGTATTAAAACAACTGGATTAGGTTGAATAATGATGTTACATATTTAAACCACTGACAGCAGGAATTTTAATATATTTCTTTTGTTTTCTTTGCCCATATTTTTCTATAAATCTGCACACACTTGTGCAGAGTTTGTGTTGAATTACTGAGGTGTCTCATGAACACCTTTTTTTAGGAACATTTTTCTCCCCTTATTGGCAAAAACCATATCTCAATAGCACATTTGGTATGAAAGTAATGAATATTTATTCCAAATTTCACATGGCACATAGACCTCAATGAGTCTGCATAATGTGCTAAAATCATGTCCACAGAAGACCTTTTCTACATGATACAACATGACATGATAGCCATAATGGTTAGGGTAGGTACCTCTCGAGGAGGGATAAACATATTTGATATCATGTGAGGATTTGCTGTACATGGGGAACTTGTGATGTCATCCAGACAAATGCATGAATATCCTTTGTATTGCTGTATAATCTTGAGTGTCTTAAAAGAGACATTGCGATCGCTTACGAGACGTGACCTTAATTTCCATAATATTTTAAGGTAAATTTACAATATACCCAATCAAAATTTTCACCAGTTTCAAATTACAAGGTTTAACAAATGTTTCAATTGCAAAGAAAAGCAAAGGCTTGCTGCATTAATTTGCCATTGCTACATGGCATTTTGGTAAACCCTGAGCCAACTGGAAGTCTTTCTTGACCTAGGAAGTCTTTCTTCAAACAGTAATATTTTGAGTTAGAAACAAGATATTGGCATGGAGTTTGAAATGTCTGCTGTGGAAAAGTCACTTCCCTTTATTTAAGAACCCCTTCAAGTGTCACTAAAACACCCCTTTGAACCAATTCTTCTATCTATTTCAGGAAGATATCTTATGGGTTTTGTTTCCTCTAAGCAAAGACCCCACAATTTAGGGTGGAGGGCTTGCGTTCCCAGAGTATACCCTGCCCAACAAGACTGTACATCACATGTGCCCTTCCAGTCTCAAATGCTGACACACCAACTGCACGGAAAAAGTTCTCCAATATTCAAGGAGGGGTGCAGATCTAAATTATTGGATAATTTCCCTAAAGTTAGTGATCCACACCTTCTGATGAAAACAGTCAGGTGTATGGTCATCTGTAATCAATGCCTATCTGAACAGCATTCATTGCGTCATCAGTTCGAAAATTTGAGACATTCTGCACCTTACTGCACTACATTGACAAGAATGCAGATCCAAATACTACATCTTTCTGACGATTAAAAAGGTACACCACACACTATCGAGATTTGATGGATAGTAGTAGGAGAACACATATGATTGTTATAAGGGGGATGTAATTGTTGTATGAAGGCGGATGATTGTTATAGAGTGGGGGGTAAGTCTAATACAGTATGAGAACAGACTGAAATAGGGATTTTTGCAAGACAGACTAGAGTGCAGTAGGCATAAAAGACAACACTTTTATTGAGTAAAGTAAACCAGTGTGCCACAAGAGAAATGAAGAAAGTGATCTTGGGTGACTTCTGAAGTGAGGTCAAAATTGCAAGTGAATTCTGGAAATTTCAACAAAAATGACTCAGGAATGTAAGCACTCAGGAAGAAAAACTCAAAGGGCAAATTTTCAAATGCTTTATAGAGTCAAAAAATAGTCTAGACTTTAACCAAATTTCTGTCACAAATGGAGAATATTTAATAACAATTATAAATGGAATTTTTTCTCCAAAAGCAGCACACACTTGGTCCATGACTTGTTGAAAATGAAAGGCACTGCGCATGTTTCAGATAACCTCAATGAGTAATTCATAGTCATGGCATGATGACATTAAAATCGCACAATGGTTTTCATAGCTGTCTTTGTGTCACTTCTACATCACAGGCTTGGTAGGCCTACTAAAAATTTGGGCAGTTTCTAAACAATTTGTATCTCTAAACCAGGGTTGGGCAACCTTCTTGACTGAAAAGGGCAGATACTAGGAATGAAATATTGTCTGGACTGCACTTGGCCAAAGACCTGCCTGCTGATTTCAAACCTTTAATTCTTAGGACAGTTCAAGAAATACAAATCTAAATTTACAAAAACATAATCTCAATCCTTGTTGATAAGTAATGGGGAAACATAGGCCCTGGCAGCACTCAATGAGCCCTCTGGCACTGAGTTTTTTCATTTTTCTTGAGACATCTCGCAAAAAATCACTGGCGGGCCCGCACATTTGCCCACCCCTGCTGCAAACACTTGGAGCCAGACTGAGAGATGTTGGAAGTCTTGTTTCATACTATCGTGGATTTTTTTAAAATATTGTAAATATTGTATGGACTCTTCAAACAACGAGCCACTCCTTGGGTACACTTTGTATGACTCACCGGCACCAGCAAGAGAGCCGTCGATGATAAATTCAGTTGGTACGTAGACCTTGCTCCTGATGTATCCTTCTCCTTGCAGCTTGACTTTTGTGTGATCGATCGGAAGCTCCTTCTCTCTGGCGTAACCCTTGAATGGTGACCCCTTGACATCCGATCCCGCCCACTTGACGCGAATGACACAGTCACCTGCGCAGAGAAAAGCAGGACAGGTTTGCTATAGAAAACATATCATATTTCAAAGTACAAAGTAGATCGGGATTAGGAGAAGTGACGACTTTGGGGTACTGACTGAACTTCCTGGAGGCTGAGCTTACAGTATCTTAGTTTGTTCTCTTTGTCACTATTTAATTTGGTATCACTGAAATGAAAAGTATCTCAAACATTGTAGAGAGTAAACACTTCTGTTCTATGGGCACTTCTTATTTTGTACATGATTGACAGGAAGCAATTTGAATCACTGAAATCAATCTACAACCTTGTTGACTTTGCTGGGGTACGACTTAGGGACAATATGCTAATTGCAATCAGTATAAAACAAAACACATTGTTATACACAAGAGGATGATCATGACATTGCATTATAGGATCAGTAATTATGAAAAACAAATTAAAAATTTCCGTTGCTTTCTTCCAATCAGCTTCTTTCTACCAGCTACACCTTCGACTGTGCAAAATTTGTCGTCAAGAAAATTTGCTCTAGTTAATACAAATGACCACATTTGTTCTAATTTCAGAAATTTTTTGTTCATCAGCTTACAAACAGTAATGTACACTTTGCAGAGCATGTATTCTTTCAAATTGTCAAAAGTGATCAAAAATATGACACACAACCTTAAGACATCATTCTCCAGCTGCTCTAACACCTTTCTACACAGACAGGACTAAATCCCACGATGCTCACACTCTCTCTGCTTACGACACAATTTGTGCAAACACATGCAAAACATGGCCCCCTCCGAATTTCATCTGATATTTTACCTACTTATGATAGTACATGCAGTATTCATAACGATGCAAGGGAAACTTTTGTGACAAATACACCAAAAACAAATGACAGTCCATATTTTCCCTGAATGAAATACTGAGATAGAAATACAGTTCATACAGACCAGATGATACGTGTATATATGCAAAATTGTTTGAGGTACACTCGGTGATGTAAAAAAATACCATAGATATGACTTTCATTTCAGAGAGATACTGCCTAAGAAAAGTTCATGGTATGCACATGGCCTAGAAACCTTACCCTACAATGATCTGATACCATCCAAACTAAAATATAGAAAAGTCAAGAAGGTGCACACCAAATGTACAGGACTAGCATAAGATACCTACATACAAGCATTGGGTTCTGATATTGATGTACACATTAGCAGAGGTTTTGAACATAGTAGGGATTCAGGGTGTGGGTGGCGTAACTTCAGTGCACACATAGGAAAATTTCCAGAGTAAAAAATACAGAAAATTTAAAGGTGCCTTCTATGAGAAAGTAATGTACTAAGGCAAACATGCCAATGTGAGTGATTGTTAATAGGCAGTGCTTTAGGCATAAGAGTGTGTGTACAGATTTGGCAAATTTTGTGGTAATGAACTTCTATTGACGGCTATACATCGGTAAGATCTCGTTGGTACATCAGTACAGGGTTCTTTGTAATACCGACAGAGATATGATTCTAATTCATAGGATAGATGGCCAATTAGTTAAATAGTCAGGGATACAACATCTAACAGTAATTACACTTTGAGATACTTCATGCTTCAGAGTAAACAACAATTTTGCGTACAGTAAAACCTCTGAGGACATTTTCCTACAGCCATGCTTAAATGTTGAAGGGCCAATATCACTGTACTGCAAACATATCAGTAAAGTTTTTCTTCTTTACCTTCCTTGGGTGGTGAGAATATCAGCAGGTATCTAGAATCTGAGACTTGTTCAATCTGAACTGGAAGAATGGCATTATCCGTCTCCATCTCAGCTCTCAAATCACCTTCAGGGAGAGAAAAAACAAAACAAAAACTATTATATCATGAATAAATATTAGTGGAATAATATGGTACAAGGTGATTAAAACAATTGGTCACATTAATTCAGCTCAAGCCAAGTCAGCTTAAAAAAATTAGAACTTTTGATTCTAACCAACTCACTAACTGACCTTACCTTACTCGACTTAAACCAATTATTAACTGAAGTGAACTTGCCTTTACTCAAGTCAACTCAACTCAGCTTCATGAGTGTAGCAATTCACTGCAAATCAATCAAATTGAAATGAGTTCAACTCCACTTGATTGAAACCAATTGCACTGGACTATCTCTGCAATTGCATTTACATCTAATCCATACTAAGATAGTTGAGCTGAACCAAATTGAACTCATCTTTGCCCAAGTCAGCTCATCTCAAAACCAGTTTACACAATGCAAGTCAGCTCCATGCAACATCACAACTACACTGAATCTGCACTTTTCCAATCAACTGTTCTACAATCCTAACAACTTTTGTAATTGTTATACGGTAAAATAAATACTGTTAATATGTGTACAGTGACTATGGTTACTGATCTGATTCTAACTATTACTGGGATCAACTTGTGCCCATTCTGAGGATGCTCCGTGATAACAGTGTCCCACAGGAGTAAGCAACGAAGTTTAAAGGAATAAGCAGTCGTTTTTTGTTTTTTTTTTACAAAATCATCAAAATCTCATACTGTAATTCTCTTCTTATTTTTCTTTTATAGGTATTTTTCATGATGTTTCTGAACATAAGCTAGTACTCCATAAGAACAGTGCTACACTGCAGAATTAGGCAATTCTTATTCAACAACAAAACTGTCATCACATGATGAAAAAAAGCCATATATCAATTCAGTTTGGGGTGAGTGTATTTTCCCTTTAAGCAAACTCCCCACTTGGGGAGCATGAGGTAGGTGAGGTTTTACTTCCAAATTGCCAACAGGTACAACTAAGATACACACTAAATCTCCATATCTTACATAACTTGGACTCTCCAACTATTATTGACAAAAATGTTGTAACTCCAATCATCTTCCTAAAAAGACGGATGGAATGATATCCTGGTAACTTATATTCTTTTTAAAAGAGATAAAACAACAGAGACAGTGATTTTGACTTCTCTTCAAGTGACTCTGGAAAAGTCAAATACAGTGATGAAGCAGCAGATACTAATTTAAGGGCAAGTTCTACATATTAAGACTACAGACCACTTAAATGACTTTTTGATTGTATTTCCCTTCAATTGTGCAAATTGTCCTTGTCTCATGACTATTCATCACCTCTCCTACAAATATACCACATGCCACCATTCCACACCCCTCCCCCTCCCTCAGAAATATAAGAATGCATTACCTGGTCCTGCCTCCTCTGTATCTACCTCCACTCGGTAAGATTCTTGATCAGAAAGTCCAAGTTTCCATACTCAGTCTTTTGCGGTGGGGAAACCGGCAAACCTGACTTTTCTTGGGTCTGTGATCTTGGCTTGGAATGGAGCACCTGTAAATTGTAATGGGGATAAAATGACCAGAAACGGAGATTTAAATCAACGGAAACAACGAAGAAATGAGTCAGACATTTTACCATATATTTCAGGCTTTGAATATGTTGCTGTATAGTTGACTGAGTTTTTTTTTTTTTCAATATCAATTAACTCACAGCTTGAACAATTCAAAACAATTTCAATCAACAGCAAGTTTATGAGCAGGTTTGTACTAGATGATTAATAAAACTGATAATGCAGTTTTGGTGAAACAAAGGTATGGTGATAAGCAATTTACCTATTCCAAAAAACAAGGGTTTGCTTCATTATGACTTCCTTAAAATGTTCCCCTGGACATGACAGGAATTCTTATGATATTGTAATGGCAATATGGCTATAAGACACAATCTGGCTATAAGACACAATCTGGCTATAAGAAACAATCTGGCTATAAGACACAATCTGGCTATAAGATACAATCTGGCTATAAGACACAATCTTATGTTGCAAATAGCCAATATAATCTATACTCAGGAAGATAACAGAAAATTAAAGGAGAAGAAAAGGAGGTTAAGCCATTTGCACTCACCATAAATAAGTCTGCCACCATACTGGACTTTGATGTTGAAAATACCAACTTCTGTTGGTACATATGTTACTGTGTATGTCTTGTCAGGATTGGGTAAAACGGTCACCTTGGCCATTGAATTTGGACCTGTGTGGGGAAAATCATGGGCAACATCAGTAACAGTGATGAAAACAGTAAATAAATTTCACATATTGAATTCAAGCTACTAAAAATCCTGCTTTTCATACCATACTTAGACAAAAGAAATGTGTGGTGTATCTTCTTACAAACCTAAGGTCCTTTGTAACATCCCACAGTAATTCCATTCGCCCCAGGTAGCAAACAATAACATGGTCACTAAAGACATCATTAAATGCTTAAGTTTTCCTGAGCTGTATTTTGTATCATGAAAAGGGGTATTAGTTGTCATGACCATATGCTAAAATGTGAAATTGCAAAGAGAAAATGGTTCACTTTCACCAACAAGGCTTCAGAGAGAGGACAATGTAAAATAACACATTCATAGCCAACGAAAAAAACTCACAAAAGGTTTGCAAGGTAAAACTTTTCCAAGGTCCTTTCATAAATTAACAGTAGAGCAGACCAGACCAAGGATAATTTCACCAGACTGTCTCAAGCAGAAGAGGCACTTGCCTCCACAGTCTATCATGTACACAGATATGAGGATAAATAGTGTTCCTCCCTACATTGGAGTTTGAAGGTCATTTTGGCTAAAGGGGAAGACTGCAGGGAGTCCATGCTAAGAAGTGTCAATGTGGGTGGTCAAATTGCATGCAAACTTATCACACAGAAGTAAACTCAGATTGTTTCGCTTGATTCTTCATGGTTAAACTGGTTCTGATGCAAAAGATAACATTTTCTGGAAACTTCAACATATGCAGATGTGTGCCTTTTTGCCTATACCAGGAATAAAGATGATATGGAATATTGAACAATTAACATCCAACTTTGTACTTGAAAGACAAAATCTGCTTTTATTACACGAACCCACAGGGATAATCCTTTAACATCATCTTTGGAACATTTTGCCTTTAGCTCTTCATTCCTCAGAGTCACTTGACATTTTTAAGAAAAGATTGAAAACTCATCTCATGCATACCGCTTCTTAGCTCTAATATTATGTTGAGCATGTTTCCTTACTTCTTACCTTTGTTTTTTCTTTCCTTCTTAATTTGTTAAGCGGAATGAGCACTTCTGTGGATTTCGCGCATTGTACCTTATTTTATTACTATTGTTATCTTCTCCCTCCACCCAAGACATTAATTTCCATGCAGTAACAAAAACAAATGATTCCGCATGGATATTAAGAATTACCTTCAGCACTGACTTTCATCTCTGCAGGTCCTGCTTTGGTGGGATCCACGATGAAGGTAGCTGGACTATCCTCCCTCCCTCTTCGTAAGCCATCCCCTGAGGCTGTCACCCTGTTCGGGTCAAACACCCTCAGCTTGGCTGGTTCATCTGCACGAATGAAGGATGACAAAAACCAAAAAAATAAAAATAAAATCACTGATTAAAGCAAAGAATAGATCTCGAGGGGAACTTCACAAATGTCGAGAATGACAATCATAAAATTAATATGACACACATACACACATTAATGCTTTTGTGGCTTGAAATTGAATCTTTTAAAGGGAAATAGTGCGTTTGTTTTAGAGAAGACATCCATACTTTTGAAACCAATGTTTGTGGATGCAGAATGATAGATTATTCAATATAAGGAAGGACAGTAGCCTTCTTTTCAAGAAATAAGCTCCTCACAGATAGAAATTCAGTTATTTGTTGCTCAGCACTAATTTGTTCTCCCAAACTTTTCAAAATTCAAATGATGCATCTTTCGTTACTCATCACATGCATAATGTTTTCAGGAGATAAGCTTTGGTAGATGTTTATTGATGAGACTGAATGGTTTAACAATGATTACCGCTATTTTCTTTAGTATGTCATGTTGGGGTATTCCAAACGCCCTATTTCCCTTTAAAGCATGAGAGGTAACAGCAGTCCAAAGGTAAGACCAAATATGTTATGTTGAGAGGAAGAAATGAAAAACAGCTATGTTAACATCACTAGCTAAACACTTTCAGTTTCTGTGAAAACTGTGTAACAGTGCTCATCAACAGCATACAGAAATGATGAGTTGAAATATTCTGTGACAAAAATTCAGTGTTTTATGCCTACCATTATCTTACAAGACAAACATACATTCTAATTTGTGAGCAGTTCTAGAAGTTAATGAACATCCAGGTTGTCCATATGGTTAATTACCTTACTTCACAAATTCTTTTGCCAAATAAAAACCTATGACTCATAAACTAAACCCATCTGCAATATGAAATTCAGGAAGCAGAGCTTGAGTTGAACAGTGTTGTCAGTTAGTACCTGTGCCACACAGCTTGGCCTATTGTATGAATGGTTATGCTCAGGTCATCATAGGGCTTCCTTGTACATGCGTAATATACACAACCTTACAAAATGCTAAATTGTGTGCATAAATTGTGGAGACTGGCCTAGCATTACAGTTTTCACTCAACAGTAATGGCTTGCTGTTATTGGTATCATTATGGCTTGTCGTTCTTTATATAAAACATTATTGGCTAAATTGCACTAGGGGTTTAAGACCAGTGTGACAATTGTCGATCTTGCAGGCAGAAGTGCCCCTGCAAAGTCACTTTTGCCCGATCACTGTGATGCACATCATTACATAAACACGTTACAAATTTTCGCATGCCTTCTAAAAATAAGCACATTCCAATAAACTACCTGCACAAACATGACCAAGTACAACAATAAGAAACCTTCTAAGGAGAGACCTACTAGTATCAGTTTTACGTAAGTATCGACAAACCCAAGCTTTTCAAAATATCATCCATTACAAAATGTCCATTGGAAGCTTCCAACAGAACCCGGCAATACCAAACAATCAGAAACACCAGTTTCACAGGCTACAGTGTCTAACCATTGTTCAGTTTTTCATCTGCAGTAAAGATTTTCCATTCTGAACGTGTACGTTCATTGAGATGGAAGGTGAGGCTCAAATTAGGAGTGAATAATTCACAGATGGAGCTATATCTCATACCATTCTTATTGATTCAGCTGCTAGAGAATTAATAAGTCACAAATCATAAGGATTGCAACCGGCTGTGAAAGTCAAAGCCATGTGTTTGACAGGAACATATCATCAAAACGGCCTGTCAATTCGTCAAAGAATGAATGGTTCAAGTTCGTGTATGAAACAGGTGAGTCGAGAGTACTGAACTGCCTTTTTTAACATAAGAAGTATTGCATCTGCCACTTTTCAGTAAATTGTATTTTACATTTCTCTGCAGCAAATGCAGCTATTGATCATGTTGATGTTGCTATGGTGTTCATCCGTCAAATCCTAATTTCACACCATTTGAAGTAATCTAAATTCCATACTTCAAGAAAGAGTTACAACAATCAGATATGACTAAAAACAACAGGCTCTTTAACTGGATCATACAAAACATTACCCATAAACACTGCAGTATAGTGATCATGATTGGAAAAAGTTGAGAAGCTGAGAAGGCTCCTTCCAGGGGAAATTATTTGCATTTGCAAGGGAAGTTAGAGTATATGCGGAGATGTTTCGACACTTGAAGAAATTAACCCTTCTTTCATACAAAAGTATTGTAATAATTGTCTAAAATATAGATTCCCTTCCCAATAAATAAACATTTCCAGCTCTGATAATGACCCATTGGAGAGTAAAACCAATGGCTATAAGCAACTCTGTGCTTACACACAAAGAAAAGTAAAGCCCAACATGATCAAACATGCATGTCTGGTGGTTGGATTCGAGCACCTTACAGATTTACTTGTAAGACATTTTTAAGATCTACATAGAGTCTGCATACCTGTAACAGGACTTCTGTCCCAAAGAATGTTAACAAAGTAATCTCCGACAGCATCAGCTATGGTGAAGATAGTGAACATGCTACCATCCTGTTCTAACCTGACGGGGAGCTCGTGGAGACCGTTGGAGATGGTGACCATCAGCTCTCCCTTGCCGGCTTCAGAAACATCCACTGCAAGATGCATTAAATTCACAAAACAGATCAGAGAAAAGTAAATCAAAATAGAAGGATACTTATAATTCATTAGTTTGCAAGTGACTGCAAAGTTTTGCTCTTTTTTCACTATTCATTATGATGAGTTCTAAGCAGTCAATATTTTATTGTAATGGGACACAATGGTTGCCATGGACACCTCTGATAGAACTGAACAGAGGTGATATGAGAAACTTTCAGTTTATTTGGTAGTCAAAAGAAATTTAACAAATCTTGGTTTCGGGTGACTAGCATTGCTTCATAGAAAAAAAAAACACATTTTACAAACAAAGACGATACAATTATATTTATCAAACTGAAAGAGAGTTCAATCGTACTCTTGTGCGTGCTTCACTACGAGCAACCTCTTGGATGCAACTACACACTCTATTCCATTTGGGATCACAATACCATATGATGTTGTAAACTACTCAACATCAATCTTTGATGACTCCTTCGTTCCACTTTCTTGCTATTACCGTCGATGAACCTCTGAAAACTCCCCAAAAATCATGCTACAATTGATTTGCTAAGAACATTGAAAGAATATTCTATAGATAGTCTCACTTTCCGCTTTTTAGCCACTCTAGGCCACATTCAACAGAGTAAATGGCTAAATTAGATACAACATACATTCATTGTAACAGACAAAATGTATGAAAGTATCAAACAAGGTGGACCACATTTAAATTCTAAAATATCGAAGGGCAAGTGAGGCTGACAATCAGCTTGTGGCATATCTCACATACAACTATCTCACCCGCTGAACTATGAACTATTGGCAGGCTTTATCCAAGGCCACATTTAACAAGTAAATGACTAAATTAGATATCACTTAGGGACAAAGACAATGAGTGTAAAAATATCAGAAGAGGTGACCAAATTTCAGGTTCTAACATATCTTATGGCGAGTGAGGATTAACAACCAGCTTGTGGCATATCTTACATACAACTATTATGGATCAAATGCCATTTTACATATTGACATACATGCGGTGGAGGTTCTGACTGTACACATGTCAGTTGAAAATGTTTAAAAAATAATGCTTATCTGCACCAGAGCAAACTCAAATGAAACAGCCAGCTTTGGTAGACACCGTTCATGATCACTGCATATTCACCAACGTTCGTCAATATTCATGAGTTTGATTCTCTCTATTCTAGACTCTAGCATCTTTGTATCATAAAACTATGTTGACATATGAAGAGATAACCATCTCATGACAGCAACATATTATAAAGCTCAAGAGCATGTTGACACCAGATAAACCTGGTTACGAAAATCCAGTCGTTCAGTTGCCTCAGCTGTGCAAAGTCAAACCAGGCTAACCTGCATCGTGAATCTGCCTTACGTTTACCGAAACTGTTTTGCTTTTCATTAATGATCTTACAGTAAATGTAATTCAGATGCTATATTTATCACATAAACCTACTGCAAATCATGTTACCACAAAACCTTTGTTGGCACGTACTTCAATTCTGCATGCCTCAGGTGTTGTCACCGGTAACATGCTTGTGAGAAGTGCAAGGGTAAATTATGAAAGCAAAGCCTGCATGTCAAGGTTCAGTTATATAATATTCAAATATCACTGACAAACAATGCTTTTTGGTGATTTTAGCTCTAATGCCAAGCATCAGCGAAAAAGGACTGCCTTTAATTTTTGACACCAACCTATAGCAGGCATGACTCCTAATGAGTCCACAGGGAATGTCATGTATAGAAGAGTGAAGTGTTATTTCTCAACCGTAAGACTGGCAGAAGAATAGATCTAAAATTGTCTGGCACTCATCCCTTTAAGGAGATCAACTCTTTCTAAGGCCAGATACTTGTTTATGTTTAAAAATGGATATTAGAACCTTTCTGGTACTCTTTTTGTTCTGGTGAATCCGTTGTGACGTATTGTTTATGTACGTACTGGAAAAAACTGTCATTGTCAATGTCATCCATCTCTTGTTCACTAAAACCCCTTCATAGACTTGAATATCTTACTATCTATGTAAAAATCCTGTTGGGAATTCTTGTGCTTGTACACGTACGTGACATTAACTTTCATAGATAGCCCTACTTAACAAATCTGCAACGTATTGTCACAGTATTTATGTTTGCACTGGTTGCTGATTAAGCAATACATTTCTAACAAAATCATTAAAGCTACACGTTGTACTTTACTTTTCTATCTGAAATGACGTACACATGATCTAACATCTGTAGGTTTCCTTTGGTGTACTTGCTGACTTAAAACTAGAGCCTATATTCATATATCTTTTATTTCTGAATGCCACAGGTGTCCACTCTTCTCTTTGTAACCAGCACCAGGTTATACATCTGTACCCAATGGGCAGTATCAGGTTTCTATAGCATACATGGGTGGTAGAGAAAAAAATCACTTGTCACAACCAGACGATAGGAAACCAAAGCATGTATAAAGCTGACCTTGAAACTGCAATTCCTCTCCCACGACTGCAGTCGTTATCTTCCCAACTTTGACGTTCTCTGGGAAGGAGGACTGATCAGGCATCACCATGATTCTGATTGGGCAACCCTCGATCAAATCACCTCGACATCGGACACTGATCTAAAGGTGCAGACGGTACACAGAGTTCAGGTCAAACTGAATTCAGCTAATAAATATGACAGAAGAATTATGCAACATTGACTTCATTGTTTTTTCTTTCAAACATAATTGGCTTTACTAATGCTCACTGAGATGAACATCATTTTAAATCACATATTGAATGGATGCATGAAAACTCCATGAACACGGCAGATATGGTAACTAAAACATGGCAAAAAATGAAGTGATCATGAGGTTAATTCCAATGCCATTAGAGGAGGTGAGAAAGAAAAAGGGAGGGAGAGGAGGAAAGGGTGGTGAGGAGGAAGACAGACAGATGAGGCAGAACAGGAAGAATTTAACACTTGCATGAATGCATGCACAGAATAACATTAGCGACATGATGTACAAAGTGTTTCTTCACGGCTGACCATAACAGCATTCGATCAATATGGACAAGAGGTATGGATATCATTCTTTCACAATCAAACTAACCGTATGAATGCCTTCTTGCAGAGGCAGCACTGATGCCTCGACCTCATCGCTGCTGATCTTCTTCAGAGTGATGGGCACAGAATCTCCCGGGGAATCCACCTGAGCAGATATGTCAGTCGTGATGGCCCTGTCGTTGACTAATTTGACTTTCACGGTGATCTGAGATGGCAGAAGGAGATGCAAAGAGAATTTCTTTAATTTGTGATTAACATACGGTATGCACTCATTCTAAGTTGACTACATTTACGGTTATCTCGTCTGATAACACTGTAGATGTATATTTGCTTATGATGTGAACTTGGTTTCGTCCAATTGTTACATTCTCATCAGTTCCATGTAAATCTTCTCCCTTTTATCCTAGTTCCCATTTGAGAAAACATTGAACAGTGGACCTTTCTCTGCCAGTGCAATCAACTTCATCTTGTGATCGTTGGCTCCCATAACCTGATCCTGTGGTCTGGTTCTCCTTAAGGATGGATCGCCTTGAACAAGTGACAGTTACAATTTCTGACAATTCTACAAGTGCAGTGTTAACACAACAAGACTATAGATTTTCTTCCTAAGTGACCTTGAGAAGCACAAGTAATTAAATCTCAATCAGCCACTACATCAATATTCAACCAAAATGCTTAGCCAGTAGTGCACATGTCAGAGCAGGCAGTTCATTAGGAGGAACCCTTGGATGTGGGATTAATTTTGGATCTATCTTGCATGTATCCCAAATGTGGTAAAAAAAGAAATCCAACTACGTCAATGGTAGTATATAAATCTGTTTGAATGAAGGACCATCAAGATAACTTTCAGTTATTACAGTATCTATGCATACAGTCACTGCTGACCCACTAACATAGTCTGTACTGTAAATCTATGCTTCAGTGCTCAGCAAACAATGTGTAGCCAATATACTTTTAAACAAGCATTACCTAAGTGCAGTATGGTGCGGCAACTGATAGATGTAGGGAAAAATGTCCATTTTAGCCATCTGGTAGCGAGACTTTGAAATCAATATTCAAAAGGTACTGAACATCAAGGTAGATAGACTTCCACTTTGGTCACAAGTGCTCCTGTATGGCTCATTTTATGTATCTGTTTTGTGTGAGTAGCTGCCTACTAGAGCCTAGTTTTGATTTGTTCTAATTAATATTGGATATGGGTAACTGTATCATTCAAAATATATAAAGAAAAATGTCCAACTACAATTCACGTGCAACTGGTTGGGAGCAACATCATTATTGTACAATGAGCTAGAGTACATAGAAATATTGTGCAATATATATACTCACAATGATGCATTCAGTGTGAAAACTATGTGCATACTGTAAGATTAGTATGCCATATCATTCATGATCAAAAGGTTGGCTTTAAAAACTATCCTAGTTTCAATCTATGTCGATATGTCGAAAAGGCAATGAATCATCAATCTATGACCTACACTGCATGTAGGGAAATGTTACCAACATGGCAACACTTATACATGGAGGATGGGAGCCGGCACATCATGAAGATAGGTAAATGTAAACGTGAATATATAAAGTGAATATGTACAACACAACAGATGAACCGAAAAGGCAAACTGTATGTATTCACTTCAATACAAGTTCAACAAGGTAACCAAAACTATTTTAGGAGGGCAGTTATCTTGAGAATAAGTCAATGAACATTTTTTTTTTCCAGGGAAGTGCCAAACGGAGAACCTACAGTATGTCTCAGAAGCAGTTATGTCTCAAAACTTAACTATTTAAGAAATTCCAACACAACTAACGCCATTTTGTAGAATATCACTTTTCAAAAATTCTTTTAATTAGTGAGCTGTTTTTAAAGGAAAATAGAGTATTTTCAATGCACCAACATGGCATACAAAGAGAATAGCTATAATCATGTGATAAATCATTTGGGCCCAGCAACAAACATCTACAAAGGAATTATCTCCTCAAAGCATTACTGAGATGAGTTACTGGAAGATACTACTGTATGTTTGAATATTGACAGTTTGGGTGAACAAATTAGTATTGAACAACAAATAACTGCATGTGAGACATCAATTTCAGGAAAGGGCCACAGACCAATCTTATTTTGAATAATCTACCATCTACCATTTTAACATAAAACAAACACCCTACTACCCTTTCTGTTTTTAATCAATAGTCGCAGCTTGCAGTGGTAACCTTATAACAAATTTTATGGTGCATTCTTGTTACTCTGATGTTTTTGATTTTATTAATTCTTCAATCAACATGTCCAAAGCTTTTGTTCTTTGGATGATATGTTTTATAACATTTATATCATTTTTGCACAATTTAAACAATTACACAGACAATCAGACATCAAATGCCTGGGCCTTTCTTGAGATTCATATCATGACAGAGGATACATTTAGTTGTCACACCCATAGGCAAAAAGAAAAAGTGTAACCAAGAAAGGGAAGGCTTTTTGGTTGTTTTAAGCATATAAGCAATTCATTATGCTAGAAATATGTGAATCCCATGGAGAACTATACTAATGCTACAGAATTTGTATTAGTTTTGAAATTATTCTTGTACAGCTACCACCTAATTCTGTTACATGTAATTTTATCTAAACATGGCTCCAATGTTTCCACATATATAGCTATATAAAAGATGGCATTTACAGTATATATACCCTATAGTCAGACTCACCGGTACATTGACCTGGCCTTGGTACATAACCAGCCCTTTTGTGTTCTGAAACACTTCTTCACTGCGTTCTGCACCAATGATGTCACTTTGAGATAGCTGAGCACATTTTCCCCATTCGATCTTCACCGGTTTGGGAGGCTCCCGCTTCGCACCTTTGGCCTTGTGAAAGCTGGCCGCATACGACATCACATTTAGCTCATTGACATCAGGTTGGGACAGGTCGGTCGCAGACAGGGTAGAGGCGACACCCAACTCCTTGCCAGCACTTATCCCTGAAGATGTAAGAAAATCCAGACCTGAAACATTATCTATTAACCATCAACTATAACATTAACCATCATTACACTTTGTATGAACCACAATTAATTTCGGCAGCCAAAGAGGACTCCAAAATATTCAAAAGAATTAGCTTTAGGATGAAGTGAGTACATGATGTGTCATGTGGTGTTGATCATACGAGACAACAAATTAGTGCAGCATTTCCATCTTTAATCTCTTCTACTAGATTAATAAATATTGGATGTGAAGACAATTCCACATTTCAAACCATATTTTCAACAGAAAACTTTGTTAGTAGCAAGCAAAAAAAAAGTTTGACAATGACATGTGCATTTAGTGTAACATCATCTCAATGTATATTAATTATCTTCAGGCCATTTCTTCGTAACCGTTCTTTCTGTTTTATCTCATCCACATTTCACCCCCAAGCTGATCTGTCACTCTTTCCCTGGAGAACTCTCATTTTCCAAGCTCATTACAAATCTGTTCTTGTTTTAAAGCACATAGATTAGCTGCATGCACTTTCTCTGGTAAAAAAAAAGACTTCCACAAAAATGAAATCAAGGGCAATCGTCACTTACAAACACTTAATGTTAATCAACCTGTGCTACAGTGCAGTACAGATAGTATTAGTAAAAGAAACAAAGGCATGGTATGTACATGTCCATACATACAGTCCAGTATAAATGAGAAATATCCCATGAAGTGCTACAACCACAAAAATAGATTGGCCAGTACTGATACTTCAGAGAGTACTAAAATTTACATTTCTATGGCTTTGTATGTAAATGTTAGTCTAAATGGAATTAGTGATGAAAATTGATAACATGTAGCATCTGCTGAAGGTACTGTACGTATGTATGTCACAAACTACATGAACTATGGGGATGAGCAACTCCTGTAAGTAGTCTTCTCTGATCCAATGGCCCATTTGACATCAACCTCTTAAACATGGAACTACATTTATGATATAGTGAAGACCTGATTAAGCATCCAGCTATATACAGGTTACCATCTAGTGTGGCCTGAATACAGTAACATGTATTCTTCATGCATATGTGCTTGTACCACTTCACTCAAATTGAGCACTGAGTTTAAATTTTATCACAGAAATGTTGAGTGGGTAAACAGCAGGAACTAAACAAGAATCAAAGAACTTTTATAAGGTTTAATATAAAATGTTTCCCTGCCACTACATTTATGGGATAAAGTTAAAAGTACAGTATTACTGGTAGTCAGGTTGACAGATACCTAATGGTTAGCAAACTGTTACTGGTTTTAAAAGGTCCTGCATGCATGCATGCATGCAAGCAAGCACACAGAATTCAAGCATTAATCACAACCAAACCAAACCAGTTCCAAACTCAACCAAACCAACCCAACTCAAACCAACCCAAACCAACCAACTCAAACCAAACCAACCTAATCCAACTCAAACCAAACCAACCTAATCCAACTCAAACCAACCCAAACCAACCTAACTCAAACCAAACCAACCTAATCCAACTCAAACCAAACCAACCCAATCCAACTCCAACCAAACTAACCCAAACCGACTCAAACCAAACCAACCCAACCAACCATTAAAAACCAAGAGCAATTAGAATTTTGTTCTATTGCCCTATCTTTAATAATGTGTCATGTCACTTGGTTCCCTTATTGCACAGCTAAAAACCTAGAATTTACGAGCTACTTATGTAACACTCCTGTGTAATAATTACTAAAATAAAACAGTTACTGACTGTAACTCTACATGCCAATTAGCACCCATTAAAATCCATACGGGATGACCCACAATCACACACACAATTGTATTTGTCTACTGACCTCAAAAAGAACCCTGTATCTTTGCACCTATAGTGGTACGAATTAGGGTTATTCTTTGGTGACATGTTATTATAGTGGTAATTGTTTTGTGACATGTTATGTTCAGAGGTTTGAAAAAGTTGCCTGGTGAATGCAGCTAATTCTCTTCATGTTTCTATGTTCAGGGCAGAAGTATGCAGTTTCCTGGTGAATGTGGCTTCTCTTCATGTTTTATGTTCAGGGGACTGAACAAAACATGAAACTGCAACTAGCTGCAACTCTTCATGTTTGGATTAGGGGCTGGATAACAAAGTCTGATGGAACTTTGCAGGTGGATGTGAAATTTCTATGGCATGAAAAAATATCTACCCATGTTTTGGAAAATTTTCATTGACAGAGCTGGCTTTATATATCATGAAAGAAATGCAGCATGCATGTCTAGCTACGCAAAAGTGGCAAGGCTTTGTTACTAGTTTCACTGTGTTCTGACAATTGGCAGTATTGCATGTAACAACACAGTATACATGTGTTAAGACCCAAACATAGTCTCATTGTGCAAGATGATGTTTACGAATTTCAACAATTCTAGTGCAGTGCAAGTCGCTGCTACACATACAATATGTACCTATTACATGTCATTAAGTGTGCCATATTGTGAATATCGAACAGACCTAGAAAAGTTGAGATATAATCTAATAGCCAAAGCAAACTGAAATGTCAAAAGAACATGTTTACATAAAACATACATTATAGTTTGGCCCATGCTGATATGACCCACATATGGACTGCATGTTTATGCCAACTGGTGTTCTATCTATGGAAGTCCCAACCCTGAACTCAAACAATTACTCAAGCAACTGTCATTAAACCATGATAACAACTAGGCCGACTTGTCATGCACTTTGTAACTTTGTGATATGGCTCCTCAATTAACTTGTATACTGCCACCAGCTTATGGAGGATTCGCATACAAATTAACTATATCTGTCAGCATTGAACAAGTTGAATAAACTTGCAGGTTGGTCCATAATCTTCCCCTTCCACTGATGATGATACTGCATTTGACAATGCAATTTGTGCTATCTGCACTGAAGTGTATTTGCAGGTCAGTGTAGCCAAGCATGCAGAAAGACCAAATTCCTATAAAAATCACTTTGCTGTGGTTGTGAAGTTCCAGTTTTTTTCATTTGTTCAGAATGTGTCACCCTATTACAGTGGGACAGTTAAATGATCAGTAAATTCCAATAAGGGTTTCAGTGCATTATCATAGTAGACTATGCATTTAAGCCTATTTACCCAGTGCAAGTACAATAACTTCAGCTTGGTATTAAAGAGGATTGCTTTAACTCTCACAGCTGAACAGTCATAATGCACTTGAAGAATAGCTGCTATAAAACTTATGAAGCTCTATTGAGTATATAGACTGTAAGATAGTGGTAATTTGTCCCATGCTAAACATCTTTGCTTTAGTCCATCGCAGCTTTGCTGTGCATGCACTGCATGTAAACAGGATACAAATGATCAGCACTTTGAACCATAACTACACACATTCCCAGTTAATCTTACAAGTTTTGGACTCAAAATTTTCTGTCCCAGATAGGATATTAAGATATGTTTCACAGCAGAAAGGATATAATATGCCACTACCATGGCACACAACTTTGTGGTGAGAAAATAGCATGAACTACAGCAAGCCTGTACTGTTAAAAGTTCTAGCACAGTATATACACTGTAGCTACCACCACATGACATCTATAAACTGTTATGTGGGCAAATCAAGTGAAAATAGTTGCCTCAACATGGCTATTAATTGTACTACCATAGAAACACTGATCTGAAAACCATCTGAAGGACTCCATAGGTCTGTCATGTGACACCATTACCTTTCAGTTAATGGCATATTGGTCATAACTGGCCATGCATGCACAGTTCAGGAGTGTGCTTGAAACATGTGAGAAGTTACAGTACCATTGTTGCAAAGTGGATGCCTGGCCATCGAAAAAGAAATTTACATGCAGGGTGGCAACTTTGTTAAAGCACCTCTATGGGTATATACTGCACAATCCCTGGCAGGTACAGATGAGTACAGTTTAGTGTGTTTGCATAAAGTTGACAGACTACAAATTTTCATGCAAATTTCCTTCAACTCATTCACTCATAGGCCTCCATAGGAGATGAAGAGGTTGCTCTGAAGAATCCTTGAAAAGCATCCCAATTCCATCATCATTACATGTATCAGACTCTACATGTTATGACGGAACTATAATACTGCACATGCTACAGGTATGTTGTCAGAGAACTCTGTAAACCGATATATATACTGTACAACTGGTGCTAGAGAAAAGTTTCTACCAAAATGATACATGAAGCTGCTTTAGTGCCATATATGTAATAACAGAAAATAAATTCATCTCTTTGTAATAATGTATAATCACATATTACACATAGATCTAGTACTGTGCATACAAAAGACAATTTCTCACAAAAACTTCTATGATAGGTGTGACACATATAATCATTCTCACCACAATCTCCTCAAGTATAAACTGATGCAACCAGCAACACAGTAATCGACATGCAGATGTGATGTGATCCCACTTTGTCAACAATGGCCATCTTGCGCTTCTATAGTGATACCATACAGACAACATTTGACCAATTATAGCTGTGTTTGCTTTCTACTGTAGCTGTATGTACAGTAGCAATGTCATTATAATTTACAATAGCTACTGATTGATTACTATTAAACTGATGTTGTGTTTAATTTAACAAGAACATCTTTTTTGGTTTCAATGTATCTGCTTTTTCAATCAGATTCATCCAAACCTGAAACAGTTGGGGATGTCTTCCTAATGTGAGCGAAAATTGTCCTTAAGAAAAATACCAAAACAAAGAGACTTAAATGTCCACAGCTGAAAGAAGTGATTCTACCAGGAATGCCAATGCAGACGGGTACCCATATGCACTAGAGACCGACATTTCACAGAAATCGTCCAGTGTGGACTTCAGTAAATCTTCATCACATTTGAAGCATGATTTTAACCTTTAGAGGATACAGCATATACAATACATGGAATACAAACAGCATGCTGGCCACTTAAAAGCATCAGTTGACACTACTGTAGTCTCAGGTACATAAAGACAGATATATGTTAAAGAGGCACATTGAAATGTTCTGTGAAATTCACTAAATTTTCCTAAACCTGCCAAGTTTCTTTTTCATACTAATGACAAATGGTAAAACTAAAAGATCTATGCAATGATATGTCACATACAAAGAACCATTCACAAGTGAGTAATGAAGGATTCAATTTGATTATTGAAAATTTGGGCCATGACACATTTTCACATTAGTACTCATCCATATGGAGAGGGGCCAGTATGAGCCAGGGTCAAAACTTCCAACATTTTGACAGTGTTCTTAACTACTGGTTGTGAACCTTGACTGGTATTTTCATGGATTTGTGCCCTTCAAAATCCTCAGGAAATTATGGAAATCAACTCAATGTGCCCCTTTAAATGAAGCACTCAATGTTCAAAAGAACGGTTAGGACTGATCAATGAAGACCTCATTAGTATGCACATATTAATTAGTCTGCATTGCAGTCGCAATTGGCATCACCTTTGTTAGTGTGCATCAAACCACATTCCATGAACCGTGCATGTATTCCAAACGTGAAACACACGTACGTACATGGGAGACAAGTGTCCGTGCAACCTATTTCGACTGGCAGTTGTTGGTGAGTTAGTATACCCTGAATAGCCCATAAGTTAGTGTCAGTTGCCATCAATGAGTAATTTGACCTACCACGACGGTGGTGACGTCTGCTGCGTGACCTGCTGGAGCGCTTGGTCATGGTATCCAGGTTTGTCATGCTGTGGTACTGTCTTCCCTCAGCGAGAGAACGATGAAACTTCTCAGGAGGGTTAAAAGGCTGTTCCTTCCGCAGAGAGTAGTACCCCATGTCCCGATCCTGAGACGCTGCTCTCGTCTTCATTCCTCTGTCCTCTCTCATCCTTGTCCTTGCGTCTCTTTCCGTCGAATAGTCTTGAAAGCTTCTTTCATCTCTACTATCTAGCTGATACATGGACTTGGAGGACATATCATAGCTGTCCTCATTTCTAACGTGTTTTCTTCGAGAGATTATCCCACTTATGTCTTCCCGTAGGTCATCCAGGTTTGCTTCCTTTGATAGCAGAGGGCCATACTGATGATTCCTGAACCATCCTGTGTGTTTCTTGTTATCATCTACACTGTGAATACCTGTATCACTGGTGTTGTGGGAGGACCCGCCGTTAACAGTCGGAGAGGAGCGGCCATCTTGGGAAAACTTGGATGAGCTCTTTAGGTGATCTCTATCCATGCTGCTAAATGCACTGTACGATTTACTACCTCCGAAATCCTTCAGTTTCCGCGAGGTCTCTGAGCCGGTGGCATTGTAGCCGTATCCAAATCCATCGGAGAAAATGTCACTTTTACCTCCTTTGTAGCTGTGTCTGGTGTTACTACTGATAGTGTGAAATTTATCCCTTTCAGAGCCAAACCGATTGTCTGAACCATACCGAGATGAACCGTTCAAGGTATCAGAGGAAGACTGATCGTAGTGATGGTCTAAAGATCCATCATCAAAATTGTCAGACATGTTACTAAATCGATGATTAAGGTTGTCTTCATCTTCAGGGTGGTATGACCGTTGACGTCCTCCTCCATTGTAGCTGTTACGAGATGAGAATTCCTCCCTGTAGTGACTGCTATATCCGCTGCCTCTGTGAGAACCGTTCCGGGTGACGGTCGGGACGCGCGAGTGGATCGATGGCGAGTTATCGTACAAGCTGCTGCTGGTGGTGGTACGCTCATACGACGACTGGCGATCTACTGAAGGCATGCTATCCCTACTTAGGGAGGAAGCGCGACGAACAACACCGGTGGAATACCCATCCCTTGGAGGGGGCGGGGAGAAGTCGCTCATTCGAGATGACGCACGATCACTGTAATGGGATGAGACATGGTCACTGTACCGTGACATTTGGTCACTTTGATTTGAGGATGCCCGTGTGCTGTAACGAGATGCCACCTGTTCGCTCAGCCTCGAAGAAGGCCTGTCATTGCTAATGTGCATAGACGATACACTAGAGGGCAAGTATGAATATCCATATTTATTATGTCTTGTTGGAAGGGAGTGAAATGAGCTACTTTTGTCAAGACCCCTGGTAGGCCTTGAGCCATTGTACATGTCTTCTGCATGACCTTTGCGATAATAGTCAGAGTGATAGCCCTCAAAATCCATTGTCAAACTAGCCACGTGGTGTAACTTTCACCCACCACAGAAAATATACAAATTGTGAATATGGATGATGATGATGATGCTGAATTTGGGGTGATGTCAAGGCTTTATAATGAGTTACATCTGGAAAAAGAAGTGATGTGTGAAGAAAAGTAAAGAGTTGCATGTCATGTCATGTGCATAATAACATTTTTCATTAAAAGTATTTATGTCAGATCTGCATTTAAAAGAACTTGACATTTTACTGACAAGCTGTTGATGTTAAAATTGTTACATGCATCTGTCATAGTGATGGATTACTGTATGACATAATTCACATTAGCTGATACAAAAGATATGGTAAACCTCTTCCTTTGCGATTTAATAAAAGGGATGATAATACTGTATGGTTATCAATTTTGATCTCCAAGTTATCTAGACCAGGTCTACAAAGAGATGGGGACAATAAAAATGAAGCTCATATGCTGGATAGTATAACACACCAAAAAAGTTTCACTATTGAATAGCACTAAATTTTGACAGCGAATTTTCCAGAGTACAGAGACTGCTGTCCTAATATGACTATGATCATTCCAGCAATTCTCTTTCACGTGTGGATGCTTAACTGTTTATTCCAAGCAGCATTCCTATACTTCTTTTCACAGAGTAAAAATCTGTCATCTACACTTCTCCTATGGATAGTTTATGGTCCAGAAGTGAATTTTGATGGTAATCTTATGTTTTGCTGTAAAAAATCACACACAAGGGGAAACTGCAGCTGGAATTCATAAAGACAAAGTTAATAGTATGACTGACGTACTGTATACTGAATGATTGCCAAGATATCATATTCAGTGTTATCAGGATCACACATGTATCTAATTGTGAAAATGGTGAATTTTCTGCTTAGATGTTGATACAAATATATGCTACTTGTATCTGCAATGTTGTAAAACTTTTACTCAAAACATAAGCACACAATATGCATTCTACTGGAAAAAATACGGAACGTATCCATATCCTCTGATGGTCAATTTATAGCATCTACCTGTCTGAAGCTATGGTGGCAAATACTGTAGATCTGTCACCAGGCACATACTGAGAAATGTCTTAGCCAGGAGAGCTCCTAATTTACAGGGGACCAACTGTGACCAAAGGAACATCCGTGATCAAAAAACCATGTTAGGGCCCCTTGCAAGTTCCAGGAAAAGAGTCCCTGGAGTGGGCCTACAGCGCAAGGTCCCTGGAAGACTAGCAACTTTAGGCATTTAAAATGGCCTCTGTGAGGCTATGTTTCCACCCTTCAATGCAAAAATCCCACATTCAACTCTAAGCACAGTGAGCTACTTGCATCTATACAGGTACAGTACGGGCCTGACAGGAGTTTAACTTACAGTATGGGTAAACTTTGGACTGACTGACTGACTTTCTTCCCCTGAGAAGATAGCAGAAGTCAATGCCAAGTTATCAACTCAGTGAATAGGTACATTATTCAGATGGTGTCAAAAGAAAACACTGAAGATACAACCCACAGATTCCCATGATGCAAATTACTACAATGGAGGGTGAAATATTGAGGTAATACAACAACAAAGGGGATTGAGAGCTCCTTCTGATCCTTCTTTCTTAATGCAGAGTGCAATAACCTCAATAGAGCAAATCAATAGGCCTAAACCATCCTATACCTAGCCCGACAAACTCTCAAGTAGTACCAGATGGTGCATAAATGAATGCACGTCAATACAGACATACACAGTAATGTAAGTTTTTTACATCAAACTTGCATTATTGGAACAGGCTCACAGTACACACAGTAAAGGACCGTCCATCAAAGACTTAATAAGCAAAAACAATAATTGAGCAGGTCATGAGTTTGCCCCAATTTCTTCATTTTTGAGAGTAAGCCATGCTTGTAATGTGCATCAGACAAGTAAATCTAAATTGTTCTAAATTATACAGTGTACATACATTGATATCAGTAGAATATGCCTTACATTAAATATGCACAATGCAAACATACCTTAGACAAGATTCTAGATGACAGACATAAAACTATAGACCAGGTTAGTGTAATCACATGTAATTCTCTGTTTGCACAAAACATAGTTAATAATATCTAGATCAACGATGGTATGGGTTTGAGCCCCATGCAGCCACTCCCAAGAGCATGCAATGTGCATGTGCTTTACACTTTCAAAAAGTGCATGGAATCATGGATAATGTTTGACTGATGGTTTTAAACTGTCACATACTCAAAATTATGCATATAGTATATACTTTTGCAAATATGATGCAAAACAGATGAACCGGCATGCCCTTCCACCAGTCATCGCTCAAATATGTATAGTGGTCTTCACAAATTCTTCAGATAGCTATGCACTAAACACAAAAGAAACACTCCCACGGATCTATAGGAACCAGTCAAAAGACAGCCAAGCTGTATTAGAACCTACAGTATGTACATATACAGTGCAGTGAGGGGTGGTTCATCATGGAAAAATAAGATAAAGTCAATCTACATTTTCACTGACCTGAATGTTGCATAAATTCATTGCAAGGCAAAGCTACTGTACATATTGTTTGCAGTTACTTCTACCAGAAGATAACAACTACAGAAGACCAGGCAGGAAAAAATGTAATTGATCTTTGGAAAATCAGAGACAGTTGTTTTGATTCATTTTAGCTATTTTCAGGGCAATATAAAACCTGTAAGCTCAAGCCCCCCTGAAACAGAATGTAACAAAATCTATCCAAATTTATTCCAGGAATGTGAGGATTCTTTAATCTCTGGTCCTGGTATTTCACAACAATCAACAGCTGCAGCTTCATATGGTGGATCATGCTGGAATTTTGCCAGTTTGTTCCTTTCGCAACGCTGCACTGCGGAGATCATAATTAAAGGGAGGACTATACACACTGCAGGTGTCAGGCAGAGGGCAGACTGAGAACTGATTTTTCTCTTCGAATATCCATTGACATTTATTCGGTGCAGAATCTCTAAAAGAGACTGTTGTAATTAATTGGCCGGCAGCAGACATTTTGAACAAAAGTCAAATCATCAACAGAAAACATTTAAATTTGAATTTTTACTTACATTTAAACTGCTTTTTTGTCGAGTCAACTGACAGAATTGATACGAGCTAAACATAATTGCTCTTTTAACAGTTCTTGCTCATTATGCATTTATTTGTGCTATTTAATCTTCATTCTGACACAATTTTAGACTACACAGAATACACTAGTGTACAGTATGTATGTTTGTGTACTGTACTGTATGTAGTTATCCTACTTCAAAGAGGATGTACATATTGATATACAGTAAAGTAATTATCTAGTGCTGGAATTGTATGATACAAATCATTCAGCTGACTTCTCATGTAGTTACCCCATTTCTAAGAACAACCAAATTTTCAAAATGACACCACAAATTACTTTTTTATATCATGTTTTCTTAGTTTTAGAACATCAATTTGTGTATCCAAAATGTGCATGGCATAAGATCTGATTAAAAAAAAAACACAAGTCCTTTTTGTTTTGACAGTTTTTTTCTTCGATCACCATTCACCAGTCCTTTAACTTGATCAGTCACCTTGTCGTCTTTACAGTTTTATTTTCCACATGACATAACGTTAAGTTTCCTTCACCCCTTCAATGTATTACTTGACAAGAGTTGCATAAGGCCAAGATACATAAAGCTGCCAAACATGACAGGTCCAGAGGGCCAATCTACAACAATCCCTCCATTGTCAAATGAAGATCCCTATTGTTCAATTTCATATAGTATATGGTATTCAGGGTGAAAGCTCATGTTTTCTCAAGGTGTAAGGTTTCTCTAGCCCACATACCTACTTAAAAAGTAATATTGACATGTACTGTACTCAGTGAATACCTTCACCGACTGGAAAACAACAGTTTGGCAAAAAACAGGAAAAGAACGGAACAGAATCTAGCTAGATGGTTGTTTATACATGAGCTTCAAACCATACCGACTGGCTACCAGATCAACTGGTATTATTCACTGGTGTTATTGTTGATTCATGCTGCCTCTGCCTATATGAAAGAAAAATGAAATTTAAAGGTCATATTCCAGACCTCACATAAACTGGCTTGTAACTGGCTAATTCCCTCAGAGGAAAGTGATCAAGCAAATAACTGATTACTGCACACTGTCAAATAATTTAGTTGTACACTGACACATGATCCATAAGATATGTAAAGTTACTAAATTAGCTTTCCTGAGATGGTCTGTAGACTTATTTTAGTAACAGATAGGCCAGGTCAAAGTCGTCTTCATAGGTATTTCTTTACCAGCTGAAAGTGGAGAATTACAGTATACTCTAACTTTAAATGTAAATACAATTTGGTTAGAGGAATATTGTTGACAACCTATTAAATCAATCACTGCATTTGTACAGATATTCTGACGACATCTTTTCAGAGCCTGTGAAGAGGCCAGTTACTTTAGGTAAAGTACAGTAGCTTCATATCAAGACAGGCCTACAACCACCCACAGTGTTCCAGGATTATACATTGAAAAGTAAAGGCATACATGCAAATAGCAAAGGTCCAATTTTTAAGTTCGTGAGAACTATATGCACAATGATAGCTATCTAGTGAACTTTGGAACTAATTGCCAAACTGACCATCCGTCAGCCCAAATTAACTGACCAGACTATCAAAATACTGCCAGAGGGGTATGTTTACATTGAGACACTACAAGAAGCTGATTACACAATCTTAATGATTGCGACTATTGTGTTGAATATCCACAGTATTTAGCCAACAACACAAGTTTACACACAGAATTATTAAAATTATTATTCAAACACTTCAATTTTAATGTACACATTTGGTTCTCAAAAGTTCATCCAGACATACAGCAATGCAAAATTTTGTCTTGCTACTCTTGCAATGTTTGTGACACTCATTTCTTTGGAGGAAGATCCAACAATCAGTACTAGATAAATTGTGGAATACAGCGAGTGGCGTTTATCAACAAGTTCGACTACATTCTCCCAAATGAAAGGGAACGAGCAAACAATGGGTTCTGCAAAGTATACAATAGATTAAAAGTCACCTAACTATCTTGCTCTTTCATGACAACTTGCTCTCAATTACTGATTATATCAAACTGATTATGGAATGATGAAAATGTAAAGTAGGCCTAAATGACTGTAAAATTCAATCCTTTATGGTTAATGAACCAGCTCTAGAGGTATGCCTGTCAGTACAAGGATACATATAGTACACACTTTAACTTACTACCATGTAGTAAACACATGACAAATCCAAAGAAAAAGTCACACCTTTCAATGATGAAGCAGGTAACATATTCACAACATAACAGTGCACTACTTTTACACACAGCACAGTATGTACTTGCTGGAGTTTCAATGAAAATAAAATTGTCCTCCTCAGAACAAAAGTTGGATCAAAACTTTCCACAGAGCTATTTCACTTTCAATGGCCGTGGCAGTCTAGCTCCGCTTTCTGATCAGATCCTGAAGGACACAATTCGCATTCCCCAAACTTATTCACAAAGCCAGAGCAGGAGCCGAATATGCAGTACAGTGTACCTTGTTGACAGTATTGGCTATATTTCTGTAAATCTCTTGGATTCTGAAGGTGAGGCTATAGGGTTGGGACTCTCTGCACTAAAAAGAAAATCATACCTCGAATCTAGCGGAGCGTGACAACAGCCTGTGAAATCTTCAGGTAATGCTTTAGGGGGAGCCATTGACAAACCTGCTAAGAATACACTTGTGGCCACTATAAATTTGAGTTTTGTACTCTACCAGACTGTTTATCAAAGATCCGCATTCATTCTAAGCAGTAGCTCTCTCCCTTTCTATTGTAACCAATTGTTTAAGTCTTACTTCTTGTTGCTCTTTGCAAAGGGGGATTTGTTTTCTGTGATGGTGATTAAAGAAACCCTGGGGTCAATTTAGGTCTTCTAATGGCACACTATATAATAAGCAGGTTCGTGAGAGACGACTACATATATAGGCTGAATAACACACAGCAAAAAAATCTGTCTGCAGAGAAACACAGTTAGGCCCCTATTCTGTTGAACTTAGGGACAAAATTTGCATTGTTCTGTATTTAAACACAGATAAAAAAGGAGTATAACATTTCCAGAGGATTAATGCTGAAGAAATTGAAAGAAATTTCCTGACTTGAAAGGATGTAGATCTATCAATAAAAGACCACCATTAAAACATACACTGAATACTATATGCTGCACTCAGGTTTAGTTTGATCACAGACCAAACATGCATGTGGAATACTACCTTCATTGCAGGGTTTTATAAGAAGTCAATAAAAATAGCTTATTTAGGTGACAACATCAGAAAACACACACATAAATGAAACACTTGAATTAAAGATGGTGTGCTTTTTGTATAATAACCTTTCACCTGTCCTTGTTACTTAATTTCCATTTTCCAAATAATCAGTTGGTAGTACTATAAATTATGCATTATCTTTTTGGTTGGCATCCTGACAGCCATGTCCACTGGCGTGATACCACTCCCTCCCCCTCCCCGATGCATCCACCACCATCAGTGGCTAAGCCCTTGGGTGGTAGGCAGATGTTTGTTATCTACTCTCAATTATCCATTGCAGTCTTTTTATGATTTGCTCATTATTCACCTACCTGGAAACCTGTCACTACTGTACATATGCAATTAACAGCATTACAAAGAGAGTAAATTAACGAAAAAAAAATACAAAATTTGTCATAATCTCTAACATCAGCTGGGATTAAACAAATTGGTGATATGCTTGACATGAACAACAAGGTTCAATAAATGGCAGCTAGTAAGCTCTCAAATCAGGCAGGAATATTGTTGGCATTTGCTTTGTTGCTGTGATTCATAATGTTTACATTTCACTTGCATAGATTTGCTCAGGGATAGTAATGTTTAAAGTCCAACAGTACTTGGTACATACACTCCCTGACAGTTGTGGAATTTTGGCTCTTTCGAATTCAGTGCCATGGATCTATCAAAGACAGAATAACTAGCTTTAATACAGTAGCAACAAGAAAACACTGAACAGCATTGACACCTGTTTGCTAGAAGAGAGAATTGTCCTACGGGTGTTATTGACTGAATGTATTTACTTCTTGCTCATAGCTGACATATTTATGACCATTAATGGCACAAATGTATAATTTCAGTCCCACAATACAGTTAAAGTTTTAAAGGTCCACATACTCAAAAAGTGAGACATGACGTTACAACCATGCTAAAGTGTTCAACAGATCCTCTTTCATGCCTGATTACACATGCATTAGCTATGGACATGACAACTAATACCCCTTGCCAGGCAGCTCATGAAAGCATAGACGTTGGATTGACACACCTGATTCACTTTAGGAGAACGATCTTTAATTGACCATGTAGATTATCACAGTATGAGGTGATAAAACTGACCTAAGGCAATGAAAATTTGCAACAAGTTGAACCTCAGTAGAACAAAAGAAGAGTGAGGTTGAAGTGAATCCCATTTTAACGTACGAGTAACGCCATGGACGGTATCCACTTCAATTTTCTGGAGGATCCACTCTAAAAGCCTGGTACATCTTGCACATCGCACATACTCTGATCTACCATGGCATATGGATAGTAACAACATGCCATAGAAACAGAGTACACTCTGTGTATGGAATTTACCAGCTTTACAGAGTGGAAATTCAGGGAAAATTGAAACGGACACCACGCTTACTTTTCAGGGGAATGGACCTTATAAGAGACACTGTTCGCTGTACATACATTTGTGGAGCTACAAATGGTCAATCAATGTGAATTTCCAGTCTGCTATCTGCAGTGTGCTGGGATCACTTGCATGCCAAATGCACAGCAGTCTCTATGGCAACCAACTTCCCACAGTTTGTCTCAAACACACAAGTATATTGGTATCTTTCTTGTTGAAAGAAATAGGAGAAGAAAGAGGATATACCTCTAACACTTCACTGCTAGGACAGCCACACGGCCCACCTTTCATTGAGAAACCATCATAGCTAATGAAGGTCCAAAGGTTACAATTCTCCTTCAGGCAATTTTTCCCATACATATGTGGAGTACCTTTTGTACAGTATTACATGCAACTTAGGTTCGCATTAAATAAATTAGGGCAACATATTGTGTAAGTGTTCTAGACTTCAATGCCTGTAGATATTTTAGGTTTATAATTGCCTTGAATATTTTTATGAGGACATCTTGAGTGTGTATGATAAAAGTGAACACATCACATGACAAAAGTCTGTAAGAAACAAATGAATCGCAGCTTGTTGCATGCAATTGAAAGACATAATGATCTTCTCCCCCTCATGGAGGCAACTACCCCAGTTCTCTGTTTTGGCCAGAAACATCGGAGATTGAATGACCTCTTGAGCTTGTCATCATATCTCCACTGCATAGTCTAGTGAACGAATTTGTTCTCAAGTGACACATGATGACTAAAATATCTTGTATACTGGTCCAAAGAGAATTGCTCCACAAAAAGGAATTACAGTTCTGGCTACTGATGTATGGTTGGTCAATTTACACCAGGTACTCACAGGAACACTGATTGTAACAATTGATGCTTATCAAAATGTGACAATCCTCCAGTGGATTGCAAGAGAATGGCCGAAGCTTCTCCATGGGTAGTCTGCTTGCCATGTTACATGCACAGACCCCACTAACAGCATGAGAAATAGTACAAAAAGATTTCCAATGTAGGTTTGGATTATCCAGAAAATTATGATTAAAGAAACTAAACCTGAAGCTTCCAGAATATCAAGCCCTACACATAAGCAATCCATTTGGCAGTCTTTTCACATTATACGTAAATCTAGCTTGGGACTCGATTTTCAGAAAGCATCAAAAGTTCACAACACTCATAAGAAAGTAAGGTCAAATACCATGGTTAATAAGGAAGGTAGACTTTGAACCATGCCATAATTAAAAAATGCCGAAGAGCTAGGTTCCGTGCATCACAGCATCTCAACTTGTGTAGGTAACGTGAATTAACACTTACTGAAGCTCTTGAAAAAAGAATCAATGTTGACTTGATGTACAGCAGTTGCAAAATTATGAGGCAACACAAGCTACAATATTTTCCATGATAGTATTCACTGTGTAATGGAAGTGATCTTGACACTGAGACAATAAAACTGACATGTGGATTTATGTCTACTGTACATGATGCTATGTAGAAGATGCCAACAATATGACATGAGAAAAACATACACTGTCATAGAGACGAGAGAGCTAGGAGGTATGTTTCATACACCGCTGAGCATCTTCATTGCTGTGCATATTCTCTTCCAAGTTTGCAAGTTTTAATTGCCTTAAGATTTGCAGCCTTAACTTCTTCCGGGTATAACAGAGGGACAATTTTAGCTCGAGAGGGATTTTCCCGAGGTAATCAGATCTTACGTCACAGTTGCGCCAATTAAGGACAAAGCTCACTCATAATGACACCTATCAACCAATTCCAGATGGCAAACAGATAAGTCCTGAACTGATAATTTGAGTAATATAAACCTCTAAATTACTGTACCTTTCTGACAGTTGGCTACTTTATCCTCTGGATCTAACTCTTGCCATCCTGGGCAGTTCTCACCCATAGCATGTGCCAGACCACATATCACAAGCCCATCATTGAAGTCAGACTGTAGAGGTAGATTAAAGAGAATTAAGAAATAAACAAATAAAAAAAAAAAGAACTGATGAGGAAGATGAGGTCTCTCTCCAAAAACATTCGTTGTTTGGAACAATGGGTCACATTTGTATATTAGTTTGCTCTTTGTAAAACCTTACTAAAGGAACATTCTAACCTACAAACATTTTCGAAGATATCAAGAAGATATCACAACTTCCTCTTATAAAAATATGAAAGTTTGAGACATACAAAATATACAATGTATAGAAAGAAAACAACTCAACTTTACACTGTAGTCACCGTACAACTCTCTCCAAGTTATTGTTTGCTCTTTTACATGGTATCATCAATAGAAAACAGTCTGTAAGTGGTCATTTCAAGAGCCACAAAAAGGTAGCACAGACCTTTCATATCTCAGACCTTTTGTTGTAAATATTCTTTAAACACTCCTCATGTCTTGACTTAGCACTGAAAGGTTTGCCGGTCATTTGAGACAGTACCACCAGGCACCATGTATACATGTACGTGGCATGTAGATCATGGCTTTGACCACCCAGGCTGTAAAGGATAGTCAAAGGAGTTAGGGGTTAGTGGTTAGAGTTGTGGTTTGCGTAAAATATTCTCACAATTTCTCTGCAATTTCCACCCTCAGTCCTATAGCAGAATCTCCATTACCTAACCATTTCATATGACAATATTGCAACTTCACACGAGATTTAGCATTAACGTTATTTTTGGAAGTCTCAGTAGTAAGTAACCGCATGATTCTTCCTTTAATTAGTATTACATCACATTATATTCAATGATTTGATTATAAAGACCGTCAGAACTGGTTACACTTCACATCCTTTTTGTTTCTCATTTTGTAAATCTTTTATTTCTAGCCTAATTTTTCACTTAACTGTAATATTGTGAAAATGGCATCTATCAGGATTCCCACTAAACTGCCTGTGTCTACCTGGCAAGAAAATTGCATCTACAGCATGTTTGTTTTGCAGTGACTGTCATCAGTGGAAGCAATCTGGTCATGAATTATCCAGGGCTTGAAATAAACTTGAAGAAGAAGAACAACCGCTAAAATGAGCAAATTGGACGTAGGTGTACATTATTTCACTGGACGCTTAATGAGGGGCACCATGCATCGCCATCAGTAAGGACCTGACAGCCATGGCTATCGGTGCTGTCGGTTACTTTGAGCCCTGGTTAGCTTTTCGTATCATGACAAACATTTCCTCTGACAGATTTCAACAGACATTGTGCAGCCATGCATGTAATGTTTACTTCCTGAATTCTCTGGCCTGGCAATTGCTCTCATTCCTGTCTGTCATTTCACAAACTTGATCAAAGATCCATATATTGGAAAATTAGAAGTGTGCATTTGTGTGAGGTTCACATGGTTTTATTCTTCAACCTAAACTCAAACCACTAGTCAAGTCATACACCAGATGTGTGTGCAAACTATCCACTGAAGAATGCTAGGCATGTCACAACTCACAAAACTTGGAATTTCTCCATCGCAGAAGTATGGGGAGGCAAAACAAGTTACAGTTAACTGACAGTAAATCTAAGAAACCTTTTGTTACCTTTCAAATTGGAAGGAGAACAACTACTCTGGGAATTTTTCTGTTGAATGCAGTAAAACTATTCCACTACCCCCTAGTCTCACAGTCTGACTAATGAAGACACTTTACTAAAGCTACACTAAAGACTTGAGGTGTTTGGAACAGACAGTACTACAGTAGGATGAACAGATCACAGTCGATAGATTGAGTTTGTTGGCACCTTCACTCGGGTTGTGTCTGTTTCCATTTAGTTCACAAGTATTGACTCAGAATCTTTCATAATATATTTCAGTTTGATGTTCATTACCAGATGTCACCTTCTCTTACTTAAAGTGCACCATACTCAGCATATGCCAGGCTGAGGGAAGTCCATCTGATGTCCTGCCTTAACGTAGAGATCAATACACCGCCCACCTGAATATATACAGGTCTAAGCAAACAAAAAAGGAAAATGCCAATAATGCAAGTTGGAATGCTTCACAGAATGACAATGTATTCCCTCTGAGTGTTTGAAAGCTTGTCTAAGTTGAGATCAGTATAGGAGGAAAGAAGTCATGGTACAAATTTACTTTCCACTTGACCCTCACAATAATCATATATTTATCACTACCATGACATTTAACAGTCTGTACAGAGTAACAGCAATGACAGTCTTTTGGCAGACAAATGGTGATCTATAAAATACAAGCAAGCTGAATGGTGAACTTTACACAACAGTCAAGAAAAAAAAGGGGGAGGGGTATTATCTCCTACAGTAATCATTTGAGTTAGAGGTGAGTACAAGTGCCTAGCTGGTAGACAGACAAACAGAACTGTACTGATATGTACACAACATTGCCAGTGACAAGGTACACTTGTAAGCCGAGGAAACACAGTAAGAATATCTCAAGCATGGCATTCAGTATTTAAGTGAGTGTAAATATGTATCAAAAGATCTTGTTTCCCACTATTTATAGATGAGTAGCTTGGGTGACAAGGGTACTAGATTGTTGGCATCTTCTTTACTATAACCAAAGTAAAAATAAAGTCATTTTGTCCCTTGTTTTTTGAAGTTCCCAACTTTCTGACAACAACAGTTTTACTGTAACTGTCATTCTCATAGCTTGTATGAGAAATATACTGTAGATGCTTCCCATCTTGAACATTATTTGTTTTACAAATTTTTCACAAAACAATACGATCCTTGTACTCTATGTGGTACACTGTAACTGTCATTCTCATAGCTTGTATGAGAAATATACTGTAGATGCTTCCCATCTTGAACATTATTTGTTTTACAAATTTTTCACAAAACAATACGATCCTTGTACTCTATGTGGTACACCTACATACTAAATATGGCATTTGTCCAATCTTTCTTCTTCAGATATCTTGTTTACAAGGTTTTCACAATTTGACCCTGTCAATGACAAATGGTCTTTCAGCTCCAAAATCAATTGGATTTTTGTACTTAAAAGGATGGTCTAGCCACAAATATAGCTATAATATATTGAAAAGTATTGTTAATCTGACAATTACATTGAAACTTCCATTCAATTCCTATGTATGGTTCCAGAGATATGAGCAGTTGAAGTTGTCCAATTTGTTACTAACAGTTGACTTGAAGCAAGCAGGAGTGATGTCATCTCCCACACTGATAAATCATCTTATGTTTTTCTTTAAACTTTACACCAAATTTACTACTTCAGTATCAAGTGCTATCATAATGTGAATGTATGAGGGGTATGAGAGTTTTGTGACCTTCACATAACCAGTACCTGAGCTGACCATCTATTGATTTCAAGGTCGAAATAGTAAATTCAATGATAAAGAATACAAAAGACTATTCAGCCATGTGAGGAAGATGACGTCATTCCTGCTTGGATCAAGTTCACAGTTGGTAGAAAAGGGGGTAACTTCAACGAGTAATATCTTGAGAACTACACATGAGAACTACACATGAGAACTGAATCGAAGTTTCACCAGAATGGTTGGATAAACTTACTCTTCAACATATTCCAGCTAAATTTGTGGCTTAGACCATCCTTTAATGCAGTACACCTACACACTAAATATGACAATTGACCAAGCTTCCCTTCTTGGGATTTCTCGAAATTTTTTTGGTTTTACAAATTTTTCACACTTTGACCATTAATAACCTCAAGTGAGCCTTGACTTATACAATTTAGCATACTTGTAGTAATGTGACACACCTACATATGCAGTATCCCATATGACCACTGCCCAGATGATTGAGCCCTTCTTCAGATATTACATCAATAATAGATTCCAATTTGGCATTTATCTACCATATATGGAACCTGTCAAAGCATTCTTGAAACAAAGAAGTCAATGGCTATTGGCCATATATTTATCCTGAATGACCTAATTAGCTCCTACCAAACACAATGCACAAATGCATATTGATTTCCATGAAGATTTTTTTTAATCTTACATATTTACTAGTTTAAGCCCTGTTGACCCCAAATGACCTTTGACCACCACCAAAACACTATGATCCTTGTACTCTATGTGATACACCTACACACTAAATATGGCACTTGTCCAATCTTTCTTCTTGAGATTTACAAGGTTTTCACAATTTGATCTCTGTTGTCCCCAAATGACGTTTGACCTCCACCAAAGAAAATAGAGATGTACTCAATGTGGTACACTTACATACCAAACACGAGAATGTCCAAGCTTCGTTTCTTGAGATATCGCGTACACAATGTAGACATCACGGACATAAACACACACACATACATGCACCTACATGATTACAGAGGTTACAATTATCATCAACACCAAGAACAAGCAATGTAACTTCTTCTTTATCTCAATATAGTACACCTGCATTTGAAATATGAGATCTGATAAAACTCCTGGCTTCTTGCAGTACTGTGTGTAGAAAAATTATTCAGTACAACTGACTAATAAATTAATGAAGTAATTTACAGGTAAAGACTTCCATTGCAGTGATAGCGTTATCAACATTTACCACCCCACTCTCAAAATAATAGAAAATACCTACTACTTACAGTGAGTCTGGTTAACAGAAACCAGCCATCTATTTAAAGTGATGTACAAAGTATCACAGGCCGTTGCACTTACCTCACAATGAACTTCTGCCAAAAGGACAGAGATAGGAAGTCAACTGAGTTATTAGCTAACAATCCAGTCTCCACATGGTTCTAGTGGATTTAATTCTGTTAGTGTGACATTTTCCATTTGCTTTTGACTTACATGTATTAAGTTTTAAACTACATCATTACAAGCAATGAAGTTTACCTGGAAGTTCTGAACATTTCGCTCAGGTACTTTGGATCGGACCCAGTTGAGGGTGGCGTACCATCCAGGACCTTCATGCTGCACAAAATACGAGATGTATGTGATGCAGCTGAGTTCGTCGATCTCCGGACTGCTGAGATCCTCCGGCGACAAGATCATTGGGATCTCAAACTTCTCCTTGGCTATTTTCATGGCTCTCTCACAGTTTTCTAATCCATCTGAAGGACTAAGAGACTCCCAGTCTTGCATCACAGATGGGTCACAGTAGTTTAGCATGGCACTGCAATGAATGCAGAAGTTTGCAATGTTACCACGATCTGACACTTTCTGGTTGTTATGTTTTGACAAGTTTACATTTGATGTTCAGAATGGTTATCTCTTGTGAGGGTTTGACCCGGTAAATACAGAAATTTTCCTGGTATCATGTGATCAAAAAGTAACCAAAGCTGTCAGCCTATCTTACTTACCTCACTAACACTGGAAGTAAACATACTAACAAAAATTTATGTTCTACTAAATAATCAGCTATAAAGACAGTCAACTGTGGTAAAATAGTTAAAGCTTGGCTCAAGGGAATAACAGTACTTGGGAGATTTAACACATTACTTTATTCACTGACTCTAATCATGATGTACTCCTATTGTACAAGTCTACACCATAATTGCAATTGGTCTCACTGGGCCTATGAATTTGCTTCTCTTGACTTCAAAAAATCATGTCTTTTCCCTACAATATTTTTTGTTTTATTTTAGGGAGGGGAGAGGTGGACTTACACTGAGTGTTATAATATTCCCTCTTACTACATTCAGGCACCATAGTACAGAGAAGTATAAGAGTTCATGAGAAATAGGATGGAACTTAGTAAAACTTGCAAGATATTGTACTTCCAAGGGAATTGTTTATTATACAGCCATTGTTATATTACATAATCACAGTATCATTTCTAAATGTCATTTCACTTAAACTTAACTTGCTTAACAAGCACCATATTTTCTCTTCCTACATTTATCAATATTAGAAATAGCTTTTCAAAACAAGAGGGATTTGTAATCAGCATCTCACCTGAGAATAATTCCATCATTCCAATCTCTGGAGAAGTTGCCACATGTAAGTCCTTCAGGTAGCATCCCATTCACCCACTGCAAGATGAGTTTCTTTGGTGGAATAGGCCTTGTTTTCTTTCCCTCTGTCTGCTGCTGGCCACCAGACAGCTGGTATCTGAGAATCAACTGCCATACCATACCCAAGATCAGTTTCACGTTGCCATTCACGATGTCTTCATTGCCTTCATTGATGAAAAATAGAGGAAAATTCAGATTTGGACTGCTCATGGACACAATACAACCACTTTATCTATACCGCATACCTAAGTAAATAACATTCATTTGAAATTTGTAAAAAAGGCTACAGTTGACTCTGGACCAAGCTCTCCAAGTCAAATGCAGCACAGACATATCATCACTTTTAACTAGGTGACTGAAGGGCTGCATCAACTGACACAGTGAATATGATATGTTTGTGCATTTACAGCATATATATACATACATAGATGTGTACAAGTGTATGATTATATGACACACTTGTTATACCATTTTGTAACATTTCAAACAACTCTTCATCCTTCCATGACTTTTCAGAATTAAATCACTGACAGCATGTGTACCCTGATTTTGGGGGAATTGTAGCAGTTGCCAAAACACATCCACAGCTCTACATAGTCTGTTGTAAGGATGAAACTCCATCTACTTTGGACGAATCATTTTGTAACTTCTATGCAACATAAGGCATTTGATATACCTGCCAATCAATGCAGTATAAACTTCAGTACAATTAAAGGCATGAAGGTGGGGGGACTAAGTGAGGGAATGCTGAAAGATAACAATAACAGATCTTTTTGTCACGTATACAGCTTGTGCAGTATCTATGACACTTAAGACATTCAACAATTGTATTCAGCTGAAGAAGGATATATGACAAACTTTCTCCCATACTTCCTCTCAATGGCCCAACTTAGCAGCAACCTTGACAAATTACAGCTTTCACAGTGCAAAACAACTCTAAATTACATTAAGTAAACAGTGGTATGGCATTAGATTGATCAGCAAATACAAAGGCAGGAGACAAAAGGGCAGTAAATGTGCACATTTGAAACCCAGGATAATACCAGAGCCAGATGAAGAGTATGCTATTATCTTCAAGTTATCAAAAGAGGTTACACACACAAACACACATCATTATCCTGATGGAATAAGGCAACAACACGGCACACAGTTAACCGACGCCAGGTGAAGGGAAGGTAAACATTGTGCCCAGGATTTCACCATTCATAAATAACATGTTACAGATAGACAGAATTGGAACACATGTGGAATTTGATGTTAAACTAAGACATTGAGTTAAACAACTGTTGAAGAAAGTCAGAGGGTTCTTCACTTTCACATAAATTTGTTTGTTTTTGCCAAATTTAATGAATTGTTACACTAATACTGAAGTACAGCCTGTACTTTGTGTGTTACTTTTTTGTTATTGTCTTTGTGTAAAGACAGTAAATTGTCATAAAGGTATAACGAACGTTTACCATAGTACAGTGCTACCAAGTACTGCAATTACTGAAATATTTCATACTAATGACAAAGCATTCTTGCAGAGAAAGTTAAAGTGCTGCACTATCATGTCGGTCCTAACAACTATCTTAATCCTCACATTGTTTGCAATTACTAAATAACAACCGCTTAAGATTTAAGAAAATCATCCTTTCAATAAATGTAAAGCGAAGGAAAATTTCAGCTTCCCTTGCAGCCCTCGTCAAAGTCAGCATTGTTCTGGCTGAGATGACTTTAAGAATGATATTGTATGGCAGCTACTTTGAAGACTTCATTACATATTAAGAATTAATCACATTTTATTATTATGAACTATGCAGTTCAATAAAGGAAAATGAATTAAATGTGCATGTAAGTTCTTTCCTGCTGTACTTTAAAACTGAAGCAGGGCTCTACATATATCAAAGTTCAATAGGGCATGCACCTCCTGTAAGGTTTGGTGACTTCATTCTTTGCACTTATCTTCCGCTAATGCCACCTTTGGAACATTTTTGCTTCCAAGAGAATGTAATGAGCCAATAATCCTTCTTCAAGCGTATCCTTATTCAAACATTGCCTCAGCATGCATAGAGTCTTTTGATGTGGATATAAAAATTCCTACCGAGTTTTTGAGATATGATGGGTGGAGCTGTTTAACGTACAAATAGCACAACAAAGACACCAGTGGTGGCTTAATCAGTTGACAGTAATATTAAAATGTGAGCGAAGGACAAAGTTCAGAGGAGTGGCAGTTCTGATAAAGACTTCCACATAGTTTTCTCTCGACAGAAATGAACTTGAAAGTCAAAATTTTGCAGCTGAAACTCTGAATTCCTCTAAAAGGTCTTTGTGGTTCTGTCCTTTTGAGGAAAGAATTGAACAGCTGACAGAGGTTTTTGTCAATCCAGAAATTTCAGGTCAATTATATGGATGCTAATAAAGACAGTTATTATTTGTGATATTTACAGGCTAAAATGTTTATGAATTGTGACTCATTTAAGGGTGACACAGAGTAGAGATTTGTGAAGTCACTTTCATAACTGAGCTTAGTTTTCAGTACCATCTAGCTGGGCCTGCTATGTTGTCCTCACTTCATTTGTACATTCTGAGCTATAGAAATAGTGTCATATGACTCGTTTGACTAATGTTGAAGTTCTGACATTAATATAATGATACCATTTCCAAGAAAATCTGATGCAGCAGCCTTTTGATTTTAATACAGACTGCATTAGAATTCCAATGATTTGGTTGGCCTCGAAGAGGGTCCTATTGTGATATAGGTTTGGGTTTGGGGTGGCCTGCAGGCACTTCAGCTCGAGGTATATAGTAATATTCAGGAGAGTAAATAAATACAGTAAAATTATTCACTTTAATACTCTTGTTTATTCACTTTTTGGTCGGTCTTCAACCATCATTTGCAAAAGCCAATTTTTGCTTACATACTTGATGTTCTGAATGAGAATTCACCCGAGTTCGAGTGGAATGAATTTTCTAATGTTGTAACAATTTACAAACATTCTGTGCATTCAAATCCTGAAGCCTCCATTCTGACTGAGACACCTTCTGTCAGCAAAGGTATTTTACGTTATACCAACAAAACCACTTTCAAATACAGTTGACCAAACATGGTTTGATTTAAAGGATACCAGAGACATATTGGAATTAAACCACTAATTGAAATAAACAAAAATTAAACGGAATTTTGCAATCAATTACAATCAGCACTGTTCTCTGTTGTCATGTAAACATTTTTTAATACTCTATATGAAAGTGTAACAAGGTCTACATACCATGTGTCATGTGTTGACTCAGTGCTGTCCTGCTGTATGCCACTTTTCCAACTCAACCATCCTTGGACTAGATGGTTTATGACTGGGCAAGTTAAAGGAATTCTCCACCAACAAGGAAACTTAATGTGATATATATTTTAAGGTTCTATCAGTTAAACAAAATGATTTTGCTGGGGTAAGCATCATTAGATGTGAAATACCCTTTGAAATTTGGGGTGCAGTATGCGTCTGAAAATGTGCAACGCAGAACCAACGTGTCTGCTCAGTAAGATACCTTTCGTGTGCGACACCAGGGGAGCTGTTATTGAGATGGGCAGATAATTTAACTACTGCTAATACTGCAAGACCCACCACATCAAGGGAAGATAAAGTTGTTTTATAAGCTCAAAGGTACTTCTATCCTTTATTCTTCTGTTCCAGTCCAATATCATTGATGGAGCAACACCATTCAAGTCAACTAGTCCTTATACAATTAGCTTGCTCCAAACGATGAAAGGTACATTTATGTGGCATGATGGTGGAACTAAGATATTATCTCCAAATATTAAGAGATCAGAACAGCACCGCAACCCTCAGTGTGAGAAAAAGATCAACAGCAATGTTCAAACCAGATTTGTCAATATTACATCACATCCAATCAATTACTTGCAGGAGGCTTGCACTTCAAACATTTATGAAAGTAATTAATTTTCCTAAATTTGGGGAATACGGAACTTTATGAAAAGAAAAATGATGACAAAAATTTTGTATCTTTTCAAGAGACATGAGGAGCGATGGTGGAAAGAAACATAAGACGCCATAGTGGAGAATTCCTTTAAGAGGATGATAACAGTTCTCCAATAACAACACATAACCACAGTTTGAGTTGCAGTAATTTTAGCAAACCTACGACATATCTCTTAGTTGATTTGTATGACTAAGGACTACATGCAAACTGTGATTACAGTACCATACATGGTATACTAGCACAGCAACCCTTATGGTGACATACATATGGTGATTCCCTCAATCTATGGTGGTACACATGATAGGGTAATTTCATACAACACTCAAGCACTATCATGCAGTAAACATAAATCTGTTCTTATCTCAAAAGTTTTGTTCCCCATTGGAGCCTTATCTAACTTCATTTCCTTCTGTACAAATAGTGTGGTGGAGACATGTTTACCAGGAGTTCTAACCCTTTTCAGGCTTTTGATGAATGACATGTGCAGAGCCACCGAAACTATCAACAAAATCATTATCAGATATACGCAATTGATTTGGCTAGCAGCATAAGCAAGGGCAATGCCCCTGTGACATTCACCATAAAGTGTTGTTCTACAAGTTAAGGCTTGTGCTGGAACTGGTCAGCTGGAACAGTTTATACTATGAATTGGGTGTATGTGCAATTATTTAAGTTACACCGTACGCATTTAGGCCTCACTGACCTTTGGTCCCTAAGGCATCTCTTTCCGGTCTATGATCATCATTGGTCATGATGAAATTAGTTGATGGAACAAAAGAGGTACCATTGCAACTCATTAAATAAACACTGATACCACGGGAGACTCTATCTTCCAACTACCTGCTGATACAGTACTTACCACTTGCCTTAGTGTCACAGACTACCAAATCATTAATTAGTTGTTGATGACATTTTTAAATCCTACTGGACAGTTAAGAATCAAATGTGCTCACTACAGAATTCATTACATATTGGCTATTATTACATCCACTTGGAATAGCTATACTAGTGTTACAAATCTTCAGGAGTTTTACTGTAGGTCTTAAACGACCAGTGACAACAAATATTGACAAAGGAATGATGAACAAGACTTTCACACCAAAATAACACTAACCCTCATTTGACATGATTGTCCAAGGTATCTAAAAAGTATTTACATTGTTCAATGTATTAATAATGGTAACTTTTAATAACCTTCAATAATGATGCTATCTTCAGAAGATGAACATGTAGTTGACACTGAAATAAACACAAACATTTCGACAATTTGGAAAATGGGGACCAGCTGTACCCATACTAGAAAATTGTTGCAGTTTACAAATAATGAAATGCTTGGAGTGACAAACTGAACTATGCATTACGGCATGAACACACAGTTTCTTTGTTCTCCCGGTAACAGTGTACAGAAGTTCGTACCCATTACTGCTGGCACATCACAAGCTTTGCTTGGCACATCACAAGCTTTGCCACATAAGTCGGTGTATGGATGTCAAACTTTTGTGCAAACATTTTAGTGTAATTCTTTTGAATAATACACATTTCAATGGAATTGGATTTGTGAAACTGGGACAGGCATATGAAGTAGATCTAACACTGCCCTGACTTTTTACCACGGCCATGTCTATCTAAGCAACAGACTGACATGAGCAGGCCTAGATATATTACAGCATCTTTAAATATAAGCCTTGAAACAGCATTGATGACTAGTTTTAAATTACTATGTACTGGCTTCAACATGTAGGATCAGAACTACTCCAGTCTGCATTGATGTGCATTCAGGCATGACTATCTTTGGACTGGAAACTGATTTCTCAGCATGGAAATCAGTACTAGCTAATTCATAAACCTGCATCAAGTGCATGGACTCAGACTTTCAGTCACATTCACACAACATAATTTGGTCAAATTTAAATTCCAAAACACTCACTTGATGGTGTTTTAGCATAAACAGGTCTCACAAATGATCAAATTCACATGTACTGTGCTGTTTCTTCACACCTTAAAATTGAATTCAACTTAAGCCTGAGGTGTCTGATGTTTACAGCATTTTTTGGCATCTGGACTGAAATATTGTAACTTTGGTGAAGCCATAAGCAATGTCAAAAGGTTGAATACTGTAGAATAGGCCATATGAGTTGTATGTAGGCCAATCATGTAAAGTTACCATGCCGTTATTCGTATGTTAAAATGGGATTCACTTCAACCTCAGTCTTCTTTTGTTCTACTGAGGTTCAACTTCTTGCAAATTGTCATTGCCTTAGGTCAGTTTTATCACCCCATGCTGTGACAATCCACATGGTCAATTAAACATCATTCTGTTAAAGTAATTCAGGTGTGTCAATCCAATGTCTAGACTTTCTTGAACTGCCTGGCAAGGGGTATTAGGTGTCATGTTTATTGTAATACATGTGTAATCGAGCATAAAAGAGTGTCTGTTGAACGCTATAGCATGGTTTTAGCACAATTACAACGTCATGCAGTAGCAGGTGGCTCATTATTTTTGAGTTGTTTTTTTTTTTTGTTTTTTTGTTTTGTTTTTTTTGGAGTTGTTTTGAGGTGTATTTTGGTTGTTTTGTTGGAGTGGCACTTCAAAGGAGGAAAATACAAGCCTAGCTATAGCTTGGCAAGGGGTGTGCTAAAACTTTATCGAAGTACCACTGAAAGCGTGGCAGGCTCGTACCTCCAACGGACTAATGCTTCCCTGCCTTCAATAGCTTAGTTTGTGTGCAGTCATGTTTACAGCTTCAATGACAGATACTGGCTAGGGTTAGACATAGGGGATGTATTGATCCATTCTAGGTTCCCTTGCTGTTGGTTCAAATAAAACATTACTTTCACAGCTAGTTTTATGACAATTGACGTGATGGAAAATGATCGTCTCCTGTTGTTAAAATGCTTATACTGAACAAACATGTCAAAAGATCTGGGCCAATATTTTGCACAGATCAACAATTTCATTTTTAATAACAAACACATAGATCATGAAATTTGTAATCAAGTCTACAGTAGGCCTACATTGGGTTTAAAAAGGTTAGGCTAGGCCTAAATTAGCTGCAGTAACAGGTTACTTGAATATAGTGGACACAGTACAGGTGTAGACCTAGCCTGCTAGTCCTAGCTATTTTATTGTAGGCCTAGGTAAGACATTTACATATTACATACACTTTGGTTTGGACTTTCTTCAAATCAAGGCTTAACAATGACATATACAGTGCACACAGGGCGGCAACCAAGGCTAGGCTGTAGTTAGCTCTGGTCTGGCTACAGTGTGATCTGGGTTCCGACAGGTTCTAACTTACTTAGTTACGGTGTGGTCTTGATTCTGCAACCAAATTAAGCCTTAGCGCAATTTGACCTTGCATCACCTTGTTCCTGTACGTTACCGGGTTACGATATACAGTTGTTCCCGGCTAATATACAAATTGATAAAGACTCACCTAAGCTTTAAAGGTTTGGCCTAAGTTTAGGCTGGAGATGTAGCCTAAGTTAAGGTTACGCCGTTTGTCTAGTTCTTTGGCCTCTGTATACTATGCCACACATATGATTTATCAAAAAATGGCTAGTTCCCTAATGACAACTTTTATGGCGATCACCAGCACAACTTGGCGAACTGAATTATGACAATCATGTCATCGCCAATTAGGGAGTGAGGGTACGGCATCTCCCCATCAGAAGCGGCGTCTTTAGTTTAGCCTATTCGGCAACTACTCCGTCTAGAGGGAAGGTACAACATAACAAGTCTATGAAAAACACTAAAGAGTTAGATAGTCGCTATGAGCAGTTGTTTTCACCCAGTGCCAAGTTAAAAGCACTTCGACGTGAGGTTTGTTTACAAAAACAAACTAATACAAGAAGTTGCGTAATAGTTACGTTATTGAGAAAGTACACGTCGGAGTTCGGACAGAACAATGCAAGAAAAAATATAACACAGGCCCATGTTTATTACTAAGTGATAGCTATTTTCTTGTATTCCCTTGCATTTAGGCAAAAATTGGAAGTTCAAGGCCAGAGCCGCAGTTTTTGTATTTTAAGACGAGTGAAGGCAAATCGAATGTTGACAAAAAATTAAATCTGTTTCAAATCATGATAAGGGTCAGATACAGGGTTAAGATGACGTAAACTGGGGTTATTTGGCCTGTTTTTTTTTTTTTTTTTCATAATCTGGTCGAAAAGCTGTCATTTTATCTAGAGGTGTGGCCCATTTCCAAGACTCTGATTGGTTCATTGTCATAATTTTCTTTCCTGAGGAAAAAAATTCACGGGGTGGCCGGGCGTACGAACGAGTCACTCAAAAAACAGATGTTGGCAAACTTGCCATGCACTGTGTGAAAACAACGGCGCATGCATAGCAACTAATTTTGCAGTTGAATGAGTTGAATGCTCTCAGGCTGGACGACCCAGTAGTCCGGCCGTGACCTACTTCACCCGTGCTGGAGGTGGGGGGGACCAGTAATATCATCACATTCAAGCCTGCGTTGGATTAATAGAAGCTACGATTTGTTACTACACAAATTCAAAATTTGTTACTACAAATGTTAATTTGTAATTTCTTATTACAAAATTTGTAACAGCAAATTAATAATTTTTACTTGCATATGGCACCAAAAGAGTTCGTATGGAAGGCCAACAAAGGCTTTGGTAGGTTAATTTTGGTGCAGAGTCTGAAATCAAAGTGTGCGAGGCACATCCAACTCTATGTACAAACCATTTCGTTGTAACGTTAGTGTTAGTATTTACAGATGCCAAATGAATTAAACCTGCCTACCATGGGAAGTCTTGCTTACTTAATTTGCACTAGTTTCAGCAGGGCTTTATGGCCGGGGTGGCCAAACTTTTTAATCAAGGGCCACTTTGCCACCTAAAGTGGAGCTCGGCGGCACAGCTTGCAAGTCCGCCCTCTACAATTTCTTTACACTCTCTTGTGGTAGGCCTACGATAGAAGCAAATGTTTGTCAGTGGTGGCTAAAACCTTTCCAGAGAGTATGCCAGTGGGTAGGAAACCGGGGATTGGTAGAAGAGTTGGTATGGTACAAAAGCCTATTAAATTAATAATTTGATTAATCAATAAATTATTAGTTTGATTAGTCAAATTTAAATGAATAAATTTAACTTGATAAGTCAATGGAAAGTTTTTAGCCAACACTGACAAACGAGAGATGTGGTACGCATGGAATGGATCGAGTAATGAACATTCTTGTGAACCGTCGATTTTCCTGTCCCGTTTTTCGAAAACATGTGAAAGGAGAAATCCAATATAGTAAGGGGGTACCTTCAAGAAACAACGTTCTCATCGTGACATCCTCCTAATAACCTTAGTACTTACATTGCTGGGACTAAGCCTTTAGTAGCATAACTTAGCCTGAAACACGATGCACTATATTTACTTCAATATTCTCGAATATTTCAGCAGATCGTCAACAGAGCATTTTCCGTTTTCAGAGACACGGGTTGACCAGATGACTTTTAGTCTCAGACTGCATACTGCAGCTACCAAAGAACTAGAGAAACTCCTTAATTAGGCCTAGTTACAGACGATAGTTACGGAGCTATAAAACACATCTAAATTAGTCGCATAGTAGCCTATACGCCCTCGTTACATCCGTACCACAACGACTGTCATGGATGTGACAAACCACAGTAAACAGCGACATCTGTTACATTTTTTCTCTGCTTAATGTTTGAATGTTTTGGTAACGTCCATTTTAGGAGTAGGACATAAAATATTAAACATGAGATCGCTATTTCTTGAAGTACGCCCTCAACTGTCGGAATGTCTCTATCGCATGTTCTCCAAAAACGGGAGAGCCAAATATACGGCTTCCGTATATGTGACTGTAATTGTTGTACCTAGCAGAGTAAACTACTGCACACACGGTTTATGACATATAGGTATGCAACCTCATCGCCGCCAAAGCTCAGTGGCAGTTGATAATCCAAGTCTTGAGTGGTTTACAACATTAAGGCATAGTACGTTTGCATTGCAAATGATTAGGATGTAGGTTTATGAAGGAGAACGAGGTAAACCTGATTGATTTTGTCCACGCCAACCCCATAAATGCGATGAAGTACTGAAAAGAAGATAGGTACCGTAGAACTATACCCTACCCACTCACCCATCGGTGGTTTTCACACTTGTTTAGAAGGCCGTAATAGTTTTTAGCCGAGACTAAGCTTCAACATGCATGCAGAGCTATGACTTTTAGCTGTCGGACCTAATTAGGCTACTTCAAGCCATAGCTAGAAATAGCGTTGGCACGGAGTTCCCGAATACCCACTGTATAGCTTACGATGTCAGGACCCGGTTCCAGTGAAATCGTCAATCACGGCGGCCCAAAGTTTAAGCTAACGTACATACGTGTCAAAATTCAGTCTGGGAACTCACTTTGTCATATCCGTATTTGGGATTGGCATGCCGGTATTACGTATGAAAATATACTATCACTTCCCAACGAACTCGAAGCCCATAACGTGAGCTATAGTTTTCGGGTACCCGGATATCAGACCGACTAATGAACTACGGGTACCCGGTTGAACCGAAATCTTGGACCACTGTGCAAGGACTACCAGACAAGTTTGCTGTTTTTTTTTTTTTTTTAGTCCGTAATCGAACCACTGTGAAGCCGAAATGAGTCCGCCCACCCCAACAAACTGGCATGTATGATGATAACTTCCCTATTTGAGAATCTGTTCACCAGAGTAAATGAGAAAGGAGGTTTGATACGGCAAGCAAGCTTTGTAGCTCGACCAATTTTGGTTTACATGAATACATGAATGAATAAATTTGTCATTGAAAAATATTTGAATACATGAATACAAAGTACGTGAACATGAATACTCACCGATATTAACGAGTTTAATTCCTTCTCCTGTCATTAATTCCAACGCCTGTTGGACGTTCCCCATTTTCTCGACCTCTCTCTTGGGGTTTTGCTTGACGCTTATACGTTGCTTACGGGTGAGGGGCCTCCCGTGAGCCGTCATCAAACATTTCATCAAATCGACCAGGAAGGACGCCATCTTTAAAATCTTCTTGTATGTTTTCGATTTGCTTATCGATGGGTCTCAGCTGTTCGTTGCACCAGTTTTTGAAAGTATTGGCTTGGATCTGCACCCACTGCTCCATTTCGCTCAACAGAGGGCCAGCCCTTTTATCGTCCAGTTCGTCGTCGGAGAAGGCCCCATGGCCATTCGTCAGTGGTGGTGTCATGATGGCTTTAATGTGTCATCCAAATAGCAATAGTAATAACATCAAAACAACAATTAAACCGACGAAAAAAAAAAAAAACAAGAAAGGTAAACTTAGTGGAATTCTCTCAAAACACGCTTTGGACTAAAATTCGTCTTTGTTTCGGGTGGATTAATTTTCACACAACCTGTTACAGTTCAACAGGATTATCCGAGCACCATCTCCAAACGTCCATGCACCGTTTTCATTAACCTAAAAACTGTGCGTATCCAAGGTAATACTCCACGGTAGGCATCAAGCGTCCGTCATTCAACAGTTAGTTTTTCGTGTCAAATGCAGGCTCTGGCTTGTCGGTTTACACAAAAGAGAGGATCGATACGATACATGAAATATCGACGATATGCTAGTGCGGCGTCCTGTTTTCCCTTTTTTTTTTCCTTGTAATTTAGTGAAGTCGCACTCGCTAACCGGTTGTGCGGGTGGAAACGTCCGCTAGTGTGCACTTGTGTATTAATTACACCATATTGCCGTGTAAACTATACAGAAGACTGCCTTCGCTGAGCGCCAGCATTTGTTTTCCAAGATATTATCTTGATTCGGGATTACGACTCAAAATGTGGGAGTAAAGGTCGCTCAGAAGGCAAACAACGTGTTTGTGTCATCTGATATACTTTTGTGACATTCAGCGTTGTCTATATTTGCAACATATATGCGAAAATATGCTTCTTTTAGGGTGGGGAGGGGGAGGGGCTAATAAAAGCATATGCAACATGATATGCCCGATATCAGTGCAAGTCGGCAAGTTTCTCAAACTGTGCATGAAATGCGCCCTATAGACTACAAACTTGGTCACATTGATTTAGCTGTACTGGTACAGCCAAATAAACGAAAATATCATAGTTCACATGTTCTTAGCCTACTTTATTATTAACATGTTGATCTATGTTTGTTTATTTATTGTCTTTTTTTTTTTAATCTGGGCGATGTTCGGGCTGGGAACCCTGGAATACTCGACAGGGTCGACGACGTTGATAAAGTTTTAGTGTGCAATGGAGTCTGTACATGAATGCGTCATGAGACAGAGATCACGGGGCGGTCACGTGACATTTCACGGTAATTGTGAATAAAGTCTGAGAAAGTGTGAATTAAGGCCGATGTAGGAAGAGATAGGAAGGCAAGCATCACACACTAAGTGATTTGTGACATATAAACTGTGGTCAACAGTTTTTCTTTAATTTTCTTTTTTGGCTTTCAGTGAAGCCTTTCTAAATAACCATGAATAACAAAATACCAAGTACGCCAATACACGTAATTTCATATTAATGACCAAAAGGTTCTTCCTTTAATTTACATTTGTTTCCACTCGCACAGAGACAAAAATCATTCCAGTTATAAATATGAACAATGTATGATTACAGGCCAAGAATGAGATCCTTCATAGTTAGCCTTCTTAAAATATATTGTTCACAATGTTTGGACAGTTTGAAACCCAAACAATCTTTGAAAAGCACAAAAACAGAGGGATCATCTACTCAATACTAGCAATCCACTTGCTAAGAATGAGAGACCTACCTACCTCTTCTTATCCCGAATGACCTTTGACCCCCAAACTACAATCAATATTAAGTATCTCCTTAATTTGAAGAATCCACACAACAAGTTCATATTTTGCCCGGGCATTCCCCCTCCCCTCCCCCCCCCCCAAAAAAAAAATCCAATCGTGTTCTGCGCCGTTTTCGTCGCAATATATAAAGTGTAACCGCCTAACCCAATTCATTCTCCTTTTCAAGCTTAAAATGGGTCATTATCAACCAATGAAAAAGTGGGGTATGAAGGTATGTTCAGCAACCCCCCTCCCCGCAGGATGAATAATTCACTATATGATATTGTCTCGACCCATCTGGTATGTATTACCATTTTTATGCATTGATTTTCATCTCATCTGAATTAATTGAGAAATTGCAGGCATGACATCCCAGTTTCAAGGCTGATTATATGCAGTTTGGAACACGAGGGAAGTGCTACTTGCGGTCATCTGGGGGTCCGAAAAGCCAAAAATGTTCTTGCGCGCTCCGCGCCAACCAATGCTGGCACTCTACTTAAATAGTCCTGATGGCACTCAGTCCCCTCCAATACTTTTTAACCTTTATTTTAGGTTCATGGGTGCACGTGTCAAAAGAAAAGTCAGTTTTGCATCGTGATTGGGCAACTAAGAATAGGAAACATATCTTTTCAGGTAAAGGGGAGGGGTGCCCCATCCAAGTGGGCCTATCAGTGGACTGACTGATTTGACAACCTGGCTTAAGCCTTGGTTGGACGACTGGACAACACCCCTCTTCTTGAACCCCTCCCCCAAGACCGTGGTCAAAAACAGTAACGATAAGTCGATTTTCCCCCTTACAAAAAAAAAACCTGGCTATGCCCCTGTGGGTAACAAATGTGTCAACTTCAACTGCTAATATCTCGAAACCATACATGGAAATTGAATGGAAGTTTCGCTACAATGCTCAGATTTACTTACTTTATCAAAGTTACAGTTTTGGTTAGACCATCATTTTAAGTGCACAAAATGGTGCAAAGGCCAAAAGGCACCTAAGTGCGCTCTCAGTAGGGAAGTTTTCACTTTAAAGAGACTTATTGACTTGTTTTGTGGAATGCACTAAATGTTCCTAAGCCTGTCAGGTTTCCTTCACATACTAATGACAAATGACCAAACTAAGAGGATTCCCATGTGATACATACAAAGGAACATTAATGAATGAGTAATTAACACATTAATTTGGTTTTTGAAAACTTGTGATCAGACACTTTTTACATTAGTATTAATTCATATGCACACAGCCAGTACAAGTCAGGGTCAAACATTTTGAGTTTTCATTAATATTGGATGTGAAACTTGACAAATTACTGCCAATTGTAAGCATTGTCATATGTCTGTACCCTTCAAAATCCTCACAAATTTATCAATATCAACTCAATGAGCCCTTCAAATCACATATCGAGTACATCGATGAAACTTTGCAAGTACTTTACTTCAATGCCCTTGATAACACATCAGCAACTCAAACTTGTTCAAATTGGTGCAAAAGGCATTTGAGTCGTCCAAAGGGCGCTGTTTTGGCACATTTAACGGCCACATTGCATACATTAATGAAACTTCATAATATACATGCCACATGCCCTGATAACAAATCAGCATTTCCTAAGTGTTCAAAATGGTGCTAAAGGCACGTCTGAGCGCCCATAAGACGGCACTGTTTTGGCGCATTCTCTAAGATTCATTTGGTAATATACCAAACTCCTGTACGTATACCTACAGTGTAGAGACACTTGTCCAGAACTGAAGCGCGTATAGTTTACCACTAGGAATCGTCTCTCCTTCATTTGGTTTAATGTAAAATGGAAGTGCTTACCATCCCACAACATGTGCCTCGGTTAATCATTACATATGAGATCTGTCCAGGCTTCCCTCCTTGAGATATCATCATCCCCTATGATTCAGACGATGAGCAAACATTTCCTATCGCAACCAAATTAAAGATACTCTCTTTAGCATTCGACAATTAAGACACCCTATGTTACAGGATAAAGTGTTACGGATAACAGATAAAAGAAACCTTGGAAATACGTCCTATTTATTGCTTCTTCCATCATGACGGGTCACATGCTAACATTAGATTATGTGCCTCGGTTAATCCTCGGGAAAGGGGCTGAGCCACGGGGGTCGTTTTTTTCTGTCATGTTTTCAGTTTATTTTCTTCTTTACTTGGATGCTGAAGACCACCAATTGAAATCAGGAAAATTGAAAATTTACATTTGTTTAAAAAATAATCAAAGGTTTGGTAGTGACATTCCGATCGGAGAGTCATACAGGACAAGAACACCTCACAAAATTCAAGTCTCACCCCTACTAGCTCAAAATCCGAATGATCGACAAATACGGAATTTACCAAATGCCATGATACTATAGGTCAGGCATTATACCAATCACATGATTGGTAGGAAATTTCTGATATGTATAGTACCTTGCATGCAGGAGTGGCCTTCAAAGTCACTATTCTAGTGTGTAAGTCAATGGATGGAGATTAATGATGGTATGGGGCCTTCATAGAACTCAACAATTACAACAAAATGATGTTAAACTAGCATAACGATTAAAACTTGTAGGAATTGTCAAGTTGATTTCATTTGAGGCAAGTCTAACATATGTAAAGTATTTTAGGAACAGAACTGGGAAAAATTCACCGTGTACAGAAATAGGTAATAACAAATTCTTTGACAAGAGACATGTTAAATGGATGCTCTTCTTGCACTGAACCATGCACTTGTATCCTCCCCAGGCTGCCTTTTTTTATCACCAAAACCTATTTCGGCTTATATTTTGTCTACAACACCATAACCTCTAATCACATTACCAAACAAGTTGTCATTTGAGCACTGAAGTGCTGTTGTTCCTGCCTTTACAAAAGTGCACCAGAGGACTGACTACTCTTCTTACAAGTTGCATTTGTAACTAGCGATACAAGCTGAACCATGGCGTATTCGTCCAAAAATCAAATATGCTTTCTCATAAGAGTTTCGTTGTTGTTGTTGACAGGGAAGCTGAAAAGAACTTCATCAACATTCTTTCTACAGATAAGCAACACTTATCTATAAAATATTTAAGTTGATACATTTATTGTTTTTACACCATTTTGGAAATCTTACCACAGAAATCCCAAATTTTGGTAGTTTGGGGTCTTTTGACTACAGACACCATCCAAGGTTTTTTTTTTTTTTTATGTGGTTGTTCAGTAAATTCATTGTTGGTTTTCCTCCCTCCCTATTTACTACAATAAAAATATCCCTTCGATGACTCAAATTTTTATTTCTCCAAGACACTAAGTAATGCAGATGATAACAGAATGAATGAAATATCATTTGATCTTTATTCACAAAACACTGTACTTCATATTACTTAAATAGACATGCAATACGTATTACAAAAAAAAAACCCTCATCAATTGCAAATCATCTTCTTCACTTTTCTTCATTGTCAAAAGAAAGGAAAAAAACATTGCTGAGAAAACTTGGCTTTGTTTTGTATGTTGACTGACAGGAAGAGCATAAGGATAAAGGTCTATTGCAGTTTTGCAAGTTTCAACTGGTTTAATTTACCTCTAAACAGTTGTCGGCAAGACACTTAAATGTTGAGTATCTGCATCTACGTGTCAAACTTCAATTGACATGCCTTATGTTTTCCTTCAAGATGTGGACCTCTTGAGTTACCAGAACAGGTTCACACAGCAAGCAATGTGTGTGCACAGCAGTCTTGGGGATACAATATGCTGTGGTTATGACGTTTAACTACTGTACCACCCTAAACAATTCAGTTGTATTCCAACAGCAACTTGAAAATAAGTAGCTTCATTTGGTGCCTCAAAAAGTAAATGTGTAATGTAACATGTAAGTGTGGTGACAGCTTCCACTAAAGGTCATTAAAATCTGGAAGTGAATTAGGAACAGATTAATCCTAAATGTAAATTCAACCATAACTACAATGACAAGATCTTGTGAGCATTCTTTGACATTGGAACGTTCTTATAAATTACTTTAGAAAGCATTACTCTCCTCAGTTCCAAACTCCTTCCCATTCCATTGTTAGTTTGCTGAATTGAAGCTACTAAAAATCCTGTTTTTCATACCACACTAGGAATAAAGAAAAGTGTGGTGTATCTTGTTATCAACCATATCATCTTAAGTAATTTTTTTCTTCAGTTAGCAGACAATAACATGATCAATTAACTGAAAAGAGAAGGATCGCTGACTATTACAATGATATCAATGCATTATGAGGAACTTCATATCTCAGATCTTGCCCCACTTTATTCTTCAAAATTTCATGTCTTAGACATTGAACCCATTTTATTCTTACTTTCGTTCATCACATCTTCAATCATTCCCATCATAGTATCCCATGCATTTCATCTTGCCTCTCCCAGCACATAAAGTACACAATATTCTAGAAGAATATGAATAATCTCATCCAGTTTTTGTCGTCACAATTATAGTTCTGTCAGTAATTTTCCATGATTGCACAACAGTTTCACTATTGTTTCCTATTGCTTGAAGTTAATGGCTGGGCTCATAGTTCCACAAGTGATGACATTTTGACCAGATTACATTTCAAGGATTGAGCAACTCTTCATTTTTAACTGTGAGTTGTTCTGCATCACATGAACAGAACAATATGTTTATTGTAGCACACCAATTTCAGATGTAACTTATGACAAGAATGTTACCATAATCATTTTCTTGCACAAATGCAAGACTTGTTTGGATTTATAATAATGTTATTCTCCAATGTGTATATATAAGACTAACACCACCAACGTTCTGAACTTACAGGTAATACAACTTAGACTATTTACATAAAAGATTAGCAAAAGTCCTACACAGTCTATTAAATTGTTTCCACCATTTGACCATCATTTCCAGTCTGACTTCAAAAGTGTTTTTCCTCTGTAGAGAAGTTCTGCTATCACATTTGTCCTGATATGGGAGTGGCACCGCCACACATGAATAGTTGGATAAAATGGCTCTCTTTGGGCAAAGATGAATCTTGGTAGAAACGTCTTTCTTACTTCAACATAGTTTATCCATCAAAACAGCAGTGTCAGCATCCACACTTACTGTATTTGTCGATGTGTCTCTTATTGAAGAGCTCAGTAAGTGACCACTTTCAACGGACTTCAAAATGTATTTTCAGCTAGACGGACCTTTGCAGCCGCTTAACAGTTCACAATTTAACCTTCTTACATCGCACTTCTTAAAATGCTGGTAGCCCTCGAATGTACGTGTCAAGTTTTCCTTTAAAAAGTTCACTCTTTATTGGAGAATTTAAGGAGCAGAGTGGATTTTTAACTACGTGTTCGACATATATCTGTGGAAAAAAGTTGCAATGCAGCCTCTGAACCAGTCTGTCTGCAAATATGGCTCACTAGGAAGCTTTTCAAAATGACTCACTAACAAGTATTAACAACTGAAAATTTGTCTGCAATGCAGCAATAATGACAACATGCCACAGGTTACACTGCTACCTTACATATTTAAAATTAGACAAAGGAACTTGTAATGAAATCAGCCAAATGTAAATGCTTGTCACAAGTCTATCCTAAGCCACAGAAAATATAAAATAATCTACTCCTCTTTTCTTTATGAAGACACATAAAACAAGATCAAGAAACAGAAACTTTACCCAACCTCTACTCAGAACTCCATCTTTTATGATGTAAGGAAAGATATCACTTTTCATACATAAAGGATATAAGAAACTGACTCTCTAAAGTGTCAGCATAAATTTTTCAACTCTGCATACTTGAGCTGACCTCAGTGAGGGCAAAGGAGCCTTTACTATGTAGGCATGTTCTACAAGACAGTAGAGTGTGTTCACCTTAAAAACAAACTATGAAAATGACAAAGATAATAATCTACAGTAAAAGCACAGATGTCCTTAATAAGGAATATGAAAAAAAGTGATACTTACAGAATTATATATATATTGCAAGCTTTCCCTCAAGGAATCCACCCCTAGACTTGTGTTTAGAACAAACTTGAGACCGCTTGGAGGCTCAAAGAAGTGAAGTTTGTAGAGATTTGTACTGAAATTTGTGAATCCATCTTTGCTGAAATCAAGACTCATTTAAGGAAATTATAAACATGACAGGAATGTGAATACTACTGGCACATCTTGCATAATGGTGGCCAGCTCTTTCAAGACAATCCACCCTCTGGTAGGTCTCCATCAATTTCTTTTTCTCACTCTTTAATTAATCTGTATGTACTTGAAAGTGAAAATTATTTGTATCATACTTTAATAACAACAGTAGTATTTAAACTTGCCTAAAGAAGGTTGATGGTATTGCAAATATTTTTGTTTCAAATCCCTTAGTTTTACTTTAACAATTGCCTTAAGCTTGAAAGTTTATTCACAAGTCTTCTGATGACACCAGGAAAAATTATGCCCTCATTCTGATATTTCTTGCTACAGGTCTTAATCATTTTTTAGTTGTATGGAATAATAATGTTACTGTACTGAACTGGAAACTACATGTCATTGACATAGCTACTGGAGGAAGAGGCCTGTCCCTGAAAAAAAAAAAATTATTTGTGGAAATTCAGCAAATAATAAGTCCTTCTTCAAGTCTCTCAAAACTTTTCTTAGGATAAGAGATTTTGAGACATTGCAGGCATAATTCATATTTTGATGCAACATCTTTTTTTCAGGTTTCATATATTCCCGTGCCACAGACGTGATATAACTGAGGAAAAGTACATTACAGTGTATGTGATATAATGAAAACAAAACAACTTACATGACAAGTAATTCATTATGTGGCACAATTCATTATATGAAGAAATTGCTTTTTTTTGTGACAGAATGGGACAGAAATGGGGAAATAAACCTACCAATGTCTTCAAAGTTCAAACGTGTGCACCATTTTATCAAACTCTCATTCCGCATTGGGGTCTACCCAGAAAAGGGTACAAAAATGAATATTACAACTTACACCATTCAGAAGGATCAAATTAAGATCATAGGAATTCCTGGGAAATATTTTCAAATTAGGCATCAAATCTAGCACCATTTTGCAGGTAGTCCACCCTATATATCATATATTTTTTCAAGGGTAGGAGGAACATTCCATACCCTTAGACCACCTCCCCCACAATGGCAATCAGTCATTAGTTCCATCCTACAGGTATCAGAAGTCACACTCATATACAGGTTCATTCCAGTTAACCTCCCTCCTCCCCCTGATGTCACTCCCACTTTCAAGATCAAGCCAAACCTGTGTGACCTTGAAAAGTTTTGGGGAAAGTTTTATATCTGTGCCCTACACTCACCTACAGTAACTATGCCACTACCACACCTACACGTAGCTACTGTCCAAGTCCTAATGATATTTACTTCAAAGGACGATACATTTATTTCTGACATATATGGAATGACTTTAGTCTTTTAGAACCAACGAACAGTTGTGAGCAATGACTTACCTGCGTTCAATGGTTGCTACTGAAAGGCAAACATATAACTACAGTGAATCTGATTTTAATGAGGAGCATGTGCACTGAAAGGATACAAGTCAACGGGAGACATCCTGCTGATGAATGATTTAATGGAGAATATGAGACCATACATGAGCTTGAATTCCTGAAAGAAAACAAAGAAAAAGTTAACAAAAACAACTGAAAGTAGATAGCCGCAATGATTTAATCTACGAGCACACTACACGACACAAGCAGATAAAACAGAATACTGTAACTGCAGTGACAGTATTACCTGTACCTTAACGACACATGCAGATAACTTTAAAAAGAGACACTGAGGAAAATGTCCAAAAACTTTTGTATGAAAAACGTTTATTATTGCAAAATACTTCAGCAGCTGTGAGGACCCACAATTCTTGATCCTGCAAATGAAACAAACTGAACATTTTACTTTCAAGTTTGTTTTGTGCTTCTGTTAAAAAAGCCAACAATTAATTTGAAGAAAACAAGCTTAATATCAAAACCATAATGCTACTTGAAGCTGATATAAATTTGTGAAAGGTTGGTTACTCAACTCTTGGTCCACTATTCCTATGGACCTTTTAAAGCAATAAAAACAATTCATAAGGATCAATGTTTTGTGTACTTAACAGTTTGAATGAATGTTCCTTTGAAATTTAACCAATTTTAACGTTAAAATGGACGAAAGTACATCTTTTGTAGATTTCTTACTTCTGACAACTTCGATTACTGGTGAGAAGCCCAGTTGCAATCCCACCAACACTGTTTATTAAAGGAGCCCTACTGTATATTGTCTATATGATAATTCCTGCTCAAAATAAATGTTGGGTATGTGTAGGTGACAGTATAACATCATTCAAACCAATACCAGTACCAATTAAGTACTGTAAGAGTCACAACTATCTTCAGATTTTAGACTATTCAGGGAAACCAACACTGAAACTATCAAAGAGGCACAAGCCTACCATACTTCCACAATAGTTCTAATGAAGGAATCAAAAGAAAACTAAAATGCTTCAGTACTTCAGAAATAACGCAAATTATCTATGTCTGCATTGATCTAAGTATATTCCGAATTTTGTCCATATTTGATACAATTTTCTGCTCTCATTCACAGCACAGATGCTCACAAAACTTGAAAATTTGGTATTTGCAATCAGGACCTTAAACTAATACTTAAAGAGGCTCATTGAGTTGTTTTGTGAAATTCACTCAATTTTTCTAAACCGGTCAAGTTTCCTTCACATACTAATGACAAACAGTCAAACTAAAAGGATCCCAAAGTTTTACATTCGTTGGAACATTAATGAGTGAGTAACCAACGATTCAATTTGGTTTTTGAAACTTTGTGACCAGACATTTTCACATTAGTACATTCACATCCACACAATCAGAGCAAGTAACCGTCAAAAATTCGAAAAAAATTGACAGTTTTCATATAACTATTGGATGTGAAACTTGATTAACTATGCTGATTGTGAGTATTGTCGTGTGTTTGTATACTTCAAAATCACCCCAATCTTTACTGATATCAACTCAATGAGCCCCTTTGAAGGATATGAACATCAGGTAATCGTACTGGACATTGCGTATTTGTACTCTAGATTTGTACTTAAACTTCAAGGCTGTCTTCAACTTCTGTACTGTAACATACAGTAGTACTTGATCATACTACTGTATCAAGAATAACATATGACCATAGCTGTTGGTACTACCCAACGGCAAGTTAACTATGACAGGTCAAAAGAATATAAACTCAACTTACTTTATGCAACATACTCTATGCTACAAATGTGCAACACAAGCAGTTCACTTTATGTTACATTTTGTCTCACTTCAAATTTAAATTGTATGCTGCCACAAAAGGTGAGATATTGTACCACAATACTAAGCAGTTAATACCACCTTCACCCTCAATTAAATTGGGTATTTAAGCTGTGCCCCATACAGTACAACTTCACTTTTACAAATGCATAAATCAGGCAAACTTCTGGTCTTCTGAACCCTTAATGTTTAACAATGCATAGCACAGTATTTAAGGTGTGGAACTGTACCTCTTCTTGTGGCATTCCAGAACTCTTGTTTCTCTGCCACTCCTGATAAAACAGGCATGTGCCATTCCTATCAAATATGTACATGTTATAGATCGTCATGTTTCATGTGGAAGTAGGACCTGAAATTGAGAGAAACATTAATACCACATTCATTATTAAGGAAGAAAAAAACAACCTGAGACAATAACTTTGATCATCTGACTCGTGTTTCTACAGTAACTGCATCCTTGGGAATTATCCAAATACTGAGAATTGAAATAGCTGGTGTGCATTGAAACTTTTTCAGTTGGGTTAAGAAGTACTTTCCTAATTAATACAATTAATACTAGCTATCAGGAAGCTTTATTGAAGGCTAATTGTGTAAAGACAGGTGAGTCAGCATTTCTTGAAGAAATATTGTACAGAAACCTACCATGCACTGCATGGTTATTTGGGGGTTTGATATAGAATATATACTGTAGACCAATGTTGTAATTTAAGCAATTAGACTCTTGTCTTGGTGACATCTCAAAAATCATAAACATGACATTCTCATTAATGATGAAAAGCACTGTTGCTGAGATCTTCCTCAATATCACTGCTTAATATGTTACACTCATTCCCACTTTTATGAATTTTCGTTTTGGTTCATAGGCTAGGGCTAGGGTCACAGTAGTACTGATCATAGCCTATGTTAGGACTAACAAGTTACTGTGTAGAGACTGGTGGACCAAAATACAACTCTACTTTTTAACTGCTTGTGAATGGATACTCTTGTCTTTATTTTAACTCATTCCCAGTTTAGGCCCTATCCATATATACTATGTGTTTGGCCCATAAGCTACAGTATATCATGGCACGGTGGTGTCTGTTTATTGAACCAGCTGCTGACTCTATTATTCAGGCTCTTCTTGCTATTGACCTGGACACAACTTTGGTACTTACTGAGAAATAAAATCTCTGTAACTAGTGTAACGTTAGCCTAAACCATGGATACAACACTAATGGGAAGCAAGTTGAAGTTAGCAAGCTTATTCAGATGGCATGTCTTCTAGAATACAATAATTGTGCCACAACTTCTGATTTTCTAGTCTGGCTCAACAGGTGGAGATTTGACACAATAGTCCCGGTGCCAACTCTTATTGTCAAACTTCTGTTATTGCCCCTGACTCAACTTCTGCATTTGGATGGCACCATAAGTAGTGAGATTTGGGCCAATTCACTCAGAATTTGAAGCCGTCTTTAATGAAGGTTACACCACTGATCTCTTTTACGTCTTTAATATTAATATACAGAGAGATCGATGGGCTAAATCTGGCTCTCCTATCTGGCACCGATATCTCCAGTTACACTATGTATTACATCATTTGGGTCCAGGTGAATAGCATGTGATACTGTGTTATCCAACAGGCTTTTTACCGATTTTACCGATTTACCGGAACCCACCGGCATCAAATGTCGATGGGGTCGTGAGAACTGGGGCAGACAGCCATCTCTGGCTTATGTAGAGCCCCCTTCTATTCTGAAAAATAGGATCGATGATGTTTTTAAATCCATTGACTGTTGTGGCAGTGACAGCCTCCCGTGGCAGATTGTTCCATTCACTAATAACCCGCTGACTGAAAAAATACTTCCTAATGTCTAGTCTACAGTAGTGCTTCTGGAACTTAAGCTGATGACCTCTTGTTTTACTAACATCTGACAATTTAAAAAAAGTAGCCTGATTAACATTTTCCAGACCCTTAACGATTTTAAAAACTTCAATCAAGTCGGCTCTTAGTCTACGCATTTCAAGAGAAATCAAACCAGTTCTTTCAAGCCTTTCCTCATAACTGAGAGTAGACAAGTCTGGAATCAATTTTGTAGCACGACGTTGTACCTTTTCAATGTTATCAATATCTTTCTGTAAATAAGGGCGCCATGCCTGACAACAGTATTCCAGATGTGGTCTAACAAGAGATTTATACAATTTCAGTATATTACTACTACTTTTACAATCATACGTTCTATTAATAATACCAAGGACCTTGTTGGCAGAGCTCACAGCCTTAGCACACTGTCTACTAGGGCTCAATGACTTATCAATAATAACACCTAAATCCTTCTCATACTCAGTGGTTTCAACTTGAACACCACCAATAAAGTAACTAGCTTGGGCATTTGAATGACCGAGGTGAAGACACTTGCACTTCTGTGCATTAAATAGCATTTGCCAATCGCATGACCATTTATACAATGTATCCAAGTCCTGTTGCAACTCAGTCACTTTACCCATGGAAAGAACATCAGAAAAGACCTTAGTATCATCTGCAAACTTCAGTACTGAATTATTCAAACTGGCATCCAGATCATTAATATACAATATGAAAAGAATAGGACCTAACACAGATCCCTGCGGTACGCCACTAGTCACTGGAAGCCAATCGGAAAAATGACCATTTAATACAACTCTTTGCCACCTATTATCCAGCCAGTTTTCAATCCAGTCAGCCACTACTGAACCAATACCATGAGCTTTAACCTTTAAAATAAGCCGCTTGTGAGGAACTTTGTCGAAGGCTTTACTGAAATCTAAATAGACAACATCTACAGGATGACCTTCATCAACCTTTCGAGTAACAACTTCTAGAAAGCAGAGAAGGTTGGTAAGACAAGACCTCTGTGACCTAAAACCATGCTGAGAATCAACTATCATGTCATTACCCTCCAGATGGCTAACAATACTTTCCTTCATAATTGATTCCATCACTTTACAGACCTGGGAAGTCAAACTGACCGGTCTATAACTACTAGGTTGCTTCTTAGGACCTTTTTTATACAAAGGAGTCACATTTGCTAGCTTCCAATCCATAGGAATCTGACTACATTGCAAACTCTTGCTAAAAATAATGCTTAAAGGCATGGAAATGACTTTAGCAAGATTTTGTAACACAACCGGATAGATACCATCAGCACCAGGTGCTTTGTCAGGACGTAGATTCTGCAACTTTCGGAAAACCACCTCCTGAGAAACATTTAGATCATTTAGTGCATGAGTTACACCACTGACACCATTGACAACTGGAAGATTATTGACATCTTCCGTAGTGAAAACCGACGAAAAATACTCATTTAACAATCTGGCACTGACATTATCATCCTGAACTGGATGGCCATTTTCATCGATCAAAGGACCAACTACATCCTTAGTCTTGACCTTACTACGAACATACCTGTAGAAGGCTTTGGGATCATTCGCCACATTCTGAGCCAACTTACTTTCAAAATTGCACTTCGCTAACCTTACAATTCTAGTAGCAGAATCAAGCGCACTTTTGTACCTTACATGATCATGATAGCTACCAGTCTGCTTGTAAGTTATCCAAGCTCTCTTTTTCTTCTTTCTTGCTACTTCCACATTGAATGACCACCAAAGTGGCTTAAGATCCTTCCTTCTCTTTTTCCTTGGAGTATACTTTACTACAACCTCACTTAACTTACTCTTAAAAATATTCCACATACTTTCAACACTAACATCACTAAAACATTGAAACCAGTTGACCGAGATCAGTTCCTTTCTCATTCTCTTGTAATTAGCTCTTCTGTAGTCATAGTAAAATTCTTTCCATTTCTTCCTTTCAACATTGCAAACCAGGTTGAAGGTTAAAAAGTTATGGTCACTACTTGCAAACTGCTCATGGACATGCAAATTGTCCACCATGGACACATCGGAAGACAGAACAAGATCCAGAATATTGTCACCCCTGGTGGGCTCAAAAACATGCTGATGAAGGAAACAGTCTAAAGTAAGATCCAAGAATTTCTGGCCTTCGGTACTGGAGTGTAAAAGCTCCCAATTAATAGACCTGTGATTAAAGTCACCACATATGAGGACACTAAGGTACCTACTACATGCTGTTCTAATAACGGAGTGGAGAGCCTCCTCATTAACATCTGAGGCAGAAGTACTATGATAGCAAACACCAATGGCAATACTAGACCCAGGAGTAAAAATTTCACACCAGACAGTTTCAGTGCTCGGAAAATAAGTTAAATCCTCAATCAAAGTGCTAGAAAAGAAATCTTTAATGTATAGAAAGCAACCGCCTCCTCTGGAAACTGTTCTATCATTACGGAAAGTCTTGTAGCCCTTAATACTAAGTTCAGCATCTGCAATAGCATCACTTGCATCACTTTTCATTTAAGGCAAGATAGGAAAGTTTGCCCTGCACGGGGGATTTATCCCCCATGCAAAAATATGAGTCTCAAAGTGTCTAGCCGCGCAATTTGACAACTGCAGTCGCACAAGGCAAGTCTGATCACACGTTCGCAATTAAACCACACAAAAGTTAAGCCTACCTCAATCACAAATCTTAAAACTGAATCTCAGAAAAGTCTAAACACCATACATTCTGGACTACATAGTACACATGTACAGTGCATACTGGCATATATCGCATGCATCATCAGCAGTTGGTGGCTTAAACACTTGCAAAGTTGGATGGTGGAAAGGTAAGCACAATGCATACTGCGCAATTCTCTTGATCTTTATTAAAATGACCCACGCATATTGCAAACTTTCCAATCTGGGTGAGTTATAGCTCAGCAGCACCTAAACTTGTCAAAAAAGGTCATCTACAAGAGTCTAACAAGCTTTCTGTTGCATGTAGCATCAGTAAAAATTATGAAAGCATCTCGTCATAGCAGCTATTAGGAGAGGTGCTGCTCACCTTCGATTTTCAAATGTACAGTACTAATAGCCTTATTCAAACGGCGGTCAATAGACACACTGTCATGGCACTGATGCTGTATTTCGCATAATGGATACAAATACATTTGCACATAGGCCTACAGAATGTTAGGCCTGCTTGAATTTAATTAGTGCCTGGCTGTAAAAGCAGACCTACAGTAATATATAGTTAGGGTTCATTTCAATCGGCAGATAATGGTTTTACCAACTTACAACCTCTACGTTCTTACTTGCCTGTCACAGAACAGAAGACGATAATTACTTATTAGCGCAATAAATATGACCAGTTTATTCGGAATGCTGATTCTGTGGTTTCACTGTGCCGTCCGAGTATCTTTGATCGGTGGCAAATACGTAATCGTATATGAGACTGATAATATACTTAAACCATTAATATGGAATCCTGATAGCTCATATAGGATATTTCGACTACATAAACATGGTTACGTCAATCAAACCATTTCAGTAGCCTGGCTACTACAATCTGACCAAATTTCAGTACCAATAGTCCAGCACCTGCAAAATTCATACACATGAAGCTCATATCACTAAGTTCACGAACATCAGTGTTGGTACAGGGTCGAAACTGACAGCGTGCACTAGCTTATGAATACGATCGGACAGCAGTGACGACATGGCTGGGAGGGGGAAGGGGGAAGCGAAGGCCAGTATGCAGCACTGAGCTGTTTTTTCGGGGGAGGGTGAAGGTGCAAGAGTGTAAGGGCTTCTGAGCGTGCGGCCTGAGGTGACGATTTCGGCCGGGAAGAATCTAAGCGGTATTAACTGAATGTTTCTGAAAACGCTTCGTGTGAACAAATGAGGACGTTCCCCCAACCGATGGCGCCCCCCCCCCCACCATATATGCAGCCACTGGTCATGGATTTCAGTAGTAGGCCTATAACGACACTCTGGGAATTATATACTGGTCTTCCAAAATTTCATCATGACGTACGTTGCTATTTCGCACGCCAGCGATCAGTGTTACAGGCCTACACTTGAAATTCAGAGAAAATTGCTGCAACGCGTGCCTGACCGCAGGCCTAAAAGGACTTCTATAAGTCGAAATAATCATGATATGTCACAACTGCACCTAACCACTGATCGCATGGAGTTAATTAGTCTTTTTTTAGCACCCATGAATGCACAACGCTTTAGTTTAGTCTACACACTTTTGCCTTGATGGTTAGACTCGATCAGGTGTACAATGCAAACTAGAGTGATCAAATAATTAGTCTTTTGGTTTGAATTTATGCATAACTGTAAAAATTATCAAGAAAACAAACTGCCTTTTTTCATTACAAGTGTTGCAGTTTTTGACATCACAAACTCAGCAGGGACCATATGATTGATTTTTATTATTCAATTGTTATTATTTTTATAATTTTCTATTCTTTTGTTTTGAAGGTATAAGGTATGCTATTAAAATACAGTGCAGCTAAAACGTCGTATCATAGACCTCTTCAAGTCCTTCAAAACAGACCGTGACTATAATTCAGTTACTTGCAATTTTACACGCTATCTGACCTCTTGAATAGACAAATAGAAATAATTTATATTTCTTCTACATGTGTTGTTTTATTCACAATTAGGCCTACTGTAATAATAAGTTATCAAATGTGATCTTCGGGGCTGTTTGCCATTCTGCGGCTAATCATTCCACCAATACTCGATTGCCACAGTAATCATAACACTCAACACGGAACCGCGTTGCTTCTTCACAATTATTGCTACAACATATGACAGTCTCTCAATCTGTTAAATCTGCTAAGTGTTTAAAGTCACTTCTCAACATCTATCATTAGTTGACTTCGTATATACCGTTTTAAATTCTGTATTCTCTTATTGTTCTACTGTCTTTTTATTTTCGTATTAACTGTTGTCTTCTTTGTCGTAGGAGGGGGTTGGGGTTATATATATGGTCATTAGCTGTGATACACTTTCCTCTGTATATCTTGTGGAGTTTATGTTTGTAGGCCTATATATACAGAACTGCATTATTCGATTGTACCTTGTCAAACATATGTAAAATAAACCGGAACCTGGAAATTTTCCGTACTTGAAGCTCAAAAATTGCTAAATCTTGGGAAATATAACAGCATATTCGGATAAAATTTGGATATGGTGTTTACCAAACGTTAGTCTCTCAAGTTTATTTCATTTCCAAAAGTTCTGACTTCTTATTTTTTTTTAGTGAAGGACATAAAGTACGGTGGCCGATAGGTTCTCAGGTATTTTGGGTCCCTTGAACACAGAAGTTGTGTGGGCAGTCAGTCATCATGCAGTGTATTTGATGATGATGTCACGGTAGCCTGAACATTTGGACCACTCCAATGAAAGAGTAGCTCAGTTTGGTCTTGTTTTTTTCTTAATTTCTGAAGCAATAAACACTGATTGGCTCGACTGTAAATCTGTACATACGTCAAAGGTTACACAAAACAGGTCCCTTGTTTCAATCAAAAACATCATCGGACCGTACTGTCAAACAGATACTACGAAGAAGCATACCACCACAATGAGCATCTACAACCACGAAATAGTAAGTGAAAATGGACGGAAGTGTACAAATTTAGGCAAAAATCTGTTCAGTTTTGATGGTATACCCAGGAAATGTAATGCAATATTTCTCGATTGGAACGTTAGTGTGAGCCTACCTGATCAACAGCGGTACTGGTCTACAATCATTTATCGGAGATTGCGCAGTGGTCACGGCTTGGAGAGTGCTGTGGATATCGTGGAAACTCAAACTTGCAACTGCGATGCACCAAACTCTATTAACCCGACACCGTAAGTAATCGTTTGTCAACTGTAGCCTTTCAAAATGTTGTTTGTCAGTAAAGCAACCCTTTTTTTGCCAATCGTATAAATGCAGTAAGTTCTCCTAACATTCATTTTCTTTGCCATGAATAAAACACAGAAGCACTTTCAATTGGAGCACACCGGTAACCCCTAGCTTACCTCAAAGAATACTTTGCAATCAATAACTTGTTCTCGGGCAATAAATAAGGATAGGTACAGATATTTTAGGTATTTATTTTCATCTGTGGTCAAAATAAATTGATCACATTCAAATACCAATAAACAATTGACGAATCTTTATTCAATACTTTTTTGTATTAATACTGACTTATTATTTTGGTGTGCCGTTTTTCTGGTTTTCCTTTCGCTTTATGGGTACTTTTGGTCTAGTTTTCATATTCTCTCTTTTTACCAGCCACAGTCTCGTCAGCGATGGTCCATGCTCTTTCCCACCTGAGTCTGTACGTATTTCATTTCACCCGAACGGTGCTAAGTAGGAGGGAGAAATTTAAGGCACAAGAGTCATAGGTGTCATCCAATGCGGGGTCAGTACTGTACATCTGAATTTCGTCGGGGAGCGGTCAGGCTGGGGAAGCTGTTTAGAAAATGTCCCGAAACGGGTGGACAGTTAATATTTTAAAAGGTCCTGTGACAAGAAAATGACAGCGGCTATATTGGGTGCATTTATCATTGGAAATGTTACAAATAGCCACAAATTCCATCAAAAATCCATGAAAGATTGACAATTTTACAGGCAAATTAATATCTAGCAGCTACACCATGAATAAACGTTGCTATATGCAAATTTGTGACGTCAAGAGATGGACTCCTATGACATCTTTTATGAATCCTTTGATTACTTAACCTTTATTTCAAAGACATTTGGGAATTTTACATACCCACAGGGTTTTATTTTGGAAGAATATATTTTCTGCCTCAAAAATACTGACATCACTTTTCAAAGTGAAACTCAGTAATTAAGTAATTAAAAGTCAATATATACATATATCTGTTTTGAATTTTTATCAAACTTTAAAACGTCATGTATCCAAAACGGTAAACGATAAAAAAAATTCCAACCGATTTTCACTAAGGTTTTTACTTTACAACTTCTGTATTTAGCCTTTTTATTTACCCTTAAAGTTAGTATTTTTTATTTAACCTTTATGGTTAGTATCCGTAATCAGGTATCGATTGCCTATCTAGTTTTACGAGACATTTTCTTCAAATTTCGTTTGATTAAATGATGAAAATGTTTTTTTTTGTAAAGACCTAACTTATAATAGGAGAGTTTTGAGATCAATATGGTGGGATCACGAAAGAGTATCCCAAGGAGTATCCCTAATCAGGTATCGATTGCCTATCTAGTTTTACGATACATTGCCCTCAAATTTCGTAAGATTAAATAATGAAAATGTTTGTTTATAAAGACCTAACTTAAAATGGGAAAGTTTTGAGATCAATATGGTGGGACGCCCTGAGGCCACGGCATGTGAGAGATAAAAAGTTTGGTTTTATCAGAGGAAACTGCAAATACTAGATTATATATGTAATGTTGTTCACTTCTGATCATAATGTGAAGAGTTTGACAAACATAAACAACTATGAATGTCTTTTCATGAATCGTGGAATAATTACAGAATGTGCCTTGTTCTTCCATTTCATCAAAAGTCTTGTTCTTTTACAACTCAAAATTAACTATACGTTGACGGTCAGTCAGTGTGAACTATTATTAAGTACAGAGTGTGATTGGCTCCGTGGGCGAAAACGTGACTTCCGTAAGGCTGCTCCTGCAAAGTTGACCATTGGACAGGTCAAGAATGAAATATGATACCGTTGATAAAAGACCCATACACTGGTGTCGATTCTTTATGTCTGGTAACCCAGTCATAAACGATAGTGTGTTGTTCTTAATTTATGATAAAAGAGCTACTGAACCATCACGGTATTATTTTTAGAAAGAGAGAAAAAGAGATCTGACATGGTCTCAGTTAAAAAACGACTGCTGTTCAGTGCGGAAAGGACCAAAAAATGGCATCAGAGGTTAAGAATAAAACAAGTAAGAGCTTTTTTAAAGTTCTATTTGCTTCAAACTGCTAATTGTAGATCCGTACTTGAAACGTACCTGCAAGCTTTGTGCATTTATAGCCTCCGAGGCTAGTTGCACAAAGCTTGCAAGCACGTAACTTATGCATACTTCTGTTTGGACTTGGAGTATGGAGTAAGTGCATGGTGTCAGTGTTAACATACTCTGTTGCCATTGATCGTGACAAAAGGGTTGCGAGGATGGTCGAGAGTAAATGAAGTGAGATGGCCTAGATCAGATTAAAGTGATCAGGTTAGGCGATTAAATTTGATATGACACTTCTACATTTAGAAGTCAGTTACTTTGTGATATTTCTCCAAACTACATTTTAAGTTGGTTATGGCTTTGGTTATTATGGTTTTGTCCGTTATCAGCTTACAGTTGTTTTTTGGCATAATCAAGCTAAAACAGCCCTTTATAACTGCATCTCATCGAATATTATAACAAATGGATTTTTAAATGTGCATTTGGAAATTACCTTAAAACAGAATATGACCTGTGTAGTGTCTGCTCACATTTGATTCTATACGTTGCAATGCATCGCTAACTTAAGATCGCCATATGCAGTGTGTTGTGCATGGTAACAACATATCTCTCAAGCAAGCAAGCAAACATGAACATCTTGTCAAAATTCAGTTGTTTTATTTCAAGTAAATGGCAAATGCATAGATACGAAAACGATAAAAGATTAAACACTGTGTAAAACAACCTCTTTTAATGGACATTTAGATAACACAACACAGTTGATTGTAGTGGCTGGTGTTCCTCTTCCCCTCTCGGATACTTCGTCAGAAAATGGTTCTGACAGTTGCCTAAAAAGTGTGCTAGAAAGGTAAACAGGAAGTTTACAGATTTTTAAAAGAATACGTAAAATTTAGTCCAAACAGGGACAGAACTCAATGAAACGTTTGTTTCAAACGAAATGTTGCAGTCATAAGCATATTTCTCTTCCATGTTCTCACACAACTCTCCTCGAAAGTAAAAGAAAAAGATGCAAGCAACAATAAATATTTTCCGGGTACTTTGTATTTAAGAGTGGAATACAAATTTCAAGTTTGTGCTGACCAGAAGTTGACTCCAAATATTTGGTTAATTCTCCACACTCTCAGGTCAGAGGGAAGGTTCAATCTTCTCTATATATACCAGCCTTATTTTCCCTGAAATCCTGCAGCGTGGTCATCGATATATAGAGTGCCAAAAAATCACATATATGCTTATATGATTGACACTTTTGTCACCATTGATTGTCACCAATGGCAATAATTATTTTTGTACTCGTTTTTTGGGGGGTCAGTTTATTTTAAGTATCAACAAACACTTCTTTTTTTGATCTTGCCTCTATAGAAGTACTTGTGACAGGCTCATCAGGTTTCATTGGTGCTCATGTTGTGCAGCAACTGTTACAGGAGGGGTACACGGTGAGGGGCGCCGTCAGGAGTATGGACAATCCTTTGAAGGTTGACCCACTGAAGAAACTGGGGAAAGCAGCAGAAAATAGACTGGAATTGGTAGAAGCAGAATTGTTAGATGCTACATGCTGGAATAAGTTAGTTATTAGGCTACTCGAATTTTATATCATTATCATCATCATCATCATTATCATCGACACAATCGTTATCATCATCAGCATAATATTCATCATCCACTTCATGACTATCATTATCAAGATTACTATCATCATCCTTATCTTCATTCATTATTATCGTTATCATCAGGCTAGTGAAGGGACTTAGGTACATTTTACAAACAAAGTTCTCTCCCCACTCCCATACAATCACACTACCCAACTGTATGTATGTCATACTCTTTGAGATGCGTGTATTTGTATGCAGTCGTTCCTGGTTAACGTAATCCATTTCATTTTTTACATCTTTACCGATTCAGCGATTATACAATTGCCTAAATGCACATGATATTCTCAAAAGCATTTTTACATGGGGTAGGGCATATTTCATTTACAAGCAATGAATGCCAACGAACATAAACCAGACACTGGCAAAGATGTCAACCAAATTATACAACCTTTACCGCTACATGCTCTGTGGAATTTTCACAATAGCAGGTAATATAAGTCCCTAGGGTGTATGTCTGTTCCACCAAACTCACGCACCGTTACATCCTGCGAATGTAACTATTGAAAGAGACTTGTCACAGTACATACATCGATGATACAGAATTTGCCGACCAGATCCATCCAAAACCTATGGCGATGATGAAAATACCAACAATGACAAAGAAGGATTTGCAACACTGTTTTAAAGTCCTCTACACAAAAACAAAATTCATTAAAGAGACTGACTACTTACGAAAATTGATATTGTGTGAAAATTAGGAACATTTTTCTTCCTTTTTTAAATGACTCTGAATGGCATGTTCCGTTTGGAAGTTATGATTTTCTTAAAGAAAAGAATTAAAGAATTTTCTTAAAGAAATATTTACTTCAAAATGGCGCATTGTGTTATGAGAAAAAAATTTTTACGTCCTACGGGCATACCTACTTTACAATTTTGACTGCACGAAAGATATATTATGATAGTTTAGGAAATATGACCGTAATTTCCACAATATTTCAAGGAACAGTCGCCGCGTGGGTGCATCTTACCTGGAGAGACCGAGGCTCAATTAGTAGCGCCCATCACTAACGTGATAGTCAGTTAAAATTGTTAAAAAAATACATAACCGTGGCGCCACGATCAGTTGATGCGGGAGGTACCAGAAAAGTGTTGGATAAAAATACAAGTCGCCCGCTCACTGCTGAGGGTCTTGCCGTCCCCCCCCCCCCTCCCTCCGGTGGTCCTTACTGTTACATTTTGGTAATCTTAAAGCATTTGGAAAATCTCCCTTGACCGGAGAGGTTCTCAAACAGCAATATCTTGAATTAATGAACAAGATGTTGGCATGTCGTTTGAAATTTACAGCTAGTTGAATGGACTATTCTTTTTCATTTGAGATTCCCTCAACTTGCCCAGTGAACTATTCCTGTAAAATATTTTCTTCTTCTTTTCAAGGAGCTACTGCAGGTGGTTCTTTCCCAACTCCGGTCAGAGGGGAAAAAACAGGGCCTGGCATAAAACTGAATTTTCATAGTTTTGACTTAAAATTTGGTATGTTAATTGCCTCCTCGTGTGTATCCTTCTCCAAACCTCATAACGTCAGGAATAGCCTACACTGTATTAAAATTAGCATATTTTTTTTCTCTCTACATGCAGTGTCGTTGAAGGATGCGATTACGTCATGCATGTGGCCAGTCCCTTCCCGTTACGCAACCCACCGGAGGAAGACGAAGTCATCCAGCCTGCAGTAGATGGAACTCTTAATGTGCTGAACGGCCTGTGCAGGAAAAGTTAAGAGAGTTGTTTTAACAAGCTCGTGCGCAGCGACTGGTGGTACGTGTAGTAACAGATTTGACAATTAGTTTACGCTTGGCGCTTTTTCTATTGTGTATGTAACTCGTATTGATAAATCGGTTCTGATAACAGCAATATCCATATGCATGTTCCTCATTTAAGCACCTGATTACATTCTGACTGATCTGCCATGTCCCTTGATTTATTCTTGTCATTCATTTGATTTTCCTTCTTTGGTTAAAGTAATATTGAATCAAGACTGGTAACTCTTTCGTCTTTTTTTTTTTTTTTTTGATGAGGATGACGATGTTTCACCACATTTATTTCACATTTTTGTTTCATGTAACAGTACCGTCTGTATCGTCTTATCTCTAATTATTCAAATTTAGTTGCATCCTATTAACATGATACCGCTTTCTTTTTTCTTACAAAAGCATACTTAAAATCTCCAGAAGATGTATTTACCGAGGAGGACTGGACGGATTTGGACGACCCGGTAGTCAACGCTTACATGAAAAGCAAAACACTCGCAGAAAAGGCAGCGTGGGAGTATCAAACGGGATTAGATGGTACAGTTTTTTTGTTCTGTAGTATAACATTGCATGTATCAAATTACCTTTGTTAATCATTTCCGAACCAGAAAAAGATTCCGGACGGCTACCAAAGTCAAGATTGTTCCTTGTGGCGTCTGTCACTAAAGTTCAAGAAATGGTCACTAAAAGCATAAAGATCTCTATACACATTACATAACATGCCCCATCTACCCGCTCTCTTTCGTCCCCTTTACTTTCTCAATCTTAAGGAGCGAGGTTAGAGACGGCTCCAAAATTAAGAGTGAATTTTCGCTCTCTATGAGTAAGAACGACAAAGTCATTCTCACTATTTAGAGAGAATATTCACTCATAATTTTGGAATCATTCCTAACCTCGCTCTTTGTTAGTTAGAGAATATTCCGATGGTCACCGTGTTGCCAATGACAATTAAATCCAATCCCAACACTGGTGATCATCTTTCGCAGAAGAACAAAAATTTGAGTTGGCAGTCATCAACCCGTCGTGGGTGTTTGGTCCAATTTTAACTCGACAAAGTGGAGCCAGCATTGAATTAATGACGAGATTTTTAATAGGAGGAGATCCGGGCCTACCGAGGCTTTTCATAGGCATCGCCGATGTAAGGGAGGTCGCCAAGGGCACATGTAGTGGCAATGACACTGCCAGAGGCAGCGGGTAAGAACATAGTTCGAGGACGCTTTAATTGATTTGTCAATAATTATAAGTCTTACTTTCAGCTTAATTACCCCTGCGTGATTTCTTCAATAGTTTGTATGACTGCGCATGCCCATTACCAATCGATTTGTATTTATCATTAAGTTCATCATATTGTAAATAAAAATTGTCATGTTCCTTTCACTTAAAATATTCCGCGTTGGTTTATTTGTACTGGAATTGAAACATCGGGATCTACTGTCTCTCTACTAAGTAAATTGTTACAGTAGCATAAAACAATTTATTCCAATAAATATCGACAAGATGCAGACAACATAAGAGTCTCATAATCCCTAAACAGTTTCCAAAGTTACGCACACGTTATGTGACATTTTTATACAGGGAATCGCCACATCATCGCAACAGACACTATGTCGTTTAGCGAAATCGGTACCGTTCTCAAAGAAGAATTTGAAAGTCAGGGTAAATACAAGCACATCGTCCAGCATTTTATATTTTATTTAAATGAAAGTTAATGCTTTTTTTATGTATAAGGTGAAGGTGATATCAAATTATTTACAATTGGTTTAAATCTTTTCCATCCCATCATCAAAATGATCTTGGATATACTTCATATCAAATCCATTCAATTTAGTTTTGTGCGGTATATGCGGTATATTCTTTTGGGGAATTTCGATATTTAAATAAAGGTAGTTGGTTGTTGCAGAGATGACGTCATTCTGACGTTTTCTTTTGGAGAGTGGGGACATTGCACAGATTTCTTTACTTGTGCTTTTTACGTCTTTATTGTAGTGTATTGTCGAATAGTTACTATTATAGTTGTTGACAATAAACATGTATCACGAAATGAAAGGATAGGAAAATTGATCGTGTATGAAACAACCGAAAATTTATGTTGTTATTATTAGACACACAATAAAAAAAAATGGAAGGACTAATCTTACCTTCATTTAATGCAGGTTATAAACCAACGACTCGAACTATTCCCGACATGCTTGTGGTCATGGGAAGTTGGATCAACTCGGAACTGAAGGCCATGAGGGATTTTATCGGAAAAACATACAAATACGACACTAAAAGGGTTTGTTATTTGTGTCTTCTTCTTAACATCCTCAGTTGAGTAAATAGACAAATAGGTGTGGTCTAGAGATCTCTGACTCCCGTCAATTGTAAGAGGCAGCATGACATGACCGTGTTTCATAAATGCCACACCCAGAGGATTAGGGCGGACACTCCGTAAAATGAAGATAGGATCACTTATATATATACCACACATCGTGTTAAAGGTTAATGGGTCGTTTTTCACCAACATGACACACATGGAAAATAGCTTTGATCGTTGTTAAGCCATTCAGTCTAATCAATAAACGTCTTCAAAAAGTTTATCTCCTAAAATCATTATGCATAACATGAGTCACGAAAGATGCATCATTTAAGTTTAGGTGAACACATTTTTCTTGAGTAACAAATAACTGATTTGGATCCGGACATGACAAACGTCTTTCTTGAAAAGAAGGCCACTGTCCTCCCTAAATTTGAAGAACCTATTTTTCTGTGTTGACAAATGATACTGATTTATTTGGAAAAACAACGCCCTATTTCTCATATACGCTAATAGCGAAGTCAAAGCATTTATTTCTAGTCTTGTGGTATGTCGTATTCCACATGCCATCACCACACAGAACAACTGAAACTGGAGCATTTGCTTCAGTCTTAGTTTCCTGTTTTAGTTTCCTAGAAACAGTTTAGTTTCTTCAAATATATACAATGGTAGTCCCTTGCAAATCAGTTAGTGTGAAAGCCTGTAGCTTTATCCTAGACACATTTTTGCTTACTTGTTCTGAAATAAGTAAGTACTATAAACTCATATTGGGTCCTGTCATTTTTTTTACCAATTGAACAATTAGCCAACATATAACTAGAGTACCATAGAGTACCATCGCTACTACCTTTTTCCCCTCATCTGCCATGAACGAAGAAGCTCTGAAGAAGGTCACAGTGTTTTAGGAGGACAGATGTTTTATATGTACCTATAGGCATACAGACAACAAAAGTAAAGTAGACATACCAGAGGGTAAAACATAAACAGTAACGATGATGATGACGATGATGATGATGATGATGATGATAATGATGATGATGATGATTATAATGATGATATGATGATGATGATGATGATGATGATGATGATGATGATGATGATGATGATTATAATGATGATATGATGATGATGATGATGATGATGATGATGACGATGATGATGATGATGATTATAATGATGATATGGTCATGGTCAATACTGATTGTCTGTTTTTACTTGAACCTGCAGATGAGAGAAATCTTAAAAATCGAACCTCGTCCAAAGGAAGAGACTTTGAATGACATGGTATATTCACTAATCGACGCAGGAAAGATTCCCAAGACGAAACTCTATAAGGGAAAAACTACGTCATAAAATATCATGGCATATTGTCTGACAGTCAATGTTTCCTCAAAGAACGTATCATTTCTAACTTTACTTCATTTCCAACATTCAAGCGCAGCTTTGTAGCAAAATCTATGCATGGGCTTTACTCCCATCAAATTTCCCATGGCTGAGTAGTCCAAAGGTAAACTCATATTGGTGTGATAGAATAAACTTTTAAATTCAAATGTTCATTTAACCAAGTATGTTTCTATTTCTTCCAAACGGGAAATTTAAGGCCAAAGGAATTTCACATTTTATTATAATGTAAGATAAAACGTTAATGCACTTTTATGGGCAGTTTACTCTTACGACAACAATATAGCGATCATCTAGATATGGCCGTTGATAATTATATTCCCAACCAATCTGAGTATGGTATCCATAAGATAACATGTAAATTAACAATTAACAAAAATTCCAAATAATGACTTTTTCGTGTATATCAGCACACACATATTAACACACTTAGATGAAATTCAGTAACATTTGTCAAATAATGAGCTGCAGATGTGTAATCTTATAATCTTTTTATATGTCACTTAGTATAACATGGGTTGTTCTTTCATTTGAAATGCATGTAAAGACAGAGAACCATAGCACCTTTCCTCCCTCCTGTTTTTTATCTTGAAGATTTCTTCTTCGTTTGCATCTATTTCTTAGTTTCCATGTTTGTTTGTTTATTTAAACCATGCTGTTCACAAAATTTCTTGACAAATGCGCCTTAAGGCACCTGTGATGTCACTTCTTTCGTTCACTTAATAATATTAGAAATGTTGACATGTACCCAATTCTTCACACTTTAAGGTTGTCTTTTTTTGGTGCATTTTCATAAAGCTTTCACGCAAATTTTTTTTTTTTTGCTGGTTCGTTCGTTTTGGGGGGCATATACATATATGACGAGACGCGATGGTACAGTATACAAGGAGACGAAAAGGAGGCGCCGGTGATATAAAACCAAACTTGAAGAAAACTTGTGTTTGCGACCAACGAAACGTGTCGTGTTTATCGATATTTGTATCAAAGACTCCAATATATTCAAACTGATCACTGATTAGGGGGGGGGGGGGGGGGGGCGGGGTAACATATATATTTTTCTTTCCACATCAATGACTTCAACTGTGAATTAAAAACAGTGTTGTTAGAATTGAAGTTATTCGGCAGAGAGGAACGAATCAATGGAAAACAACAATGGAAACGTGTGTAACCTTGCCATGTGATCATGTCAGCAGCGGGTGAGGACACCAATATTGACCTTCTCAATTGATTTACATCTTAAACCGGCAACTCACGAATCTCGGTACCTCATATTAGGCATGTACTTTACCTATCATCTCATATCTTACTATAGACGAAATAGATTCATGGGATGGCCAACGTCCCCTATAAGTTGATCATTTACATTTTGAGCTACTAAGACCACCATTATAACCTTTACTTTTAAAGTACTTCAAATCTATAGGCCCTTACTCAGTCAATTGTCCTAACATATATCTTTATCTTAAATTAGAAGTTATTTTTAATATTTGATTGAAGTAAATTGTAATGATCTGATACCAGAATGAAAAATAAAATCTGCCAAAACGAGATTCGTGATCCATTTGAATTAATTACATTAATATTACATGGCACTGTGAACAATGACAGCACCACTATTTTAGATTTAGGGCAACAAAAAAACTGTTGATGGGTGGTAAAAAAAATCGACCTTAGCGAGTGGATTCCAGGAGTCAATCTTATATTTAAGGTTTTAGCATGTCCCTGTGTGAAAAATTAATTCTCAGAATAGGTACTTTGGTTCAAGTTGCATCATCCAATGTGAAGATTACAAATGACTTTTAATGAACTTGCTATTCCTCTAAGTTGACATCATCAAAGCTTATGAGCCTTGTGGGATCCACGGATGAATTCCTTTAGGGGTCTAGGGGCAAAGCCCCCAAAAGCTCTTGGGTTTTAGCATCTCTCTGGGTGAAGATTTTAAGTCTCATAGACTTCCTAAAACATAAGGGTACGGTAAATGCAAAATTACAAACATTGAGCAGACATATATATACATGTATGTATTCGTCTGAATTTAGCTGCATGCATGGGGGGGGGGGGGGGGGAGGCAAATGCTGGAAGGACTCTGACTTGGAAAAATTGCCCCATAGCCCCCACACCCCATCCCCCATACCCGAGTTGGTGCCTTCACTGACTGTGAACATTTTCCCTTTGACCTGTACGTTATCTAATGATGTTACGTGACCAGAAATGAGCTTATCATGACGTCAGCCCACTGCTTCCTCATCACACCCCTTTATTTGAATCTCTTCAAGACTGGAGAGTATTATTCAACAATGTAATTTATTACATAGGTCTATGTTATTATTTTCACATTCTATCCTTACAAAGATACCCATGAAAGATTAAATTTGTAACAATATTTTATGGGAGTTTCATTACATGTTTATAGTGAACTGAAAACTTTTTTGTGAATAAGATGGACGTTGGACTAATCGTCTTATCCTTTAGGTATACACTGCACCTCCGACAGGGACTGTGTGAAATTACTGACATTAAGACTAACCAAATTCATTCACAAACAGATTAAGGTACCTTGGGATAGGAGCGTCTTCAAATAATTCTAAAGATAAAAGGGATTTAGTCCAAAAATGTTTTTTTTAATGGTGACCACTGCATGATAGATAGGAGCACAACGCGTGCGAAATAAATTTACTCAAAGGTTATCGTTTCAAGAGCTTGCGACGTGAGGTTGGTAGATCAGAACAAAATGTCTTCAGCAGAAAACAGCAACATTAGTAAGTTTTTATTTTATGTGTGCATTCTCATAGTTTGTGCATTAGATGATGATTCTCGATTTACGTTTTATTTGTCGTCCTAAATTAGCGGAAAAGTGACGTAGTTTAAAGCTTCATTTTCAATATATTTCTAAACATGTGATTCAATGTCTACACTGCTACTGTAAAGAAATAAGTGTTATGACGTCAGTCTATTATTACATTTCCGTTCAATTGAACTGTTAGTCCAGATGTGGTATTGGGAATTCTTTGGTCATTCCATCTGATACTTCCTAACGTATTCCACGCTTTAGAAGAAGAGTTTCGTTGCACTGCATCAACCTGAAATTTCAAACCATTGGATTTTGACGAATTTGGTGGACGAAAAAGAAAACAATGATAAGATTTGTAACAATTAACAATCAAATTTAACACTTTTCTTTCGGTGTTCTGTACGTTGTTTTTAAAGTGTTTGGAGTTTTCATGAATTCGAATTTTCGATGGAAATTCATCAAACATGGAACCGTTTTGTATATTTCTACTCTCTGCAGTATGAGTCAAATTTGTCAATGGATATCTTTTGAGTCTTATTCTGCAGTACTTTTTGTTTATACATTAAATTTAAAAAGTACATTCATTAAAAATTTAACTTGTTCATAAAAAAACATTAAAATTCAAGAAGAATTTGAATTTATAAGTCTCAATACCTATATTTATAATCCAAATTGCACTTGTTAGCGAAAATCTCACAAAAAATTTGGTTAATATATCTGACACCATTGTGGTGTATGTTACATCAATATTCTTTAATGAGTATATCCCTGTCACAATTATTTTCCAAACGTGTCAATGATCCCAAAGATTTTGTTGACATCTCTTCTAAAGCCATGCAAACCACCATTAACACAAATATGTGCGAACACAAATATGTGCGAACACAAATATGTGCGAACACAAATATGTGCGAATCAAATCTATGCCAGATTCTGTTTGTCTATCAGAGAGAACTGTGAAGATAGTTAAGCAAAACAATTTTTCAAAGCTGATTTATGGTCACAACAATATATTGAAATATACGTAGTCGAAAGAATCTTGCAGGTGAATCTTGCACGTCACTTGTCAACCATTAAGTTATCCTCTTGAATGTGGTAGATTTACTTCATAAAAACCACTTTTCTACATACTGACTGAATATTTTGGATGAAGAAAAACTTCCTTCTAAATGCTGGTCTTCCATCATATTTCTCTGGCAAACAGGGGATAGAGGATTTAAAGTAACAATTGCGACTTTTTAAGAATGCTTTCAAAGTGAAAAACTTATTGTTTTAAGGGTGAAGATGACAGTTATCACAACTCACCCTCGAAGGAGTGACTACCAAAGTTTTTGTGTTTTCTTCTGCTTTCAGTTTACACATCAGTTTATCGTTGGTTACTGGTTTACTGCTATATTTACGTCTGCACATTTTTTTTACCATTTAAGCAACTGTTGAAACTAAAACCTACATTTTTAACTAACCACGTTTCTGAAATCTAAATTTGCACCATGTGTGAAAAGTGGCGAACATACCCTAATGTAGGTACCTTCTCCGCTTTGTTTCAAACATGTTTGAGGCAGTCTTGTTGCTGAGGTATATTTTACTTATATATATTTATACATTTTACTTGACGGGGGATTTTTTTTTTTTTTTTTTTGTGAAACCAACATTCCGTGAATACATTCCGTTTGTCCTGAACGTACACACGTAAGCCCGGACACACACACACGTGTCCCTCTTTCAACATTCCTGACCATCAATAACATTTCGAACGATGACGAAGCTGTTTTCAGACTTCAACGAATAGCCTACTTTCTTGGGATTAAAAAAAAAAGCAACTAAAGGACGAAATAATCTAAAAGACCCACTTTGAGAGAGAGATGGAAAACAAAGATAAGGACGAAAACCATCATGAAGAAACTTCTATTTGATATGGAAATCTCCTCCTTATCAAGTACGAAGAGCAAATAACAGATCCGTTGAAATGGGGACCTAAACTAAGATGCGTCTGTGTATTACAAAGGAGTCATTTATTTCGTAAAATGGACGAAGGAAAGTATAGCTCTCCTTGAATAATGTTAACTTATCAACGATTATTTGGAAAATTAACATTCACGGAAAATATTGACCATACGGTAACACGGTAGCCTGTATCACGTGACATGATCAATAAATTTGGTGACATTTGAAACCCGAGAGCGATATGTAATAGTAATGATGATAATCATAATAGTGTAATAATGAGAACTATGAAATTTAGCAATTAATGTTGAACAAGACGCTCCACAAAAGTACCCAAATTGTCGACTTCTTCAAATGATCGGACATGGCATCTTTCTATCAATTCACGTCGTGAATTTTCTAAAGAGAAACGACATTCATGAATATGGCGTTGAATTTTAATAGCAGTGTTGACTACCGCATCAGAATTGAAAACCAGGGCTGGAACTCCCGAATACAGACTCAGACTCAATTCCGGACTCGAGTCCAGTTTTTCCTGGACTCAGAATTGGCCCGGAATGGGCTGCAACTGGACTAGAACTCGGAGCCGGCCGAGTCCACACAAATGAAAATTAGATAAAGACAGTTTCACTTTTTGTGGCCTTTTTCCTAATGTTCAAAAGTTAAATACCTAAGCATTAATCTTTTTTTTATTTCATGGGAGTTGAGTGCCTTCTTATACGTAATGTAAGTGTATATGTTATGTTCGATGTCCAGTGGCAATAGGTTTTTTAATGTAAACATCGCCTGTTGGACCACCAATTTCCAAGGTTTTTTACATTACATTTAATCGTGGGGTGGACTCGGACTCGGATCCCCTGGACTCGGACTCTGCTTGGACTCGGGGAGGGGGGGGGGTTACCGGACTCGGAATAGGCTGGAATTGGGGCCTCTGGAATCGGAATTGGCCCAGACTCGGGTAAGGTGGACAGCCATGCCAAAAACTGACCACGGGTATATCATTTTAGCCCAGAACCGTTATAGTTTCTTCAACCTATTATAATGTTGCATGTTTTGTCAACAATGAGACCCGTGCTACTTCCACTGAGAACTAAGATTTCTGTAACTCTCAAAAGAACAAACAGTATAGTACAGTATTACCTTTAAGGTAAGTCTGAAAAGCTCCTTTAAAGAAATGTTAGACCATTCCTTTTGTATACGCGTAACTTTAAAGTTTACCTTTTGATAAAAATTCTCTAGAAAACCTCAATAAATAAATACATGTACATCAGTTTGTATTTACGTAAACACCTCAGCACCTTCCAATCCCAGAAACATCACTACTCACTATACCAATCTTGGTTTATAATCTAAATAAGGTGCTCTGCTGGACTGTCAAGCAACAACCCCTCAGGGCCGTGGCTGGGATTTTTTTCCGGGTGAGACAAAGATGTTCAAATTTCCCCATAACGTTTGAAGGTCATAGGGGTTTGACGTCATCATGAGACTGAGGGTGACATCTGGGGAGGGGGTGGGTAAGTTGGTCTGAGCCTGTATATAACTTCTGATATGATGGAGTTGATAACTGAACGCCATCCGTTTGGAGAATGTTTGGTTATGTTGGGTGCATTAGACGCAAATGTGCTACATATAATGGTAGAGTTTAGGTGAATGTCTTCAAGAATTCCTCTTTTTTAAGTTATGGTTCAACATTTCCCATTTTGCTTGGTGCTTTATTTTTAGACCCTCAAAGTTGGCCTCATTCTGAATGACAGTCTCATAGTTTCTTTTCCTGAGAAAAACTTGAGAAATGGGAAAAGAGATAATTGTTTCAAATTTTCCCAATCTATACTCCGATGGGGGGGGGGACTTACCCCTGTAGTCACAGTAGCTACGCCATTGCATCTCCACCCTACGGAACACCCTCGTATCCTTCATTTTGTTCTAAAGGCACTACCTGTTATATGTTGTCTACAATTCAAGGTATGGCGGTTTCGTTTTTTATTCTGATTACTCAGTAAAATGTCACTTTCATCTGACTATATGGAATAAGAGTTAACACATTTCAGGTACACGTTATTAAAATTCTAATTAACTCAAATTAAAAAGGGTCCGTTTTGTTTGCTTATAGGCAGAATATGGAAACTATTAATGATCTAAATTATTAAATGAATACTCATATTCACAGCTGTTCTTGTGACGGGCGCCTCTGGTTACCTCGCCGCTCACGTCGTCCACCAATTGTTGCAGGAGGGATACCAGGTGAGGGGTACAGTGAGGAGTCTGAAGAACCCTTTAAAGGTTGCCCCTCTCCAGAAGCTCGGTGATGGAGCCGGTGGCAGATTGGAATTAGTTGAAGCTGATCTTACAAATGAAGAATGCTGGAAAGCGTAAGATCTCCAATCCATTTAAGGCCATAATGAACCGGGAGAAAAGGTTTATTGTTGTAATGTGTGTGTATGTGTCTATTTTAAAAAAAGGTGATCCAAAATTGTGTTAGTCTTGGTTTTCTCAATGGATAGGCAAAGGTTTGCTAATGGTTTTGTCTGGCAGTCTTGACAGACGCCACTCCCCCCCCCCCCTCCCTCAGTTGTATTTGGGTTTTCAGACGTCCCCGTGCACGTCGTGAATTTAGTTCAATTGAAACAGCTTCATCATACAGTCATCCTCACGTTTGAAAATCATAATTTGTGTTTCTTAATGTTGGTGAGCTAATTACACCGAGACAACAACTCTACATCCGGATTTTCTTTATGATTTTTCTGAATTGGTTGCTGCTGGAACGCTATTCACACATAGGCAATGCAGGCCCAAGCAATGCAACCTAAATTCAACAGATAGGATGAAGTTGCATCATAATTGTGTTTGGAGTTAGACAAGAGAAGTGTAAAATAATCTAATGTATACATCAAAGCAGTATCGTTGAAATAGTGAATCTGCACAGGCAGTGTATGATTTGTTGAACAATATGCTAAAACACAAACAAAAATCGTCGAAAATCTTTGCATTTCTTTATAACTTGGATACATTCGGGGTACGTTTTAGAATTACTGTTAAACATGAAAGTGCTTTAAGATAAGCTTGACCTTCAAATTTATGTTTTTAAACTGTATTGTATTACTCTTGTAACATTTTCCGGTCATTACCATGGGGGTTTACTGTGCCGAATGGGAAATCGTCTTGAGCCTTCTTATGGGGTGAGAAAGATTTGTTTTGAACCGTTGGCAACCATCGCATGCTGCCGTGGCGCTATACAAACATGCATTGCTCTTGATCGACAGCTAAATCTTACGAAAGCCCATTGGGGCTAAACGAAAATTTACTTTTACTTCTTTTTTGATAAGTTAAACAGCGGATAAATGATTCGTAAATACGAATTGACAATTCGTTATTATGTAGTAATAAGCCGAAATTAAGAATAAATAGAGGGCAGTATGCGAGAAAAGCAAATTATTACTAAAATACAGACGCGTTTGCTAGCTACAACCGGGGAGGTGCTACAACTGAATGATTGGTGTGCAAGGGCAGTCTGCACGATGTTCAAGTGTGTTTCTGGAGTGAAATTGAATCTTTGAGGAGTAGTATCTACTAGACAATAATCCATTCGTAATTATACAAATTTCATAATGGAGATGAGGAGAGCTCCCGGTCCCTGAACTCCCAGATCTTTAACTCCCATGACAGGATGGCGGGTATATATTTCAACAGATTTGTAGGTGCCGTTTGCTTTAATTACTATTGTAATGAATTAATGAAGTAATTTTGTCCAATCATATGTAGGGGGAAGTGCTTATTTTATTCTTAAACCCAACCAAAAATATGACGTGTGAAAAGTACACTCTGAACATCCATCGTCATTACTTTCTTGTATGCTGATCACGAATTACGCTATTAATTCGTAATTACAAATTATTATTTCGGAATTACGAATTAAAAGTATGTTTGTTTGGCCCTAATGGGCTTTCGTGAAATCGGCCTTACATATAGGTCACATGAATTCACCCACTGAAAGTCTGATTTTGCTCCCACCTTTAGCGCCGTCAGCGGATGCGAATATGTCATACATACAGCCAGTCCCTTCCCCTTTGCTAACCCCTCTGACGAAAACGAGGTCATCAGACCAGCTGTTGATGGAACCCTCAACGTACTAAAGGCGTGCCCAGGCCAAGTCAAGAGAGTTGTCCTTACTAGTTCTACTGTTGCCGTTGGAGGTATGTCCTGACTTACCCTATGCTTTCTGTTCAACATGTATCGGCAATTTCAGTTTGAAGCTGGGGCGGATCTAGGATATTTGGTTTGCTTTATTAAGGGGGGGGGGATGCAGTAGATTCACCTATTGTGGGATTGCGTCTTTCATCTGAAGGATCAAGATACAAAATGGTGCTCTCAGTATGGTGTACAAGGTTCTGTTCAAAACCGTGCCTAGAGAAACAGTGAGTTGTCTGCTATAAAATGAAACTAACAATGAACCAATTTTGGGGACTTTTTTTTAAGGGGGGGGGGTTGCAGGTGCACCTCCACTGGATGCATTACAGGACTTGGTTTACATATATTTAACGTAGTACTGTTGCAGCAGATTCTAGAGGTGTCTGTATCACTGTCTCAGCAGGTATAGGCCTACCTCTGTTTCTTGCTAAATGTTGTCTTTGCACTCAGTCGTTGTATATATATACGGCTGTATGTGGACTTGTTTTTCTCTCTATTCATAAGAGGCCGCAGTAGGTCCTGACATACTGTTATCAGAGAGTGACTGGACTGATGAAAACAAACCGGGGTTGCCAGCTTACAACAAAAGCAAAAAGCTAGCAGAAAAGGCTGCTTGGGATTATGTGGAAGGATTAGAAGGTTAGTGGTTTGTTTCACCATGTCGATGTCGATGGTTTTCTGACAATTTCCAACGGACAACCCCTACCGGGACAATTTCCTCCTGGACATTTCCCACCAGCAATAAACTTAACCCTAACACTTACAATGAAGGAATTCATCAAAGGTAAGAAGGAATTCATCAGGGGTAAGAAGGAAGTCATCAGGGGTAAGAAGGAATTCATCACGGGTAAGAAGGAATTCATCAGGGGTAAGAAGGAATTCATCAGGGGTAAGAAGGAATTCATCACGGGTAAGAAGGAATTCATCAGGGGTAAGAAGGAAGTCATCAGGGGTAAGAAGGAATTCATCAAGGGTAAGAATTGTCAGGGTGGGAATTGTCCAAGGAGGTTGTCGGAGGGCTAACTGTCCCAGGGAAATCGTCCTTGTGGGGAGTTGCCCGGTCACAATTTCGACATCCAATCACATTCTTCATACTTCTCATCTATTTTTTATGTGTATTTATGCTAAGTAATACCGTAAGATAAATCCTCTGGACAAAACTAAGAATCTCCTACTACAAAATTTCATTACCAGAAGTGCTCAATCGTTCAGTCCCATCCATGACTGCATCTGGGCAAGTGAACTTTAATCAGACTGAAAGAAATATTCCCTTTGAACAAATTAATACAAGAAGATGAAATTTCATACGTTTTCTTCACTTATCTTTCTCTCTCTTTATCTCTTCTCTTTCAGATGGACAAAAGTTTGAACTCGCCGTCATTAATCCGTCATTTATATTAGGCCCTCCCCTGACAGAGCAAGGGGGCTCAAGTATCGACTTCGTGTCGAGGGTGCTGACGGGGAAAGACTTCGGTTTGCCCAAAGTCTGGATGTCCTGCACTGATGTACGTGACGTAGCTAGGGCTCACGTGATAGCTATGACGAACCCAGGAGCATCAGGTAATTAACCATACAACTAACTATCATTTCATATTTTCTTTCATAAAATAATGTATTTCTTTTTCATGAGGGGATATAATTTGATTTTTCTGCATGTAAAGAAGATATACAAGTTTTATTATTTTATCTAACGTCACAGGAAGTTTAATTTTCCTCTTCATCTTTTCACGATTTCCACTTTCTCACCTCTGAGTGGCCTTTTTGTACCTTGCTTATATTTTTCAGGTGTCATTATGTCAACACATTTATCGTCTAAATATATGAGAACTTGCCATGAAGTCCCAACTATCCACCCTCTTTTACATGTCTATCGCAAATCAGTTGGTTCTCCATCCCTTCTTTAAAAAAATACTAACACTGTAAAATAGCACTAACGTATATGTTATCATGTTAAATAAGCAAACATTACACACAGAGGATTGATCAAAGAATACCGACAACAAACTACCGCCTGTGCATCTATGGGGGAGCCTGAGGAAAACGAGGTTCATATTTTAAAAATGCACAACCGCCAAGGGAAATGTTCCTCCTCTTGATGCAAATACGTCACTACACTTCAGCACATTTCCACTCCACCATGCGGTTGAGCAGTAAACCTCCTGTCCATTGCTCGAATTCACACCATTCCCTCCCGGGCCGACCCCCTCACCCCCCCCCCCATCCTTTCCTTGAACTGCTGCATGTGGTAGGGAGCTTCGATCACAGTATATAGTGGTTAATATTTTGTTCGATGAGCTCGTTGCGTTCTTTTAACCTTGCAGGAAATCGACATATCATTTGTAACGGTGCCCTATGGTTAAGAGACATCGGAATTGTTTTGAAGGAAGAATTTGGTTCTCAAGGTTCGTGAAACGTATTCTTGTCAGTTTTTTGACATTTTGGTTTTGATTTTTTGAGGCAAGTTTTTCATTTAAATTTAAATTTGCCATCAAGGGGCTACTTCGTATTAAATTCTCCGACATATGGCACACGAAGAAAATAGCTTTAATCATTATTAAACCATTCAGTCATTTGAATATGCAACACATAACTGAATTTCCATCTGTGAGAAACTTATTTCTTGGAAATAGGCATACATCGTTGCAAAATAGCACAGTTGACCGAATCTCATACTAAGTTTGTAATGAGGAATTGCGGGAGAGAGGCCAAAAAACTCCTATAAAAGGCCAAGTTTAAATATTTGGTTTTTAAAATCAAGACAAAATCGACATCATAACTAAAGTATTTCATAATCATATCGCACGAAGATGTCACCTACGATCTACTATATCTCGCAGATTATAGGGCTTGAGTAATTGATGTATAGACAGAATATCTTCCACACTTTTTATCTGCATGAGTTTATTACAGAGCTGTTGAGACAGCGGGATTAGATCAGACACCTAGTGATATGAACTTGATGATGCATGATATATGTCTTATGTACCTCATAATCGCGTAGTCATTTTCCCCGCTCTGTACTCCCTGTGCCTAATTTACTCATCTTTGCCAGGCTACAAGCCGACGAGTCGCAACGTGCCTAACTTCCTGATCATCATCGGCAGTTGGTTCAATGCCGAAATGAAAACCATGAGAGCATTCCTCGGCCAAGTTTACAACTACGACACTTCTAGGGTTAGTGAAGTTTCTACTTCCTTTATATTTACACAGTCGAAACAAGAGACTTTCAAGTCTATGAACGTATAATATAACACTAAGTGCTAGATGAACTTACCATTGTAAGCTGTTAATATCTGATGCATTTGTCAATCGCCAGAGGATATATACCCCTGTCATGGTAAAACTGCGACAATGTTTAACACTAGTCCCAAGAGGAGAATACACTAATTGTAAAGCGCTAAGTATAGAGCGCCCCCAACTTTGCAGCAGTATTTATTGGACGCATATACGCAACCGGGTGAGTAGAGGGGGATAGGAATAGCTCCTCCAGAAAAAAAAAAAAAAACCAACATCTTGCAAAGATGTTTTGCATCTTAGTATGAAAGTTTTGTCGTCAGCAAGTCTTTTATGATAATATGAGTGCGTAAGAAACTTCACATGGTGTTTTCAAATTCGATTAATGTATTAGACTAAACGCATGATGTGTGATTACACACACTCACCCCACTTTACCCAAAAATAAGTAAAAAGGAGTCCTAAACAAAGAGAATTATTTTTGCAACTTGTTACCTGCCTTATTTGCAAACAGAAAACAAGCGATATGAATAATCCTGATTAGCAAGGCCTAGTGAGTCCGACCATAGAACTTTAAGTTGTACCTCCATGGTGTAACAGATCATAATATCACGTGATGCACGTACTACATAATCATACAATTTCTTTGGTTTCGCAGATGAAAGACGTTTTGAAGATCGAACCTCGCCCTCTGAAGGACACCATCAATGACATGGGATATGCATTAATAGAAAGTGGAAAAGTTGACAAGACAAAGGACTACAAGGGCCGATAGATTCGACTTCACGAATTCGATTTGTTCATAAAATATGAAATCCGCTTCTCGTAAGGAATATATACATTCACCAGAAGTGGGGGGGGGGGGGACACAAATGTCAGTCTGACCGCTTCACTGGAACTGTAGAGGGTGAATGTGTATCTGGGAGGGAGGGATGGGTGATTGAGACGAGGTCGGATTTGTTAACCGTTAGTTTTTACTCATAATTGTACATTCTCGAATTGTTTTAATTACAAGTGATTTCAATTACTTTAAGAACAAAAGCGAACAAATGAATGTGATAAATTTGGATAAATCTTTACAAATCTTGTTTAGATTTCCGTCTTGAGGTTATACGAGAGGTCATTGCAAGAAGCACCAGTCCCTTCTCCTCAGTGTCTATTCCTGATACCCCTTTCAGAGCATTAATGAACTAGAGGCTGTTGTGAATCCATCCAGCCTGTGGCTAATCGACCTTTCATGCATCATACAAATGATCGATTAATCTTACAGACGTTCTCCGTTTCTGTCTTCGAGAAAATTCTCCTCCTCATAAAATATTCTAAATTGAAAAGAAACTAAAAGATAAAAACCCTCTGAACAATATATGCTTGTCGTGTTGCTCGAAGAAGTAGAAGGGTGGTGGCTGCATATCTCACTATTTCGACGTTTTAATATCAATTACCGTATATTTTTTATATAGTTTTATCCTTTTCGGGAGAAGTAAAGGTTTATCTGGATAAACGATATATTCCCCCATGCTTAGAAAAGTTCACAGGTAGGGATATTTGTTTTTATATTTTACTATGTCATCTTGGCAATATAATTATACCTATACATCGCAATCAACATGCTACATTCTATCTGGACTATAGGGAAGTGTTGGAGATGATGTCATTTCCACGGTAATGACTTCCTTCCAAATAGTATCATGTCGACATAGCGGGAAGGTCATCCGATAACACCGGCTGGTAATTTTGTGAGATTTCTTTTTTCTTTTCTTTTTTTTTGTTGCCAAGATAACTGGTTAAATTTTGCCATAACTGATTTAGTTTCCTCATAAAAAGACTTCAAGAAACAAATTCACTTGTTTGCATACATTTTCTTTGTTCTTTTCTTATCTTGAAAACATTTTTTCTGTTAATTACACTTTATGGATCTTTATTCTTAAAATCTTACCAATCGTTTTTTTTTCTTTGTTATGCAACAGGCTCCATAGAATCTCTTCACTTTTCATGAATAATACAAGTTTTTTAACGTATTATTGTCACAAACATGCAACTGCATAGTTTAAATATTATTGCGATAAGCAAAACAGCAGTTTTAAATGTTCCATGCGTGGTGGGTTCACTACAACAAACTTTTATGCAACTCATTTTGTACTTGAAAAATAATGTCCTTAAACAAGCAAGACAAGAGAGACTTTAATGTCTTAATCTTACCAAAATGGCAATATTGTCTGCACTATTTACAATCACTTGTCGCGTTGCCCAGCTACTACATGTACCGTATTTATCAAACGAGATGTCCCAATGGATGCCGGCATTTACATCACAATGTACCATCTGGCGGATGATACGATAGCACCAAAGAGAGGGCTGACATATGAGACATTAATGGCATTAGCTTAACAAGCTATTTCCTTCACACTCCGTGCACACATCTAGAAGTTTAGATGCAAAACATAGGCCTAGTTCTTGTTTGTCTTTTCATGACCGACAATTAATTGACCTAGTGTTTGTTTTAGGTTGACTTAGAAGCGTTTTATCCTTCATCACAGACAGGACAAGAAACGACAAACGTCTTGAATCAACACTTACACTTCATCCGCGGGAGAATGTTACATTTGTCGCACTGCATATCACTCTTCAAATGTCCCTCTTTTCAAATATCATAGTTAAGCTAATGCAGATACGCTTTATTCAAATAGTTCCTTGTTAGCTAGAGAGCATGTTAACACCAAAGTATAGATGAAATCGTGTTGTTGGTGTTACTATGATGATGTGTTATTTCCCCCTCAATGTTCAAAGAAACAATCATAGCTGAAGGTATCTGTAACTAACTATGCCATTTGAAAAGCGGGACATTTGAAGAGTGATATGGAGTGATACGCTGTTCATTATATGAAATCAGTTGCGTTAGTGTGCAGTTTTGTTTTAGTGTAAACACTTGACAATACAAAGTAACGAGACATTAACGAGAGCACAATTATACCCTGCTTTAAAGTGAGCTAAATACAATAGAAGATGATGTCACTGCCTCCTCGTCACCGGAGGACTACAACCAAAGGAATTGTATGGCAGATGCACGATGACGTCATTGTCGCAGGGGGGGGGGAGGAGATACAAAAAGTAGAAAGCTCAGATTTTCCTTCCTCTGTACTTTGGTTTCTTTTCGATGTAACCGTTTTCAATCAACGAGTAAGCCATATCAACCAAGGCTTTCTTGCAGTCACGTGGTTGAATTCCAAGTTCTGTTTTCATCTGGAGAAGAAACGAACAGTGATCAACTTATGAGGTATAAAGCTAAAGAAAAACTTTTCTGGTGTTTATGCAACAATACACATTCAGAATTCCAATAACTTTTTGCAAAATTTGCTGTGATTTTAATTTTCGTTTGTATCTTTATTGAAGAAAGACCGATGTCCAAAAGAATGGACATTCAAAAGGACATCATTACTTTTCGCTTTGAAGCTCAGTTGAGATAAAACACTTGCATGTTTAAGGAACCAAAATCGTAACTCACAATGATGATTTCAAATAACTGTGAAGGGCTAGGAATACAGAAGACAGTTTTTGTGAAAAGATGATCCCTATTCTCTTTCAGGTAGGTCAAAGGTCACTTGAGGTCACCAGAGGGTACATTCGGAAATCTATCAAGGATCATATCATAGCACCTAAAACGTTGTCGTAACTTCAAACTCCTACCATTGTTGACTTGATAAATAAACTCTGTCAAGTTTTGGGGAGGTCAAAGGCTCATGAGAGGTCAGTAGAGGTCACCGTTTAAAAATTTTGTAAGCATGGTATCTCAATGAGGAAAAGTTCTTTGAGCTTCAAACTAGATATTAATGTCGTCTATTTTGTGTAAATGTTTCGTATTAATTTTTGTGGAGATCGTCATTTGAGGTCACTAGATGTTAAAGTTTGACTGCCTATTAAGGAGGATATCTCAGCAACTGAATATTGTAATATTGGTTGCTCTTGACGTTGAAGATTATCTCTGTCATGTTTTGGAAGGTCAAAAGGTGACAATCAGTAGAGGTAATCGTTCAAACACCTTTTAAACATAGTATCTCCAGAAGGGAATGTTGATTAAAATCTCAACTTAGTTATAGGCAGTCCCATGTGAGTAGACGATCTCTATTGTCTTAAGTTGAGGTCTGAGGTCACCAGAGGTGACAGCTTGAAAATCCTTTGATGGAAGGTATGTCAACTGAATGTTGCTGGAACTTCAAACTGTTACCACTTGCAGCTCTTGATAATATAGATGATATCTGTCATACTATATGATGATGGTCTAAGTTTGTTCATCCCGTATGCTCAATGCTCATCCGCCATATAAACAAGTCCCAAACTTCTCAGACTTGAAAATGTCTTAAAATAATGATTCGATATGAATATCCCAGAAATCGAGTTATAAGTCAATTTAGGAGATGATTTCTCTTCCCAGGATCATACCTAAAATAATAAACACATAATAAGAACAGATGCGTCTACGAATGTTTTGAACATTTGTTTGAAAGATGAAACATGCAGTTAAATATTTGAACGCCGTCACACACGCTGGACGTTGTTCAACTTTGTTGAAAAGCCCACGATCGTACATTTGGAGATGAATGTTGTCGTACAGATTTATGATGATATATTGAACAAACTTGTGCTCATGCTTGGAGGGGCTTAAATATTGGCAAGGAATCTCGAAGTCCTTTGGCTCTCTGGTTAGGTTAATATTTGGATCATATCGTAGTGAAAAGGAACACGGTGAGAAAGACTACGATAATGGTTGTTTTAAATCATCATTGTATCTGTATTCAAACTCATTATTCAAGTGGATACTTCAGGAGTGCCAAAGTGTTTGTAATTACATGCTATGTGGGTTTCACTTTATTAAGTACTGCAGTGTTCAATTTAGTGATCACACGTGCATCTGCTTTTTCCTCTTGTCTCACTTGTTTTGTTGAACAATTACCAGAAACTCAAGCTACACCCTACGAACTTCCAATGACTTGTTTACTTGCTCTTGATTAATACTTGAATTTATTATACATGGTAAAGTAATTTACTGAACCTTAAGGGATGAACCCATATGCAGCGGCTAACCTAGCATGGCTGACTACATCACTAAATGAGAGGATTTTCAAAGTCCACGTCACAATCTGAGCATTCTTAATATATCTCTGATGAGATTTTCTTACCTTTGTGTTATCATATTCACATCTTTGTCCCCAGATAACATTCATTGTCTTCGCCGTCTCATCGAAAAGAGCCATGATACGAATAACAAACCGTGGCGCTACCCCGGACCTGATTGAGTAGCCTTAAAAATTGGGAAAAGAACGAATACAGGCAACTTAACATCGAATGAATTTGACATGAGGAACGTCCGAGAGTTACCAGAACACAAAGCTGATTTTACTAAGGTAGAAATTTGTGCTGCTATTCAACCTGAGAGTGTTAGTAAAGGAGGTTAGCAACGATCATTTTTTTTTTTTTTTTCGAGTGGCCATGATTCTAAAGAAATGGGATATAACTGAATCGATAACGTAAGTTTTCTTTCTATTACTGTTTGGGAAATTCTTAATTTTAACATCGTTTCACCTGCAGCGACAATTATCTGAGTTCATTCCAAAGAGGTAGACCCCCTATGTCTCACTAAGACCCCTGGCAAGAGTGGAAGCGCGCCCCAAAGAAAGTATAACGCTATATAGGGGGGTATTTTTTCTATAAAAAAAAAATTTGGCCTCTCCGCTCAGATAGTCCACAACTCTACCTATATGTAAGTGACGATAGGCCCAACTTTAGCCTCTTGCCACAATGCAAGAATAAGATACACCCCGCAATCATTTGTCGTGGACTCAGTGACGTGTCTGTGACACGTCCTGTCGTGACAGTAACTGGTTATGGGCCTGGGTTGTTCCATTTAAGGAAGGATATCTGATCTGACAGCATAATCGTCCCAGTGAAATACCTGCAGAAGGTAACAATAGCCTATACTAACATTCTATGGCACACTCTGCTAACCTACCCATGAGCCTAACACGTAGTCGAATCAGGGAGCTGTCAGAACGAGCTGTGAGCTATGAAACCAAATCGCTGTTGAGGAGGATAAAACATCTGTCAGAATCTTTGAGTTGTTGTGGAAGTCATATAGATGGATACGATAGTCACATGCAGAATAATGTTAAAGTTTGGCAGATCTGACAAAATATAGAGCACATTGTCTTCCTAAATGTTTCACATTTACCTACCTTGTGAAGTAAATTCTTCGGCGAGGACCTTGCAAGCTTCTGAGTACGCTATTATCTTATCTACGATGAGATACCGTTGTCCTGTTGAGACAACAAGAAAGATTTAACATCGACGATTTCATGTGTTTTCAATTTTTCATCAGTGGCAACGTAACCGCGAGGGACGTGGGGATCACTGCCTCCTCCCCCCCCCCCCCATCGCCAGTCCAGCATTGGGGGGTTTTTGCACCATAGTAAAAGGGGAGCTGTGGAGCCTATGGAACCAGATTTCGGGGTGTTGTATCTACATAGGATTTAGGTATCTACATACGACAGGACCCTCTTATAGGCCTCTCCGGCTCCCCACCCCAGGGAGGCATCCACGCCCCCACGATTTTTTATGTAATATGGAAACCTCACATGGCGAGTTCTTCTTTCGTGGATAAACGCTATCATATAAAACGGTGAAGGAAGTTCATTTATAGGTAGCCGTCGCTGACAAGAACATATGTTGTAGCATCTGTATGTTTTCGGAGCCATTTCGTTTCCACAAAAAGCTAAGATTCCAGCACATCAATGTTATCACAAAAGAGTGGAAACCGCATCCGTTAAAGTAAAATTTGAAACGCACACCCAGTTGACGATAATCAGATTCTCCTCAAATATCAGCAATTTTAAGCAATGTTTTACTCGCTAGTAGTTGCAGTACTACTGTTTTTGAAGATTCACTTTGTCAAACATTAAAGTTATAATGTGCTTTCATACATGCTTATTAATTGCGTATTTCTTGATACATAGCTTGTGATGATAAACTGATCTATATATGTACACAAACAACAAAAGCGATGTAGATATACAACAGACTAAAACATAAACAATAATGATGATAATGATGATAACAATAATGATGATGGTGATGATGATGATGATAATGATGATGAGGATAAGGCTGAAAATGGTGATGGCAATGATGATGATGATGCTGATGATGATGATGATGATGATGATGATGATGATGATGGTGATAATGATGATGATGATTGTGATGATGATCATGATCATGACTATGATGATGATGATAATGATCATGATGACGATGTTGATGATGATGATGGTGATAATGGTAATGATGATGAGGATAATGATGAAAATGATGATAACGATAATGATGATGGTGATGGTGCTGATGATGATAATGATATGATGATGATGATGATGATGATGATGATGATGATGATGATGATGATGATTGTCAGACATGTCCGTAATTGACATTTATTTTGTGCTCCAGTAGCCTTACCTTTCACGTTAATGAAAACGACTAAGACTAAAACTAGTTTTCAAGTTCTCTTCTGTAGTCTGAACCGCTACAACTAACATATCATAACCAGGTAACTTATATACCATGTCATGATAATGAGACAAAACACTTCTTAGTCACAGATATCACCATGGGGGTAGAGATCATGAGAATGATATACCTCGTATACTACAGTTAGTAACTTAATCGTAAATTTGCAAATGAAATAATCGTAATACCCATACGTCTATGCTCAGCTTAATTTGAATACGCATGAATCAGAGAAACTGCAGCTTCCTGCACTGAAAGAACGGAAACCTACCTGGAGCTTTGGGAGAAGTCATGCATGTGACGTGAGCATCTACAATATCCCGGATGTCAACGAATGTGAAAGAAACATCTGGTACCAAGAGGTCACCTCCCACCATCATACGCTTAACGACGTCAAGACTGGTAGCCACTTGGTCGGTCAAAGACGGACCAACCACGTAACCCGGTAAGACGGTACATATCTCAAACTTTTCCTTGTCTGAGGGAAACCATATCAATCGAGAACAAACATGCCAGACAGGTTACAAGCAGAATAAACTTTAAACTGATACAGAGACTAATTTACAGCCTAAGCTAAACACAGCAAAAAACATTTTTCGTGATTTTTTTACATCAACATGTACAGTGAGGTTGCAACACCTCACTTAACACTGTACCTTGGATATTCCAACACTGCATTGACTCCTAGTATAATTACTCTTCCACCAATCTAAGAAGGGAGTGTTAATTAAATATTAAAACATACTGCTGTATATCTCTTGCGGGTTTTGGTCTATATAGGTCTGTCTGATACTTACGTTCGAATCCACACCGACTTTGAAAATACTCTTGGTGTCAAATAATAATGTAAAGTTGTAGTGCAAGGTTTAGGAAAGTTCAGAATATTATTGATAACAACAACACCTGTGGCAGAATTTAAAACAGCTTAGTCATTTCCTGGCGAGTGCGCAGTAATCAAGATGGATGCGAAGTCCTGTCTTGTAAAACTATTGCAAATTAAATCAAACGAAATGTAAGTTTTTTTTTTTGAAGTATTAGCCTCTATCATAACAAATGGAGTAACCATTACAAAATTCCTTTTCCCTCTAGATGTTATACTTGTAATACATCAATTGGGAGAACCTGATCGATAATTGATGCAGAGCCTCCGCTCCCACACTTACCGGGAAGTTTCGACACGTAGTCAAAAGCAGCTTGCTCAGCCATTCGCTTGCTAATGACGTAAGGTTCTTTCTCTGCTCCGCCGTTTCTTGGATCCGACCAATCATTTTCGGTGAGTGGTTTAACGGTATGGTGAACTGTCAAATTTGAAAGGGAGTTTGCATTCAAATCGTTTCTACAATTTTTTCTCACATTTCTTAATTAAGTTCTAGGTTCTCACGACTGAATTTCTGACGTTCAGCACAGAGCAAATTTCTTGTATGCAACAGCGTATACTACCGGTGCTTCTTTTTTTTTGGGGGGGGGGCAGGGGTTGGAAAGAGACTCTTTATGAGTGCACTTCAAACCTTCACAATGCTGAAAGCCGGAATTCATGATACTGGTAAAATGTAATATAGTTTAGCGTGTTGTATAGGACATGCATTGTGTGAAAATGGCATTGGTTGAAAATCACTGGTTCACTACCTAGGATATTGATTAATACAAAGGATCTATTTTATGGTATGATTTTCATGGTCTTTCGAAAGGGGTACACTTCAAGAGGGGTCATGCTAGGTCCATTTCGAAAAAAAAATGAAAATGTACTGAGATGAGCATTTACTACAACGTACTGCCAACTGACGCAATTGAACTGGTAACTACAACTCGTTTGACATTCGGCTCTGCTCGACACGCCTCTAGGACGCTAACGGTTCCATCCACAGCTGGACGAATAACCTCTTCGGCATTTTTCGGCTGTTCGAAGGGGAATGGGCTGGCGGTATGAAGAACGTGTGAACAGCCGGTGACAGCACTGAAAAAGTAACGAAAGGGAAGCGTATATAAGAACGTAACTTCATTGCACTGGATTGTATGTCTTACTGACCTAACGCAGAGCGTGTGTTTGACATCTGTAAATACTGACATATGGGGTTCACTTAGTCCATACTCTTCATCTGTTTACATCCGAACACATTAGTGTAACTATACATGAACAAATACACAACTTACGAGTACAGTGGAAATTAACAATCATGTTTTCTTAAATTTCTTGTAATTAACATAATTCAAAAACTTTCTTTTTGTTTCCCCACGGAAAGGCAAAATTAGGAAGTCGCTTGCATAGACAGTCTGAGGCAAAAACGTGCGAGGAACCGCGACTTGCAAAATCAGAAGTTATTTGGTCTCCAGTGACTTCAAATGTGACTGCTGTATTAACAAAACTCGTATGTTTTCCCTCTTAAACGTGCCTAACGATAGATAATCTGTACAAAGCCGAAGACGGTGTTGTAAGTTCGCTGTGTGGTTGCTGTGTCTCGAATCAGTTGTTGCCATTAATTATTGTATGTTCTGTGGTACTATGAATGCCATAGGAGTCCTGCCCCCAGAAATGTAAAACAGTTAAGATTATTGTACTAACTATTATGTATTGAAAATATTAGTAGCATTTATAGCTACAGTATTTTAATTGTTTGATCATCTTGCACTTTCGTGTGGAAATATTTGAAATTAAATCTTCTTGGTTGACGAACTCAGAGCCTATAATACAATATATGTATGTTGTGACTATTGCCCGTATGTTCATTGAATGGAGGGGGGGGGGACATTTCACTCTTAAACAAGAGACAAGTTAATTCAAATATTGTTTCATTAATGTGCGTTACGTCCCATGGATTATGTAAGAGCGTGCAGTTGAGTATTCCTCATCATGTGCTGTTTGTTATCCATAGAGATATTACCCAATGGCTCCATGCCGGTTCTCAAAGGAATATACTTGTAAGACATAATCGCTTCGCATATAGTCTTTCACCAGAGTCTTCTTACCTATAGTCGTTGTCTGCTCTCATCGTATCTTGCTTCCATCGGTAATCCTAGTTACTGGAATATCCTGTACATTGCTGGATCTCGCGTAACCCATTTCACGCATTCGTACGATTCGATAGAATCAGAATCGAACTTAACAAACCATCCAGCAAAATCTCAATTACTCCTAATTATTTACCTTACACCTTCCATAATCTCAACTATTTCTCAAGGCAAGTTAGAAAAGTGAGCAGATAAATCCTTTTGATTTTACCTTCCCCATGATTCTGGTCTCATAAGATCTGCTTCCACCAGTTCCAGTGTTCCCGGTTTTCCTTCTGCAATGGATTTCAGTGGATTAACTTTTCCTGGTTTTTTTAAACTTCGTACTGTTCCCCTGACTGAATATCCTTTAACCAGGAGATCGTTCACTATCGCCGTTGCTATATAACCTGACGCACCTGTCACGAGAACCTCTGATGGAAAATAAACGTAAATAAAATGGGGAACAGACCGAACAATTCACGGTTTGAAGATTTATGGTTTACTTATTTAATATGTAGAAATGTTTTCATCAGTTTCTTATTTGGTTTGTTAAAAATTTATTCATTTAGCTTCCACAAACATCATCCGAAACGAAACGGAAGCTCTTCAATTCTAATGTCTGTTCCTAAAATATTTGCAGAATTTGGTACAATCCCGGTGCCCCCAAAATTTGCGTGATGATCATATTGACTTTGTTTATCCAAGAAAAGAGTGAGGGCGCATCCAAACAGCCGGATATACTCACAACGTACATGATCCTTGACGTTGGTTTGAAAATGTTAAGTGCTCTGTTTTCGTCTATGAATTGTTAAATTGTCATGTTCATGGAATCTGGTCCATTTACTACATTTTGTCGTATTCTTTGTCATTTATATCTATTTTGGTTGGCTTGGTGTGTGTATTAATCAGGTACGAGCCAGTACACCAAGTGTGAAATCAACTCTCGTCGTTCTGCTGTTTCTATGTACTTGGAGACAAATTGTCCCAAAATATATCACGCACAATGCAAGATATTGTTTGAAGTACTCGATTTTATCTTTCATATAGGTACACAGGAGAGCTTTAAAACGGTCTATTTTCGTTCGATGTATGATGCTTTTGAGAAATCGTTTAAACGTTGCCCAATGACGGCTATCTGACTGAATTCCACTACTGAAAAACCGTTCATGGAACCAATAGTAGCTTTGGAGGCTTCACAATGATCGACACTATGTACGCATTATCACATGTAGCAATCTGCTGCATGGATTCGTTACCCACAGAAATATAGATGATTAGTATTTTCAGAAAATGTTTGACTGCGGTTCATAACAAGGGCCGGTAATAAGAAAGATAAGTGTGTGTGTGTGGGGGGGGGGGGGGGAGAGATAACATACTTACAACCTATTTATACCTAGAGCACTGCCCAGAGTCCAAGGAAGATATTTCAGGAAACGTTTCCAGATCAATTCAAACTGTGCCTATCTTCGACATGAAGGTAACATCATGTTATCCATGATGTGCCTCCGGGAACATTTTTGTTTGAGAGAACACATTAATTTTTGAAATGTCTAAATTCCAAGTGTATGGTGATAAAAAATGTAAGGGTCGATAGTTAATTGCCACTGCAGTGGCTTTTAAGTACTAGTTCGTGTTTTGAGTAAGTTGTTGATTTGGCAATTAATTTTCACTTAGATTACGAGCCCGAAAAAAAAATATATACACAAACTGTCATCAGAATGGTAAATTTTTCAAACGAGGAGAGGAAAGTGCCCCCTCCCAGCCAATGTTCCGTACGCCAATTGATGTATCCATGGACTGAACCGGCTTCGTACGTCTACTGTCAAGGTTGATAAAGTAGTACCTTGCAGCGGGTGTTAAGTTTAGAGCTATACATAGTTGAAGTTGCAGTGCAAGTTATAGCAAAAGCAAACTTAAAGCAAACAGGTGACATGATTGCGTCACACTTGACTTGTTGGTGTTTACAAGAATCCCCTCGTTATGCATTTACCCAAATCATTTTCCCACCTCAGAACCTAAGAAAAAGAAGGTTTGATATGATATATACTATCCAACTGAACCTAGTTCGTTTTAGGTACCAACTTAGCTATTCATAATACCAAGATAAATGAGGATCAAAGGGCATTTTATTGTCAGTGTGTATCTATGGAGATTTAAACTAAGTGGTCACCTGTTTGCGTCTCCTCCACTATTAGTGGAAATTGCAAACATTCAAATGATTTTGTCTCCAAGCGATCATGTTGAAAATTGAATTTTTCTGAAAAATATTGCCTGTTTTTTTCTGCTTGGTTTATCGTTCAAACGTATGGTCAATCAGACTCGAAATGCGTTTTATACATAACTTAGTTATTTAGTTTTTCAGTGTATTTCTTTCCATAAACAACTAATACCATGCATCTGGATATACTTTATCAAATAATACATGATTGTATTAGCTGTGAAACACCACGTGACCTCAAGGTCGGGTTAATGATTAGTTCATATTTGTTTGCCCAAGAAACCCACCGTCTGGTGCCAAAGATAGCATACATTACACATCTTATTTCAAGTGTTTTGCTTGTTAAGTGCCTGGTTGCCAAGGCACTCCAGGTATAGGTGGAGTGAAGTGCATGGTTACTTCTTACGTTTGACAATTGCGCGCATTTATGTACATCCGTGCACACTACCATGACACGTGTCCAACTCATGCTAAGAAACCCTGAAATATACTGTGAGCCGGCATCGGAACCAAATAAGAAGATACATGTTTCTACCTCTACGCACAGTACACTAACCATTATAAAACGTCCATTGCAGTAGAATGTAGGCTATGCTAGTGAGTATGCCACCAAAATACTTCAGAAATTTGGAGAAATCTATTCATCCAGGAGGACGAACTCATCTCAAATCACAAAACAAGGACCTTGTTTATCTTACACCTCAAACGTCTCATCATGTTATTAGTAAGACCTTTAAAACTAACGGAAAACTGAACTTGGAAGGACTCATTCACATGTTTGGTGATTTTTCCTTCTTAAATGGAGAAATGTTCAACAAGAAACTAACCATCGTGTGTACAGCTCCTTTATACCCAACCAAAGAAAACATCTCGTTTTGAAAACAACGACTGTTCCTCAAGAATACGATTTACATCAATAAAAAAAAAATCGAACGGTGAAAGGACAGTCCCTAAAACAGTGCTCTATTAATTGCAGTCCCTCCATTTTGATATGAGAAAAAGAATACAATAGGATTCTTTCTAAACTGACCACTCTTTTAAAGAGTGGAATTCCATTGCGGTTTCACTCTGCTTGAAGAATCTATTAACTCTAATTGAATGAAAATGTCACTTAATGGAGAGTGAAATGTCATCGAAAGCAAGAAAGATCACTGTAGTCACTCTTTTTCGTAGAATTTCACTCTTTTACATTTAGAGAGTTTTACTTAAATTGATTGTGACAGAAATGCTATATGTGATTGGAAGGAATTTCCATTTCTTTGGTCAAAGTTTGATACGGACAGTTGAGTTCTGTACAGGGTGATAGGATCCTGACCAAACTTTTGTACGTTAAGCCTGTTTGCATTTGATCAAATGAAAACTATGCGTTAGCGAATTTTTATACAAAATCTAATGAGAAATGTCAAAGATAATTGGTATTCTCGTAGCTATTCGTTTACTTTAATTTTGAGATTTCATTCCATGCACGAACTTCCTTTATAGACTTCAGTGAAGCGAAACCAGGAATAATGACACATCATTGTTATAGTTGCCACTAAATTCTATTGGAGTTAAAAATTTCAAATTAATGCTATTTTGGTATCTCTGCAGTGGCGGCTCTACGGGGGGAGGGAATGAGGGGGTATTTGGCCCTCCAGATTGTTTCCTTGCCCCCAGTTGCCCTCCCCCCCAGTTGCTCTCACCCTTCCCACTCAGATTTTGTACTCATCCAAAATTAATTTAATCGACAAAACTATGTATTGGCATTGGACTGAATAAGAACAGCTTCCGGGGAACCATGATTGATAAATGCCTAATTTATGTTACACAGGCTGCCAGTTTTATATCATGCCCCGTAGCCACTTCAACAGTAGGCCAGCCTGGTCAGACCAATTTTCTCTGGGATGTTTACCGTCCAGCATAAGGGAAGGGCGGGTAGGTGGTTGTTTTCCTAAATATAGGAATGTCGTTGGCTGCATCATAAAAAATGTGTGAATAGTAGGCCTCACTTTTTATTACTTTTGGTAAGTAGTGCACATTTTTATAGAATAAAGTGACTGGAATGGAAGTGTATGTAGCCTATGTGTGTGTGTTTGTGTGCGTACTCGGTGGCACCCCGTAAATGTGAAATGGTACTCCCAAAGAAAAAAGTTGGGAACCTTGGAGTACGGTCAACCGAAAAAATAAATAATATAAAAATAAATAATATACCTCTCTTGCGACTTAATTTTCCACCCAGAGATATGCTAAAACCTCAGAGCTTTCGGGGGCTTCGCCCCCTGAACCCCCACGGGGGCTTTCTCCCTGGGTCCCACCAGGGGCCCTAAGGCGGGCCCCTAGGCCCCACCCTCACGGCCTCGCTCTTCGCGCTCTGTTTCGCGCTGCGCGTGAAAATCTTTGCCCCCCAACATTTTCCTCTGCCCTCAGTTTGCCCCCCAAGTCTGACATTCTGGCGCCCTCCCTGTATCTCTGCCATACTGAAGCAACTGGACTTTTAACTTGTAAATGTTTGGTGCAAAAGTTAAACTAGGTATGAAATAAGGTTGTTTTTTAACTCTGGGACCTTGAAAGGGCAAAAATATAATTCATACAAATTACTTGTGGCTAGAGAGAGAGGGAAAAAGGAAGTGGAGGAGTATACTTACTCTTGACTTCTGGGTGTTTAGATGCCTCCGTTGTGTAAGCCCTAATCGCTAAGCTTTGGTTAATCGTTGTTTTTCCTTGGGCAGAATTGAGATACAATCTCAGAATTACCGATAAACTTCTTTGCCAACGCATTATGGATTAATTCTTTAATTTCTTTTTTTTTTTTGTTTTTGTGTTTAGTCCGTCGGTTGTCGGTCCGAACATAAAAATCGCTTGCAAAATCCTTGCAAAAGTCCAATGTAAGTCCCGTATGATTCAGTGCGTAGTGTTCCTTTCCATCTCAACGTCATTAGGTCTGTAGGCAGAATGAAACCCATGCATGGGATATTTATGTATCACGGAATATTCGTGTACATGGACTCATTGAGTGTGTACACGCTCGCGTATGTTTGATGTCATGTGATGTCACTCTAGTCTTGTCAATTTTAGTACCCAAGGTTATCGTGCAATACACGAACGAAATCAACGATTTATGATGTTATTATTATGTTGGAGTTTCTGTAAAAGCATAAGCGGTGGTAGTAATAAACACTCCTACGTGCAGTTTTCTTCTACAGAGGAGCCATAAGCATGCGATCTGCAAAATATGTGTATATACTAGACTGTTACTAAGCAACCGAAAAGAGGAGACCATCTGAAGCTCAACAGAAACACGACAGTTTTATTTCAAATTTTGACTTGAATATATGAACTGACGCTTTTTCATTGAAATCGAAACTTCCACCTTACCAGCAGTTTAGATGCCATAGTAATAATCTGTACACAACGCCCGACATACTCGCTCGTTTGGAGTAAGACAGCATGGACGTACTAATACGTCGAGTCTCAAAGTACTCAACTCCCGTGAATTTATCTGTCGCTTTAAAAATGTTTACATAATCTCTTTTATTTTATGACAGTAGCTACATGGGTTCGAGTAGAGAACGACATTACTCGGCAAGTGTTCCACATGAATATCTTACCTTTGCGCCGTCATATTTGTACCACACTTAAATGAAAACCTAAACTGATACAGTAAAGTCACGGTGCCAATATGTTACACTTGCCGGCAGTGAAAACATAGGCCAACCAATCCGAACAACTACGTAGCATTATATGCATCTTTGCGTATACCTTTTAATAAGTTTGTATATGCTTGTGTTGGTCGGTTTTATACCGTAACATAACACAGGACACTTATATGCTTGTTCTGTTTGCCAGTAGAAGCATGTAGAAACTGTATGTTTGGCATGGATGGATAGGCTAAGCTGAAGTACAGCTCTCAGGTTCTATAATCATGTCTCTGATAATTGGTTTGGGTGATACAACAACCTTGTTGATCTAGACTGATAAACCTGGAGAAGTGCAAACACGATTTGTAGCCACTGAACCCATAGTACCTTGTTTTTGCACATGTAAGTTATGATTGCCACCCTGACGTTACGTGCAAAGCAGTCAGTAACACGTGGATAAAATTGGATATCGATAACGTGTCACGTTTCAAAATTGTTCGTAGCATAATTGCGGTTTTCATTAAGAGCTGTTCTATGCCATAGAACAGTAAAAAATTGCAGCTGAAAAATATTTTGTGTCAATATTTAACTCTTCTATTAAACTATACCCCTTCCTCTTCCCTCCATCCGTCCATGCGCGGGAAATGGAAAGATACCCATTCTCGGTTTCCTGCGGTTGGTTCTAGCTTTTAACTCAATTGGTCAGCATGCGCAATGCCAATCTGCAATCTTAGAACCGCCCTTGTGTGCAGGGAACACAATAATACTGCCCCTGGAAAATAACTCAAAACACACCAGAGGTCCCGCATGGCCTGCCAAATTAAGACATTTCTGAGAGTGGTAACAATTAACCAACCATGTATGGTGAGCATACCTCTCTTGCCTTTCCGTCAACACTTACGCTTTGACTCAAGAGTTGATACTTCTTATATGGTACAACCGTCTATTATTAAGTTTGCCATGGTTAATTACTTAACCTGTCTCAATGGAGTAGATAACAATAAAACTTGAATACGTTTGATCATTAACCATTTCATTGATGTGCGTAAGCCAATGTAGAACGATTTGCAGAAACCTGGCATGATAAGGGACAAGCCATGCCAACTTCGCTGTAAGTGAAGAGCAAACTATATTCTTCTACGTCTGACGACTTCTTGTTCAAGCCTTTGTTTAATAGTCTTTGCGCGGGAACTTGTCCATGAGTGGGTGATTAACATGACCAAAATAGTTTGTCATTTGGTTATAATTACGCTCTTTTGATTACTGACGTTGATGAAATTGTCACACTCGTAGATGGCTACTTCATCCTAGAATTCCACGAAAATACGAATTTGGCAAAGGTAAATGAACGCATTCGTAACCACAGAAACAAAAAGAAAAAACCATGGACATTTTGGAAAAATTATCTGGCGACTTATTTCTTTGCTTTGTCTTTAAAATGTTGATGATTACAATAGAGCCGAATCAAGTGTGAACGGGGAACAGGTCAGTTTGGGGGCCTGACCTATAGCCTAGGTATACTATTACCCCTTTATATGATAGAGAGGAATTGAATTCCAATGACGAGGTGCTTCACTCACAAACGGTAACGGTACAATAAGAACTCCATAACTTTTACATATAATTAATGTAAACAGTATATGTAAATTCTACATAATTTTGGGTAAATTTTACTACAGTTTAGTAAAATTGTTACACACACAATGTAAGACTTACATTAACTGTGTGTAAAATTTTACCTAAAAGTTATGGAGTTCTTATTTTACCGTTACGTTTTGTGAGTGTTATACAAATACCTGACTTGCAGAATCATGTACTTTATTGAAAATGAACGTAAAATCAGGTAATGTGTGGAAGCGTCTAAATTCGAGTTGTTTGACAGACTCAGCTTTATCTTCCGTTTAATGCCGTGCTTCAATGATGTATATAGGAAGCATTAACTCACCATGAACAACAAAACCTTATGTGAAGTCTTTGAACATTTTGAAGATCATTATAGAACATTAACGGTGATATTGTCTAAAAATATACTACAACATGTCACGAAACGTGAGATTGGTGTTTAAAACGGCACCGATGTACCACCTCTGATTTACAAAAATGAATCATTTTATTAAAGCGTCCTCATTGGTGGTCAATAATCATCTTCTAAACTGAACTTTGCAACTTACTGCTCTAAACAAATAAAACCTCAACCTAAGCTATCATTCAGTTAACCAGATTACGGTGAAACCTGCCGGTTCAGCGAGGTGCTGCACACTGCTTGCATAGCACAGCTACCCGCACAGGTTCCCTGTCGTATGGGGACTGTGCAAAATATACGAAGCCATCACAATTTAACATTGAAATTACACGTTAGCGGCATAATGAACAACCGAGTCATTCCATAACATACATAGAGTAAATAGATGCGATACAATACAAAATAATACCATCGACTGGAGGGAATATATGTATATGTGACTCAAATGAAACCGTAACGATTTTTCTTGTTGCAAAGACAGCAAGATTAATTAAGTATATTCTATCATTCTCTCGAGAAGTTGAAGAGTATAGCTGGATACACAACACAAGCTTCACTCTCCAAATACAATCGCTGAAACATTTACATTTTTAAGCCTTATGAATATCTGCGGATACAAAAACAACAAACTTAAATTGATAATGCGTGTATCCCCTCAGGATCATGACACTAAGTGTGGAAAAAAGTTTTCAGTGAGTAATCAGTTTTTGACAGCTTACTTTCAGTTGGCAGCGATAATAGCCAAATCAGTTTAATATAAGCATCGATTGTTCCACAAAATAATATTTTATCATAAGAATGTTGAAACAACTGGCAAGACATACATTTGAATTTCTGTTACTCTAAATCAAATATATGTTGATAATGTTTTACAGTCTTGTGAGTGTCCCCCGTAGGCTATATACAATGCGCGCAGATGTACACATATTTCATGTAAACCACTTTTGAATCAAGACCTTACACTATCGCACTTGTGATGTTTCAAACACACGGTAAATGAGTACAAATGAGTTTGCAGGTCAGGCCTAATGTTATCAGGCTACCATCAACCACATATAGTAAAAGCATTAGAGCCTATTTGCGATTAAGCTATTTGCAAACGGTAAAACGACAAGAATAACAATCGCAGTCGAACCAGATTGTTCTGCCCAATCAGAAGATGAGAAAGAAACACCCTGTTGCAGATGAGGTTGAACGTCTCGACTCAGCGTATTATATCAGAGGACCATAGAGTGTATTTACAATGGTAAGCTATATTTGATTCCCAAAAGCCAGTATATCAATGTGTGTGAAATGACTTTACTTAAACGTCCTAATGAAATTTGTATCAGCTGCATAAGAATGGGAAACATAGTGCTTCGGTAACACACTGTACTGATGGTATAGGCTAAGAGGAATAGTTTATACAATTAATGCACACGAATCAGAAAACATGAAGAAGGACAGTGGCTTCTTAACTACGGAGTTAATCACTTTAAATATCTCCTGACAAATTAATGCAAAATAATCTGAACGAAAATCATACTAGAGAGTTAAGTTTGTTTCATATACAAAAGAGATTGAGATATGTTGAAAAAATGTTAAGAACATTAGTTTTTAATTAACGATGAAGAGGACAATTGTACATCGCTTATTACACGACAGATGGAAACAAAAAAGAAAAACTAAAAATATTACTTGCACACAACTTCTACTCTGGGTAGGAAATCCATGCAATGACGCAATGTGGCTGTCTTAGTTTACCTCTCTGACTTTGAATCACTCTTGAGTGTGTCAGTCTTTACTAAGGTCCTTTTTCCTTCCCTTGTATTTGGGCGATTTTTTGATGTAACCATTTTCTATCAGAGAATATGCCATTTCAATGATACCTTCCTTAGTATCACGTGGTTGAATGCCAAGGACATTCCTCATCTGTTAAAGGCATAAATTTGTTTAAAAAAAGAAGAAATTAACATTTTCTAAATTAAGTAATTTTATTTTCTCGATAATTTTTATTTACTTTATTTAATTTAAGTAAGCCCTATCATGTGTATTGTCATCATCATTGCAACCGGCCTCGTCATCATAATCATAATTATCTTCATCATCATCATCATCATCATGACCATCAAATCACCGTTCCCTTACCACCATCATCATTAACAATACCAACATCATCCCAATCACCATCATTATCTTTATTACCACCATCGACCTCATCGTCATCATCATCACATCATCGTGCACTACCACAGTTTTCATCATTATCATCATCACTATTATCATTATCATCATCATCACCACTACCATCATCACTACCATCACCGACATCATCATCCCCATCATCTACATCATGATCATCACCATTGGTTTACCTACCTTGGAGTTATCGTATTCTGTCACAACACCCCACAACAGATTCATGGATCTCGCCGTATTGTCAAACAGCGACATCAACCTAATAAGAAAGCGCGGTGCTAATCTGTACGATGGCGAGTAACCTGTAAGACAAAAAACGTAGATAGTCATAACTCGGAAAGCTAAAAGACTTTGTGATTCCTTGCCACAGTGTTGTAATAAGCATGGATCACTGGACTCCTCTTAAAAGAACAGGCACAAAACGTGAGAAATCATCTATTCAATATATGCAATGAACATGCTATATATGAGATCTCTCATAGTTACGTTACCTCTCTTGAAAAACGAAGACTTTATAAGATTTTGAGTTCTAGTGACCTCACATTTGAGCTCCCCCAGAACTATAGGATACAACTACTGAATATGAGCAATGAACATGCATTGTGTTAGATCCCTTTCAGGTACTCTTTTTAAGATGCAGGGGTTTACATGGTTTTGACGTTTTGACCGCTAGTGATCAGAGATGACCTTTGATCTTCATCAAACCAATACAAATCATCTTCTTATTTTGGACAACCCCCTACAGTTACCCCTACGGCTACAGTTTGGAGATCCCTTAGAGTTACCCTTCTGAGATACAGTGTCACCGTATGACCTCTTGTGAAATCAAATGACATTTGGCTTCCACCAAAACAATACAGACCATCTTTTTAACATTCGGTAACCCACACACCACATGTGAGATAATTGAGGGTAACCCTTCTTAAAATATTGTGTTTACAATTTCCACAGTTGAACTTCTGGTGACAAAGAATTACATCTGACCTCTATCAAAAGCAATAGAGATCATCTATTTAGTGTGAACGATGGCCTTGTGAGATTTCTTACACAACTTTTCTCCTTGAGATGCAGAATTTTACATGGTTTTGACTATTAGTACCCCCTAATAATCTTTGGCCCCACAAAAATCGGTGGGGATCATGTACTCGATATGGGTTATCCACATACGATATATGTTGTTCCCCTACAGTTATCCTTCTGAAGAATCCGCGTTTACACGGGTTTTAAAGTTTGACATCAAAGGACCTTTGACCTCACCTAAAACCAATCAGTTTAGTCTACTTACATGGCCAACACTCCACCAAGTTTAAGATTATTATATTACTTTTCTAGAGATATTGTGTTTACAAGGTTTGAACAGTTTGACCCCCAGCTGGTGATCTTAATTGACTTTTAACCTCTACCAAATACAGTAGGGACCATCTGCTCAGTGTGACCAATCCACTCACCAATTATGAGATCAATCAAGGCCACCTTTCTTAAAATATTGTGTTTACAAGTAGTACGTCATATGCACACACACACGCACGCACACACACACACACGACATCACCATCGAATAGATTCCTTCTGCCTTCGGCAAGGAGTAAAAAATCAATGCATTCTTATAAGTCAGCGTATTTCTTATCAGTAAACCAGTTCACAAAAGTACATTTTAAACTTTCGAATATAACCAATTGAATGGCATTTAAAGATATACTATACTTATTCAGTGTATTATCTCAGACATCCAAATCATGCAAGTGGAATACGAATTGGAAATCTATTCATCATGATCTGGTACAGTGACAAACACTGAATTATTTGAAATCATCTACCTATAGGTGCCTCATGAGGACGTCTTACCTATTGTGCTTGTAGCCCTTATGTTACTTGCTCTCCAACCGATCTGAGATCAAAAGTTAGTGCTTGGTTGACCACAGATATCAGAATCTGGGTTGGCTATTCTTATCGAAATGACACAATTTCAAGCAAGTCCACTGAAACCCGACACGCTTAAAGTTGAGAAATACATTGTTTTCATAGAAAATTTGCAGGAAAACAGTGGTGGGTCTTACCTTGATCATGAAACTCATCGTACAGCAACTTGCATAAATCTCTGTAAGAATGGTTCCTGTCTGTTACCAAAAATCTATTACCTGTACAACAGGAAAACAAGTTTTACATCATGCATGGCATTTAATATTTTCCCTGGGATTTATTGTTTCGTTCTTTGAACTTATCGTCTTGGATGGTCAAGTTATATGGTCATTGATAGGACATTGACAAAGCACATTGACCTATGGACATTGACCTATATCATTGACCTAGGAGGACGTTGACCTTTGATCTACGAGGACAATTTTTATTTATCAAACTCAGGCTTTCGTCTGTGATTCGCATACAATAAGTACGCTGTACACCAGTAACAGTTGATGTCATTTTAAACTGAAGTAAGAGTTTCCACATTTAAGCCACCCTGGCTACTGTCTAACACAGGAACCAATACCGGTTACTGTTGCTAAACAAACTACATAGATTCTTCAGGCAAAATTTGAAAGACCAAATGAGCAATAAAAATTAATCACAACTTTAACTTACAATTAACTCATATACAAGGTGGGAACAATTCTCGTTATCATTGTTCTACAGTATTTTTTTTTTTTCGTTTCTCTTAAAACAATCAGTTGCCAATTTTTGGTCGTGGTGGTTTCTTTGGAATTCACTTGCAAACAACTAACATCAACTTCGTGTCATTGTAAAATATCCTATGAACGCCAGATTGAACAGTTGAAACTTCCCTGGTCAAATTTTTCTTCCTACCTATCCTGTTTTGTTTTTCCTTGAAGAAGCCAGCAAAGTTGTATGCAGTTCATTAAAAGGAAGTTAAATTGGGCAGTAATATGTGCTTTTGCTCCACTGTCTTTTGTCTGTAGTGTGTACTTTATCTGTGTACTGTGTGTACTTGCAAAAAAAAGAAGCATTTGTTAGAATGGACCACACGAGAAAAGAGCACGCTTACTCTGCTTCCTCTACCAATCGTATTATGATTCTGTGTGTTTAATTTTATATTAGCATCAATTTCTTTGCCACTTTGTTCCTAAAATCAGTCAGCCTTACAATATGACTTTTGTGGACATATTCCCCGACTGTTGGAAACCTTTGAATGACGTTTTCACTCTCCAATATAGAAGTTATTTTAAGGGAGTTTTTAAAACTAACAAAGGGGACTGGAACTCCATAAAGGAACACGTACTTGATTATCAAGTAAACAGATATGGAGATTATGTAAAAAAATTGAAATAGCGTACTAACTTTTTAACGAAAATTGTAGTAAACTATTCACTGCTGTGTATGCCAGAATACGACACGAAATACATCATTCACGCTGGAGGTATAGCTAGACTCTGACCAATTAAAAATTGTAAAAACAGTGGCCATTGGATACTAATTTGCCTTAATATTCACCTATTAATTATCGAAAGGTCTTTACTAGATTAGCAACGTTTACTTTGGAATATAGTGACACAAATGTTGCCTCCTTAGTTGGAGATAATTTCAGTTAATGTCATTTCGATACCATGCTTAACTAATGAACCGAGATATTACAGTCTTGCTTCTCATCATTTGTATTGATGATAAAGGACAGAAATGAAGGTACGAGGACGTGACTTGTTGAAACGAGATCTGATGTCTTCGACGTGTTCGGACGAGGAGAGAGAGAGCCGGTGCGATACGTGTAAGGAATGGCGGCGATATGATGGAGATATCGGTACTGGACTCGGTGAGACGAAATCGAAACTGTCTGGAACTGAGTCCCCCCCCCCTCCGCCTACTCCCCCCCCCCAAAAAAAAAACAGGACGTAAACCTGCTAGTTTTGCCACAGAATGAGACGTTGTGGACTAGGAAAGGGCTGGTGCAAACGATATGAAAATGGAACCTATCCTTTTCATGCCAATAAAAATTGAATTCTCACCGGCTGCTTCCTTTAGAGTCATGCATTTAATGTGCGCCTCTGCAACGTCACGCACATCGACAAAGGTAAATCCCACGTTTGGAACGAGGGGATCACCTCCGACCATCATTCGTTTAACGAAGTCCAGACTCGTCGCAACCTGATTGGCTACAGTCGGTCCCATGACAAACCCGGGCAAGACGGTGCATATTTCAAATTTTTCTTTGTCTGAATTGTGGAGAAGTGAAACGATAGTTTTATCATATAAGGTACAGGCAAAAAAAAAACAATAAGAAAGAAATAGATGGCATATGCCGGATGCTATAAAATGTTACAATTTACTCTACGTCTGGCGTATTCGTTTACCGGATTGTGAGACATTTCATTTGAGTTTCTGTGCTAAGCGTTATGATAAACATATGATTTTCATCTAGTTCGTGATAGTACAATTCCAGACACATCAAGTCTCGACAAAGCTATCACCACAGAATTACAGTAACATCCCGACGTCAGGACTGAACTGTATATATATTTCATTGCTGACTCATTATTGTCACTTTTTAATAACTTTTCAACAAATTTAGGGACTTCAACTAATTATGTAGGTTACCGTATATCGTTTGGTAGAGACACACCCGTTTAAGAGGGGGGAATGCCCCTATGCCCCCCCCCCCCTCTCTCCACCTCTCTCTCTCGCCTACCCAGGTAATGTCACCAGTGAGCTGTGCGATCATTTTAGATTTATTAAATTTAAGTTTCCTGAGTTTATTACATACTTTCAAGGCTTTCCACATATTTGAAAGCTTCTTTTTCGGCTACAACTTTGCTGACGATGTATGGCTCTGCCTCGGGGCCTCCCCTGCTAGTATCGGTCCAGTCATTTTCAGTCAAAGGTCGAGTGGTGTGGTATACTGAAAGTAGAAAAAAAAAACATGTCCGGGTGAACGACCAAACATCATATTACGTGCATTAAAAGTTGCAATTTTTTTGTGAAAGAACTAAGTAAATTCTCACTGGCATTACATTTCCCAAAATGTCACTTAGTGAGACTTGGCTATTCACCACTTTATATACGGTAGTTCCCTGTGGACTTAATGTGGTGCAGGCTGTATATTTGTAGATAGTTGCAATTGATAGTTACTTGCTATATATAGAAAATGGTGTGAGCAAATAGCCTAGACAATGCAAACACTTAATTCCAGCTTGATCAAACTGATCAGTACACTGGAATCAAGAGATTGTTTCTTCATCGGACTTTGAATGCCCTGTCTACTTAAACAGAGATAAAATTCTATTTTGAGTTTGTTCGAGGTCCATGATACCGCTTTGAATTCTTGACCACGCATAAGACCATAGTCAGACGTAAAATACAGGAATTTAGAGATGTGTTGGTTCTGAAGTTTATCGAATGTCTGTTCTAGGTCGTGAATTAATATCTTATCCATTTTAAAGTATAGCTCTAAATAGATGTCCGACGTTTTGATTTCTAACATAATTTATAGACAGCCCTCTTTGTTGCCTTCTCGTCACACCATTTACGTATCTGGGGTCGTGCAAATGACGACTCAATGACCACGTGATTTTATTTAACGCAGTGCGTTTCTCACACTGGTCCAGTAAACCACAACGTTATGATGAATTTACGAATTAGCACATTCACATTTCACCTTAAGAAATATACCGGACAAGACTTGATTCTTACCTCAAGGAAATTGCTGATGTAATCAAAGACATGTGAGTAAATCAAACCGTATTCAGTATTTGAAACCGGAAAGAATATTTAATGTCGGTGTGCTACATCTTATTTCTTATTTTTAGAAACTTCTTTATTGGACCCATAATACATTCCCCCCCCCCCCCTCTATAAACAGCATTTATCAGTTAATTAGAATTTTCTAAGAGACCTAGAGAAAAAATATCGGGTTTTTCTTGAGGAAAGGAACGTTTTACGAAAAACTCTAATTTTCGACCAAAAAGAGAAAAGAAAAATCAGCAAGCAAAGAGTTCAAGCGCTCGAAAAACGTTTAGTGGATGAAACCACTTTTTTTTTTCTTTTCTTTTTTTTTTCAAATAACTGCACGTTAATTTAGTCTTGCCATAGACACCATTGCATAGCTACTCGTATGTGTCAGTGAGGCACTTACTACCCACTGATCCCATGGAACTCGTCAAAACAACACGTTTGACGCAGCCAGCCTCCTTGCAAGCTCTCAAGACATTTAATGTTCCTTCCACAGCAGGCTTTACAACTTCATCGGCGTTCTTCGGTTGCTCAAATGGAAATGGACTTGCAGTGTGAAGTACGTGGGAACAGCCCTCTACTGCACTGGGATAATAATGTGGCAGTTGAAAAAAAAAGATCATATTGATTATAAATATTAAATACAGGTTTGTTGACATATTTTAAAATGTGGACGTAGCAAGGATGTACCTAGTATAAGAAATACCTCTGAAGCAAAGTAAATTCCATACATAAAATTATTACACATATATCTCACTGTGCTTTAGTATATGATGTAGTCGTATTCATCAAAAAGCAAAAAGAAAAAAAAAGTTTTATCTTAAAGAGAGCGTTCTCAAACTTCTACTTACTTGCGCCAACTTTCTGCTTTTAATAAGTCGGCCTCGATTAATTCCAGGGTACCCCGTGTACCCTCTGCTAAAGATTTCAGAGGAGCTACTTTGTTAGCATTATTTAGACTGCGCACTGTGCCTCGCACGGTATATCCCTCCGTTAACAATCCTTTGACAATAGAAGAGGCGACATACCCTGATGCGCCAGTGACCAAAACTCCTGTTAGAAAAAGAAAACAATTAATAAGTGAGAAATAACCATACAAAGAAAAAAAAGTTAAACTTTCTACGAAGTTAATCTAAAAGTATTATGTACGTATTTCATGTTGGTCTTGATGATGAACGAATGGATTCGTTTATTATCAGTTTGGACATTTAGTGGTTGTCAGGAAGCTTGTAAACTCAAAGTAGGAATATTTGTGTGTTTGTTCTGTTTGTTTAGTTAGTTGTAAGTCTTGTACATGTAACATGAACATCCCAGAACACCAAAATGAGTTCGAGGTTGTCAGAAATGCATACCAACATGTTTCTCATAGCATGTTATGTCGTGGAACCGGTGCTTTATAAACAGACGCAGTAAAAAAATTCTCTGTCTTAGTATTCAGAGAGTATATTACTTTGGTTATTTCTGTATCAAATGGATTACATCTAACCAGATATCTCTTGCACATTCTCGGTTTTTCTTGGCTTTATGCCAAGTCACTAGGTAGTGTGCTGGTGGTGTGAAGGTGAGGGGGGGGGGCCCAGGAAAATGAGCTTCAGTACTGTCATCAGCACCTCAATATATTGAAAAGGTTCATTTTTGGAAGGCAGATAATGTGATAATTGCTAATTCTCATGTTGTTAGGATCACCGTATCAGCGAAAAGTCTACATGAACCTTTTTGACCGTTCCGCTTAGAGTGGAACAAATCCATGTATCTCTCGATTGGTGTCATATCGTGATCACATTGCTGTGACTTGTAAGGTAAGAGTTTTCGTAAGGAGGGAAGTATGTTCTCAATACTGCTCTTATAGTCTATTGTATAAATTACTTCAAATATTGCTAGACAGTAAAACTCCCATCCTTTGTCAATCTTTAAGTAACATTTTTTTCTGGTCGCCTAAATTACGCTAATACTTTTCGTTTTTCGTTTATACAATTGCCTAGTGTAACCTAGTTGGAGATACCATTGAATGCTTTGATCTGCATTTTTATACAATACTGAAGTTAGGCATCTATCTGAGGCTCTATTTTTAGGTAGCATTAAACTGCTGCCTTAATTTATCCCAAACAAACAAACAAACAAATATTGCTTTCGTGCCTGAAGTCACTTAGCAACATACCTAATGCAAAGGAATAACATTCTAGCCATTCCAATCATTATAAGGTCCTTTAATGCCGATAGCGAAATGCAATACGTGTAAATTCCATCTACGACTTAATCACAAAAAATGCATGTCTTAACTTCGGTAACTTATGTATAATTAAAAAAAAAACAGTAAAAAAATAAAATTACTCACTAGAGACACTTTGATCTCCCTCGACAGAAGTCGAGTTGCTCCGAGCGGCAGTGACTCCACAGCAGCTTCTCGGCTTCAGAACTACATCTAACGTAGTGAATATTTTCTGGAGACACCTCATGACTCTAAAGCCAAACCTTACGCATATGCGCACAGATAGTATATAATTGTTGCATATAATATCCACATTCAAACTTGTCTTTCAATCGATAGCCTATTATTGTAAGGAGGGACTATATCTGTTCTTATTTGGACACTAGCCTGCTCCCAAGACGGTCTTGTTCAAAATAGGGGGATTAACTTGCTTCAGCCTTGTAATCTGTTCTTAATGCGGATCGAAGTTCACAGTGGTATCTGCAATAGCGGTATCTGGTTAGTCCAGCAAGGTTCGGTGCCTGGCGAGGTATACAACGACTATAGTGTCTTCACTCTCTGAGAGACAAGCCACAATTCTATGGTGAATCGTCATGCATTGTTTGCTATCCAATCTGGCTTGTTGGCTGCACATGCCTAAGTCAAATTAAACTAAACAAAACTAAAGAAAAACAAGACTAAACTAACCTATACTAAACTCAACTCAACGGAGCTGAAGTAAACTAATTCTTCTATTTAAAATTCATTTAATGTAAGAATAGCCTATAATATAAACAACAGAATTGGGGTTAAATGATATAAGATCAACCCCAATTCTATTGCGTCTTTCTATTTCTGTCTTTTCAAACTCTGAAGATAAACAAACTATCGTAACTACAACACGTCCCCCCCCCCCTCAAAAAAGGGGTATTTTCAGGAGACATTTTAATCCTCTTTCTTTTAGACAAAGTACAAACACACAGGGGATTCGAAAACTCTGTTCGGTGTCTACTTTTGGTCTCGACGTTATTACATTTTTCCTGGTGCAAAGCAATTAAGTGAGGGCTCCCTTTAAGTGAGATTTGCATCAGTAGTAAAAGGAGCATCTGAACAGCTTTTTCGTCTAAAAAAATGTTTCAATGTGTTGAAAAGTATTTTTACGCTGTGTTTGGTGAGTCAGGTTTGTTTTTCTCCCATGCATCACAAATCCCCTTTCCGAGAATCAAGACCGTGATGGGAATTGGCTTTTTCACAAAACGTTGTTCAGCTGTAACTGTTGAGACCTTCCGAGAAGTACATCATTCCAAGCCTAACACGGTTATTTGCAATTCAGCAAATTGCTTTCCTTGGGAGAGAATATACCTCATTACAATCCATACAATGTAAAAACTTTAAAATGGCACTTCGATAGTGGTTTGATGAGTGTAAAATATTCATTATTTGCTGCAAAATAGGCTTTTAAAAAAGGTTGTGTGGATTCATTTTCAAGCCGGCAAAAAGTCTGAGATCAATCAGCAATAACAGAGATTTTGAGGGAATATTTGGAGTTGATAATCAGCAGCAACATCCATCATGTCCGAATTTTATATCTCGAACTGGTTATGGAATGTATCATACAATATGTATTTCGCAGTGTACGTATTAAAGCCATATCAGAGCTTTCTGGAGTTAAACTAAGAAAAGTTCGTTAATTGGCTGAGTGCTTCTCCGATGCATGTGCAATCATTTTGTCGTAGCTATAAAGGTTTACCTCGAAGTACATTCTGACAAGTTCTCTCCATAGAAAACAAGCAAAAATCTGATCTCGAAGCATTACGTTTGCTTCGTTAGAAAGAAACCAAAAATTATGCTTGAATGTCAGTGCTTATCGGTTATTGTCACGTATGCAAATAAAGCGACTGTAAATGAATAAAAAATGAGCATCGATTGTTACTAATAGCAACATATTGAATTTTTCTCCATGTGTTAGATTAGGTATTACGTTCATGCCGCACGCTCTTGTATCTACAGATAAGAGTTTTACATATGTATGTACATACACATGGACAAGTCATTCTGCGCTGAAGTCTCTATGGTTTCAAGAAATGTTAAACGAAGGATGAATATAACATCAAGAACGTTGTTATAATTAACTTTATAACAACATAAACAACATTTTGAATTCTCATCTACCTTCTACCACTACACAGCCAAGTAGACATGACGAGATGACATAGGCCTATTTTAGTTGACAATGGCGGATTTCCATTCAAATAATAATAATAATAATAATACCCATACAGTTTCACTCTGGTCAATTTTCCCTTGTACACACAAATGGACAAATCCACTCAGGGTTGTATGCTGACGTCTCCGCGTTTGCCTCAAAGAATGTTAAGAAATGATAATAACAACAGGGAATCAGCATGTCATCCCAACTTAATTCTGACGCATCAGCTAAATCTTACAAATCATTATACCTTACAAGTATCTTTCAGGATATTTAAAATTATTGTTTATTCAAACTAAGCAAATACCTTGAAATAAATTTAGCAATCCATTTTTTGTTACTTGATGCAAAAGCGCCATCCATGAATTAGGGTAGTGGACCATTCATATACAAATTGGGGTGATTGCATTTTCCCTTTAACTTTGCAGCAACAAAAACAACATTTGATTCCGTTCACACTTTTACGGTACCTTCTATCATCATATAGCCATACATGATATGATGACATATATCAGTTTACAATGCCGTATATCCATTAAAAATGATACTGTCCAATTTGCTCAATTTTCCTGTGTTTGTACGTGTATTAGGTGTAGTCATTGTGTTTGGTACAGAAACGCTTGTAAATGTTATCACAATTACATGCCCAAAATGTGTGCTATCATCTCATATAATTTTGAGCCTTATATTCTTCATATTCATTTGACCATGATAGCAGTGACAATTATAAATAGGATTAAATTGCCAAAACAGCATACGTTATCGCATCATGCCCTTCTTGTGTCTACGGTGGTCTTGTTGGCCGAATTTTCACACTACTAGTTAACCTTCAGACAATCAGCTACTTCTAAAGAGGTACGGTATAGTACAAGTAGCACATAGTTGTCATAATTGTCAAGAGCCTAATAGTTGTGTACTTATTGGAATAAATGTTATTTAGAAGGAAGTGTGATTGAAAATTTCCAAAGGGGGGGGGGTGATGAGAATTTGAGGTCGTAACAGATGGTTATATATGGCTAAAAGCACCACTCTGCTTTTGTGCGATACATCCAATTTCTAGTTGGAATCCAAATTTCACACTGTTGCTTACATAATCTGGAAAGATTATGTCATACAATGCTTCAACGTTTAACGTCAGTCAGGATTTCTGTGACATACATCAGACAAAATGTTTTGTCTCCAATTAGACTGATATATCAGAATACGCAACTGTTATGCGATGGTGATAAAACTAAGCTGAAGAGGTAATGGCCTCATTTCCTCAAAATTACATGAGAAGTTCATTAAATTAGCCATTAATAGCTTCTTTTTCCTGCATGTTTTGAGAGACAATCTGAATCTTATATATCTTCCAGCGACAGAAAGCGAGGAAAGACAGAGGACTGGCAATGCTGTGGCAGTACAGAAAACTTTTAAGTCCTTCTATGTGACTGTAGCAGACGACAAATTCTACATTCCTAATTCCGTATGAGCCTTACAGAAGTGTCAAGAACTATACGAAAGTTACATTACTGTATGACCTTACACACCTTACTCCAATCTTTGCATCGATTAAGTTACAGTTATCTGCATGGTCTTTCCATTGTAGACCAAAGAGCTCATAAGTTGATAGTCTTTTACTAGTATGTTACACCACAGAGAGCAATAATGGCAGTACCCTTAACGAAAACCTTCGGTATTGGGTGGTGATTTGGTGGGGTATACAGTGCACAATCATGATTCGTTTTCACAGAAGAAAGTGAAAGAAATTTCTTTCATTATTTTGACAATTTCGAATTATCTATTTTTTATTCTCAGACATTGGAATCTATTATATACTTTCTTTCAAGTTACTGCGTAACAAAAAGTCTAAAGAAGAATAAATTTCAAATGGTATCGACCGTGGACGTATATACAAGTTGTAATTGTACTAAATGTAACACAATATCAAAATTAATAAAAAAAACTCCACTAATAAAACAATGTGGATTGTTAGAATTTCTGTTTACAAAATTTTAACCTCTCATCGGGAAGAATCAATTTGTCTGATTTATCTATGTGTTACGTAAGATTCGAAAAAATCAAACATTTTAGTACTTCAGACATATTCTTAGACGTATTCATTTATCTTTAAAAGCGAGCAGTTCACTCGTTTCGAATTGTAGATAACTATTGAATTGATACTCACAATAACGCCATCGATGTAAACAATTAATTGTTCACGTATTCTAAAGGGCTACTTGTGGAGAAAAAAAAAGCCCGTAACAATCAGATTTCGATTAAACCCCATTTATCCCTGTCTGACAACGAAGTCGACAAGTAAAGGAGGTACCGAAAGGAATTCTAAAAGTAGTGTTAATATTTGTGAGACAGTTTTAAGACTACAGCTAACGATATACTTGTAAGATGGATAAAGTTCGTCACTTGGCTCAGGGCTGCCACTCCTTGGCTATGTCTTTGGTTACTGAATGACTATTGAAGGAGAATGAGCACTGAATGAGTATTTCCCTCTATCCATCTCTGGATTCATTGTTTGTTTGTTTTTTTCGTTTGTTTTTTTTTCCCGAAATTCGCGTCTTATAGAGAAAGAAATTTACAAATCCTGCCTTTGCAGTTTTACAAAGCATTAAAAGCATGAAGACCTTAATTGCCTAAATTGTGCACGAGCAACTCAGGCTTCTCTGTCAGAGTCTTATATAAACATTCATATTCGGAATTTTCGCTGGAGGATGGGAGCGTTGCATTGGTACATTTTTGCTCTGGGCACGAATATTACTTAAAATACTTTATCGTGAAGTCATATAGGGTCTATCAATACTCATTTTTAAACACAAATATTCAGGAAACTCTTCCAAGGCATGGTTTCAATACACACTTAAGTGGCGTCTGTTTCGATTCTTCGTCTGATAGATGAAATTCTATAGGACTTAAGTACATGTGACTTGTTTGTTTTGTTTAAAATCTTGAAAGTATTATTCCTTTAGTATAACAACTTCAGGTTTACTAAAATGATGGAAACACAGTTTTTGTCACTAATGGCACCTTAAACCACACATCCATAGCAAATTCATGTAAATGAAGATATTGATTTTGATGTTGATTTATTACATCCTGGCCAAGAAAGATTACCAGTTGTCTCACGGTTCTTAATGTTACGCAAAATCGACAATTTACTTCTAAAAGGCTTCGTTAGGCTCCTTTGTATTGCGATGTTTGACATTACGTTGAATTTTGGCAAAGTTGACGTCAGTGAAATTAAGATTTCCTTTAACATTGAGCTAAACCTGTTGTGAAAGTAAATGATACAGATCTAAAGTATCGTACATGTTCTATGATTTAAGTGGTAATTACAAAGAAATAAAAATGATTTTCAACTACTTGGGTGTGTCATAACGTAAGCGAATTCCCATAATGCAATGCAAAATGCACCACTTTAAACTAGGCATTTATTGGAAAAAACAAAATCGCTTCCAAACAAAATATGCTATTGAGATATGAATGTCAGAAGTTAACGAGGGGAGCTTTCCCAATTTTGATAAACTGCGTTCTTTCACTGTTACATCCCTTTATTATATCTCCACTAAATACCAGGGATAATTACATAGAATTCATTTAACAGCACTATAGATAGAACACAGAATAAAATATCAGTAAAACATATTTAAATTGGACTACTTGGAACCGTTGAAAAGATATCGGTAAGATTAGTGTAAAACTTCTAGTGTAGCAGAAGCAGCAGCATAACAGTAGCATACTGTAAGATACAATCGATATGTTTTTCAATTGGATTCCACAAGATAACGTCCTTTGATCGTCCCTTGTTGGTTCGAACCACTATATTTTTTGCTTGAGATGGGAGCGGTGGGGATACGGAATATTTAGTCAGTGGCATTTTGGATATAATTTTCGATGGTTTTATTCCGTAAATGTCACATGTTCACAAATATCTCTTTGATATAATATAATATCTCTAACACAGTAACTACATCGAAGAACAAATTTCGTTTTTGAGCACTGTTTGTGTCATCTTCACTATTTTACTATGGAATAAGAATATATAACGTTAGGTTTTTTCATAGTTAATAAGGGAACATATGTACCTAAAGTGATAACTCATGAGTTCTTAGTTTCGGGTGAAGCTTAACAAAGAGAAGATAATGTGATCATAAATAGTGTTTTCAAGGGTAACCCCGGGTACACGAAAGATATTTTACTGCTCGGATCCAAACTTTCTACCAGGTATACCTTCATAAAGTGAAAAACGACTCAGGGGCTGTGTGAACACATTGTACGTGTCAAACAGAGGAGTTTCGCCTACTTTCCAGAGCAAATAGTTCAAAACGGAATATTCTATTCTTATTTTTACTAATGGACAATCGGTATTAATGAGAATGTGAAGGCGACTGTATGTTGTACAGCAGGAAGAGCCCTGTACACACAACTGTGGTGCACGGTATTGTGGAAATAGTAGCGGATAACGATACAGCCGATGTGCCCGAATACCCGACGTCGGGTATGAGAAAAAAAAGTAATCGGTTCCGATTTTAAGGGATCGATGAAAAATGTAATCATTGCATCATTACTGTACACTTTAAAAGCCATAGCACGAGGCACGTTCACATAATTGACATTTTGAAGCTACAATTCTTTGGGTAAAAAATCAAGATGATATAACAACGAAGATAGTAAATGTTATACGCTGAATTAAGCCGGGAGTTTGCCAACGATCGTTTACAATATCACAGGTGTGTGCTAGCCATATCGTCTGGTCCAGGAATCACTATGGATTCCGGTCTGTACTCAGGAGACATGGAAATAGGCGTGGGAGTATTGGTGTAGTGGTTCATGTTAGGAGAAGACGCTGTCCCTATGGGATTATAGTAACCAAAAGGTGGAATATCATAATCTCCCGGTGGCGGTTTTCCAAACTCTCCTACGTCAGAGTACTCTACCGGATCAGCCTTTTTACCTGGATCTTGTGAATGCTGTGAACTCTTGCTTTTCGGTTTCCGCCTGAAACAACAGCAACAGCAAATGGCGAAGATGATAAATACCCCTAGAAGTACACCAACTGCGCCTGCTATTATGTAAATGAGGGCGTCTTCTAAGGTAGTTTGGTCCAGTTGTTTCGTCGTTGAAATTATTCCCATCTTACCATCCCCATTTTGTGAAGTCACAATCACAGACGAGGGTGTAGAGGAGGAAGAAGAAGAAAACTGAGAAGAGGAAGTTGATGACGTTTCTACAACTATCGGACCTATTGAACATTCCTCCGGTTTGGTAGACATGAAAGGGCCAATCCGAAAGGTGTAATAACATGTAAGTGTTGTTCCATTGTCCGCTGCAGATATTTCAGGAACAGTTGTCGAAATTCTGGTCTTATTTCTTAATATGACCTGGTCGAAATCGAGCTCACCCTCTGAGCCATCGTTATACCATCGGACCCATTTAACCGTTACTGTTATTTCGGGTGGGACGTGTTTATAAAAGCAATCTGCAGTAAGTTGCTGGCCTGTGTGATATAAGATATTGCTGGTGCGGACATGACACTGGGGGTTCCCCTCCCGGACCACGAAATCGAACTCAGAAGACACATTCGTGGCGAGGGTGCTGTCTGATACAACGCACCTGTACAACCCACTGGTTTCATCGGAGGCCACTTTAATTGTCAATGTCGTTACTGCCCCATCCACTGACACTCCAAATTCGTCTGAGTTGAAACTCTGCGATCCCTCCGAAATTAACTCACTGGCATTTTTGTAAATCCTCAGAATATGTGAATTTGAAAATCCTTCGATTTCGCACGAAAGTTGGACATTTTCCTGTCCGGTGAAAACAACACTGTCGTTGATTTGATCCTTGATGGAGAATGAAACCGTTTGAGATAAGGAGATCCGAAGTATCATGGAGAAGGTTAAATAACCGAACACGACCAAAAATTGCCAATTGATTGTTCCTCCCTCCAGTAGACGGTAGATTTTGGTGGCCATCTTGAATTAATCAAGCACGATAAAACAGCACTACACTCCCTTACGTGAACATTTTTTTCTTTAAAATAAGTCTCTTCCGGGTCTCATCTGGTCTATTACAAACACGTAAAACTGATTTCAGTCATTTCCAGACCGTTACATTTATATTAATCTGTCACACTTAAGCGAACAAGGAAAAGCCCTGTAGCTGCTTTCCTGAAGTGATTACTGTAGATATATTCTTTCTATATACTAAATCTAACAACTCCTACAAGTCTTGGTCATTGGAAAACCCGAAGGCAAACGCAAACATAAAAACTTGCTTCAGTCACTGCCTGGTAGGAATGTCAAACTTATTTCCTTTAATCTACGGTGAAAAGGGAAATACGAAACCTTCCTCAAACGATATGTAGGATTGATGTCCTGAGTGTAAGCTGCAGTAAATTAAAATTTAATATTCTGGGCGAACGTTAACGGCGTCAGACTAGTTATTTCCTCTACCTTCGACTGTAGCACACACCGAAAAATGATAAATATTATACACAAGTCTCGGACTTGTATAGGTTCAATGTTATTAAGGCAACCGCAGCCCTGCATTCCAAGCAGGCCATTGTTCAGAACTTTCTTGCGTGCGTCCTTCTTCACGGATCGGTGATTTCAATGACACTGGGTTGTCCTTATAAATGACTGGAAGTTAAAGGTGACGAGTGGGTTGATGAAGGCTGCGAAGGGCATGAGTATTTTACTGATGTGACGTCATCATCGATACACCTAACGGCCCTTACGTAGACAAATCAGAAGCGAAGCGATACCATCGATCATGGAAAGCTCAACTGTAACGGACGTATGCAGTTCAACAGGACTGCAGTTCTACACAGTGCGCAAATTTCCCGTATAAACATGGAGCGTGTTTCGTTTTAGAGTATAAGCATATCTCAGTCTAACAGATCCGCCTGGACGATGATCTTGAGGACATTTTTCAACTGAATGTCTAACTTATTACATGCACATAGTTATACAAATTTTCACGAAATACCAACTACACACGATTTTAAAACATTCTTGGTATTTTCTTTATCACTAGTGAAAAAAAAAATGGAAATGAATCCAAATGAAGTTCCGAATGAATATCAAGTTCATATGATTAATAGGATTGTGGCGCTCTTGAACATTCTTCTTCTTTCTTTTATTAAGTTACAAAGTCAACAATTAGTTTCACATCCTAAAAGTTCCGATATTATAATCGTACCCACCACAAATATGAAATAGCCTACCGTGTAAGGGATACGTCATCCTTTCGCCTCTTTCAGAGTACCTCCACCTGCAACTATGTGTAACAAACAAACTATCCACAATAATTAGTTCCATTAAACAAAAAATCAATTGTTGATTTAAGGTTTTACTCACTTGCGAACGTCTTGTTATTTCACCAAAACAAGGGAAGTCCAATGAAAATAGATAATATGTAAAGGTTCCTGTTTTCAGTTAAGAAGAATACGCCAACGAGACGACCATGTTGTTTTGTATTCTTTTGTTCGAGTAATGTATAAACATATTCAATGAGTGAGTGTGAATTGCCTACCACGCAAGACAAACTCATATGCTAGCACTAACGATATATACATGTATACACACTGTCATGCACACTTTGTGACATGGAATTAAAACGGACACCAAGCGGCCGTGTACGTCTGAGTTGAAACTGTTAAAAATCCCAGTTTCGTATAGAGCTACGCACGTCAGGCGACTGGCGCATTATGATCTAAATTAATATCTATATAACGGTATATAACGGTAAGTCGAAAGGAAAAAAAAAACGAAGTTATTGCTTTCAAAAAGGCAGATCAAAACCATGAGCGTTAGATCAATATTGCAAATTGAGACTTGTCACTGTCTCTGGGTGTATTTGAGGAACGTCATTGATGACGTGTATTGTAATCTTCATACTGGTAAACATCAATAATGGGTGGCTTAATTTAGGTAGCAATTGTTCACCGTTCTGGAACACGCCCTTATACATCACATCGTTTTTATTAATGTTTGACATCAAAAAAAGAATAAGCAAAAATGGGTGTATCGATCGGTAACACTGCCAAGGATGTTATTGGCTGATACTGTTTAAGAAAAGGTAGAATAGCATAACCCGGAAAAATAGTTGATATAAAAAGTTCGAGAAAAAAAAAAAGATGCGAAAATAACAATACAGAAACAACGAAATGGAAATTTTACTTGGATATTTTTCAGAGCAAGCCTTTGTTCAAATCAACGATTTATATCGTGAGTATATACACGTGAAAACCTATTATAAACAGAGAAACAGGGCTAAACGTTTGTCATCGCTGTTTATTACATAAACCAAACATTCTTCCCACATCTGACTCTGTTTCTCGGCGAATGCACCGACTATCAAAGGAATACATTTCCCCGAGAGCCCATGGTTTAGTCGATCCTCCTTACGCAATTTTTTTTCAACACATGGATTACCTTTGTCTTATGACTAAATAACGATGCTCAGAATTCATACTTTGTTCTTTTCTCGAAAATTCTCAGGAACTCATTATCCTTGGGAGACAATTATCAACTTACCTTGAGTGCATTTTCACTCAAATCGATGGGTTGCGTTTGCAGAGATAGCGTGCGGAACACATAAGTGAGAGACAAACACACATACATAATCTGGAAACTGGAGATCCCTTACGGTATTTTCTTTCTTTTGGGGGGGGGGGGGATGTAGTTCTCAAAAACATGCTAATGTGAAATTCTTAAAATTTCTTAATGGTAAGACTCTCAGATATGAAGGTTGTTGTTGTTGTTCTGCTATGTAATTTCGTGGTTTGTTAATACGTGATGTAGACAACGAAGTCACAATATCTAATCAAACTTGTTACGTTGGTTCCTGTCTACATAACTTTGTAGATTCATAATAGTTTTTCTAAATAAATAATTCTTAATAGGAAGATTACATACCTTTGTATGATGCTACCGATTATAATAAGGTATTAAGGACAGATTGCCAGTCAGGCTATAGTGCATGATTAATACAAGAGAAAAAAAAATGTTAATTCAACACAAATTGTTTTTCGAATCCAGTGGAACTAAAATGTTTGCCGTGCTTGAAAGAATATACTTGAAAGTGAAACGTGTGTCTGTTTTAAGTATAGAACAAGGTTATTTTTTTCTCTTCAAATTTTAGAAAAATGAAACTTTATTCTTTCAAACGACAGCAGAAAAACCATTTTCGAAGACAAAAATCTGTCATCGTGTCTGTGGTCATATGATACTTTACATTTCCCACACAACAAAAGAGTTTCGGCCAACCTTTCCCTAATAAAGGGGCCGCACAGGTGGAAGGACGCCCTCTTTTCCCTTCTCGTTACACTAGTTCTCTAGTGTTATGATAGAACAAGTGGCGGCTTAAGCAGTCCGAGTATGTATGGTGGTGGGTGAGAGAGGGGGTGGAATACAAATTACTAACAATTGCGATGTCTGATTGGCTATCTAAACTGTTAAAGGGAGCGAATGTAGAGGAAAACGTGCAACGTGTAAAACAATAGAATTGTATGAAGGAAGAAGTATATATGAAAGCATGTAAGTACCGAGCCAAGTGATCCCACCCACCCCCCCCCCCCTCCCCCCTCCTGAAGAAAGTCACTAATCGGGACTCCGGCATCTGTAGAGACGTAAAGTGAATAAAATATTTGACAAATTTTGTTATGACAAACTTTTATGTGGATAATGTCGTTAATATTTTTCCCTTTTTCGTTTATTTTGTTAATTGTATTTATTTTTTTACTCCTATTCGAATGGGATACCGGGGCTTGTAATGAATCTCTGCTAACCGCATTTGGAAGGAAGGCCGCAGGTGGCCGGCCACCCCAATGACGGATGTAAGCATAAAAGACCAGGCTCCAGAATCGTTGTTGAATTTTCCACATTGAAATGGAATACTTTAAATGCAAAAGGATCACAATCAAATTCAAACCTCCAAAAAGTTATTATCCTGAATGGGAGACCCCAGTGTTACAGCTTTGTAAGATCCCAAGGGGGGGGGGGGAGAAAAGATTGCACACATCATCATTGACAAAATAGTAAAGGTGTTCCTGTAAGTCTTGTATGCTGGTGTAACATGTGAAGAAGCGCAAACCCTTCTCTACTTTCCATATTTACCCAGCTCCTACTTCCATTTTACTTTATTTCACACAGTATACTGGACGCTTTGGGACAGAACGTTTTATCCATGCACGCGCCTTTGCCATGGGATAATGTGACATCATATATCGTTGGAGTCATTCCTCATTTGCGTATCATAGACTAGAGCGAAAAACGTTTAATTTATTTCTCTGGTCAATCTTATCAGTGACGTGTTAAAATTATTTTCAAGTGTCATCATAGCCTTGTGAAATACCGGGCCGCTGACTCCTCGAAGGAAAGAAAAAGCGAGAACTAACTGTGAGACAAATAGCCTTGAACTCGAAAACTTGTCAGAAAAAGAAACCCAGCTCGCCGCTTCTCAGTGATACATACTGTACGTGGGTTGATATGAATGGCAAGCTTGACTCCCATTATGACTCACTATTGTTGATTGTGTGGTGTTTTTCGTGAACAAAAAAAAAGGTGAAACCGCGCCTCCACTTACACCACCTCTATTTACGTTGCACGTTGAGCTGCTTTCAAACTTGTGAAATTCACCGTTTTTTTTTTTTTTTTTTTCCAATTCGGTCAAAATTCTTTCACAGGCTTGCCACAAATGGCTAAACTAAGAGAACTGAGGGACGCACCTAGTGGAACATTCAAAGGAGTATTAACGAATCAATGTGTAATTACAATTCAAGTTAGCGCAAACTTAACTCCTATACCAGACGCTTTTCAAAATGACACTTAAATTGTATACACACAGCCAGTGCAAATTAGGGTAAAAAAATGTTTTCAGAAGTCTTACATGTGCAACCTGACTAACTATGCTAATTTTAAGCATTGTCATGAGTTGCACCCTCAAAAATCCTCACACACTTATCGATATCAACTCATGATGTGCGGCTTATAATTTATTTCTTCTGTCTCTATGTTCTTTCCTGTCGAGGGAAGCTAAATATTCGTTTGCGGATTTGAAGAAGTTGCATTTCGATTCACGGAGTAAACACGTTCCTTAGACAGTATAATAAATCCGATGGCTAGGGATCCTTACCCAAATACCTTCAAAGTTGCTCAAGTGGACAGTTGCATCTTGTGAAGGGAGGGCATGCTTACAAAATGATGGCGCTTCCAAGTTACAAGTACCTGGGCATAGAAATGTATGATCCGCTTGCTTGGCATGACTACACAGATTACTTAGTAAAAAAATATCAGCCCGGGGTTGTATTGCCACCGTAAACTGATCAAGTCCCAACATGAATAGTCGCATTTTTATCTATTGTTTTTATAACTTGGTGGTAGTGTTTGGTTGTATTGTATTGTTTGTAAGGGTTGGACACTAGATTTGACAGATAAGAAAGTTTACGGACTTAGTTATTAGACAAGCGAGCAGTATAGTGGGATATGATCAGCTCACAATTTCCTCCACGTAACAATGTTACACTGAAGCTAAGACCACTACTGTTCTTAATGATACCAGTCACCTACTAATCACCAATAACAGTGCTATAATTACCCGTAGTGGACGAAATAGACAACCCTATGCAGCTGCAAACAGATACTAATCTTCTTTTATTCCCCGGTGTATATTAAATGGTCGTTTTAATCGTTAAGGCTGCTATTTTATTTTATTCTATTTACATTTTAGGCCTTATACAGTATTAGATCTTGTATTTTATAGTATATATAACCTTTTTTTTCTCTCTTTTTTCATTGTCTTGTATATTTTCACTAGTCTTTTACTCCTTGCCATATGTTGTGCTAACCTTTTATGTTTTTGTATTATTCGTTTGAAATGCCTTGCTTGTTTCTTATTTATTCTTATTCCTTGTAAACATCGCTGTTGAACATCGCTGCCTGCGCTAACCATCGCAGAGACCAATTTCCAATTAGAAATATCCAGGAAAATTCTAACTGCACAATGCATCTTGTCTGACCAAATAGCTGTTGCTTACTGTCTGAGGATAGGCCAGCCGACAGGACAGCTGATTGGATATAGACCCCCTTGCATGTGACGTCACAGTGGTGCAGTAAAGTGCTCTTTGCGGGGATAAACTACTGAATGTAAAGGAACCCTTTACCAACATGAAAACGGAATGTAATATATGGGGTTCCTGTACCGTTATAGCAGTTAAACATAACGATTTTGCCAGTGAACAAGGTAAGTCTGCAGGTGCTGCGTATCTGCCATTATATCTACACGCACCTACTGTAGTGTGGCAATATGTACTGCTCGTTTATTCGCCTCTCTAAGATGATTAATTTTAGTCGCCTTTATAGAAGGGCGCCCTCGCTTGTTGCTTAGTAGGATTCCTTATTGTTTATATAGGAATCCTATAGCTTAGATTGTCATGTGCCGTTAATGATTCTTCATTTGATAGAGGGACTGATCTCGACAATCTCTCGTGATTGACATCTCAGCATAAAACAAAAGGAGGAATAATGAAATATTTCCATATATTTTTTGTAACTTTCTGATCGAAAGAATCACAAATCTGAAATTTGAATCACAAAATTGATTCAGATTTTCCAATTGATACACGACATTTAGACACAAAGATTGATTGATTGTCGTGTAGTATGTAACTTCACTTCAATGGCCTGATAGTACAAGCATGTGCAAGACTATGATTTATACAGTTCCCCTGTTACCCATGACACATTTAAGTTGATCACATTACTCTGCATGTTGTTTAATACAGGAAACTGTCTTCTATCTCACCCTGTTTAAAGAAGAAAGAAAAGTTCAAGTTCTTGAATGTTTCTGTCATTTTGGAGGCGACAACTCATAATTTGAAATGAGATCGAAATTCGAAAATGTAAGGAAGAGAAAAGAAAAGAGAGGAGTTACGAAAATTAATTCGTTACTAATTTGCTTTACTTTTTCTAGCTTGAGAAAAGTTAAAAAAAACGATAGCTACTCTCTCGTCACTCAGATAAAATGATGATCACACCCGTGGTTAGGTCAGATTCCTAGCGAAGGGGGAGCTAGAACACGGGGTAGAGCAGGCAGAGATATAACGTTAATATTCCTTCAACCCCAAAAATTTTTCTGAGGCGAAAATAGTTTTTGTTTGGCCCTCGAGTTTCTTTACAAGGGCAATCATGTAATCTCCATGAGTGTATAACCGTATGAAAAGAGAGAGCGACTTTTACACACTTCCCAACATTAAACAATCCTGAGATATTATTTATGAATTATTTTAACAACGACGCCCCTATCAAAATGTACATCACAGACAAGGAGTCATCACATTCATGGTCATGATTATGGCCGTTAATCCGATTCACTTGCAGAGGGTTACAATTGGTGGGGTACTACTACTAGCAAATGAAGCTGCAAATGGAGTGATAGCAAATGGGATGGCAGCAAATACGTCAAAGTTGTGTCTCTGCGTGGGTGAAGTCGAATGTGTCAAGTTGAGCGGGTCTTTGAATTTGCACGTAAACAAACTCATGCATATTTAGGAGCTGTCACAGATCGATAAAATATTCATTCACCTTTTTCTCCTTGGTACTGTGTGTTGTCCACCCACATGTTAAAAAAAAAAATTCTTGGGACGGGTTTATCTCAGAAAACAAACAAACAATGATGGCTTTCCATGAAGTTGTAAACATTACGTATTTCTTCTACCATTACCTATATGGGCACATTAGTTAGTACAGTCATGTTTAAATACGGTCTATTATGTGGTTACATGAGAAGAACTGTAAATATTCGTTGAAACAAGAATGACGTTGTATTGTTTCATTACTATCCAATAGTGAGTAGACATTGGTTCGTAATGATCGATGAAGTCTGCATGTGTGAAGGACCGGTATGGGGGGGGGGGGGGCAGTACTAGTGTAGAGAGGTTAATAGCATGCAAAATTGTCGTACATACATCTTATGGGATGATATTTATTCAAGACAGAAAAAGGTCGGCAATCGATGAGGTTTGGTTCCCTCTTGAGTCGGTTGCCTTTGGATTACGTTACCAAAAGAGTACAATAACGTCATTTTGTGGGGACCCCGGTTCATGTGTCCTGCCGTCCATGCTCAAACTCGACCCTGTTTTGATCGACTAGGGGTTCCTCAAAAAATACGAAAGTAAAAAGCCGTCATGATGCCATCATACTAGGGTAGGGCTAAGTATAATAAAAAATATTAATAACGCTACATTTATGCTGACATAATCTATACCAAAGTGTAATCTCAAATATATTTTACAATCACTGACTTCTCCTTGACTTATATTTGGTTGCAAATGATTAGTGACCCTCGCCCATAGGGAGTGTGGACTAGGGTTGAAATGTTTTGTTCTAGTCTACCGCTTCCCAATATTTAGGGACAAGCAATGACCTACAGTATCTCAAGGTCAAAACAACACACTACAAGAGAAATTATTACTTCATTATCTGTTGTCAGTATATTCAAAACTGTCAGATTGTCTTCCTTCTGTTTGCTTCAAGTCTGCTTTTGGTAGAATGACATGTTTTGTCACATATTTTTTTTTTACCATCAAGTACTAAAAGAAAATGTCGAAAAGTTCGAAGGACCAGAATTCAGCGGAGATTTCCTAGATAACATCCAAAAAGAACTTTCCGAATGGAGTATCATTTAAAGTGTTAGTTAGTCATGTTTAATCGACATTATATGTCCAAGTGCAGAAGGAGTGATGTGGGATTAAAAAGGGGTTAAGGGTAAATTGTTATTATAAAATATTAATCACGATTTACGAGGACCTGTAACGTGGTGTAGGTGTGTTTGGGGAGACGTTTGTTTCCTGGTTTTTCAGAGGTAGGTATCCACAGCTAAAGACTAATGTAACAGTATATTGGCCCGAGTAGTATCTTCTGAAAAAAAAAAGGTTTCCTGGATTTTCTTGTCTCATAGTATAAAGATCTTGATCAACATTGTGACACCTGTCTTTTGCAACTTTTCACAGTGATTGGAAATCCTACTGGGCCCAGTGTTTAAATTTGTACCGAATTGTGATTAATGGAGTCATGATGACATCATTAATGATGTAAGAGACCAAAAAGCAAAATGTTTCTCAGAGACAAAGGAAAATGGACAGATATTCTACACCATATACTTAAGTCAACAAAGAATATATTGGTGAGTGTCAAGAGATATCGGGTATCATTTTTTTTACCTGAATGTCAAGTTCTAAAGGTAAAGGTTGAAGGAGAAAGAACCTAAAAGTTATTGAATTGAAAATTATATTCTCGAAGGTGAAGTGTTGACAAATTTTTCCCCTTTAATTCAATAATGGAAAAATATAGAAAGGTTTCATAATAGTTATATAAAATCTAATGGGAACTAAATTTGGTGTGAAAAATTAGTTAGATTGAGCTATGTGATTCATTTCATGAAACCAGCCCAGTGACATCAGCTGTTGACAAATATGACGATAGAGTGGCCCTGCGTACTAACAATCGAATGTTAGCAAGATCAATTAACGCCGAAACTACAAAAGTAACAGGTCTCGTAAGTTGCAGTAGTAATTGATCTATGAAAGCCCAGGTCATGTGCAACCCTATTACACTGGGGGAAGGAGGTGAGGTTACAAGAAAAAGTCCAACCCTCTTACAGTTGGGGTGAATTTTTAAAAGAGCACTCTTGTAATAATATCATTAAGTGCATGTTTTGTCAAAGGGGCATCATATCAACTAGATACCCCTCCATCCATGCACGGCACTCCCCCGTCGTCGAGACGACTCCAGGCCTGCTCAAGCTGTACTAATCATTAGAGTTTGTCGTTGGCATGAGAATTAAGTTAACTGATCAATAAAACGGTCAGAGAATGGCCAAATTGAAGTAACGGCAAGAGTCTGACCCAGTTAGTTCGCGTCTAAGTTCTCAAGTATTCACAATAAAAATCACAAAACAGTATAGAGCCTCTCGGTGTCTTGCCGTAACAAGTAAATGGAATGTGGGGCCTCTATAAATTTTTTTTTCAAGCAAACAAATGAAAACATCAACTTTTCCACCTTGTTTGACAAAAGGCTAACACGCAGCGACTAATTTAAATAGATTCAAGCAGGGGATACGATGCTTGTGTTTAAAGTCGAGAGGCCCTATTGTTTTCTGCAATGACAAACCATTTGTTTTCAGTTGTTTGGTGTGGTGGCGCTCTTGACCCAAATCAAAACACTACCAGCCCTGACAGTGGTTACTGCTAAAACTGTGAATGATTTCTGCTGTATTTCCATTTCGTGTAATAGCTCCACATGATTACACAATGCATAATTTAACCCGGGCTCGAAATACCTCAGATCAACGTATATGATAATAATGGAGACAGACAGATGTATTGATCACCGTATGATAATGTATGCATTCAGACTTCATACTATGGCAATTATACTATTGTTCCTTACAGTATAAACTTCGACAGAGTATACTGCATTGCGTCAGGATTGAACAGATTTTGTTTTTTTTCAGAAGCCAGATTGGTTCAGTTCTGATCAATATCATTAGTGAGCACCGAGGGGTCAATAATTATGTTGTAGATCGTGGTACTAGTTGACTCTCATATTTCATTAATTTCTCTTAATCACTGGCAGTTCACTTATAGCTGCACACTGCTCCTCCACAGTGAGCTAACAGAAGTTAGTGTTAGTTCATCAGGCTTCCCAAATTAGCATCTATTCTTCTTACATCTCGTTGGCATATTACTCAATTGACGCTGCGCTGCATACAGATCTTATCCACACTTTTTATTTTGTTTCATTCATGCATAAATTCATCGGTTTGAAGAAATTGCGGCAAAGACACGTCCGTCATATGTCAAAGTCATCCTTCACAGCTTTATGTAGTTAATCGGATCATAAGTCACATATACTTGATTACGCACGAGATCAGTGGGTAAAATGTCAGATGGTAAACCATACAAGTTTAGCAATAAAATCAGAGGAATCCTAAAATATCACTGCTCGCAGTACGTCACAGGCATCACTCAAACTTCCTCTAAATAAACGTAAATATGGAGGGAAGGAGCCTTAAACTTGAAATATGCTTTGAAACTCAAATATTTTTCTCTCGTGCATTGATTTGTTTTACTGCAAATTGTAGCACTCAGCGACAATTGTCGGAGCCAGTGACAAGTTGAACTGGAAAGGGGATAAATAACAGAAAGAAAGAGTGCTTACATAGTATACGCATGTAGCGATTTATGTAATATAATTCTGGAAAAAAAGATATGAGAAGAAAAAAAAGGGTATTTTTAAATTTTACATTAAGTATCTTTATAAGGAAGGCGGTAACTGACTTTTGTGTATAATAGTCGGTGCCTCCGCCTCAAATCCTGACCTCTCTGTTTCTATCTTTTGTGGGTGTGTAATAATAATACAAATAATAATGATATCAGGACAATTTCAGTGCACGTCGGGTGTGAACAAGATTTTATATTATAGTCCCATAATAATTTCAGCATAACATAACGTAAAAACTGAATATAAACAAAGCAGATTAAAAACAAATTTCACAGGAGCATGGTAGCTTTTTTTGAATATTAATTAAAGCTTAGGACACTTACTTTAAAAAGCAGGAAAATAGGAAGGAGTTTAGCACGTTAAACATAAAGCCAAACATGTATTATAAAGCCAACGTGTATGACACAGATTTATGGAAATTAATCGCAAAATATTTACATTTATGGTCATTCTTTGCAATTAGCAATTAACCGTTGGTATAGTGTAGGTGTAGGTACCTCTTTGCTATGATAATATGAACTCCAGCCTACAAAAAAATAATAATAATAATAACCGGAAACTAGTGACGTTTGCAGAGCATTACCACGAAAAGATTGATGTCAGATGTGCCACTAACTTTAATAAAAGAAGATAAGACTAGACGCCCCAGTGCATCCAACGTAACATCGAACTCCGTATAGGGAATTTATGCTCTTTGACTGTAATTTATATTCTCTCGAAAAGTCTGGCGAGTCTTTTCCACTTATAGAGAGACGGTTTACTGTCTAAAATTATAACATTTGTACATGCCATATGGCACACCTTATAGAAGACTGAACAAGCACCAAACAATTGAAATTTCAAAAATCGAACGAAAGATTCGGTTGGATTTGTTAAGTTATACAATTTAGCTACAGACATAAACTTAAGTATCTGACACTTCTGCAAAACTACAACCAACATGTCTGCAGCCTTTACACAACTAATTTGCTTTCTAGTTCTCGTGATATTCAGCAATATACTTAGTCCCTTTAAAACTCACTTTCACAGTGGTAAATCGTCAATAAAATCATTTTCTGATATAGTTAAAGTCCTCTTTTGTTTTATTAATACCAACTCTCAGATGTTTTGCTGACGTCGTATTACAGCCCAAGCTTCCAAACAAGGCGGATATCAAACAATAGTCTTGGCCACCTCTTTCAACAGTGTAAACATGTTAATGTTGTTAATGTTTTGTGTGTGTGTGTGTGTCACTAGTAATCCTCCTTGGTCGGTGAAAAAGGGGGTGAAGAAAGAGGGAGGACAGAGGGTCAGGGTGGATGAAAGGGTGACGTCTAGTGAAATGAAAACGAGGTGAAATATATGAAATATATATACAGTCTCTTAAAAGAACTTTTTTCATAGATTAACTGACATATTGGCATTGTTTAACAGTGACATTGTTTTTCTAATTATTTTAAACATGCTTACTACGTCGGACTTTTACAAATGCGTATTTTGTATCCACGTATTGGCGGGATCGTTGTATACCCGTTCGATAGATCGTCTGCCATCTTCATCCACGAAATTTTTCCCACTGTGATGGTCGATGCTGTCTAAATTGTCGGCGGTGGCGCTGCTCTCGGGGATGGGAACGGGGCAAGGCGCCACGCTGACAAGCGTTCCAGTAGATGGCGCAGCCGTCGGCCTGTTATCGCCCGGGGTTTCCCTCTCTTTTCTTCGACTGAGTATACAAACGAGAGGGAGGATTAGGAGTATCAAAATTATGATCACGAAAGGAGGAAGAATATAATATAACAAGATCGACCATACATTAGACTGGGCTTCATCGGATCCGGTAATTATACTGGAAGTGTCCATCTCGTCTGAAAGGACCAAAGTGGATAGCTCCAATGAAGTCTTACGTCGGGGCCACATTATCTCCGTAATCCCTGCGGTTAAATCCCTACTCGATTCTGGGTTCATCATCTCTACAGATGGGTCAGGTGTTTCTTTTGGTTGGCTGGTAGTGGGTAGTCGTTGTGATGTAATGAACTGTTTCAATGATACCTCCTCTACCATATCGGTACTGCCATTTTCTGCCTTTTCGGTGACGTCAGTGACACCCGACAGAGTGAGTTGTTCAACTGAAAAAGAGCTTTGATCTGAAACAATATTCTGTGATAATATTGTTGTCGCTTCGGTTAATTTTATTGAGGTTTCGTGTTGATCTTCTTTTGAGGCAATATCATGTGTTGTCATGGGAACGTCTGCTTCCATTCGTGGTGTCCTGGTCATTTGGGCAGAGTTGCTTACTTGCTGCGTGGTGTGAGTTATGGTTATTGGAGTAGACCTCTGCGTGACATTAAAATCAGTATTTGACTGTGTAGTTAATTTAAATGGACGTTGAACCACAGTGATCGGTCCGATTTCACAAGAGTAACTCACCTGGAGAAATTTCGTCATTATGTTACACTTATACAACACGTCGTTGTCATCAAGAGAAATAGATTCTATGACGGCCGTTCTTTTCCTTTTAATCCCCAAAGTAGCTAGTTCTGACGTTAAATTTTCGGTGAAATTATTTGGAGCGATTCTCTCCCAGGTAGAGGTCAATATATTTGTTACATCTTTGTAGAAACATTCGAGGATTATCTGATCTCCCAGAGTGAAGAAGTTTGTTCCTTTTGCCCAGCAACGAGGTGTCTTTGCACTGATATTGAGCTCGAAGAAGCCAGACAGAGACATCGTTGTGTTGTATAGTACCACACAAGTATATAAACCTGACGTTTGTTCGTCTACCGTTTTCAAGGTAATGATTCGGGAGTAATTTCCATCAGAAGTTACTTCGAATCTATCTGCAAATTCGCTCGGTACCTGTTGAAGATCATAAATTAAATCGTCGCCGTGTTGAATAATGAACGCAATGTCACCGGTTATTCCCGTTACTTCACAGACTAAAGATATGTTACGTTCTCCTTTGAACAAATACCTGTCGTTTTCTTGATCCAGTAGAAACATTCTCAAATCCATGCATAAAGAAAAATTTGAAAGGGATGCAAAGAAAGCACAAATCCAAGAGTGATTCCAGACTTTCCTTATTTCCATTATCTCAATTTTTCTCTTCCTTTGTTACAGTATGAACGTCAATAGCTTAAGTATATCGAGCTGTTTCATTATAGGCAAAATAAAATCTGAATTCTCAAAGCAAAAAAAAAAGATGAAAAGTAATGAACATAGTATCAATGAAAATTAAAACTTCAAGCTACCGCAGTCTGCAAAGAGACAATGCATACACAGAGCTTTTGATTCTCAAGCCCTTTATTTGTTCATGCAGCGATCCACACACAAATATTGAAAAAAATTGTCTCCAGTGTGTACATGTGTTGCCTGCTTACAAGCTATTGGTTACGGCTAGCCTACAGGCCTACACTTCATGTGGATAGACAGGCCGAAAGATGCACGGTCTTGTAATAAACCTATATTGATGTAACCACGATTGTAAACTTGACTGCGAATCTACGGAGATAGCATATGCGTTCGATTTTATTGATTATTCTATTATACACACAACGAAGGCAGCTATTTTCCGCGGTATAGGCCTACCACTTGAAACACGTATAGTGGGTACACAGATTATAAACTAGGCATTAAAAGAACCGGTACTTATTTAATCCTACGCGATTGTCAAATTTTCCGGCTGCACACATACATGTAACAATCGCATTAAGCAGCTCTTGACGTCGTTCCACAGGCAGTGTGTCAAATATGTAATACCGATTACAGTTAATGTAAAAAGACTTGAATTATTTTTTTTTTTCACCAGTTCTACGGTCTTTTATATGATAACGAATCTCATATTAACACCTCGAGAGGTCTCCAACGTATGAGATTGAGCTGTTTCTCTGGGGCACTGATTTTGTACTTCGGCAGCGAAATTTGAGCTTAACAACAGTTATCGGCGCTAGTGACAGGTCTAATTAAAGAATTTCATTGTCCTTTAGAAAACAAAGATGTAGAAGCACAGAAGCAAATCCAGAAAGGCATTGACACATTAAAGAATATTTCCCAAGCTCGACCAATTTATGACGTCATAAGCAGGTTTTTAAGAATGTGTTAAAAGAGTCAATGTCTAATTTAAAGATGGAGGCATGAAGCTTGTTTCATTTCGAATGGTGAGTTTTCCCCGAGGGTCACAAAAGAAACTGTCTGATAATCATTTCACTATATTTCCTTCTCTGACTTCAGTTGTCCTGATTGTCAGCGTACATAATATCAAAACAGCATACGTAACCTATACGTCATGTTTTGTTAAATAAACAAAGGCTCCCAAATGCAGTCTACTGAATACACTTACACAAAACCGATGAAACAGAACGCTGAAATTTAGGACTGGGTCTGTTGTTGTGATAAATTACAAATGATTTAAAATACTGACTTGGTCGATTTTTGGCCGATTAATAGGTATCATAAAAGAAGAACGTATAGGCTGCAATAACTATCAGGAGCACAAGCAGTAAACATGCAACGTTGTCGTCAGTTTTGCATATATACCCTGTCTGACACTTAATCGAAATAAAAATCGTGTCACAATCGAGACTAATCGAGGGACGACAACTCCTTGGAGGAACTTTAGTACAAAGGTATTTTTCTAAAGTCAAAGATCACCAGATTGGCACTTCATTCATTTAAACAGTGAACGACAATTTCCTCGAAAGAAAGACTTGGCTGGCGTGTGATCCCTTCTCAGAGGTTATATCGGCGTGTAAGGAATAATTTTCGAAGTTCTGTTACACAAATTTATGAAAACGTTTGGGGAAAATGTCCGCTATATTCCGATAAATCCACAATTCTTAAGAACGAATTGCTGTAAACACAAAACACGAAATGACCAGTTGTTTAACTTATAAACGTTGTCTGGCTGGATTGTTTCTTAACACTTTATTTAATGCCAAATGAAAAAAAGCTGGTACGACCAATTATGAGAACTCCACCAGAATCAATAAAAAGGTAACATATTACACTGGTTTCGTGTTCAGGTAAATACGCATGATTATAAATATGCATTCAAGGGTGAGATGTTCTCACGGCTTTTTTTTTTTTTTCATTGTTATATCTTGTTAGGCCGAATATGAAGATTCCAACGTTGCTAGCTGTACAGGCATATTTACTCCGCTGAAACAGTCGCATGTTTGTATAACCTTTTCACACAAAATACCCCGTTATTACTATCGCTTTTATTAGGGTAAGATTGCCGTCAGTCTGAATTAAACAGTCTCGCCCTGACAAGTGCCAATAATATTATCTTGATTTAGTGACTAACCAAATGTAAATATCATTGCGACGTTGACGACTGTCAGATCTCACTTTACACGTTTCATACAAAGCGCTCATAAAGAATTATGTTTGCTGACTTACCAAAGATAGTAGTCAGTATGTATTAGGTATTTAATGCAGAGCCATGTATAGAAACCAGCACCAAGCAATAGGGTTTATTATACTCTTAATAACAAAGTGATAATAAGTTGACATACTCTTACCATCCAGTTCACAATCACCTTATCGATACTGTTATCATAACGTTACAGGGAATCTTACATTCATAGTTACATTGTTCAGTGTGTATATTACTACCTTGCAATTGGCATCGTTTCGAATGTTAAGTAGAAATCTTATTTCGAAAATTAAAACCTACAGATTTATTCGTGGTTAAAAGTCTCTGTAACTGACAAATATGCAAGCATTAATTTGCTTGAATGCTACCCACCGGGTACAGCTGAGGTTCAATCTACTCAGTTTCATCTCATAACAAAATGAGTCAAAGGCAGAATTTGGGATGCAAATAAGTGCCTCAAATCCATACGAGTAATGAGAATCGAAGCATGAATAGCAGAAATGTTATGTTGTGTCAAAAATGATAAAATTCCTCTCCTTGTTAAGTTGGCTGACACGACAGATTCAATAAGGGGGTTATTTAGTCATAATAAACCTGCTGAATGCTACATCAATGACGTCATAAGGCTCTCCGATTTGAATTCAACTGTCCTATAGAGAAGCTTTAGCGTCATTTCACAGCAAAGCAAGCAAACATTTTATTGACTGGCTTATTGTGTATATCTAAGTGTAGTGAAATGCTAATACTATCCTATTAAAGGTAAAGGTCAAAGGAGAGATTTGTGTGGACTATGTGTAATGCATTCTCGCCGAGTGAACGAGCTTACAAGATGCCCACACCACTTTCATTTGAATAGGCTATTATCAAAGTCAGTACATTTTATCCTGTGTTACATTACAAATCCTCTCAAAACAGTATTAGATACCTTAGTGTAAACTTTTGGAAGTTCTTCCCCGAGTCATGTGAAACCCAGCAAATACTTAAACACTGATAAAATATAGCTTAAAACTCAGATAATTGTAAACGGGATTGATGCGTTTGTTGTTCTCCCCTTCTTGTTCTGTTTTTTTATGTTTTTCTCTTTTCTTTTCTTTTTTTTTTGGACAGGATCACTCATTCAGCATAATGTCTATCGAGAAGAGATATTTGTCTGTAGTGTTAAACCAGAAACCACCATGTCAAAGAAGTACCGGTAACTTGCAATAACAGCAGGTAAAACAAATAGGCTTCGTGAACTTAAAATAAATGAGCAGTCGGTTTGGAATTGAAGTTCAGATGCTTACAAATAAATCTTTTCAGTTTCAAACAAAATCTATAGAATTAAAACGTAGGTAGTAATTATGTGTTTTTAAACTGATGTACCTGTCGGAAAGCTATTCCATCTGTTAATGTCAGTGGTCAAGGGAGTTATTCAAGGGTAATGGAACAATATAACAAATAAACTAATACAGAAAGACAAATTAACTAATTTATTGCAACAAAGGAAACTTGATACACATTGAATACAAATGACGTTTGGCCTTCACTATAAAGGAAACAAAAGCAGTCCCTTTCCCTTTTCCTTCCTGAGATTATTCGTTTACAACATGGTTTGGAAGAACTGGAGCTCAAAAAACCTTTTACCGCCAACATATCCTATATATGGTATTTTGCAATTCGACATCTGTTGACTTCTAGCGTTCCTATTCCAATGTATGTTCTACAAATAATGAATATTTATAAAAGTTTACTTTCTTGAAATATAGTCCGCACAACATGGGCGTAACACACATCAAAAGACATTAATTGCATGGTGATTAATGGTCAGGTACAAAGAAGCAAGAATGAAGCATGAACCCGTCTGTGAGTGGCGCCATTTTGCAGCAACATCAGCACAAGTATGTGGTGTGATGCGATGTGTCAAATCCCTTTCCTGATAATTGCTTCGTTTGTGGTTCTCTCCATACCCCATACCACCCTCATACCCCCTCTTAAAAGCCTGTCTAGAACACTGCACATATATGTGAGAAAAAATGATGGCAGAACCTGCATACAAATAATTACAGTATGTTGTAACGTATCTTAATGGTGACACATTGATAATAAATGATGATTTGGCATTTTAAGTATTTCAGCAATGACAAACAAAGATTCACCTAGTATGTTTTCATAGATCAAACTTAAGGACACTTCTCTGCACTAGTAGTAAAGGAATTATCACGATATAAACATAACTTTAAAGGTCAATAGAAAAAAATCAATTCAAAAAATTATTTTATTGTACAATGAGAACAGTATCTGTATAAAATTTCATGTTTGAAGGATTTGTTTTCGCCATGATGGAAAACTAACTAAAGAATAATAAAATTGGTATCTTAAATTCAGTGTTCATAGCAGTCTCATCAAGTAATTTCTCATAGCAACTGACTAAAACAAACTTCTGTCTGGAAGACTCATAACACCAACATTCATTACGTATCAAGCAATTATGTCATGAATATGCAGATGAACATACAGTGAAGATCGATCTGAGTTCCATTTTGTTTATCCGATAGGCACAAACAAATTTGATGAAAAACAATAAAATCAGAGAGAAAGACGTATTACAATTAAGTAAGAAGCGGAAACTTACGATGACACAGTCGGTCTACATAGTGTACAAAGAGAGAGAGAGATGTTGATAGTTCAACGACAGAAGAATTACCAGTGCTGGGAGTCTCGTGGCTGAACCCACGCTTACAAGGGCAGAAAGTCACGAGGTCTACAATTTTGACCAATCAGAATGACATAATTGTACATATCGTATGCAAATCGATGCTACCCATAAAGTGACCAATCATGTACTATTGCAAGATTTTTCCAAGAAACAGTGCTTGCCCTTTCCTTTTCTAATGCTTTTCTTTATTTGTACTGACGGACGGAAAAGAAAATGTTACTGAACTTTGCGGTGACCATTCTACGCCAACAATGTGTACGTTTCATAAGCATTGACCTATAGTTAAATTTGAATGAATACCTTTAGACTAACGAAAAACCAATATGGCAGGCAATCCCATGTGATAATTCTCCTCTCCAAATCCTCATTACTATCCCCGGGGTACACTCTTCCCTGCCCAAGCGCAGACTTTCACAAAGTGCAACGTGTAATTCTAGATCGAACAAAGGTAAAATGAAATACATGTGTAGCACCCCTAAAATTACCATTAGTGTACTAGTAGATGTTCTTTGTGTAAACTCCCTTCCCCCTTTGTATCCAGCCCCCTCCTAACAGTACCCGATGTTCCAAGCCACAAGCCCTGTCTTGGGTCAACAACCGGCCACTTCCTGTCTACTCCTCTGCTAGTTACATCATCATTCCCCGTAAGAGGGATGATCCTACTGGCCAACAGGTGACGTCACATCGAGACACAAGGTTCTCCGAGAAGAGTAAACAATTCTTGCTCTCCAGCCAAAATACTGGCTAGTGGAGCGTAAACAACTGATGCAACCCTCTTGTTACCCTTGACATGCTTATGGTGAATCACAGTGCAGCTTCTAGGAATAATGTCTCTTGTTTGTGTTGGTGTTAAAGATTCCTTTCCAGGATGGGGGCAGGAAGTGATCCCTTTCTGGGGTTTCTTTGTCCCCGAAACTCTTTAAAACATGGGTGCAACCAGCAACCTGTATCACTCGCTTCTACGACGTCAGAAGTCAGAATTAAGAGACTGTTCAGAAGATATTCCTAAGAAGCATATATTAGAAATTATTATTGTTAATTTCTAACAGGTGAGCACTTATTCCATTACCTTATACCCTTTGTCAGGATAACAGTATTGAGCTGCCCCTCTGTGATGGCAGTTTGCACTCAGAGGTGTCCCTGTTTACCATATATTGTGACTGTTCACGTATTCATGTAGATATTAATGTATAACCATATTGCTATAATTGTAAGTAAATTACCTACTTCATTGTTAGGATGCCGCACTGTTTAAATCAGCATCTGGAGTAAAGATGTGTCTAAATTGACTCATTAGAATGTTCAAGGCATAGTGCACTCCAACGAGTCTCCTCTCAATTAGTGTATTATATTTGATGCATTGAGCCAATCGAATCTCATTCAGTGACGTAATGAGAGTTAGCCCTCTGTACACAGTTGATGGGGTCTTAGAGATCACCTACTGTTGTACTTCTGTGTACACTGGCTTTGTTTGTATGTGCAGAAGGATGTCCTTGGGGAACCTCTGCTACAGAGAACTTTGGTTACCATGGCAATACTGTGTTAAAGAGACCTTCAGTGAGTCATGTGTATAGTAACCTGAATGGCTGGAAGTTTGCTTCCAGGAATAAGAGTTTATTGTGTGTGTAAGATTGTGTTACATTGCATGCAATGTATAATTAAGACAATTAATTAGTTACGTACGTACTGCACACCATTTCTGTGAGTTAGTCCCCCCTATACCGGCTAGGTATGGGACATGCTGTGAATTGTAAGGGACTCGTTATTTTCATGATATTGACAAGAGTAGAACTGTCATAATTGTTATGTATTCATTAACCCAAGTTGTTTTATCAAATACTGAACGCGTTGTATTCTGGTAACTAAGTCAATCCATGTGGAGGTGCCTTAGGAGTTACCATTACGATAGTAGCTTGAGTTGTCTGCTAAGACAATTCACTATCCTTGTACATATTTTTAATACTTTTATATATTAAGAAAAGTTAAGCAGCTCAGACATAAAGAGAATTGACTGATAGTGTTCCCAAGGTCATGGGACCATGTTCTGACCTAAATGTAGAATTTTAAATATTTGATCACTCGCTTCTACGACGTCAGAAGTCAGACTTAAGAGACTGTTCAGAAGATATTCCTAAGAAGCATATATTAGAAATTATCATTGTTAATTTCTAACAGGTCAATGATGTCATGGGCGTAGCCAAAGCGTCCTGGTCTTAGACGTTGTATGTACATCGGCGTACTCTATATTAGACGCTGGCGTAGCTGTTGATGTATACTGGCTGGACCAACCACTATAGTGTGATGGTGCCGAGCTGGATGAAATTGTATTAATGACAGACGGCTGTAAATATAGTATACCCTACTGGGCTGCTTAATATATGCGTCCTGTCTTATATTTGGTTCTTCGTAACGTCACACATACTGGTGAGCGACCTGCACAGAGGATGGACCCAAGCGACTGTTAGGGAAACAACGTCGCACTCTCGTCTCATACTACACATTATGAGATCTGTAACTTGGAAGGTTACACATGTTTTATAAGCACCAATCCTAACCTTGGCCCCCTAATATTAGACGTCATAACCAATACACTAAAAATATTTTTAAAAAATAGCTGATGCAAAATGCAAAAATGAATGTATTAAACCTGATGCACATATAAAATTGCCCACTTTACGCTGTGTGTAAATTGTATACATTTGGCAGCCACAATGTCCTTGATCTACCAATAGATTTCTAATCCACGTCATTAGTTTTGTATGGAGGGGGGTGAGATAAAAAAGAACACTTACAAATTCTTGCCTTTTTAAGCATCACAACATATAAAAATATAAAACAGTTCACATGAAATACGTCTTCACGTCATATGCGTAATTTACAAGTATAGAAAGTTTCTCTGTAAAATACAAAAGCAAATTTTACTTCCGTTAATGTAGCGTCAAAAGAGAGTAAACGTTACTTGAAGTAACGTACACTAGTATTTCTCGGAATAGTTTGATTTTTTAGAGTAAACATGATTTTTTCATTTCTTAACTTTTTTGATTCCACTTATTATATTTTAGGCCATAATTTGAGTTTATCACATACTACCGCACCCACTGTCCAACAAGTAACTGATCATGAAGCGGACGGTGCAGTGTCTGAAGGGAAACACACTTTAAAAAAATACTCAAACGATGTATTAACTTAGTTTCATGAGATGAAACCATCATCCACTCTGCTGCAGTACTCAGGCTGCGGACATCAGTCACCAGTGCAGGTGGCGGTTGAGCATAATTTGATATCTCAGAGGTAAAACCTTGCCATTTTGCTGTTTCCCACCATTTAAACAAGACACCTACTTGATTTGTATCCACTCCTGGTTATGATTTTGTCAACAGCCCACTATTGAAACGTCAGACCTTTTAGCATCGCGGCCGCGTAACTAGAACTCACAAGTTGGTTATGTTGATAAGATGAAACAGCATCCTCACAAAAACACATCAGCAATTCTCCAAACACACTGAATGTCCTTTTTTTAGGGAAGATTTTTTAAGTTGGATGTGTAAGCTGACGGAGTACTGCCTGGAAAGTACAAGGATGTCAGTTTCCTGCATGTAACTGGATAACATTTGCATCACTGCAATGATGTAGTCTTACAACATTCTACTGTCATCCAGAATGAAGTGCGAAAGTACGTGAGTAAGAAAGGATGATGGAGTAGTTTCACAGTGTGCCACTTCTTGATACTGCACATCATGATGGTATACCGTTGCCCAGTATTAAGTGAATAGTTCACTTAATTAAATGTGATGAAGTAGTCACAAATTTGTATCACTTTCGGCACTGCACGTTAGCCGCTGTTCAGTATGAAATGAAATGCTCACTAAAAAAGGCAAAAATGTCTCGTATATTGTTATAACTTTTGGTCACGTGCTGTACATCGGCAAATACAACACACAGCTTGGTGTCTCAGGTTCATGGTGCATCCTGAATCAACTATTAACTTACGTGGAGGATACTGACAACCAATTTACAACAGCAAAAAAATAATCAGAATCCTGTGATGAAAATTTCTTATTTTCCACTGCTCTGCAAAGTCTTATTTAGTCATTCTAAGATAAACATTATCAAAAGAGAAAGACAACGAGTGACTGATGTAGTAACAAGTGACAGTAAATGGCCACATAATAGGTCATGTTTTTGAGGGAAAAAACTTGATCATCCAAGATGCATGACTGCTACAGAACTTCAATTTTGAGGCTCGTACTTCAGGTTTGATAATTGCACACCATCATTCGCCTCAAATCTGTGAAAAAAATGTGGTTTTTAGCTCACCTTCAGTTGGTAATCAATTCTGAATATCTGGATAATTATCAAAAAACATCACACGTACCACACACCTCAATTTCCTTCGAGGTGCGATTTGTAGCATACCTTACAAATGAAAAAGTCAAACGCCTCTTATTCCATTGCACTATGTGTACTGATCACATCGTCATACGAAGGAAGACCCTCATCTCCCTGGGCAGACGGTTGTGAAGGTAGTTCTAGGGTCATGGCTGTGGAAGTTCTTGTGGCCTCAGAATACTGTGGCGGTGTTTCAGCCTGACCATCTGGCCCCGAAACTGTAATTTGTATACCACTGGTAGTGTGTGTGTCAGAATTCACTTGAAATCAGGTCTGGTCTGAAGAGTAACTATGTGACTCTGACAGATAAGATACTTGGTCCGAATCACCACGGGAATTAAATGCAACGTTGTCGAATTCATTGCTACGTCGTCTGGATACAGATGTCGTACCTACGGTCTGGAAACAAAAAAAAAACAAAACACAAAAATACAAACAATAAATGCTCATACAACATACGTCCAAAAAGCGAACGTTACGCTTGTTGTCTCCCGTGAAAAACCATGAAAATTACAAAATTTGGCTTAGAAAAGGTAGAAAAAAATGGGCCAGACAATATCCAAAATATTGCATAAAATTAAGAGTAACATAAAGCAAAATGTCAGCCACTCTCAGTCTTCTGTGAACATTTCGCTTAAACATTGAAAGGAATCGTTGATACCTGCACCCTCAAATTGTTTGAACATTCTGGCCAAGTATTCTGCCAAGTATTCTGGCCAATTATTAAGTAAATAATACACAGCGACACGGAATGACTGAATTATTTCTCCACCTATTATTCCAAGTTCACTGGCCACAGCCTGTAGACTTCATGCCAACGGTTATGTTGGCCTACCGTCCGACTTTGAATTATGTAGTATAGATGGCAACCTTATACGTTGTGGCATGCCTAATAGTATTAAACTGTACATTGAAATAATTTTATGAGTCTTTCAGAGTTAAATGAGGTCTGAGTCAAAGGCATTGTAAAGGTACGTACCTCAGAAGTGCTATCATCTCGTTTGCGTCAAAGGACCACACCCTGTAAAGAATATTGCAAACTGCGGTAAGTGGTTGATAAACTTTTTCGACGGTGACAAAGCAAACATTGAGTGTCTCAAATTCCAAATTCCTCAGTGTTGTTGCAAATGGTGTATTTAAGTGATTAGTTACTTAAACATCATTGCTTTAACAGAGCATGCAATGTAAACATTATGTTCTCTCTCAATAAATGTTTGGAAGGATAAACTATAGGCTTACATTAGTCTAATAGTATGTAGAAACAAACAGTTACATTTTGAACTTACATTACAGATGAAACGCCACAAGATAAGATCACGTCCTAGGGATTATGAACCAGTTATATAGCCATTTGTTTCAATTGTTTTTGTTTTTGTTTTTTTTTCCTCTAAAGTAATAACTTCTTGCAAGTTGTCACACTATGACAGAATGTATAACCCAACCCTGGGAAAATCTATACTTTCACCACAGATTGCTATAATTGTTGGCGTGCAGAGTGCCAAAGCTATCCCAAACTTCTTACCCGCTGAGCCAGGAGAAAGATTGATGGAAGATAAATACAAAAATAAGTGAAGAAGATGAGACTAAGACAATACACTTGCCATCTACATTTACAGTGTCGATAAATGAAACTTTTCAGGTGTGTATACATACTTAGTTCAACTCCAAAAAATTCTCAAGTGGAAATTGTTAGTAATCTTTGGTTGCGGAAGATAAAAATCGGAGATTTTCCGCTTCACATTGCATAACAAGTTAGATTAAAAAGACAAGATCGGAACAAGAATACTGGTAACTAGTTTGGTATTAATTATGCTATCAGACTGATAAGTCGATGTGTAAAGAATTTATTTACGAAAGACTGTGTTATCCAACTCCTAACATGCAAAGATATCTCGGAGGTAGAATTTGAAAAGATATACTACACGGTTGTCCGCCACTTTTAAAGAGTGGCAATTATATACTATTCATTAAATGTGTATTAATAGTAATAATTATTCATATTAATACCATTTATATTCATAATATGTACCGTATATTCATATTGTTTATATTAATTCTTTATATTGTTCATATTATTTAATCTATGCTATAGGCAATCTATCCGTCTATCACTCTATTGGTCCAAAAAGCGCATCGTTTTTGTAAAGGATTCATTGATAGCAATTGGTGATTTTTGCAACCAAGTAGATGCTCCTAGAATGCATAGCATCGAACACTTTCTTGAATATGATGATAGGCTAATTGACTACAATAGCAAGTTCTCGGAGTAAGTTTAAACATTTTCGATCACATTCTTCAAACCCATATTAATCGTTTATGTAATATCTTGTTAAGACGTGATCTGTTGCAGACAAAGCTGTTTGTAGTAAACTCATTAAGTAACGTAACTAATAAAAAGTTAAAGTTCACTTAAACCTCTTCTAACAAGTGTTATTAATACCATCTTAAGAATCTCGAAGCTTTACCGCTTACCTTTTGATTCTAAGGTGTTGTTTTTTATACATGCCCTTTCATTTCAGCCCTTTCACGTCTGATGCAACAAAGCCGATTGCATGTCTTGTATAGCCATATATGCTTTGCCATGTAGGTGTGAGCATTGGCCTATGTGTTGATAGATTGCATTTGTCGTCGGATCAAATGCCATACCTTGAGAATCATAACTTTTTGAGTTTTCTTTTTCACAAATTCCTACAAAATTGCAATGTAATTTTGTGTAGTAGGCTCTTTCAGTTAGTGCCTCAGAACACATGTCCTGCCGGGCCTACGCTTAAATCCGACCCTATTTTTGCATATTCACTGAACATATGCATCATCATGACCGATGAACAGTTCAAACTGTGATTGCCTCTCTGACACATTTCCTCTTGCAGCCTTTTATGTTCAATATACACTCAAGTTGTACCAAACAGGCCCATTCAGTTGGTCACATCCCGTGTCAATGACAGGGGTTTGATCGTCCAGAACCCCTTTAAACTTCCAAAAAGACTTGGTGGTTTAGCCCACAATTAAGTCCCACTATCTATCATCACAACGGTTAAAATTATTGCATTCATCGCGGGGTCAGATTATTAGATAAACGTGTTAAAAATGATTACATTTATCGTGGGTCACTGCATTTAAGGTTAAAAAAACAATATTACATTTACGGTGGGTATTACATTGATGGTGAACTTATTACATCAATGGGCAACTGATGTAAAAATAAAGGCAGTGCATTTGAAGTCAAACATGTTACATGGACACACTGTAACTATCTGGACAAATAGACGTGAAACCTCTAAAGTTTAAAAAAAAACTGTACATACTTCCAACAGGGAGAAACCTACGTGTTAAACATTCCCCCAAGTGTTGTATATGTAAAGAGGGTTGAATGCACTGTTTTCTTCCAAACTTCCATCTGAACCACAAACTGGATCATAATCCATGAAATCGTAAGGAAACGAATCACAGGACCCTGCAAATTAAAACAAGTTACGCTTTCGAGGGAAACTTTTCACGATGATGGCAAAATCAGACAAGAAGTAAAACTATTGTGAAACAGCTGACCCATAATTTATGAACATTACATTACGAGTCCAAAACAATGTATAGGCCTAATATCAAAGGTTACTGGACGTTCTGAGAGAGTAACTGACACTGTATATTTTTATCACGTAGGTTAGGATATGCAAAGCATATGTAAAGAAAATACAACTTTACGGTCATGGCTTATTAATTGTGACTTTAGAGCAATGCGAATGGCGACATGAAATTAACTGACAACTCACAGACACAGTCGAAGACCTCGCATTAAGTTGCAACTACGGCCCACAACATTACCGTCACCATGTTCTTCATTTGAGCTGTTTGTCCTGTTTGGGTTATACTTTGTACACGCCAAGATGATAATGACCTGAAACTGATCAAGATTAAGGTACCATTATGTATCGTATGTTATATATTACCAAATACAGCTTATCAGGTATTGACTTACAACACACAATTAATTAGTCTAGTGTACAAACATGGCACTCGCGTTAATATCCACAACATCCAGACTGCAGTAGGTGTGTTTGTGTGTCGGGGGGGGGGGGGGGCGCTTCGTTGTGACGATGATGATGACGTCAAAACGGTTATCATACAGTGCGTCTGTTACGCAAGTGGTGAGGAAGTTAAGAGTAAATATAGATGCAATACTTTTCAACAAGAAGTAACTGTATAACTGGTTTTCTTTTATTTACAAACACTGAACACGGAACGACAGGTTGTCTGATGTATTACGTCATTAAACTGGACTTTTATTTGTTACCGTATCTCCTTAAAGTATAAGTCGCTCAACGTGGGAAGTTTCATACATGCATCGCTGTACATGAACTATATTCTAATCCAGGTTTAGGCCTAGGTTTTACTCAGTGAACTCTGCAAATTGGTAGTAATTGTGGCTGTTAAAGTTTTTTCTGACATGTGAGTTCTCATTCAATATCAATGTTTTGTGCACGTCTTGACTATCCGTCGTGGTAATGTGATGGTGGGAATACTGGTGCTTCATAACATTGAGTTGAGATCCCCCAGCTTAGTACAATGCACCGTACCGACAATGCACCGTACCGAACATGTATGCATAAACTATGTATGGCTGTATTTAGCCTTGGATCAATATCTTTGCTATTTTTCGTCCAGTCGTCTTCAATTTTTAATAAATATGTGCAGCAAAAAAGGCAAATATAGAATAACATTTTGACTCATTATTCCCATTCGAAAAGTCCTCTAATAATTCTGCAAGAATCCTGCAGGAAAATTTTAAGAAACCTGTAAGGTTTAAGCACGAAAGTCATTCACTTTCACATAAATTTTACAAAGTATATTCCGAAAAGAAAAATGAAGGATTTGCGGCCAAAAAGGCAGGACCAAACATGGCAAATGCAGTCAGCTAAGGGAAACGTTCTTCAATTTGCCTTAAAAATGTAGGATTCTTACAGGATTTGTGCATGAAATGCCAAAAACCTACAGGATTCAACAAATTTCAAAAACCTACAGGATTCAACAAATTTCAGGGAAGGACATTTTGCCTGGGTTGGTTTATTTCCATGAAAAGTTTCAAGGATTCAAGTGCAGCAGTTTGGTGCCTTTGCGGTGGCACAACTATATAGCAATGTCTAAGGCTACACCGTAGTTTGCCCAACGTTTTAAAGAGAATGCGTTAGCCTAAATGCAAGGATCGACGGATTCTGTAAAATTACCCAATGACTAATTTATTCCACTAGAAACGTATCATAAAATTTGGACGATACCGTATGAATGATAAGGCCTAGCTCTTAGCTTAGGGATGAAGTATACCTTTAGCGTATCCTCCTGAGCCGAGTCCAGTGAGTCTAATGATAGGGTATAAAGGAAAAATATGTCCCTGCTTACGGAGGGCCTAGTTAAAAGAAACCTCTTGAGATTTCCCCTTCAATCTCCCTTATGTTCGTACATCGTGTTTCTACTGAAACACAAATCAGGTTCACAATCAGTTAGCATGTTCACAATGTATACACGCTGTTCATGTGTTGCTTCTCATGAGCAGCAGTCTGCCCTTTGGTAAAGCCCTTTGGCCCTTTGGTAAAGCAGATGGGATCATTTCTAATTTTGTATGGCAGCAGAAAAATCCTGACTGAAGTACAATATCAGTACCAGAAGATAGTCGCCCGCCTACGGAAACGTAGAAGGGACGTGTAAATGAAAATGGACTATTTAAGTAAAATGACAATTTTGGTGAACTTGACATTTTGGAGACTTAAATTAACTTGACACAAAATCAGGAAATTGTCATTTTGTCGAGACAGATATCTCGTTAAAATATCAAATTTGTACTCAAAACTTCTATTGTGCTAGACATTTGAATTTTGTCAATTGTTTTAACTTCGGCAACTACGTCAATTTTCCGAATTTTGCTCTTTTTTCATGATATGTTCGATTTCTTCAAAATACAAAGTGTCCTATTTTTTGTCCGTTTCGAAAATATGCGCTAAAATGATATATTTCATACTTTTGACAAGATAACTCGTCAAAATGTCAATTTTACCTAAAACGTATACCATTGCAAGTCGTCTGTCCTCTTCCGTACTTGGTATACAAGAAAAAAGAAAACAATAACATGCGCTTTTTATTGTAAACTTACAGGGACAAAAGATAAGTAGGCAGGGACAGGAAACTTCGCGGTAGGTTAGGACCTCAAGTTAAAGCACTTTAATAGGACTTTGCACTTAGTAAAACTTGTTTTAATCATATCTAGTTGGTTGGTGCAGTATGAGTGTTTTTACTGCTTTATTACTTGCACCTCTCTGCAGAACAATTCCACTGATAATAGTAAATGAGTTACAATAGTATCAATGTTAAAGTGTTTTTTTTTTCTATAACAATAGGGACGCCAAATAATGGATTAATACATACAGTATATAGTGCAATTCTTTCATACCTGTGCGACATAATAAAATGTTTACAATTGATGTACAGTTCATAATGTTGAGTTAGTCATACTTCGGCTTTTATGCTTCTACTTATACGTGTATACACTCCCATAGTTTCAAGGGAGCCGATTGAGAAAAGAGAAAGGGAAGGGGGCATGTCCTACCTGCACAACACACCTCTCCTATTGTAAAACTATTGTGAAGTAGTAGGGTGTAAAGTTCTACTTTTTATTCTTTATATATGATAATCATTTTGCCAGGCTCTAATTGCGCTTTATTGATCACCTCAAGAGACCTCTTACTACGCACTGTTATTGTTCGCCAGCAAGATCTTACCATATTTCTTTTACAACCAGAACACCTAAGTTGAGACAAGGACAAGTCAACTATTGTTGGAACCTGGTAACGCCCACGAAAATTTAACCACCCCCACGAAAATTTAACCATCCCCACAAAATCCCCTCCCCCTCACCTCCCCCTCGGAAAAAAAACTTTTTGAACAAGAGAATCTTTTGAATATTCATAGACCTTGCTTCTCAGTCAAAACATCTGTTTAATAAAGCTAGATGAATTCTGTCTCAAAATCAGAATCCCAGTGGTGTAGCCAACGTTGGGTCCAGGGGTTCGAGTGCCCCCCCCCCCCCGTGTCCCCCACTCCACAGAAATCTCGGGACGGGGTAGACGATATTGAAAAGAAAGGGCAAAGTAAAAAAGAGGAGGGATGATAGGTTGATGGAGATCTGATGAGTATAAACTGGAGTTGGCCTGGGAATTGCCGGGCTTGACAAATATGTTTGTATGGCAGTAAGAAACTAAGGAGGAGATCGACAGCATAATTGAAACAAGGAGCTCACAAACGTGAAAAATTGTTGGTCATACATGGACCTATTTCATATTTGCAGTATAAGAGTATGCGGCTGGGGGTAGAATCTGCAGAACGTTCGGCGTATTTGTTTCACACAGGGAACATTGGCAATATGCCTTCCCGAACAGTCAATGATTTCATGGTCTCTAGAAACAATGCTCCTGTTTATTTTCCCAACCCAAACGCTGAAGTACAAAAATAAATCCCCCAAAAGTGTCAGTTGCCAATGCCAACTAAAGCTACGACAATTTGTTCAGTCACATTACTATTTAAAAAAGTACAATAATTCCACAACTTAAAGATTTCAATTCAAGTTGAAATGTTTCAGAACAGGTGCATCAGGTTCCATTTTATTTTCAAACTGAACATGGTCGTTATCAAACCGCTGAAAAGTGCGGTCTGCGGGTATATTTTTTGGCTATACATGAATTTTCGTCAATGAAAAAGTATTTAGATGAGAGCCGAAGGCGAGGTTGCGCTACGTGCACAGCACACAAATCCTACAACAAAGCTTACAAGTGAGCCTTTCATATAGATTTATGTGCCGTGGCAGTTGACGTTTGCTGCTAAAGGTACTTTCATCATAGAGTGCAAATTTCTACTCTTTTGCTTCATTCATCGCACATAATCATTTTTCCTAGCAGGAGAACACAGTGCAAAGAATTGTGGATTTTACTTTTTGCAACAGTGCCATTTTCCTCGGGAGGGCAAGAGAGGAATAGGTCTTTAGAAAGAAAGAAATTTGCCGGAACATGCTAGATTTGTCACACCTTGTTTTACATATCCTAGAGTGAGCAATTTGTCAGCCACATTTTCTGCAGCTGAAGAAAATGTTTCTAATGATTCAAGTTTTTCGTCACTCTTTGCTATAAGAGTGTTAATTATCCTCCACAGTTGACTAGTGCCATCTTTGGATTCTTGTATTAGGAGTAGAACTTTTTTGCTTTTCTGGGTTTCCGATTGTAATCCATGCTTCCACAGACATATATAACAAAGTTTGTACAATGTTGTCTGAGTGAATCATTTTAGATTTACGTCCATTGTCCATTGTTTGAGAGTCACCAAACTACTGATGACATACTGGAGTGCATCTACGGAATTGTCCCCGTCCTCCGTTCCTTGCAGATTCTCTACCCATGGAAAATTTGTTTCAGTAACTACAATTTGTGCAAATTATGATGGTGCTTTCCTGGTCTGTAGCCAATTTCTGGTCAACCTTTCCCTTGGGGTCGTGACCTCATTTGGGTCCTACATTGGATCTGATAGTGTCCAAATGACGTAATTGCGTAATTGTTCCTGGGTAGTTATTTTACTCAAGTGAGGGACACTTGTTTCACGTCTGTTTCAGTTGCACGAACACATGCCATTGGTGTGCTTAAAAGACCTTCCATGACAAGTAATCTCCGTATCGTTTCCATAATATACAGAATATCAAAACAAACGGCAAACAAGGAGAAATTAATCACGTGCTTTATATAGATGATTTAACAAAATCAGTGGGTACAAATATATCAGAAATTACATTAGTTATCATTTAACTTATAACTTATGTTTTGAATGAATTAGTACATGAATGGTAATGTTATGACAATGGAAATATGACGGGCCCTGTTAGTGTGGGTTTAAAATCACAGTATAGATCAGTAGTACACTTAAGTTCCTTAAATAATACGAATATTAAGTATGCGCTCTCAGAATTTCGGTTCCAAGGATTCCAGTTTTCCGTCGTCCTCCGATCGGCGATGAAATTCTATAATCTTGAATTGGCCTATTCGAAACAAACCAAAGACGAACATTACATATTAGGTTTCTCCGTTCAAAGTGGTCGTCAGCACAGAGTAAGCAAATGACCTCCCCACCAAGACCCCATTCATGCAGGTACACTTACTGAGTGGGCAACGGATCTCTGACCAGTCTGTATGTATATAGATCTTGATCCAACGACGTATTCTGTTGAAGTTGCAGATTTCTGAAAAGAAAAAAAAATAGAAAGTAGACAACTTTCTTCTCCACATAGGTTTAGAGAAGGCGGGTATTTTAGCACACTAAAAGGATAAATAATAGATGCCAACAGTTCAGTTTTAGGACTCTTCATTTGTTGTACGGATACACATGTCTTTCCGCCAGAGGTTGTTGAGAAGCTATATCATTGTCTCTGCTTCTTCTGCTGAATTCCTGTTAACCAAGTGGGAGGAGTCTGAAAATGGACGTAGAGGACATAAGTATGAAGCTGTTTGAGGTTAGCTTGTTGGTCAAAACAGAATAGACTAAAGAATAAAATAAAAAAAACTATGCAACACATATCCATTACGCACTGCAGCCTAACTAGAGGGGAGAGGGGTCTTCACTTCAACCTTTTGTAAGTCTCTGCCCATACAAGGAAGAAACCTACTCACATGAACTTGGTTGTCTGTCCTTACTGATTTCTGGTCTGGTTTCTGGTGTTCAAGCAATGGAACCCCCCCCCCCCCCCATCCCGGAAAAGCCTGCAAAGAGAAAATGTTGGAAATGGTCAAAAATTATAAATACACTTTCATGCAAAACAATGTTTGTATAGAGCTACTCTATAGCTGCCGAGGTAGTGACATACACACAGACGATTTCTTTCGTAAGCAACCAGAGCTAGTTAAAGGGGGAAATCAGGGTTTATTTTCACCATTTATTTCACTACAATTCCCCACCGGTATCGTACAATGAGTTATAACTAACAAATGTGATCAAGATTATCTCAAAACATGTGGATAATTTCGAGAAATGATCTCTCAACGTCTCTATATTTCGGTGAACAATCACTTTAGAAAGAAAAATCAACTAAAGGTGAATTTTCTCAGTCAAACCCTGATTTCCCCTTTAAGCATATGGGAGACACCATAAGAGAAATTTCGGTAGGTGTCGGAAGTGTCGCCCGCGAAGTGCAGGTGTCGGTATACATGTAAGCGAGCTCCTTAATTGCTGGGCGTTGTTTCCTCTCCCATTTTGCTCCTGTCTTTTCCTTTCATCGAGGGTCTGCCTGGATTTCCATCCAGAGGAATCAGATGGTAACAGTGGTAACCTGCTATAACAGATAATGAAAGAAATTGAATCCTCAAAATAAAAAAGCATTCAATCCCACTGTAGAATACTTCAGGTTGGAACCTCTGTTAACAAAAAATGAATAGTAGCTTGCGGACCAGGTGCTTTTGAATACACTGTTACTTTCTTGTCAGTAACATTCATTTGATTACCATATATCCCCCTAACTGACAGTGCCTCCCCCTGTCTGTCCACCTCTGTAAGGAAGCAAAACAGTGACCAGATCCAATAAATTAGCCAGTAACCCACTGTGACTTCCTTGCCCGCTCATAAACTGGCTGAATCTGTTTAAGGGCCTGTAAATAGACCCACCGTCAGTTTTCCATTTGGATATACTTTTGTATTGCTAAGGCTTCCTCGTTATGACTTTCCTTGCTTTCTACAAAATGGATTATTCAACTGTTACTTTACATTTTTTCAATTCTAGTTTACTTCAGTAACGCTTCCTCACTGTTGCACTTAAAATGAAATACCAAATAACTAGACTATATGCATTACATTTTTGGGAAAGGTCTACTCTTTATTACTTTTTTTTTACATTTGTTGGAACTATTCTTCCTCTTTAAAACTTTCCATTCAAGTCCATTTGATGAAGAAACAACAAGGGAGTACACATCATTCAAAGGTTACTGTTTCTGCTATTGGTTCTCTCAATTTCCATATTACTATTGCTTTATTAGGATTCACACTTTCTGCTATTGGTATGTAGGCTTCAATGACAACAACATTCTTCCCATTTCTATATTACTTTTGTGGATTAAGGCTTTTTCTGTATGGATTTTCTTACTATTCTCCTTAGTGAAGTGAACGATTATAGCTGCAGTCAGATGGCTTTATTTTGTTACAGTATACTTTCCGTCTGTCTCCATGGTCCGTGTAAGTCATGTAAAAGCGAGATCTGGAAAAGTCAAAGAAAGAAAATTACTGCAATGCCTGTTGATAAAGAACGTCATGATTTCGTTATCGAATTCGTGCAATTGCCTATAATATATATAAAATTACATACATATATATGGCTATATATATAAATGGCCTTTTAGATGTTTCAGTCACTGATTAAATTGTCGCAGTCGACAGCAACATTCCATCCCCAAGTTTCCAACTGTCCGTCTATTCCTTATTTTATTGGTGGCACTATTTTGGTCAATTCTTATATCTATGTCGATAGTCCATGGTCCATGCTAGACGTCTGAGAGGGTAGATACCTAAAAAAAAGAGAATAAAGAAAGAAAGATGTTAAAATCGATTTACATCCAAATGTACCTTTACGTGATTTGTCATTACTATATTCATGTAATTACTTAAATGGAGTCAGAAGCAACCCTTTAACCGTGGTTCCGACTTTGTTCTCCCTGTCCCCCTTATTACAGGTAACACTATGAGATCTAATTCTTGAAGCTATGTCGATGTTCCATTTAAGATGTCAAACAGGGCAGAAACCTGTAAAGGAAAGGAAAGAAAATTGTTAAGATATATATTTACGTCCAAAATCTTATCTTTGGTTCGTGATTCAATTACTATATTGATTTAATAGCTTAAATGGCAACACTTCAATCATGGTTCCAACTTCGTCCTCATTGTCCCCCAACTACTGGTGAACACTTAATTCTTGAATCTATGTGGATAGTCCATGTAAGACATCTAAGAGCGCAGATCTGAAAAAGAAAAAAAATGTGAAAATACATGTAAATTCATAATTTCATTTAATTCCCTCACGATGCATGCTCTCAGATTTGTCCGTCCGTATTGGATGACTTAAATGTATGTTGATTGTCCCTGTAAGACATCTGCCAGCGAAGATACCTAAAGAGAACATTTATTAAGGTACTTTTTTAATCAATTATGTAATCTCCAGTTCCGGATTTCGTTATTGGTTATGTGGGCGGAGTCATAAGCGGCATTTTCAACCACGCATCATTTCAAATTTATCCTCACTGTCGGTTAATTGTTTGGCAAAACTATTAGATCTTAAATCTACGTCGATGGTCCATACAAGAACGGACAGACCTGAAAAGGAAACAAAAAAAAAATCGTTAAAAAAGAACAAATCAACAAAATTCAATCTCCTTGACTACTTTTAACATATACGACCGGTTGTAGATGGATATAACAATTTTGCTTATTCCCTTACTCTGTCATAGCTGCTGTATTGTTTGCATTTGTTTCCAAGATAAGAATGTAAGCATTCACATTCAGAGTGAAGAAAAAAAAAACAGACCAGTTTTGGTTGTTTGTGACAGATTATTGAAAGACAAAATTAATTACATAATGGTACACTCTTTGATAAATTAAAATTAAGAATCAAGAGAAATTACATGAGCCAGGTTTATTTTGATGGTGACAGTTTATTGAAACACAAGTGAATGTATCATGGTAATGAATTTTCTCAAAAGATAGAAAATTGGTCAGTGACGTAAACCTTGTTTTCCTAAGTTAAAGACATCACACGGAGCCGAGTTAGTTTTGATAGCCGCGAGTTTATTGAAAGACCTGTAACATACATACAAGTATCATGACAATAACCTTGTGCGTTTACAAATCAAAGAGAATCCATTGTTTTTTTTTTTTTGATCGGGAAAATCTTCCACACACCACTGACACGCACACAGATACAACAGTATATGATGCCCGTTTACAAATCCCTCGACCGTACAGAAATAAACCGTTACAGGAAAAAAAAAATGAAAAACGCGGCTACAGTTTTTTTTTTTTCTATGACAGTTAAGTCTGTTCACAAGTCATTGATTTACATGGAATTTACTGTTCCTCTTTACAAATCCCTAAATCGTACAGATAAAAAAATAAAAAGTCTTTACTGAGAAGAAATGAAAAACGTTTTACAGAGAGAAAGTAAGTTTCATTGTTCGCGAAAACAAATACAGCTTGCTTCTATGATTTGTTAGACGATGCGCCATCTTGAATTCGTTCGTCGGGTTGGCATTTTGTTGGTACGGTACTTACCTTTCCATCTATACCTAAAAGAGTAAGTTTTGACCTGTGGAAAGACCCTGTAAGGAAAGATTCAATGGGTTAGACAATGTTAAAGGGTGACTTTAGGTATTTTTATAACTTCATTTGGGCATTACATTTAGAATCCGTTTCGCTGAGTCGAGTGTTTAAAAACTTGGTAAGATGAGGATTTAGATTTTCATTACTTTTTAGTAATGGTCCTGACACAAGTTATCAATGGTACCGATTGGTATAAATAAAAAAAAAATGCCATTTGTATATCCGTACCAAATTGACTGAGCTAGCTCACCTCAACTATCTCGCCCTTTTTGTGTTGTTGCCAACGTTACCTATTCTCAGTTACAGATACCGATTCAAGGAAATCTCGAAATGAATCCGTACCGGCTCAGAGTTAACTCAGTTCAACTTGCTCTCCGTAACCCTTGTGTATAGTTACTCTATAGCGCGACGGATTCTAAACTACCCATCCGAGTTTGCCATATTTATATTTGAAGTACCGGTATAAAAACGGAAAAAAGATTTCATAGATCAGACAATATATTTTAAAGGCGACATTCACATTTATTTCTTTCTGCTTTATGTCAGCCATTTTGATATGCCACTAAAGTCATCCTTTAACAGCGGCCACTTATTGATTGGGTGTGCCGTCTTTTAGTGACTTACCACCGGCTAATTTCAATATACCATCCTCCATTCTCCTGTTGGTACAAAAATACAAGTTCAGTTAGAGGTGTATATTCTCGGAGAGCTCACAGGAAAAACTATTGGAAAAAAAATGTTTAGAGAGTCATTTACTTCAGCCATTTCAATCGTTAATTACTATGAGGGTCGGGGGGGGGGGGTCTTGGTGTCCGAGAGCACTGACAAGTACGGATATGCTTTGCATGGTTACCACCAAGACTGAAAATTTGTGCACGATGCATTTAGCCCGCTGCCTTGTATTTTCTAACGTGTCCTATTCGAGCCTGATACAAATGAAAGGACCGATTTTTTTTTCTCTTGAACAATTAACTTACACACTAAAATATAGATTATTGAAATTCAACCAAAAACTTAAAGTGGACTTACTTGGGGTACACAAACTTAAAGACGTGGCAAATCCATTTCGAAACAAAATCCTTTCGAAAACTCCTATTGGAAAACTCCAAGCACAAAATCCTCCCTAGAAACAAAAACAGCAAATCGGAAGTCATCATGTCTTTGTGAAGATAGTTGAAATGAATTTTTAAAACATCTCTTCGCAAGGTAGAGAAATCATTGCTAAACTGAAGGTATCCTACGATTTAGTTTTCTTCATCCGAAGCAGTAGCACCTCACTACCATCTTGATCCGACTGTATATTTTATACTTTTCTCCAATCACTTTTCCAGCACCAAGCGATGGCGTTAATGGTTCAAAAAAGAATTTGAAAAGTGACAATTTACAGTTTCATCTACAAGGAGATTCAAGAAATTGTAAGTGTTAATATGGCGCCAGGGTCTCATAGAGTTACAAAGTTTTCACAAGTTCTTTCATTTTTGAGAAATTTAAAGCAGTCCACAGTCATTTACGGTTTAAATTAACCCGAGATTGACATCTACAATTGAGTTTCCACCTTCAAGAAGTCTAGTTAAGTTTTCACAAGTTCTTCATAATACGGTTTTAAAAACAACACCTGCCCTCAGTATACAGACTGATGAGTTCATCCGTGTAAGACAAGTATAGAAAATCCCATTTCTGGTCCTTTCCTAGCTGCATATTTAAGCTAGTGCAATGAAACGAAAGTGCTTCGTCAGGCAAAATAAAGTATGAGAATTCTATATTCCTCTAAATATAACGTATCTGGAAACTTCTGATAGCTTTTTTTAGAGAACTTATCCCATCCTGTAACGGTAACGTAATATTTCGAAAGTGAAGACAGTTCCGAGAGATCCACACGCCCAAGCATCCGAGACTGTATAAAGTGTCTGTGAAAATCACTGAATCCACCTCGACACAGAGGATGCACGTGAGATGGAGATAAAAAAAAAAAAAATGCATTACCCGAACTTAAGCCGACGACCAATACGAATTACCCCTGCAGCTGCTCAAAGTAATGATTGGGCAATCTCAAAAAAGGTGTTGTTGCACATGTAGTCGGAAGAGGATAAGTAAAGGCATTGTTTCGAAAAACTAATCTTGAAAAGAATTTAGATTGATTTTATCTTCCCAGCATTCTTCAATGAGACAGTCTTCGGTCTCTCATTCATGGCGGTCAAAATAATTTCACCCGTTACGTCAGACCACCTGTATCTCAGCACAGTTTCACCAGGGACAATAAAACGCAGATCCTTTATAATGAGATTCTTATGCAGATTAAGCAAAGCAGTGCAGAGACTAAAACGCGTTCCTCTCTGTTACTTTCCCCCTCTTTTGCCACATGAACCTGCTATAAACTAAGAAAATCGTATAGAACGTTCGCATTGATGTTTTAATGTCTACCCCCCTCCCCATACCATAGCCAGTAGTGTTTTTTTTTTTTAAATTTTCTTCATCAAATCATTTCTAAGGAAAGAATGGTGGAGTTCTAAGTGAATGTAGAAATGTATAAACTTGAAGGCATTCTTGCCCGATAGTATTTTTCAGGGTAATTTGGCAGCAGACCAATGCAGAAATTTCTTTTTAGGTAAACTATCTGGCAGCGTATCTCACTAAACAACAGTGTTGCGCTGAAACAACTTACATTTGGCGATGTTTCGAGGGAAAAACATACCAAGAAATGTCATCATGTCATCTGTTTCTTTTTAGTAATAATACTACTTCTTTAGAACAGACAGTAGCCAACTCGGCCGATTCAGTATTATAATCCAAAGTTAAAAGGTCTATTTCCCAGTCTGGAGTGAAGCCAGAACCGATGCACTTTCTTGGCTCCAAGAAGGGGTTCCTAGGCCTCTGAACCCCCCCCCCCTCCCCATTATAGTGACCGATTTGACTCTGGTTTATGGACCTAAATACCCATCATATCCAGCATGTGATTAATAAACTCCCAAAGCACACTGAGTTGTCTCTCGGGGAGTTGTTTCTCGGTGAGTTGTTTCTCGGTGACTCAGATTGTAGTAGATAGTAGTGTTTAATTTTCCAAACTTAGTGAGTGGGTCTTTTTCTTCAAACGAAACAATTTCATTCATGTGCGCACAAATAACTAGAAATAGCTTAAGCGTCAAACTGTATCCAAAAATTGTGTGGACAGTACCTCTCACATCCGCATGTGTCGTGACAGAGCTATACCCTTAAAGAGCTATATAACAAAATGAACATGTGACCAGTACGTATAGTTTGGCCAAATGGTCACAAGTAAGCACTGTCGTCAGAATAGGTTCAGTTGTCGATGCCAGTTGCGCGAAAAAAAAGGGTATTATGGATCCGGGCTTCTGGCGTCGTTATTCATGCAATCATTCACACACTGGGAGGGGTAAAAAAGGTTTCACCGTGATCTCCATGTGACACTATCTAAACGGAGAGCCACCATAAGTTGGTGACGCACCAGAGACCTTTTTCACAAAAATACCCCATCGCATGCAGGAAAGCATCTTTCGCAGATCCATATTAATATATCAAATTTCTCTCAAGAAGGGGTGTCAAAATGGTCTAATTTGTGGTGGGGGAGGCAAATATTGTTATACGTCTGCGACAGCCTGGGACATATCAGGCGCGTGCCCAGGACTTCCAGAAAGGAGTCTTGCCTGAGAACTAGGCCTCTTTGCACGCACCTCCGCAGAATTAGTTTGAGTTTCTTTCATCATGCATGCAATAGTTAAAAAGTTCAAACTCCCCCCCCCCCCCCACCCCCATTGAGTTCTTGCATTTTTTAAGATAGTCTTTTACGGATACCCCCCTTCGAACTCTCAGTTAATTAATAGGTTCAAAATTTTTGATTACATAAGGCGCCACCAGTTTGCATTTACGGATATATCCCAGCACAGATCTAGTGGCATAGCACAGTCGAGCGGAGGCTGTGCTGTGAATTGCATGCCCGGTATGTGTACGTACCGCCACCTGTGTGAATGAGCGCTTACAGGATGTATCCTATGAAGAAAAGAATTCCGCAGTGGCAATTGAGCCAATCACAGGTCTTGTTTTTCTCCTCTGATGACGGTGCTCCCCTTAGTCTTCCGACGATTTTGATGTAGTCCTTTTGGCATGCAAACCGCTAGGTATATGCAGCTCAAGTACCTACCGGGAAGTGCCGTTCCGGCCACCTGGGGGATGTGAAAAAGCCCAAATGTTCTTGTTCACTCGGCACCAACTAATGGTGGCGCTCCGCTTATAGAGTCCAACTGACGTTACTCAGCTCTACACACGTTTTTGTTTGCTCCGAAGACCAGGATAGTGCCCTTTATAAAGACTACACCCCAGGGGGGGGGGGGGTAATGTGGTTATTGATGATTTCAATACTGTGCACCGGCCTCTCACGTTTTCATCATGAATCATCTAGCTAAGAATTCATATTTCATGAATGAAAAAAAAATAATCACTGAAAAAAATTCTGGAGATATGTTCAAAATTTAGCATCAAATGTAGCACCATTTTGCATCTAGACCACACAGGGCTGTAGCTATGGTCACATCTTGCGGTGGGGGTAGTGAAGGGGAAAAAAATCCGACCGGCTGGGTGATTTTCCAAATATGTAGCGACCCCACCCGATAGTTTCAGACACTAGGAACTTCTGAGGAGAGGGTGAAAAATTAAAGGGGTGGAATCTTTACAAAAAGAGCATTATCAGATGAAACAAAGTGTCGGCCAAAGAAACAAAAGAAAAATCTTTGGGAATTGAGGGGGTGAGTAGCGGCATGAACATTGGTTGACGTGGATTTTTCAAGAAAATGTTAGCTTTTCTTTCAACCCCCCCCCCCCCCATGGCTGGAATCGTGCACTTTCCGGGTGAATTTGAGCTGTGTGAACGCAGCCTTGAAATATAGATAGCCTATCATATCTGCAATTCCTTGATTCATGAGAAAAGAAACATCGATCTATGAAAAATGGTAAAACAGGTAAGGCGGGGAGAGGTTATACAAGAATTCTAAAGAATTACGCATCCTCTTCCATTTTCGTCTTGAAGACCTTGGTAAAGCCTTTGTGGTTGAACACATATAAACATCAAGAGAAGGGGGGGGGGAGGGGCTGGGAAAGAGATTGTCTGAATTATATTTGCTACTAATTAGCGACCTTACTATCCATGCCGATAAATTACATATAGGCCCACTGAAATTCTAACAGTTTTTACTCTTACTTTGCTACAAGCGGCGATGATTGCATAGTTAAGTGTAAAGCTTGTTCTTGAACCGATAATTTTGTAAATGATAGCCAGCTTGATGAGAAAAATGTTATGGGGTAAAGTATTTTGATAAGTGGGGAAAACATGAGCTGAGTGATAGTTTGCCGGGGAGAGGGTTGTAGGGAAGGGGGTGTTCCCCATTCCTTTCGAGAACTTTTTTCACCTACTAGGGAACCTATAGATGTAATCAAGTGCGCTGTTTGGCGTCTTTTGGAAGTCATAAAATGAGCTAGACTGAGATATGAAAAATTCTAACTGGTGTTTACCATTTTCCGACGATCGTCACACTGTGCTAAAATATGAAAAAAATTTGCCTGGCATGTAAGAGTTATTGAGATTTTTTTCAATTACCAGAGCCTTAAGAAGTCATTAAGAAATCATAAAATGTGCCAGAGTGAGAATTCCAATTGGTATTTCAGAGTTGCCGACCACCATTGCTTCTACAATAAAATATGAGGAATTCCAACTGCTGTTTTAAATCACACGACAAGTTACACAAATTGCTGCTGATTTCGCAAACAACTGTAAAACCAATGTAAAGCAATCCCTCCCACTCCGTAATACAATAGCTTGCTTGATAGAACACTATGATTGACTGTATCAATAACCTTTGACAAATCTAGGAAGATACCTATACCATAAAGTTCTTCACCGAAAGCATGTGCAATTCTGTCACTGAAATTTAAAACGACCAGCTCTGTCGAATAGTTAACACGGAAACCATACCGATTGTCACTTAATATATTATTCTCTAAAACATACGAGTGAAAGAGGTTGAAAACCATTTTTTTCGAGGATTTCTTTTTAAAATGGCAAAACTGAAATTGGACGATGGTTTATGGTCGCATTTATGACCACGGATTTATGGAGCTGAGTAACTTTCGCAATCTTCAAGTTAGAAGGAACTACAACTGAACACAAGCAGAAATTGGAAATATGCGTCAAAGGTACAGCCACATCATAAGTTTTTTTTTTTTCATAAAATTTGCAGATAAATTATCAAAACCAAGTGACTTATTACTATCTTGATCATGTACTATTTTTATGACTTCGTGAGTTATTGTGGGGTACATGGAAAAGGAATTCACATGTGTCATATCAAGAAAATTCTTAAAGCTTACATATTCATCACAACTTTCAGATGCCAAGTTAGAGCTAATATTTGTGAAATGTTGAAAAGATTTGAGATATCAGGCGGCCGTGTTGGTTTAATACCGTTTTGTTCAATATAAGCAGGTAGGGTTCAAGTATTGCAATTTCTTTGTAAGATATCATTTATGATATGCCAAGTCTTTCTGATAGTGCCTTTGAAAGTATTCAACTTAGATTCAACTGGCCATCCGAATAACCTGTGTAAGAACATTTTTGTATTTTGTGTGCATTAGTTTGTTCGCATCACTGGGATTAGATATAAAGATCTTGCAAAGCTTGTTTTCCTTTCGAATTTATCTTAATATAGCTATAGAAATCCAGTGAGTTGAGGATTCCTTTCTCTTTCTCATATAGGCTAGATCCTCCTAAGAGGGCAAAAGCGATCAAAAGCTTCATTCAGCTTCATTCCTGAGACCACCCCGTGTAAGCAAATATTCAGCAAAGGGGAGGTGGACACTACCACCGATTAGACCCCCAGGACAAGCATCACTTATCCACAAGACACCATCAACCCCCCCCCTCCCCCTCCCCCACTCCCACTCGAGAAAACCTGAAGCTGTGTCAAAACATATGGAATCGGATTATAGGGGTTGTAAGAACATTGGGGTGTCGAAACACAGGGGTCGAATTGTAGGGGTGTAACCTTCCTGGATTGCATGGACAACATTGTCACAACTGTCACTCAAGTGGTACACAGCCTGTGCAGTATCTAACGATGGTGTAACAAATAGATCTACAAAATATACGCTCACAAAGTTCACAGGAACTGCGGTAAGAGCATCTACACCCAAGTCAATAAAAGATGCAAACTACTCGATCTAAATTTCTCTCCCAATTCGTCTATTTTGCTCGTTTTTAGCTCATTCATTGAAATTAAAATACAAGATAAACAAAAAAGATAGCAGTAAAACATATTGTACTGCCGGTAGGCTTGCCTAAAATTGTCTTTTATGGAGGATAATAGAAAAAAACTATAAAACATATTAAATAAGAACATTAAATTTCAACTGAGGGAGAACTGACCTTTACTCAGTTGTAATATGAATGGAATAGAGACATCTTCCAGAAAGTAAACTGATATGGATACACTGGATGGTACATTATGATCATGAGAGAACTCACACTGTGAAATATGAAAACATCACAAAGGGCAATAAGCCAAGAATTCCTTTCACAGAGTCCAAAAGTTAACTTAGTATGTAAGAGCAGTAATGCATGGCCATTGGTCTATCCCTAATGTGGACATTGCTCAATAATTGGAACCTTTCCAATTAATGTCATATGTTGACAACAAATTTGTTTGAACCATACATGTACACTATGTCCAGAACAGTTTCTTGTTTAGATGGAAGTCTTAATCCACAACCTCTTACAAAACCAACACGTAATGAAGAGGAGATTGAGAAATATATGCCTCTGTTCTTGTGGCTGTGTGTCAGTACTTTAACAGTTGTCCCTGAACTGGGTGTAAGCATACACAGTATCACAGAGCACTAGGATGGTACACAGCTACATCAGCCACCATGGCTCCACCTATAGTTGTGCGATAATAATGTTCTGTATTATATAAATATTTAAAAACCTGGCTTCAGCTCATTTTCTTGGAGCTATATGTACATCAAGTTGTAATGGATTTTGATGTTATTGAAAGAAATATGTTTCCAAAGCCATTGGAAGTTAGTTTTTTGTAGTGATGAGCTGGGTGGAAAATTGTAAATAATAAATGGTTCTAAAACTGGATAACCACTATGGGATAGTAGCAATGTTCTGTTTTATATAAATATTTTAAATGTTTTCCGGTCAATTTTCTTAGAACTGTGCATACATCATGTTTGCAATGGATTTTGATGCAATTGAAAGAAATATGTTTTCAAAGCTATTGGAATTTTGCTTTTTGTAGTGATGAGCGGGGCGTGAAATTGTAAATGATTAATGACTCTGGATATAAACTGTTCTGTGAGAGTAAATTTGTCTTTTTTCCGAATGTGGAAAAAGTGATGAGAAACTTAATTACTCACTCTGTGAGTGAAGTATATGTTTTAACCTATCATATGTACACCAGTCCACTCACTGTGCACTGTCTACACAAGCCTATGGGCATGCAGCATTGACAATCCAAGCCCTACCTCTCACACACAATGACATTTCTGGACATAGTCATTCTGCCAAAGTCATTTGTGCTGTGAAATAGATACACACAATTACTGCAGATTAATGAAGCCAGAAAATGGCTTTTAAAAGAGCAAATCTTGCACATGGAACTGAAAAACTGTATCCGTAAGCCTTGACCCTGGACACTGTCAATGTGAACAATTACATAAAAACCAATATCTATATACATATATGTATACATATATACAGCATCTAATAAAATGGAAGCATAAAATACTTATCAGCTAAATGGTTTTATTTCAGATTTCAAGGAATATCAAGCAAGAATGCTGCTAGTTAAAAAGGTTGAAATATTTTAGAACAGAAAAACAGGACTTGCGGTAATTGAATTACACTTTTCCTCTTAGAATTGATGTTTTTGTTGCCAATGTTTGTTCTTTGCAAGACACTGTCAGTCATGAGTCTGAAACAGACATGAATGTAACACATCAAGCAGTGGTCCTCAATCTGGCAAGCATGACCTTGAAAAATTCTTCAGTTCAAAACTTTTGTTTGACTGCTCCACAAAATAGGAAAGTATGTTAATTACCAAGGTATTACAAGAAAAACAAAAAGAGAAATGTTGCAGTCCCGACTTAGGACAGTTCAGAACTTTTACCTGGATTTGGCACAGAAATATCAGCGGCAGTGTCAAATTACTGTTATTTCATAGTACTGTCAGCTCAAGGAAGTAGATGGCATTTAAACAACCAGAAAGCCAAAAGGCTTTGTGATTCCTTGCTACATGGTTATATTACAACAAACATGAATTATTCAAATGACAAGTATAAGATCAACTGCAGTTATTTTTCTTGATACACCACAAGCCTTTAACCCGAAATGACCTTTATTTTGGTAACCTAAAATGACTGCCACATTTGATGTCCACCAAAAGCAATAGGGATCACCTACCCAGGCCATACAACCCACACATCAAGTACAGTATGAGTACGGTATGAAATCAGTCAACATTATCTCTGAGCTCCAAGAAACACACAAGTAATCAATGCTGCTTCTAGTCTTGCCTGTTGTTAGTTGAATCAAATAACTCAACCTTACCTCATCTGAACTCAGCTTGTCTGCCATATTTACCTCAAAATTCTTCGTAAACCACCAGGATAATTTCTTCCTTGTTACAAGTAGCTTTTAACACACTCAAAGTCCTGGTAAGTTGACCCTAAGTTAGGATTCCTCGGCAATATTTTTGCTTCCTCCATCTTTTCCGACATTGTGAAATATGATTGAAAGCACTCCAATTTGATTGTTAAGAAACCTTGTTCTGCTACCAGCTGTTCCTCTGGATATTGATATTATCCAAATAAATGACAGAACAGATGGTTTTTTTATTTTCTTCATTTTTTCATAAACCCATTAACATTCCATTGCATGCTTTTCTATCTGACCCCATGACCTCCCATACCAAGACTCTCTCTCTGGACAACTTATTAGCCCCCCACACTAGAAGTTACAAATGCAGTACTGTAGGGAGCAATCCCATTGAGTTAACTGTGTGCGAGAGAATAAACACCTGCTATTGCACAATGTAGATCAATATATATATTTGTACGGTAGTTTATAATAACCACAATAATGGTGTTTAGGCTATTATTATTGTTTTTTAGTGAAAAATTATCCCTTCCTCTCTATTGATAAGCATTAAATATTACAGGGTCGTGAACCTGTTAATAACAGACAACCTTATCAAGCTTAAAACAAATCTGACCCATGGATAAGGAACTATGGCAGTTTTAAAAGTTTTTATGTTTTACCCCATAACCTCATTAATATGCAAGATCTGGACATCAAAAACAATAGAGATCATCTACTCAATATGGGCAACCAACATGCCAAAAATGAAATTACTCAGAGTTACCCTTCTTGAGATAGAGTGTTTACGAGCAACCGTCACACACACACACACACACATACATACATACATACCCACACACGACATCAGGAATGCATAGATTCCCCTGCCTACGGCAAGGAATAAAAAATGCTCTACAATCTTCACCAGTCTAGCATTTGCACTGAGTTTCCAATGGCAATGTCAGTACTGTATCAGATTCTAGAATTGCTACCTGGGTCCTTATTACATTATACATGAACTAAAAAAAAAAAAAAAACTCACAGGCTGGTGTTTTTTTTTCAAACTCAATCAATACATTGTTCATTGAACAGATTCAGCAAGTATACCTAATTAATGACCCTTTATCGTCATGCTTGTACATTAGATAAATTTTGTTTTCTTAATGTAAAAGGCAAATTATGACTTAATTATTCAGGTCTGAATTCTGAGCCTGGTGCAAACAACGATTCACACCAAAAAAAATTGTTGATCAGTGACTGAAAGAGAAGAGTGGTGAGTAAAAAGTCAACATATATCAGAAATATATTGTTTTACCTTTTGAACAATTTGAAAATTGACTTTTCAACTTATAGCCCATTGAGTTTTTCAATAATGTTTCCTTTCAATAAAAAAAATTTCATCGGCATCTATTTCATCAGTTTGTATTTCAGACATGTTCACAGTTGTGAAGAGTAGGCAATACCTTTCAGATAAATCAAAATTGGACTGTGATATTGAGGGCAAAAATCTATCCTAGTATTTTTCATGTTTGGTTTAGTTGTCAGCCCATTTTGGCACTTTTCTCCAGGGGGAGAAGCAACATCAGGGTCAGTTTCAGCAAGTGTTTCAAAGCTGGAGGTGACTCTTTCTTTCGAAGACATCATCCAAGGTGACAAAAGTCTTTCTCTTCTTCTGTTTGCTCTTCCTCAAGGTAGCTTCTTAAAGTCACTCACGTAAAGTTTGTTAAAGTCACTTCTCTGTCTAATTTATAACAATTTTTTCAGGATTCCTGCCCTTTCATGGGAATATATTTTCAAGACTTCTTCATGATTTCACCTGGGCCAAATACAAAAGTTACATGACATCCTTCTAATGGATTACATGAAGTTTTCAACCAATGTCTGTAGCAAAAGCCAAGGCAATATGATGACGTGAAGTGAATAATAAACTTCGATATTGCAAGTGATAATACATTTTGGTTTTAAAAGTGAAAGGGGAAAAATGTGGCTTTGTGAGACTGATTTGACACAATTTGCCTAATTTCAGAAATTTTCAAGGCCTTGATATAATTTTCTAAGAGTTTTCTAGGTTAACATGCCTGTAGAGACCCTGTTTTACCTAACCTACTCTTTCTTCTCCTGTTATCCTGATCATGGTCCACGGAAATCTTCTCTTCATTGCAAATCTACCAGCATAAAAAGGTCAAGTCACTCCTTAAACATCCAAGCTACTGTGTCTTGGACATTCTTAAATTGGAGATTAACTAATGTGGTTCTTTGCTGCTGATATAATAGTAGAAATTTTTATCACAACATTGGATAATATCTTGTCCAATATCCTTTCACTATCAATGCTTTTACATCATTGTACAGCACAACCAAACATCCCTAATACACTACCTTGAGCAACATTGGCTGATATCTGATCAAATGTCCTTTCACTATCAATGCTTTTACATCATTGTACAGCACAAACAAACATCCCTTAAACATTGCCTTGAGCCTTCATATATATGTCGGCTATATGGAATTTTGAACATCAGCAGATGTCCACATCCCATTAAGTATTGAATAAATAGCTAAATAGCTAAAAAAATGCTTTCCCAATTTCAGAATTTTACAGGTACTATGACCAGAATGCAAAAATGTGTTGAGGTTTTGATGACTTCATTACACAAATTTTAGGCTGAAACTTTACAAAAAATAACTCTTGTAGGCTGTATGATTTACACCATTGTGGAGTAGTATGGCAAGGACAACAGGGTACTCAGGACTTAAGCCTTGGTGACCCCATTTGGTAAGGCTCTCTCCTCAACCAAAATTTGAAGGGCTTTATGTGAATGCTACTCAAAAGAGAAATTCAACATGTATACCAAGTATGAAAGCTATCCATGCTTGCTATCTTGATATACGGTATTCAAACAATTTCCAGTTTTTAAACGGACACCTGAGATGACACTTGGCCTCTACCAAAAATACCAAGGATTCAATCTGAGTTTGTCAGTGAATTTCAACGGCAAAAAGAGGTGTCATCCTATGTTCCCTAAACAAAAACGTATTGGGTGGCATGATTTCAAGGACAAAGGAACTAGACATGTGGGTGAATTTTACAATTTCGAAAAAAGAAATGTCATGACGTTAAAAATGTAACTACTATACATGATTTTCAGTGTTTGACCTCTGTGACCTTACTCAGGTGACCTTTGATCCTTTTCAGGTACACTTTCATTCACTCTTCCTGATTGACTTGGAAACTCCTCTTCTTCTCTTTGTTCATTGGTTTTAGCATCTCTTACCTTATCATCTACTTATACCAATTCATCTTCTGAATCCATCAGTATCTGAGTATCTTTCTCCTGAGTCTTTTCTTCAGTCTTATTTTTCCTCTCACTGTTTTTCCATTCATAAACAGTCTTCACCTTTTATCTTGGTTCCTCTTCCCTAAACTCTTGTGAACCTAATTCTTCTTTCCATCCTTCATCTTCTTCATATTCTTCAAAATCCACGATACCACTATCACCTCCAAATACACTATATCGACTATCTAAACTGATCGTATCCTCTCTTTCTTCTGGCACTTCTTTCATCTTGCCTGAGGACAAAATTTCCAGAAATCTGATTCTTTCTTGCCTTTATTTGCACTACGATCATCATTATATATATCTGCAAGTAAAGGCAAGGAGATTCTGCAGAAAAAGAAGGCATTTGGTAAAAAATACATGATACTTTCTTTTCACGACCACATCCTATGTTAAATAAAGGCGATATAGGATATTTTCATTTACCACAGCGGTACAGTACCGTATTTTTAGCCAGAAAAAAAGGGGGGGATAAGTATCCTCATTTCCTACCCTGTTGGCATGCCACTGACTAAACAGTACAGTACTATGGCAGACCACAAATTAAAAAATGCTGAGTATGGCATTGATTATGGGACCTGTCACATTTTCAAAAATAATGTAACAAATCCTCGATGCTATTGCATTGAAGGCTGAGCAGTAAAGACCACTGAGTCCTCCAAAATGTTTTAGATGTCTTGTAAAAAAGTACACAAATATTAGATTTAATGCAAGTACAAACATCAAGATGTGGACATTAATATTTTCAACATCTGACCACTGCTGAGATGAAATGACCTTTCACCGGTAAAAAAAAAAAATGACTTAATTGAGAGATTATTTTCCTACTGTACAATGTCAATATCACACATCTGCATGTTAAGGTGCAGAGAAGACAGACTGTTCAGGCATTTATATGTAGAAGGTTACATACATGTAGTAGTACAAGCTCGTAAACTAGTACTGTAAAGCCATGGGTAGGCTCCTATGGTACAAGAGTACAGCATGAAGTCAATTGCAAGTGCAGTACGCAGTTTGACCTATAATGATAGATAGTCTGTAAATCATTGCCCCGTTTATGTTTTCACATGCAGCATCTATATTAATACCTAATGATCAATAAGCAATGTTTGATTTCTCTCTCTCTCAAAAAAAAAAAAAAAAAATTGAAAAAAATAACTTACATGGTTTCACTGGTATCCAAACACTCCAAATATCCTATAGAAAAAGCTCAAAGTCACCAAATATTCAACTGTCGCCTTAGCTCAATCTTACTAACATGAGCTGAAGGTCAGTACACAGTATAGCAAAGCGCCCTTTACCAACCCCCTCACCCTTACTTTCCACTGAGAAAAAAAGCAACCTAACTTTTTTGTTTACTTAACCTTTACTTCAAAGACAATTAAGAGTTTTATCTGCCTATTTTTTATTTGTTTTGGAAGAATGTACTTTCTTCTTTACAAATACGGATGCCACTTACCAATGTAGAACCCAGTAAATAAGTAATTAAGAGATAACACATATATAAGCCAAACAAAAGAAATACTGACACTGTGCAAATCTCCATGTCATCATATTTGCATTTTCATCAAATTTTGAGATGTCGTATCTCAAAAACGGTAATAGATAGAAACATGATTCCAACGGATTTTCAGTCAGAGTTTCACTCAGCAACTTTTAAACAAAGACAGCTCTTTTCTAGATGCATGTCACACAACCCTTAACACATTTTGCACTCTGCCAATCCCCTAAAAAGACCTTTCACCTACACCAAAAACAAAAGGGAGTTAATACTAAACAGAATGAAGCTACATACCAAATGTCAGATTTACCATTTAAGTACATATATAAAGATGTTGAGGTTACAATGCTTTAAATATTCCACAACTGCTTACTGCAAATGACCTCTGACCTGCACAAACATTTTGAAAAAAATCAAAACAAATGGAGCAATATTTTCTTACTCTAAAATGTCAATATGACATGAGTGCATGTTCTAGTGCAGGAGGTTGAAGTTTTAAAGGTATTTATGTTTTGACCTCTGCTTACCCATATGACCTTTGACCATGACCAAAAATATTAGGGACCTGCAACTTCTGATGAAGTTACATGCCAGTTATAAAATCTGCAACTACCTCCAGGCATTGAGGATAGAAGGCAGGAGAAGGGTATTCATGATTTGATATCTGCTGACCACTAATGATCTTTGACCTTTACTAAAATCATTTCAAAACAATTATAGATTACTAGACTCGTGTACCCCAAACACTGACATTTCCTCCATGTTTGGGTTCTCGAGATGTTAATCATTTATAGTTTCCACATTTTATCTCCCCTGACCCCACATGAACTTAGCTAGACCTCCACCAACATTAATAGGGAACATGTACTCAATATGCTGAAGCCACATGCCAAAAATGAGTTCTGCTTTCAGTACCTATCTCAAAATATTGAGATCACAACCAAGGGCTTTAAACACACACACATACAAGTCAACATTACACATGGAATGAGGACTTTGTTGAATTTTGCTTTCTTGTTGCTTCCTGAACCCTAAATTTAATAGTTCACTCCCTATTGTTGTTTCTCTGAGGACTTGAGAAATCTATTGAAATTCTCTCTGTTCAGCTGAAATTCTTTTGTTCGTATCCACTGAAAATATTAAAATACAAAGGCAGACACACCCCCACACCATCATACACACATGTCCGACATGACTGCAGAGGTTACTTCCATGCCTTTGGCAAGTAACAAAAGCATAAACTGTTGTACCTACTGTAAAAAACATGCCCCCCCCCCCCAAAAAAAATCAGACGTTCTTTCACAAGACATTCAAATCTAGCCTCTTATTGGACCAACTGCAAATATGCGGTGGGTTTGCACCTGCACCTCTAGGCCTTGAACAGCATGAAAACTGCCTTTTCTGTTTAAAACTTGGTTTTTCAATCTGCCAAAAAGTGTTTTCATGCTATGTATGGAAGGCAATGTTTATCCTCCATTCATCCCACAATTTCTTGCACAATTTGAAATTGTAAAAGGGCGTACTGCCATGTAAACATTGGGTCGTTACCAAACTATGGCAACTTCTCACATATAATATTACTAAGTGTACTGATAACATTTTGCTCTTTCAACAGTAGTGTCTTTAAAACAACAGTTGCCCATTTCTCACCTTTGTTCTTTTTCTTCCTTGATAATAGTGTCTTTGAATGGGTTGCTTCAGACTGGGCTGTATGAAATTCTTTCTGAAACAGGTAGGCTGTATGTGCTTCTGGAAACCTAACGAAAAGGGTAATTTTCTTTGCTTTTCTCTCCCTTTTAAGATAAGCTTCTGTCGTCCAAACATAAGCCCTGTTAGTGCCTTTGGCAGGGACTAGCTGGGTTTCTCTTCTTACTGGATGTCTTATGACTTGTTCTGCTCCATCTAACATTTCCAATTCTGCTCTCCTCTTTGTGTCAAGAGAGATGATCAAATTTCCATAGCCCAACTTTTCCCATTTACCCTTCACATCGTAAAAGAAAGATGCCTTGCTATCAAATACCACATCTTTGAAACTGTCTGATTCTTTTGAAAGACTCATAAGGCTCCATAGACTACCCTTCCATTTGCCATCCTCTTCACCTTCATTTGTTACAATCTTCGGAGAAACTCTTCTCAGGATCAATAGACTGCCCTTCCATGTACTTTTTTTCTCATCTTCTCCCGTTACACTCTTCTGAGAGGCTCTGTTAAGGCTCCATAGACTGCCCTTCCATGTACTTTTTTTCACATCTTTCGTCTTTTCCTCTTCACAATCTGTCCCTATGTATGTCTTTTCCACATCTCCTTGATGTTCTTCTACATCATGTAAATGAAAAATACCTTGTTCTCTATCTTCCACATCTCTGTTTAATTCAACAATTGTTTCTTTATCATCTTCATCTGCCTTCCTGCTCTCATCCTCTTTTGGGTCATATCCTAAATTCAACAAAAAAAGTACAACATAATCAACTTTGCATCAAGTATAGCGACAAATATCAGTGATGCCGAAGACTATCGTTGAGGTAATAGTCTACTAAATGGCTGATGTCATGAATTTCTCAAAACCACCTCGGCCCCTCTCAGGGAATCTTCCCTGAGAAAACAACGGATAGGAGATTCATATCATTGCACTGCCTGAGATGAAGATTGTTGTTTGATGTACTTTTCACACCAACTATATTCTTATCAGCCAGGGTATGTTTTTAGAAACACCAAGGGTTCCCTTACAGAGGTTATTTTGTGATCAGGAGCAGTCCTATAAGCTAACCTGTGAAAAAGACAACTTAGGTATTTTCAGGCAATAATGTTAGTATGGTGCCACAGAAGTAAAGGTCATAAGAAGTTGAAATAGGGTGGTACTGAGGTAAAATGTTGAGATGATTATGCATCTGTTACCGTGGAGATTTTATCTATGGCGTGTAATGGTGACACATCTGCCATCTTGACCACCTAAAACTCCGCGGTCTTAATCCCTGTTATAATGCATGGCCGGTGTGTTTACATGCGGTGCTCACAGTTGAACAGAATCACAAGCATAGTATTGGACCCTACATATCTCAGCTGGTGTGAGCTTGTGGAAACAGAAATTGTGGAGGTTAGCAACCAATTTGGACTGTGTAAACTGCTACCATGGTCATGCATGTATTACCATGGCGATATAAAGGTGTGATGTGGTTAAATGCTTGAAGTCTTCCTTGTCAGCCCTGTGAGCACATTCTGATGACGGGAACTCCCTCTGCAAAATTTGATCACAGTCTCAAAATGAGAAGACTATGTTGACAAGTCTAGTGAGTGTATTACCTTACATGAACATAAGGAAAACAGCAATTCATGCATGCTGGTCAGTGATGAAACTAACCTCCCACTTGGAAGATAAATTTTATGAATATCTCTTACGATGTTACACAGAATTCTATCTACAAGAAAAGAAAGTTAATAGACCTTAAGCTTATTGATTCCTTAATTATTAATCCATTTCAGGAGGAGTATTTTGAAAAAAAAAAATGGACAGATAATGGCAAAATATACAAGCAGACAGACATACATTAGAGGGAATTCCCATTACCTAATTTTCCCTGGCGGACCTGCCCGTAGCAGGTTGGGAGAGACAGATTTTCTGCTCCAGTGCACTTGACTATGTTTGTTGTCTCTCTCTCTCTGGTCATGATCATGTGAGAGTATCACACACTTGGGCGTATCTTAACAATAGGTTATTGAAGTATAGCCTCTGAGTCCACAGACCTTGTGGTTGACCATTTATTGATACATGGATAAACTCTGCTGCATTTTTTTTTAAAGTAGCCAGTGGGAGATTCCTGTCATGTACTACTAAGTACAAAATTCAGTAATGCAATAACAAGGACATTACTACCAACTGAGAGCACTGTATGTTATTTTTACTGCACCACTTTTTCGAATTTGACAAAATTCATTTGAAACAACTTCACTGCTTCAGAAGGACAGAGGTGAGCAAATACCTAATATTTGTGGTTTTCAAGCGGACTTTCGGGGATAATGAAAACTACTCCTTCAATCTTCGAAACTTTCCTTCTGATGAACATTTATACAATTTTCACTCAACCTTACCCACTTCAGAGTTGCGTTATTGTAAATCTCATTGTTCCCCGTGAATCTATTCTCTGATGGTTGTATAAAGCAGTCTGTGAATGATTATACACTGATCTTCCTTTTTATGTTAACTGAATTGCCATTGATTCCTTTTCTTGGACAAACTTTGGGGTGTCAATGATCCTTTGTACCATCCACATAAATTTGTAAATTATCTCTACCAATTGCATTTTACAACGCACAATGTACATACCATTAGCCAACAGTGGCCTTAAGGAAACCAGGAAGTACTAGAATGGCTGTTGTAAAGTTCTTAACAGCATTTTATCTTTAAATTATATTTTGGTATCTAACATTTCTTTCCCACATACCATTATACAATCAGAGTGGAAAATACAATTCAAAGACGTAATGTAAATATTTTGCTAAAAGTTTGAGAGGCCCCACAACATAAGCCCAGGAGTCCCAAAAGGCGCTCAAGTGAGCCACAGGATTCACATTCTGGAAGGGTGAGTCATAGATTCTCAACCTAAGAGGGGAATTCCTTGCACTATGCAGTGTCATATTGAATGCTGATTGAAGGAACTGATATGAATGCAAATTTAATACTTGATTTTGCTGTTCAAACTATGCAGTGAGTGGCATATGCTTACAAGTCCCACAATTAATGTTGATTTCCATGCATAAATCACAAAGCAAATGACTTTGTTGACTAGACTTTGATGCTTTTTATCTTTAGTGGGGGGATACACATATTTAGAAATGGTGTCTGGTGTTTCATTTTTAAAACATTTTGTTCATACTTCTACAAATAAGCTCAAATGTTAGGAAGCTTATGCATGAATCAATCAGATGTGAAAGAGATGGATGATGATGATGATGATAATGATGATGATGATGATAATGATGGGATGAATTATCGATGTGTCTCCACCATAGTTGCACTAACTCACCTTCAATATCAACAACAACCTCTTTGGCCGTAGTGTTCTCACATTCTTTCTGAAAAAAAAAAAAAATTCTTGTTAAGAGTCATTGTCTTCAATTTCTTAAAATCATTTCTGTCACTGCCATTTCATGCTACCTTGTAACTTTGGTCTTATAGTTAAAATAAAAGTATATGACTCAACTTTGTCACCAAAATCAGAATGCACGAATGCATTGTGGTTTTGATGAATTGATTATCAGGATAAGCTTCCATGATATTCCAACAAGGGGCAACAGGTATCATCAGATGCCTTACAATTGTACTTCGATTATAACCTGGATTTCCACACTTTCCATATGTAATAAGTATACATAGATGCAATATTTGTATGCCTGAGAGGCCCAAGTGTACTATACAAGTGCTTCTCTAACTACACAAATTTTATTTCTCTTTGATTATTACTAATATTTTCACAAATATTTCACTGCAACTTTCAATATTACACAATAATTTTCGATATTTATGGTTGCCTTTGATATTTACAACATTACTGATTTTTTTTCAATGCAATAATCAAACCGAATAGAAATTGGTTATTACCCATTTCGGTTATATAACCAGTTTATCGTGAAAGTTTGCATGAGGATTTTTTTTGGTTACATATTACATACATAAGGCAAGGAAGTGTAATATACTCAGTTATTGTAATATAACAGTAATGTATCATATCACCAGTTGAGATGAGCAACGGCATCTGCTAACCTTAACTGATGACTGATACAGTAGCCTCCATCTGAACATGCGTAAATGCATAATAAAGAGATATATCCAAGAGCTTCACTGCATACCAAACATCAAATCTGTGCGAGCTTCCTCTCTTGCGAAATTGTCTTTACAAGGATCCTGCTGATTTCAAATGACCTTGTACTTCATAAGGTACACCAACTAACCAATATGACATGTGCAAGATTAATCTCCTGAGATTATCTCACTATCTGTCCCCTACTGACCACAAATGAACCTTGACCTACACCAAAAACAATAGCTTTTTCTACTCAAGAAGGCTCACCCTCATAGTACATATGAGATTTGTACACGCTTCCCACCTTCAGATATCGCGTTTACAACTTTTTCAATATTTGGCCCTGTTGACTCACCCATAAATGACCGTTGAACTCCACCAAAAAGAATAGCCTTTCTGTACTCAATAAGACCCTGTTGACCCCAAATGACCTTTAACCTCCACCAAAAATAATAGGCTCCTTTTCTGCAATAAGGCTCACCCACATACCAAATGACATCTGTGCCAGTTTTCTCTCTTGAGATATTGTGTTTACACATTTTTCAATGTTTGACTCACTTGACCCCAAATGACCTTTGACCTCCACCAAGGACAAAAGACGTTTTGTCCTTAATAGGTACACCTACAGAGCAAATGTGAGATCTGTACAAGTTTCCCTTCTTGAGATATCATGTTTACAAAGTTTTCAGTATTTGACTTCATTGACCCTCAAATGACCTTTGTCCTACACCAAAACTATACACTTTTTGCAATCAATAAGGTACACCCAGATATTAAGTATGAGATCTGTGCAAGTTTCCCATCTTGAGATATCATGTCTACAAGGTATTCACTATTTGACCCCTATTAACCTCAAATGACCTTTGACCTCCACCAAAAACAGTAAGCTACTTGTACTCAATATGGTACACTCACATATCATATATGAGATCTGTACAAGTTTCCCTCCTAAAGATATATGTTTACAAGGTAGGCATCACAATCATACATACACACACACATACATACACCTACATAATTACTAAGGTTACAAATTCATCAAACCAGTTACCCACAAAGATATCCAGTGAGTCTTAGTTTATATTTCACTTGATCAATTAAAACAGACATTTTTGCATGCAAGTTATTATTCTTAACAAATTATTGTAAATATTCAAGGTACGAGCCTGGTGCTAGAAATCAGTCAGTAGTGGTGGGGAACTGACAAATCTTGAACATATTACATATCACACCATGGGTTGCAGTACTGTTCTGATCTCTTATTTGGTGAATTAGTTTTGTAAGGGAGGAATAAAACTCTACATTTCAAAGCATTGTTTGAAGTGAGCTAATTGTTTAAGGATTAGTTACTTAAACGATGTTTTTCTGTAAATGATATTGAACTCAAACGAACGAATAAAGGATAAAAATACCGCTGAGCCAATTACACAGCTTTATCTTCCCTCAATTTTGTTGGTCTTAAGGTATTATCAGTAATTAAATTTCAGTCCATTTCAATATAACAGCTCTACTGGTTTCATGCACAAAAAATATTTTACTGCAAGTAGACATTCATGAGGTTTTCATAATCTCCTAACTAAGGAAGTTTTGCATCATAAGACCTTGCCAGGGACACAAACAAGTGCAAAGGAGGACAACACTATTGTTCAATTCTACGCCATTTTCAGGCTCGTGCTGAAGCCCAACTTTCAAAAAGTTATTTCACATGTCAGAGGGATTCACTGGCAAAATCGCCATATGTAACTGATAGAACAGTAAAAAATCTCATAAACTACGTTAAATTCTCTTGTTGGTGGAAAATTCGCTTAAATCAAAGTGGAGCGAAGAAGGAAACGTTGATAGCAAGGCATTGTACTCAAACTCAAACTCAAACAAGACCTACTTCCTTCTTGCTAAGTGCAAACATTTTGTAGGACGAGACTTAGAAAAAGAGAGAGAAAATACTAGAAGTACAGTACACTGGGGCGGAATTTCCTCAACCAACTTAGTTTTTGGTACAAACATGTGTTTTTATCAAAAGGAGGAGCTGATTGGTAACTTTAAGATCACTACCAGACATCCAGACCATGCTGTTGTGTCATGATCTGTTTATGATTTTTGGAAACAGTATTTTGACTCGGGGCAGTCCAAAAACATGCTTCAACTTGTTATTTCTTTTATACAGGTGCTTTTTTTTAGAATTTCATGTGTCTAAATTCAATTACGGAAATATTCTGGGCGAAAAGTTGTTGTTTCATCTTAAAAGCCTGCCTCCTTTTCCAGGCCTAGGTCTACTTGTGAGTTGTCAGCACGTGTGCGATAGGCCTGCAGGAATGAACAACAATTTTAAATCAGTAGGCCAAGATAAAACTTGTCCTGTATTCTCACAGTGGGTTTATCTCCTTGAGTGATTTTGAGTGACCCCTATGCAATTGATGCAATGAAAAATACTCTACTGTAAAAGATCCTAGTTTGTTGTCTGGTCCACAGTGAGGGACTAACATTTCAACACACTTTCTTTTAGCAAGCCTTGGACAGCACAATCTTACTCATCCAAAGTTACAATAGGCTAAGTCCACACTTAGCAGTGTGGATAGAAATGCTGATAGGCTACCAGCAAACAGCCCTATGAGAACTGACTACCCTCAGCCTATGGTAGTCATGGAGACATGAGATTACTATCTCCACTATTATCTCCATATGTAGTGCTATATCACAACCTTCAAGTAAGCCATCTTCTACAAGTACAAATTTAAACCTTGAATGTAAACATTTTATGCTACTTTAAGACTGAAAAAGAATGAAAAGTTCTTCAAACACTCAAATAACATGAAAACTATAATTTACAAAGATAGGCAGGGATGATCCTTAAGCAACTGAAAATGGTTGTCCGAAGGACAACCAGCTGCAAAAATTTGGTTGTCCTCCCAAAAATTTGGTCGTCCTCCACTAAGGACATATAAAAATAAGAAATGTGCAAAATGTGTATTTTGCACGTTCAAGACCATGTTTTTATTTGTCTTTCTTATACAGGTTGAAACTTTCCACAGCTAAATTATACTACTGACTTGTAACTTAAAAGTAATGCTCAGGGTTTTTCCAAAGGGAAGGGGAGGAGAGGGGGATTTCCAGAAGGAGGCCGGTAAAATTCCACCTTTTCACTTTGATAGTAAAAAAATGTCAATATCTAGGATCACTGATGCTGTTAAGTATATATCATATAGACGAAAATCTCTGTATAATATATTGTTTGTTTCAAATCAAAATATCATGCATTTCTAATCTTGAATGGTACTGTTACTATTTAGAAAATTCATTCCTTTTGAAGTGTCTATTGAACACACACCAATGCTATAAACAGACGACACTCATCATCTGAGTGGCTTATCTGAATCATATTTGCTTCAACTGTCAACTCATTTCACCAGTCCACTCTCCTTTCTAAGGAATTTTTTTCCCTATGCCGGTGCAAGAATCAAACAGTTCTAAAATATTTTCCCCCCTCTGTTGGAGCAATCCATTTTGTTAATCTCAAATACACTGTAGGCTAGCAGGAAAATTCTGCACTGTGATTGGTTGAATTACGTACTACTTGGACTAGCCCAAATTATGGGGGTTTAAAAACTCAAACTCTACAATATTTGAACCAGCTCACCTTACACGTGGCACAGATTGCGTAGTATTTAAGCAAGAAAAATGGCCGAATTCTTCAACTGCGAGTCATCGATCTAGTACTTGCTGTGTACAGTATGTGCATGAACAGTACAGTAAAATCAGTTAAAACATGATCGTACACTTGAGGCTGTTTGTTTGGCGTTGTACTATGGATTTCAGGTTGTTTTGGCGGTATTTTGTGAATGACAACAGATGTGTTTTGGAATGGAGTTCATGCGTGTTAAATATTTTGGTTGCATCTCGGTGTTGGGTTGTGCGCATTGTGTCACAATGTAAATGACCAGGGGTAAAATTTGGTCGTCCAAAGGTCAACCTGAGGTAGTAACTTTGGTCGTCCTACAGAAATTTTGGTCGTCTCGGACGACCGGACGACCGCTAAATTTCATCCCTGATACGTAATTATGCATCTGTCCACTTTCACAGGCAATCAGATATTCAATGCCAAGATATGTAGGCTATTGGCATAAATCTCACCATGTTAGGATAGGATCATTGTAAATTTTTGGAAGATTTCACATCTTTTTTTTTTCCTGAGACACATTTTCATACTTAACTTCTTAAAGGTTTGCAGTATAGTTAGGTTTACATGACATATTCATGCAACATTCCATGGTAACATCTAAGTTATTTCTGATCGAACTTTTTTAATGATGAAATGTTTTCATAATATTGCATTGCTCACCTTATGTAATCTAGAATCTTTGGTTTATACTAGCAACAATAATGTAAGCGTTTGGATCAAGTTTACAGAATTTGAGAATCTGTGGGTCTATGTGAAGCATGTGGCAATGCATTACTATAACAGTATATGAGCACAAGACTGTTACTCTTGTTTCTTATCCCCTTAAACATTTGAAAAGTACCACCACTGCAATTAGTGCAGTATCAGTACTGTTTCTTGCCAGAAGTAGTGTGATGCTGGAAAAATTTTGTGATGTCTTCCAAGCCTTGGAAGGTACTGCACAAGGCAGAATTCAAATGAACTTGCTTTTGTTTAACCCCTCGATCCCCCTCAACTCTTTTAAATGAGAAGGCAAACAAACCCAAATTTCAAGACTTGTACAGCAACAGTGTAAAGAAATTTCAAAGGTATGGTGTTCAAATGTTTAAGGAAGAGAGTACTGTTACGCTAAAAGTGCAATTAATGTTCCGATAAATATTTAACCCGGAAGTGCCACAGCTTTCAAGGCCAACTGAGGTTAGAAACTACACATCAGTGCACATGATCCTCATTTAAGAAGTGACTTAAATTTTTAATGTTGGTCATTGTTTGATTCAAACAATAATTTCTTGAAAACAATGGGACTATTTTTAATATGAAACACTTCAGTATAAAATAGGTAATGATCAATGCAGGAACTTATTCTTAACAGCTGGCTGCGTGCAGGCAAATTGAAAGTGAGTTCAAATGTAACCTCAAGAATACATCTGTATGAAGCGAAAGTGATCACAGTGCAACAAAAATATTTTTCCTTGCCTTAAACTAGGAGAAAATAGAGCTACCTTCGACAGCTTGTAATTTTGAGAGCAGACCTACTTTTCATAATTCAGTCTTTCACTTTTTGAGTAAGTGCACTGTAAGATAAACTTTAATGGTGATAACTAATCAGGCAACAACAACGAAAGTTATTCTCGGTTGGAAGAACAGACCAAATGAGCAAAACTGACTTTGTCAGCTACACAACAATTAAAAATTTCAAAACTTACACCAGCTACACCATCACAGCTGCCTGACAAGTCTTCACAACGTTTTGTTGATAGACTTGCACCCTTCCTTCCATTTCTCTTCTCCGGTTGACATCCAAAGAGTCGTGTGAAATCAGCTGTGAACTAAGAAAGCAGCAGCCAGCTGGCATTTCAAACAGTGATAAAAGACTTACCATAAAAAGTCAATTGAGACAGGGCAAGCAACTAAGAAAAATGGCAGCTACTACTATTCATGGCAATTAATCCTGTTCTTAAATTTGCTTATGAATGATTCATCAGGACTGATGACACTAAAGTGTGAAATTGTAAATGTCTCTAATTTCTGAAGTAATTTAAGGCATATCCCTGAGCTATTCCAAAAAATGACAGTCTCAGGATCCTTCAGTGAGTGGGAAGACAAACAATCATGCGGTGAGAGGACTTTTTTTTTTTTTTCAATTTTACCCTTTTTTCATTTTTGAAGGATTTTTCCTCAGTGTCTGAAAGTACCCAACATATCATGCGTATCGATATAGACTCATACCCTGGGACTTCTCAGAGAAACTTAGCAGAAAGTATACAAATACTGTACATCAAGACCTGACATAAGTCAAAAAGAATTTTTATAAGCTTCCTTCAGCGTGTATCTTTGTCATTCCAGAATCACACAAAAACCTTGTTTTCCATTAAGAGCATGCACGGGGTTTGTGCACTTTCTAGGGAATCAATTCCATGACTTTTCCATGACTTTACCAGGATCGATGAAAGAATTTTCTCAGGTGAAGAAGGTTGTAAAATTTGATATTATGAGTGAGAACGCATTTGTCACTTTGTGAAAATTTCCAGTACTTTTCTAGGATTTCTAATAATTTTCCAAAATTTCAAACTCTTTCCAGTGCTTGACCTCCTTTTCAAAACTTTCACAACTTCCCCAGGTTTCCTATGACTGGAGAAACCCTGGACAACAAGAAAATTTCATTTAACAGTGAACTTTGCATTCCAATCACATGAATGCTTACAACATTGTGTAAGTTCAATATGGACATATGTCACACCACCAATAATTAAGGCCTTTTCGAGCATTTACAGTACTTCTACACTAAGCATGCCACACAAGTGTGGAAGATGCCGTCGGCTTATAAATTACAAGTTCACAGCAGGAGATTATCAACTCATCAATTTCAGATTAAACTTGGCATATCTTTTCTTACACAAGGTTACTTGAAATGGGACTCTGAGATTGTTCTTGAATGAAAAACTCTCATCCTATACTGCAACCCAGCCAGGGATCACATGCCAAACTCTCAGCTGCTAGTAGCTTCATCTTCACTCAGCTACAGAAATATGTTATTTGTGATCTCTTCCCTTTTCCCTTCTGAAAATGTTATCACAGGAGTTGGCACATCTGCATACTAAATGAAAGTGATTTCCTTCTCCAATCTTGGGGAATTTTTCTCTCAAGTAAGATTCGGCAACATGAGATCACTTAAGATTCCCTAAAGTTTTTTCTGTAAGTTCAAACTGCTCACGAACAACCTCATGGTTCAGGATGTGACAGGCTGATGAACCAATGTGATTTGTCTAAGATTAGCTTCTTAAAGGTCGGGTGACATGCTTCCAGAAAAGAGCTCCCTTCATACAAACGTTACAAAGTAAAACCCTGAGTGAAAATCCGTTGGAATTTTGTTTGTATCTATTACCGTTTTTGAGATATGACTTTTCAAAGTTTGAAGAAAATGCAAAACAGATGACGTGGAGTGTTGCACAGTGCCAGTTTTTCTTTTGTTAACCCTACATATTTTGCCTCTTAATTACTTAATTACTGAGTTTCACATTGGTAAGTGATATCGATATTTTTGCAGGAGAAAATACATGTTTCCAAAGTAAAACCCTCTGGGCATATAAAATTATCAAATGACCTTGAAATAAAGGTTACATAAACAAAGGATTAACATTGGACAAATCCTAGGAGTCCCTCCCGTGACGTCACAAATTAGCATATTTAGCCAATGTTTATTCATGACACAGCTGTGAGACACTAATTTGCCTGTAAATTTGTCAATTTTTGACGGATTTTGACGCAATTTGAGGCTATTTTCAACATTTTGAATGCCTAATGCACCCAGTACCTCAAAATGTCATTTTCATGTCACCAGACCTTTAAAGTGATTGCATGTGTACTGAAAAACCAACAAAAATAAGGTTATGTTTGATCTTAACTTTTCTTTGTTTTTAAATGTACATGAACGGATTGTACATGAACGGACTATGTCTTTCAATGGAGGAAAATGACAGTAACTACTTCAAAAAGCAACGGGATTAGCATAAAACAGTAAAAACAGAAATCATATTTGAAAATTAACGGTTCTTACTATAAGCGCCTACATAATGAATATGCAACAGTACAGGTCTCACTAGTGTATCCAAAAAATACTATGGAGGTCGTCGCTCCTTTGTAGGTATCGGGAATTGTAGTATTCGGGAAAAAAAAACACTGTATATACAAATGACCTATGCGAACTGAACACAACCTTGCCTGCAGTGTCAGGGATCCTGAGTTGTAACTGAATATTTAACACTAGTATACTTCCCATTGGCTTGCTCAAAGAAGCACACCGTTGATTTGAATGAAAACTGGCAACCACTACATTATCCTGTTCTACACTCTTTGTCGTTATGTCAGAAGAATTTGAGATCATATGGCAAAATTAACCAACTGAAACCTATTTATTTTCCCAGATTGTTTGAACGGTGTAATTAAAAGCCTTACCAAACTTTTGGAGATGGAATTTCAATGCTTTTACTTTTTGCCTACACACGAAATCACTTCAAGATATTTCAAAGCGTTTATGCATGACATGTCATGCATAAACATGCAAATTACAAATCATAACAACTTAAGTACTATAGATCTTTAAGGACCATTGGTAAGGACCATTGGTATGGGCCAGTGTTGGAGGTCTCCAGACTGGCCGTGACCTAGAGGCCAGTTTTGAGACCAATTTCCCAGTCTTCTGAATCGGCCTTGACCTCAGAGGGCAATGAATTGGTCTCAACCTTGACCTCAAACCCTATAACCTGCAGTGTTGCATCCAGGTAATTGTGTCAAGGCTGACAAGTTGCAAATTTTCTGAGCTTACTTCCTTCATATTTTGAGATATCTCATATGCAACCTAGCTACCTGTGTTCATACTATGTTAAAGTACAACTGTATCACCAGCCCAAAAAATAAACAATAGAAAGGTCTACGAAAATTACTACTCACAAGTCGCTTGCGTTTAAATACAATGGCAAGGAGTAGAACTGCACTTCCAAATAGCGTGACTTGAACAAGTTCAGCATATTCCATAATGCAACAAAAGTCCAGCATCAGCCATAGTTTCTTCCACTTTCTTCAGGAATTGATGATGGTAATGTACAAGGACTACCAACTGTGGAATAAAATAGTTATGAATTTAAATAGTACTGTTTAACATGTGAACACAATGCTTGACCTCTATATGCTACAGCATATACTGTACGTCACATTATGTCATCAAACCTCAAAGGTCATACACAGAAAGCATGACAGCCATGTCATGTAGCTGGGTATGCGAAATTAGAGAGAACTTGTTCTATATATGTAAGTTTAGCCAGGCCTGTTCTCTTGTGCTCTCAAGTTTGACGTTTGAATTAAGTTACTTCTTCATAGATTTTGTAAAGTAAGAAAGTGTGCAACGTCATCGCATACTTTCGTATACTGTAGTTTCTCTTTTTTGCCACAAAATCCCGAGGCAAGTCCAGTTAGTACTCCATTAATGTTCATTTATTTTCATTACTATACAGCAGCTACAGTAAGTACTGTTTTTTTTTAACCATTCTTGGAAGAGAGAAAATGTTTTAATACATGTTTGCTAACTGTTATTACTGTACTCAAAGCATTTTTACCTATCACAGCTTTAGAATTTATACATGAAACGTTCTTTTTCTTTATCAAACAAGGCTGGATCAAAGGCAATGGGTACGTATGTTCTGCCACCATACAGTATCTGCCACTTGTATGTTCCATGAAATCACTCTCACTGTGCAACAAGTTCTTAACTTTGAAAAGGAGAGTACAGGGAGGAGGTCATACTAGAGGTGATTACCACTTCAAATTGTAGCCTACTAGATCATTTTTGCAATTTGTGCATGAATAGACTATGTCTTTCAATGAAGGATAATGACAGTAACTACTTCGAAAAGTAACAGGATTGGCATAAAAACAACAGAAATCATATTTGAAAATTAACGGTTCTTACTATAAGCACCTACATATGCAACAGTACAGGTCACACTAGCGTATCAAAAACATACTACTCAAGTCGTCGCTTCTTGGTCCGTGTCAGGAATTGTAGTAGGTGGTGAAAGGAAGCACATGTATTTACAAATAACCTACGGACTGAACACAACATTGTGGCATCCGTGGTCCTGAGTTGTTTTGACTAACTGAATACTCAATACTAGAATACTTCCCATTGGCTTGTTCAAAGAAGCACACCATTGATTTGAATGAAAGCTGTCAACCACTACATTATCGTATACTACACTTTTTGTTGTTATGTTAGAAGAATTTGAAATCATATGAATATCACAAGAACATTGTGTGAAAAGGTTTTTGGAAGCTGTAGAAGGGATTATTTGGTCCTTTGCAGGATTAGAATAGGGTGGAAAAAAAATAGTTCTGTTTTTGTTTCTTCCTTTTTTAACGATTGTATTTTTTTCACTATCGTGTGGATTTCTAGTAAGGTGCAAAAATTTCCCGGGAAGGAGTCTCTTGGTTTTTTCCAGCCCTAATGCACAAGTTCGTGCAATGAGTTTACCAGCCAAGTGTTTCTCTAAATTAAAGGGAAATAGGGCGTTTAGAATACACCAACATGACTACTAAAGAATATAGCGGTAATTATTGTTAAACCATTCAGTTTCATCAATAAACATCTACCAAAGCTTCATCTCCTCAAAACATTATGCATGTGATGAGTAATGGAAGATGCATCATTTGAATTTTGAAAAGTTTGGGTGAACAAATTAGTGTTGAGCAAGAAATAACTGAATTTCTATCTGTGAGGGGCTTATTTCTTGAAGAGAAGGCTACTGTCCTTCCTTATTTTGAACAATCTATCATTCTGTGTCCACAAATATTGGTTTCAAAAATATGGATGTCTTCTCTAAAAAAAACGCCCTATTTCCCTTTGAAGATGGAAGAGAGGACGTAGTTCACAGTAACTATGTTAATTTGAATTCTGCCCTGCATCCATCTTGCATTCATGGGTTAGCCTATACCCATTATGTGCACAATTTGGGATAACTAACAATAGCAACATAGCAAGATTGCATAAGTAGGCCGAGCTAAGTATCATAACTCAGTCGGATAAGTCCTATAAACTCAGTTAATGCACAGATACTGCATAGGGATCTAAGTTACCCAAACAGAATACAGCTGACCAGCGTTAAGTATACACTATTACCTACCCCATAGAACGCTAGGAGTAGGACGACCTGTGGACTATGACCTTAGCTCTGATAACATCTTTCCAATTCACTGAGAATAAGTCAAATCAACATCAGCTCTAGTCTAATTCCCACAAAGAAGCTTCTGTGCAAATAGAATGAATACAGTTTGTGTACATGTAGTCATTTAAACAAATGGAGATGCAGATGGCCAGCCCAGCAGTGAAGTTGACTAACATTTACTTGAGTGCCCACGAAACAGATATCCAGGCTTAGGCCTAGACCTACCCAATATAATAATTTCCTTGGCCTACATAGGCCTAGGCTAGTTCGGGTTTGTGCTGGATGACACTGGTCACTTTAGGGAGCACTAGCTCCCTATGTGAGGCAGAAAATGAATTTCGGAATAACCACTCCATACACAAGTTATAGAAAAACATCCGTAGCTGCCTCCGATTTCTGAGTGACTTGGGAAGTTGAGTTAAAAGAAATGGTGCTTGCCACGTTTCCACTCAGTACAGTATACTAGTACAGCGTTGCACTATGAGTGACTGCTAATTATCTAAATATCTGGCGGGGATTCCCATAGATCCGGATTCCCAACAACAATCACAGTCAAGTAAGCCGCACGGTCAGCTGCACATCCATACCGCACAGTAGACACATTTGTGTTGAAGACAGCAAACAGCTGTGACCGAATGGACAATTACGGAGGCCTTTAACGGCCGTTATCAGAAAGAAAAGTAATGACCTTTCTTCCAAAACGAATGTGCGGCAAAGTCCATCATACTTTTTGCTTCCTACGATTTCTCTGACATTTTGACAGTATGTAGTAATGTTTATTATCTCGCTCTTACAGAAAAGCCCAAGTGGTCCTGGCCCTGCAAAGAAGGTGGTGACGTCATGAACGTACTAGTTTTTTGTTTACAATTCTGTGTTCAAATAATCGACATATGTAACAAACAAATGTGCCGCTAAGTCTATAACTCTTTTTTGCCTCATACAATTTCTTTGAAATTTGAACAGTACATAGCAATATTTATTTTCTATCTCTTACAGGAAAAAGTAAGTGGTCCGGGCCCTGCACAGAAAGTTGTGACGTCATGAACGTATTAGTTCTACTCTTCTGTGTACAAATAATCGACGTATATATATATTATATAAGTATAGAAGTATATAGGTATATTTGTAATACTAATATGCTATGATAACAGTCTACTACACGTGTTTCACGCTGAAAGCGATTTTCAAGTATGATGCTTTATACACATTACACTCAAATCAGGTAATGCTGTCGTGGTCTGGTGGGTATGGTTGCAGGGCGCGTTGTGTCTACACTTGGACACTAGCTCGGACCGGCTCGGATTTGCTCTGTTGGTACGAATAATAGCGACCTTCTCTTCCAGGCAGAGGTTACAGCTGCCGCTGGGAGATTGAGTGGTGGGCGCTTCTTTATCACTCTCCACATGATTTGATTTCAAAATCGATGTTTTTTCGTTTGAGCGTCCATACATGTAGGTACCTAAGTATATAGGTATATATATGTATATCAAAACGAATGTGCTGCTAGGTCCATAACTCTTTGTTTGCCTTATACAATTTCCTTGAAGTTTTCACATAAAAAAGCCATACTTACCATCTACAAACTCATAAAAGAACTAAGTGGTCCCATATTCACTTGGAGAAATAAGACGTAGCAGTTTGAATACTATTCTGTGTACAAATAATCGACGTATATATATATATATATCAAAACGAATGTGCTGCTAAGTCCATAACTCTTTTTTGCCTCATACGATTTCTTTGAAACTTTCACAGAAAAAAAGCCATACCTACCTACAAATTCCCAAAAGAACTAAGTGGTCCCATATTTACAGAGACAAATATGACGTAACAAAGAAACCACACCCTTGTCCCATGCATCTTCAGTACATATATGTACGTGCAAATTAAGTACAAGTAATGCATAAAATAAATAAGACGAATGTGCGGCTATGTTTATAACTCCTTTTTGCCTCATACGATTTATTTCAAATTTTTATATAATAAAGCGATACCTAACATCTACAAACACACAACTCCTTTTTGCTTCATACGATTTATATATATATATATATATATATATACATATATATATACATATATATATATATAATATGTGAAAATCCACGTATGCTCCATTTGATATAAATGTAAATATGTTAACAAATATGACAATTTTGAAGCACAAAAATTTTTACAAGAAAAGGTGTATATTTCGGACACGCCTGTGTCCTTCAGCACAAACTAATTTTGAAAACAATTTTCAAAAACAACAGACTGCACACGCCCATGTGCAGCGCGCGCTCTAACAACGCAACAATATACAATGATGATCTTGCAAGTCAATCCTCTCCTCGAATGGTTATTCTCAATCGTACATAAATGACCTCTGTTCCATTATTGAGTTTATCCTTACTCATTATCATTTTGAATTTAACGGGCAACATTATCTTCAAATATGTGTCCCAGTTATGCAGTTATTTTCATGGCCGATCTTGAAGATAGGATGTTGGCTGGATACCCTATACAACCGTTACATTACTATAGATATATTAATGATATCTTTTTCATTTGGCCTCACGGCAAACCTGCTTTACATTCCTTTATATCTTATTGTAATTCTTTTCACCATTCCATCAAATTCACTTTTGACTGTTCTGACAAGGAAATTCCTTTTCTTGACGTACTTTTTAAGTTACACAATGGAACCCTTTCAACTACTCGTTATTGCAAACCTACTGACACACATGGTTTCCTTGATTTTAGCAGTTCCCACCATATTAGTTTAAAAAGATCAATCGTATACTCCCAACGTATTAGGATTAAACGCATCTGCTCTACGGAGAATGAATATGATAAACATGTCAGCAATCTGACGGAATTCTTACTTGATGGTGATTACCCTCCACATGTTATCAGTTAGGGGATAAACAAAGCTTCCATTCACCGTAGGAACAAACTACTGTCCTACAAGCCCAAAGTAAAAAACTGTCGAATTCCTCTTGTCTTTCATTGTTCATCTAAAACCGAGGGTCTACATTAATGTATTCGTTCGGATTTCAGTATCCTTCAATCAGATAACTCAGTCTCAGATCTTTTTAATGATCCTCCGTTAACTGCTAGACGACAGCCACCTAACCTCAAGTTCCTTCTTACATCCTCCATTCTTCCCACCACTAGAAACACAGGTAACAAAAAGTGTGGCAAACCCATATGTCAAGTTTGTCGTTGCATTGTCACTGATGAAACTTTCACCCCTCCTGGCACTACATATGACATTCGGCCCCCTCCCCTTGATTGTGATACTCCTAATGTAGTCTACTTATTATGCTGCAACATATGTAATAAAGGTAACTATGTTGGCCAGACAGGCAATAAATTTAGACTAAGGCGTAACACACTGATTGTATATTGTTGCGTTGTTAGAGCGCCCCGCACATGGGCGTGTGCAGTCTGTTGTTTTTGAAAATTGTTTTCAATATTAGTTTGTGCTGAAGAAGGACACAGGCCTGTCCGAAATATACACCTTTTCTTGTAAAAATTTTTGTGCTTCAAAATTGTCATATTTGTTAACATATATATATATGTACAAGTAATTCACGTAATAAATAAAACGAATGCTGAGTTAGTATCTCCTTTTTTGCCTCATATGATTTCTATAAAATGTTTATATCATAACGCCATATCTACTATCTACAACCTTGCAAAGGAACTAAGTGGCCCTGTACTTACAGAGAAAAATTTGACGTAACAAAGAGACCACACCCATGTGACAACCTCAGTTCATATACATATACGTACAATACAAGTAATGCACGTAATAAATGAAACGAATGTGCGGCTACGTTTATAACTCCTTTTTGCCTCATGCGATTTATTTCAATTTTAATATAATACGACGATACCTACCATCTACAACTTCACAAAAGAATTTAGTGGTCCCATGCTTACAGACAAAAATGTTACGTACCGAAGGGACCTCACCCATGAGACAACTTATACCTATGTATGTGCGAAGTATGTACGAGTAATGAATGTGCGGCTAAGTCCATAACTCGTTTTTGCCTCATACAATTTCTTTGAAACTTTATCATAAAAAAGCCATACCTACCATCCACAAACTCACAAAAGAACTAAGTGGTCCCATGTTTACAGAGAAAAATATTTTGTAGGCCTACCAAATGGAGTACACCCATGAGACAACTTCAGTACCTCTATGTCTGTGCGAAGTATGTACAAATAATGAGGGTACTTAACTCCTGTGTGCGTCATACGATATCTTTGAAATTGTTACAGTACCTAGTAATATTTATTATTTATCTCTTACAAGAAAAGCTAAGTGGTCCTGACTCTGGAAAGAAAGTTGTGACGTCATGAACATATTAGTTTTACTACTATTCTGTGTACAAATCATCGACGTATATATATATATATCAAAACGAATGTGCGGCTAAGTCCTTTTTTTTTCTCTCTTTTTTTTTCCTGTTACGATTTCTTTGAAATTTTCACATAAAAATACCATACCTATTATCTACAAATTCACAAAAGAACTAAGTGGTCCCATATTTACAGAGAAAAATATGACGTAACAGAGAGACCACCCCCATGAGACAACCTCACTACATATACATATACGTGCAAAGTGTGTGGAAGTACTGCACTTAATAAATATAACGATTGTGCGGCTGAGTTTGTAACTCCTTTTTGCTTCATACGATTTAATTGAAATTCTAATATAATAAAGCCATATCTATTTTCTACAACCACTCAAAAGAACTAAGTGGTCCCATGCTTAGAGAGAAAAATATGACGCAACAAAAAGGACATATACTAATGATACTAACTTCAGCATCTATATGAGTGAAAAGTATGAACAAATAATGCACATACTCAATAAAACGAATGCTGAGTTCCTAATTTCGTATTGCTTTATACGATTTCTTTGAAATTTTACAGTGTATAGCAAGTTTTATTTTCTATCTCTTGCAGAAAAAAAAAAACTTATTGGTCTTGGCTCTGAAAAGAAAGTTGCGACGTCGTGAACACACTAGTCACATGGCTACTATCCTGTGTACAAATAATTCACTGTACCAACGAAACGAATGTGTGGCTAAGTCCAAAAACTTTTTTTCGCCTCATACGATTTCTTTGATATTTTTAACATAAAAAAGCCATAACTACCATATACCACCTCACAAAAGAACTAGGTGGTCCCTTACTTATAAAGAAAAAAGTGACATAACAAAGAGACCACACCCGTGAAACAACTTAAGTAACTATATATTTTGCAACTTTAGTACCTATATTTGCAAAGTAGTTACAAATAATGCATTACATTGTTAGAAGGAATATGAGTCTGAGTTTATAACTCCGTTTTGCCTCATACGATTTCTTTGAAATTCTGAAAGTATCTAGAAATATTTATTATCTATCTTTTACAGGAAATGCTAAGTGGTCCTGTCCCTGGAAAGAAAGTTTTGACGTCATGAAGATACTAGTTTTTTCCCATGACTATATAGCATAATTTGTGTATTAATGATCCATAAGTACTTTTTGCCTCAAAGAATGTCTTTGATTTTAGAATACAATAAATTCTGTGCTATTAGCTGCAACTTTATGAAACAATAAAGTGGTCAAATATGACATAATAAACAGACCACCCGTTAAGACAATTATTTATAAGCAGAAATTGTGTACAAGTAATGCATGTACTGAATACAATGAATGTGCGGCTGAGTTCATGACTCGTTTTGCCTCAAACGATTTCTTTGAAATTTGATGGTGTATAAAACATTTGCAATCTATATCCTACATGAAAATGTAAGCAATCCCCACTCTACAAGCTAAACTGAGTGGTCCCCCCATATGAAAAAGATGATGACGCCCTGAACATCCAAGTTTTATAATATGATTATATTATACATGTTTTACAAATGATCCATCTTTTAATCATAACGAATGAACGACTGAGTTCATAACTCCTCTTTGCATGCCTCATACAATTTCTTTGAAATTTTCAGTATAATAAAGTCATAGTATTAGCTACATTCTTATTAAACCAGAAGATCGAAAGACACTATGATCCTTTGCCAAAATTTTAATTTTACACATACGCATGTATATCTTTAAATTAAAGAAACAAAAGCAAGTGGAGAAGGGAAGAGACCAATATCAAAATGAAAAACAAAACATAAGAATGTAAACCAAATTTGGTGTAATGCCAAATGCTGATATGAATGAAGAACGAACGAATCTAAACCACATACAACTTCATTGACCCAACCTTACCGAAAATTGGGGTGACAAAGGATGGCATATATCTATTAGCAAGGTAATTTACAAGTTAACGGAAAGTTTCTTACACCAGTTATGGTTAGAGACGTAAAATTAGTGGCAAATCAACAGAGATACTCCTGGAAATATCTTCCAAAGGTGTCCCAATGGAGTACTTTGTAAAGACATGGAGTTGCTGGAAACGGGGCCATTGACTGATTACTTAGAAACAGCAATAAATCTAAGGAGATATGCTAAGTTATTGCTTGAAGAGAGTGAACAAACAACGATGCTTCTGATAGTTTTATAGGAAAAGCAAATGAGATTAAAGGCAGTAACTCATCACCCCAAGCTGGCTTCCGGAGAGCAAAATTCTCAACTGGTTCTACTCTTTGATTGACAGCAAATTCAACAGATGCAGAGTAGCTCATATTACACAGCATACACAGGGATCCATTGTTTTGATTACACATGTGGAGGAATTTTAGACAGGGACTAGAGGTCAGTGGTTAGGAGAATTGAAACTCTCTAAGGTGATGAGTATTTGTCTTTAAATTCCATTTAGTGACAATATACGGGCCTATGCTCTTACATCTACTTTTTGGTAAGTTTTGAATGTGAAAAAGGGTGCATTAATTTTCCTGATGTTCACATTCAGGACATGTAAAAAATTCAGAGTAACACGTTTGGTTTTTTAATCCAGGCAGATCTTCGGAATAATAGAACTTATTCATATTACGTCATCCCATCTTCGATTGGGCATTTCAAATGATACAGCTCATCTACTCATCAGTGTTGAAAGTTTGATGTTAACGCAAAATTCAGTTGCCGAGATAACTTCCCTAACAGATGTCATACTTTCAGCTCTGGTGACCTCAAATGACCTTTAACCTCCATGAAAAACAATAGGAACCATCTTCTCTCAATGGACTCCCTTTACACCAACTTAAAAGTCCAAGCATCTTTCCCTTTTGAGATATAGTGTTTACAAGCCAAAACGACCCCTACACACACACACGCACCCGTACACAAACACCCACACACACGCCGTCATCATCGCGTAGATTCCTTGCCTGCCTTCGATAAGGGATCAGAAGTGTTCGCGTGCATACAGATAAAACTATGACGTAATAAGTAGCAGGCCCGTAGCCACATTAACCATTTTTGAGGGGGTGGGGCAATATGGGCAATGTTGGAGTTTCTCGGCCTGGTGAGGGTTTAAGGGGAAGATTTGTCACCTTCCGCTTGATTTTTTTTTTCCCTTTTCAAGGGTTTTATATGCAAAACGGATTACCATCTCTTCCTCCTGTATTTTTATTTAACAAAAGCATGACTTTTTATTGAAACACATTTTATTTAAAACACTTTTTATTTTTTATGGGGCAATGTGCCCTCCGTGCTCCCCTCGTAAGGGGAGGGGGGGCTGTGCGGCTGACATAATCCCTTGTTGCCTCATAAAACTTCGTTGACAATTTAATGGTATGCCACAACACTTATTATCTACCTCCTACAGGAAAAAAAAAGGTCGCGACCCTACGATAAAAAAAAGATATGAAATCATGAACATACCGTTTTACAATTGCACCAATGATGCACTTTTACAATAAAACGGGTGTTCACCACCCCCCCCCCCCCCCCTCAACTCCCTTTTGTTTAACAGAATTTTTCTTACAATTTTAATATAATACAGCTTGAACCATTATTACACCAAGTGGTACCGTACTTATATGACGTAATAAATAGACCATTAACGTGAGACAATTATTTATGTGGAATTTTTCGCATACTTTTCAAGTTTTTGCCGAGAAGTGATCTACGTTAACTTCCTGTCGCACAGAATGATCTCTCATTGTTTTGTATTCGTGTGTTCAAGGTTTTATTCTTTCTTACCTAATTTATTTCTTTCACACCATTACATCTGTGCCTTCGATACAACAATCTACTAACCACTTCCTTCTTAAAAAGAAGATATTTGGAATGGACCAAATCTGATGTTTATTCAAAAAGACGTCTCTACGATCCAGAATAACTTTAAAGTGACTGCATGCGTGTGTACATAATAAAAACAACAACTTTCATGTGCAAAACTTTTGTATGTCACCATTTTGACAAATTGTTTGAGACGATAAATAGGTTTCATGGGATACATTCTGCCACATGATTTCAAATTCTGGTAACATAACGACAAAAGGTTTAAAATACGATAATGTAGTGGTTGACAGTTTTTCTTTTTTTAAACTATACGCGCTGCTTTCAGAACATGCCCATGGCAAGTATACTGGAGATACATATTCAGTTAGTCAAAATAGCTGATGCACTAACGCCGCAATAAGACCATCCGTTGGTATATTTGTAAATGCATATGCTTTGTTTCTCTAAATATTACAACTGTTGATGCCGATTAAAGAGGATGACTTAAGTGGTATGATTTTGATAAACCAGCATGTGCTGTCACATAGGCACTTATACGAAGAACCCCTGTTCTGGAGGATTCTTTAGTGTGTTTGTATAATGTTACTTTTATTACTGTGTATGTTAAACACTTGGTCTTGTAAAAGGAGAAAACTTTAGTGATTCATTTCTTTGCTGGTCATTACAAGATACTGTAAAAATAGCAACTAAACCCTGAACTGAAGTCAGGTCGGGTGAAGGTCACTGATGGAACAAATGGGGGAGCAGGCTGTTGTAGGGGTAATTAATAGGGTCAAGAGTATCTAATTGCTGTCAGAGGGCTGGGGTATATTCCAGTCCAAATATGGTAAAGTTTTTCTGAGGAATGTGGGTTTGTATGATAATTAGCAGGAATAGAGAGAAGTAATAGAGATGTGCTCGAAGAAAAGGGGATGAGACAAAGAGATCTGGGAGGAAGAAACAACTGTGGTGGGTGCCGTAAGGGAAGAGAAAATAGCCTTCTAGGGAGTGACATACAATTTGTTACAAGAGTATCATGACTACTGTGTTTATATCCTCATTTCTATAATTTTACACCAATTTCATAATTTCAACATACCCATTGAGAAGATCATGAATAAAGTCTGGGTGCAACAAAAACTTATGCGTTTTTTAGTCTTTCATTGGAGTGCGGATATCCAACCCCTAATTTTTAAATATGATTTCTGTTTTCACTGTTTTATGTAGTTTCCGTTGCTCTTCAAAGTGTTTATTGTCATTTTCGTTCATCCATACCCAGTCCATGAACAACCTCTCGTATACATTATAACTAAAGAAAACCTTACACTCAAACAAAATCTAATCCTTCAGGTTTTTCTGTACACACGTAACCGCTTTAACCCTAGTGTGATATACAATATAATCGGTAAATGCGGTTTTGAAAGGAAAAAAAGGGGTCTGAAGATGTTTAGAAAAATGTACACTACATGACCCACTTCAGTTAGAACAAGTGCAACGCCGAACACAAGTGTCAATTTGACATATATGCAGCATCGGATTTTAAAATTGGAGGAACTGATTTTCTCGCAACTGTTTGGCCCGTGTCTTCAAGGATAAACACATTCGCTTGAAAAGATTGAAATCGAAAAATTATTTCTTCTGCGCCGTCACTCAGTTAACGACAGAATACCGGGGGAAAACTGATGAGCCTTAAACATCAAACCAAAGTAACATGGAACTATTTTAAATTTAGGTCAATAATTTTATTAAATTGGCATCTATATCGTTATTTGTTTTCATAACATCACATCATTATGGCACTTGTCTTTCGTCATGGATTACATTAATATATAGTTGGATTCACTCTATGATCACTGAACGCTGTTAAGAACAAATACGAGGTCTTCGAAGAGAAAGAGAGAGATAGACTATGGGGCGTTCGCCTCTAATGTCTTGTCTTGTTCTCCCGCGTTGAATATGAAGATAAAATATCTTTCATATAGAAACTTAATCAATCCCGCGTGGAGGTGGTCACAAATGAAAAAAATAATGAAGAAAAGATCCCCACTTTTCTGTGATAACGCCACGAACGAGGAGCCACTGACGTCAGGTGTACGTAGGTCATAAATTACTTTTCAACCAATCAAATTTCGTCTAGGAATTGTCTGAACGGAGTGTCGTCCGCTAGTACAATTTAGGCCTAGGTGCGCGCAGTATACACACAATAATACTTCCCGCGTATCCAAAAAGATCAAAATCGAAAGTAAAATGTCTCAAAGTGTCTGTTATGCACATGTTTTTGAAACAAATGAGGAAATTAGGCCATTTAACGAAAAAACTTGGAGAACTTTTTTGCATGGTGTACAAGTATGGGAGAATTTAGATGGTAAACAGGCCGAAGTATCCAGGTGTTTTCTTGAAAACAATTCGTGTGATGATTTGTACGTCTTACCAATACCGGAAAAAGGAGGATGCCACCGTAAATGCTACCAGTATTTTACAGATATTTCCAAACAGAAACTGGCTGTGACGCGGGTTGCTCATGAAAAACGGGAAGATTCTTCTGCTACCTGTAGTACTACTTCTGTCTCGGTTATATTTGCTAGGCCTAGACTAATGGAGCTAAAAATAAAGCTAAACGTTTGAGCAACACTCACGGTTTGCAGCCGCCCAAAGGCGCACCGCCGCTTAGTTTAGTAGAGTAAGGGTCAGGAAGGACTTAAGTCCTCATAAAAGACCCTGAACCACCGAAAACCCTAAATTCTCCCACAAGCAGCAAAGTAACGATCAACAGCATTTTTAAAAGCACTCACACTAGAAGTGGAACCAATGGAATCAGGAAGAGCATTCCACTCATCGATAACTCGATCTTTGTGAAAAGAAGCTATTTCTGACTCCTGATCTACAATAGTTCTTCTGAAGCTTGAAACAATTAAATGAATGCCCCCCGCTTAGGCCTAGGGCCCAAACATTTGCGGTGAAATGGTTGGAAACAAGTGCTTGTAATGCCAAACGCTGAAAATGAGATTGTCTTTTAAAAATATTTTCATTTTATTGTTATAACCAATAACCAAACCACACAAGCAATAGGCCTAATGCATTACGCCTAGGGGCCTTCGCACATAGGGCCTATAGGCTATATATATAGGTCTAGGCTATATTATATATATATATATTTTTTTTATAGCTAAGACGTTAATTAACGTAACAGGCCCAGGCTATAGCCTAGTCATCAGCTTCATTCCAGTCCAGCCCCCTTATATAAGTCAAATTTAAAATTACAAGCACAAACGCCACCCTCCAATGTTTAAATAAAATTACAGTTACATTAAGTTGCAGTAATATTGCAGTATTATAGCCTTATACATTCAAATAGTATTGCAAAAGCTTATCGTAAGAAAGGTCACGATGGTGTAGTGGTAAGCCGTTCGCCTAGGAAGTTTTGGAAAAAGTTGTGTTGCGAGTTCGAGTCCCACCTCGGTCAAACTTTTTTTTTTTCCGGGGCAAATCTTTTCTCGTCTTTTCTCACCAAACCTTTTAAGACAGCCGGCCATTTTCATAAACATTGTGAGATAGGTCTTTTGTTCGCTATTTTTGGGGGTAATTTTGCTTAAAAGAAGGCATGAAAAGTTGACAAAATGGGAAGATACACTAACAGCCTTTGGGAAGGCTAAGATCAACGACCAAACTGTTTTCTGTTTCGCCGAAAGCCGCAGCGGAACGGAATATTGGCGAATAGATAAAAAACAACCTTTTCGGAAATTCCTAGAAAAATGCCGTACACTCCTGACTCCCACAGCCAGGGCGTTTTTATGAGTAATCAGTTAAAAAAAAAAATATTAAAAAAAAAACGGTGGGACTGGCAAGTAAACAGTTTTGGCCTGATTTTACGTATTTAGGAAATGTTTCTCAATGTCAGTGATTTTAGGAGTCATATCGTTTAAGTTAATCCTATATCACATGATGTTGAAAAGGGATTTTGGTTATTGGACCAATCAGGGGGGTAGGAACCGGGGGGGGGGGAACGGGAGCACGTGCCCCCCACTTTTTTTTCCCGAGTAGCAAATGTGCCCTAAAGACTCACTCTAGAAATTCTTGAGCCCTAGTCTTTACCATTCTCACCATGATCTCTTGATGCATACTAATTACGGCATGGAAGAGGCAAAAGGGAAGATGTTGCCCGAATTTTCTACTGAAATTCCTGAATTCTGAAATGCCACCAAAACGTGCTTTGCGCGCATCTGATTCCATGCATATACCTCCGTAGCGGTGACCACTTAGTTTTAAACTATAAAATGATACTTTTGAAAAAATACCATTTCTTACGTAAAGTGCACATATCAGACGCAGGATTTTTCTTGTGGAGGGAAGGGGGAGGTCATCAAAAAATACCATTCCTTTACTAAAATACACATAACGGAAGCAAGATTTTTCTTGTGGAGGGAAGGGGGAGGTCATTGCTGCAATATTGCTCTTTTCACATAATAGACCAAATTTTCGATCAAGTGACTACTACCTAAAAAGTCAAAAGTGTGGAGGGTTGTTAGTGTATGTGCTCAGGGGCTAGTTCTGAATTTTTAATTTAAATATCGACCTCAATTTAAGAGCGGAATTTTGTAGACATACATAGCAGACTCGTTATTTACAGTTTCCAATTTTCTTTTTAATTTTAAGCAAATAATATATCCTTAAAACGACAATATATAACACCCGAGCCACCCCTGCAATGCATTCAGCAATATCAGATGGCTTTTTTTTATGTGAATTGACTTAAGTAGTTCAGTGAAAATCTGAGAAGCACACCAAGTGAGGGCGCTAACACAATTTTCAGATAATGACCCCCTACTCGCTACCCTTCCCTTGCTAGATTTAAATTCGTTTCTACGAATTTTAATATCATGTATTTCGCTTCATTTCAAGGTTTCCATACACTCACAAACAGTATTTTGAACATTTATCTTCATGTGGATTTTTACTGAAATTAGCATATTTTATAGAATTTTCAATCCTGTTTTTCTGGCCACTGTGACCCGACTCGGAGTGGGATCGCATGACTTCATTTAGGAATACCATTTTTCTGCAAGAAAAGCGAATTTTTATTCCCTGCCAACATGGAGAGAACAAAGCTTAATCTTTAGTAGCTATATTAGAACATGCCCCATAGTCTAAGAGAGGTGGAGGTGGAGAGAGAGCCAGAGACGTTCAGCTGAGTAATGGGTTAGTGAGATGCCCCACTTGCATCAAATTGACCAGTCGACCGGTTAGTTTGATGCTTTTCGTTTGCGCAATCGGTTAGTTAGGTGGTTTCGGTAAACTAGGTGATTTGGTCAATTAGATGCGTTCCGTATCTTGCCGACGTCAGATCAGGCTCGTACCCTACTGAAGAAAAAATATTCCAATAAATCAACGACCAACTTACGGCGAGTTACGGTTCAAACTACAGAAACCTCTTCGGAGTTTCGTTTTATCCTGTGTACAGAATGTTGCCTTTTCAGACTTTGAGCACATCCTGATGTGCTTCGTTTTATCTTTTGTGGAGTAGAAAAAGGAGTGGTTTTCATTCAGTTTGATTCGCACTCAGTAAGTAAGGATATGGTACTTCTACGGTTGGTAGGCACATCGCTAGGCCGATACAGTATAACTTTACCGTGTTCCGGCCCAGTGTGTTACAGCTCACTGTACATAATGCAGCAGGCGTATCATTTCAATGTAATTAATTGTACGGTAACAAAGTGTGAGGGCCTAAATTGGGCCTGACGGAGTATTTATTTAATTTAGACAAGTCGTTCTTGGTACAACATGATCCACTTTTCTCAACTCGATAATTAGACCTAGGATAGACCTCACTTGTTACGGTAGGCTTTGTATTCCAACCTCCGGAATGACTTTCATGAATTATTAATCTATGACGTCGAAATCTGTTCCTGAGCTTATGAATAATGAATAGAGTGATGTGTAAGTGACTGTGAACTGAACTGGCCGCGCCAAAAATTGTTTTAGTAATGGTATCCTCAAGGTTACAGGAGATAACGGGAATGTACAGTAGATAAACTAACATGGTGGCTACGAAAGTCTGTTGATGATTCATTTTTCAAGTATAGGCCATATGGCTTAGAGGATAAAAGAGTTTAGAGACTCACTGCTGAAGCCTGCACGGTCAGACTGTTTTTGTAATCGGGCATGATTGCGTGTGACGGCCGTTGAACCGAGCAGGCTGGCTTTCCCTCAAATGAACTCTCATACCCTGCTGTAGGCCTACGCACGGTATAAACATGTTGCCGTGTTTGTACTATTTGAAAATATTGGTTAATGGCTACTCAGACAAATTCGTTGTAAATGGCAGTGGCTACCAATTCGATGTAAAGGGAAATCGGGGGAGGAGCGGCGCGCAGATAACAAATTTCGGAAACTATTAATGTTCATTTTCCACCCTTTGAGTCTGACCGCCGGATCCCCAGTTGTAACCTCAATCGGGTAGCCCTTGCCTGAGCGTAAAAGTTTCTGTCCTGGATGTACGATTGTAAACGAATAAATCGACATAGACTATACTTTGTTGGACCACCATCGGATGTTGTAGCTCCATGGCTGGACCATAGAGCTACCACGGCTTCAAGGCAGACAAGTTCTGCACTGCATATCACATGGCACACGCATACCAACATGACAGGAGATGGATTTCGGGAGTCCCCGTGACGTCGCACACGTCATCTATTAAATATTCATGAACGACATTCCGGAGGTTGGAATACAATGCCTACCTTGTTTCAGTAGGCCTAATGAGGCTATGTGTTTGCGTATATAGGCCCGAGTATAGCCTATAGGCTAACTTGGGCCGTATAATAACATAACATAACAAGTTTAAGGGCAAAGGAGGGCAAAAGCCCCATAAGATGCCTTGTAATCCAGACCCCCCCCCCCCAAAAAAAACCCTAACCAAACTAATACAGTACTAGTATAATGTCGGCCTAGAGCCTTGTAGCTCGTCGTTTCTTTTTCGTTTAGGCCTTTGCCATCCTTGCCAGGATGCTTAGATCTAACTGTTAGCTTATCATTACTTTTGTCATCTAGTATGCCTACTTAGCATACTGCATAGCCTAATCTCATTTGTAGTAGGCCCTACAGCATTTACAGAGCATTTTCAGTATGATTGCACAATAGTAAGATTCTTCAGGCCTTGCTTTTTAAAATTGGCAGGAGCTCTGTCAACTGCTCTCCCGAGGAAAGCTTATTGCTCTCCTAATGTTTGGGGTCACCTCAGTTAAAACAGGGACTTGCTATTTTTAACTCCCTGGTTAAGAAGATACTGTACCCTGTATTTATGCTCATTGCTGACTTGCAGTTTTCATTTTCTTCAGGCACAATAAGTGTCAGTGAACATACGTGGCATATCCCATGAGAATTCTATAACTTCACCATGAGGCGTGAACTGGCACCTGCACCAATGAATGCATGCTATAGAATTTGTCACACCAGTATTCATTTAATGGTGCAATTTTATTTTTTATTTTATGACTATCCTTGTCCAGTCTTCATTGAAAACAGACCTGGTGGACTATGACATTTTTGGTTCCTTACGTTAGCAATAGGAACCAATGCATTCAACTTGGCGCGTGTGTGTGTGTGTGCGTGGGTGGGTGGGGGTGGGTGTGTGTGTGTGTGTGTCTGTAACGCAGCTTGGGTACGCTCTAACTCAATATGGGCAAGGTGAAAAAAAAAACTTATACTTGGTGTACAGGTCCGTCATAGTGCGTAGAAGTGCCCTTTTGTTTTTGGTGTCGAAATCTTGCATATTAATGAGGTTATTGGGTCAAACATAAAAATCTTAAAACTGCCATATTTCCATAACCGTTGGTCAGAGTTGTTTTAAACTTGATAAGGTTGTCTGTAACTGACAGGTTCACGACCCTGTGAATTTAATGCTTATCAATAGAGAGGAAGGGATAATTTTTCACTCTAAAACAATAATAATAGCGTTAACACCATTATTGTGGTTATTATAAGCTACCTTACAAATTAGTTGAAAGGCTTATGGGCTACAGTGTGTAAAATTCCCATTGGCAGTTTGTGGCATTAGTGACACAGTTAAGTCAATGGGATTTTGTTCATTGGAAACGTTTGGCGCTGTTTTAAGGCTATGGTAGCCTAGGAGGACCATCAGTGAATGTATGTTATGTTTAAAATAGCATTTTCTTTATAGGTTCTCTTAGGTTGGTGTACTGATCCATCATAGTGAGCATAAGTGCCCTATAGTTTATGGTGTCCATATCTTGCATCTCAATGGGGTTATGGGGTCAAACATAAAAAACTTAAAACTGCCATATTTCCATAATTGTGGGTCAGATTTGGTTTTAACTTGAAATGGTTGTCTGCTATCGACAGATTAACGTCCCTGTGAAATTTATCGATAGAGGGGGGGGGGGGGAATTTGTGGTTTTATTTTTTGATTCCTTGCCGAAGGCGGGCAAGGAATCTTTGCGATGGTGATTCGGTGTATGCGCGTGCGTGCGTGCGTGTGTGTGTGTATGTGTGTGAGACAAAATCTTGTGAACGCTTTAGCTTTTGAAGGGAAAGTCTTAGGTGGGTCAAAGTTGGTGTGTTGATAGAACATACAAAGATCTAGGCTGGGATTGTTTTCGGTGAAGGTCAAAGGTCATCTGAGGTCACCATCAGGCAAAATGTGTACATACTATGTTTGCAGTATCTCAGAAACAACAAGTTGCATCATTTTCAAACTTGGGTGGTATGTACTGCCCTTTAAGAAAGTGAGATTGTGAGGCTATTCTTGTAGGTGAAAGGTCATCTGGGGTGATAAGAAGTCGTAATGTGAAAAGCTTGTGAACACTATCTTTTGAAGGGAATGTGCAAGACAGACCAAAGTCAGTGTGTGGGTAGGACATTTAAAGATCTTGACTGGGATTGATTTTAGTGGATGCCAAAGGTCACCAGAGGTCATCTGCAGGCAGACTATAGACAAAACATGTTAGCAGTACCTCATGAACCGCACATAGCACAAAGTTTAAACTTGAAGGGTATGTATGACTTTCTAAGTAAATAATATGAGGGTGTTTCTAGAGGTCAGAGGTCATGTGGGGTCATCAGAGGTCACGGACTATAGACAAACCATGTTTGCAATATCCCATGAACCACACATTGCACAAACTTGAACCTTCCAGGGCATGTCTAAGTAAATAAGATGAGGGTGTTTCTAGAGATCAGAGGTCATGTGGGGTCATCAGAGGTCATAGCAGGAAAAAACTTGTAAGCACACTATTTACAAATGGGAGACAATTTCACACTTTAAAGTTGTTCTTTTTAGATGGAGTTTATAAATATCATTATTGGTTTTGGTTTTGATGTGGGCCAAATGTCATCTGAGGTCTTTGAATACAAAATGTTAAGACCTTTCACTTTTCTGTCTTTTCCTGTGGTTAGAAGGTATTTGAGCTCCTTTCCAAGCAAAGACTGGCAATGCTTGCACATTTAGGAAGTTCCAATTTGAAAACTTTACCTGTCAGTTGGTGTAGTTGCTGTACTAATTTCACAAGTCTTTGACTTATAATGATGAAACTTCATCTATGCATCTTCAATTGGCATTATGCTGGTTTCTGATAAAATATGTCTGAAAGCATCTGTAAAGCATCTAAAAGTCTAATTTGGTTGATTAAGTTCAGCAGGTACAATACACCTTTGAGTTTCTATTTAGTCCCCAATTTAGCAGTTCAGTATTTGGTATCATGCTTCCTTTATTTATTACTCTTGTTTTGACAGTTCAAAGTACACACTTAGTTTTCAAAGCCATAATTGGCTTTTAATTCCATGTGAGACATTTTTTTGGCTGAAAATGGTGATTGACCAATGACCTCTTTTAAAAGTTGTCAGAAAAGGTTGACCTGCCTATCTTTCCCAGAGGAATCATTATCTGAGCTACGACTCTCCTTCTGTCATCAAACAATGCGGAATAGATTTGTTTTCTGAAGTGGAGATAGTTGTACATCAAAGATTTCTTTTAGGAAAAAGTCTTTTTGTACAATAGAGAAAATAAGTTATTACTTGGTCATATGATGGGGCAGATGGAGGAATTTATGTACAGTATATAATTGGCAATCATTTCAACTGTCATATGAGTGTATCACTTGTCCCTGGAAAATTCGTACTGTACCTAGGCTACCACTGTGCAGGCTGGAGAATTCTTGGCCCCCTGTGTTATCTTACATTACATGCGTTCAGTAGGTATTGGAAAATGATGTACAGTATTAATGGCTTCATCTGGTAGCCTGTGGTTAGTAAAGTAAATTGCAACTTGAATGGAGATGCATGTATTAGTGGCAAGGAATCACTAAGTCTCTTGGCTTCCTTGTTGGTCATTGGAAAATTGTTGCTGTTTTAGTGCTATGGTAGCTTAGAAGACCATCAGCTGATGTATGTATTGTTTGAATTTGCATTATCTTTATAGATTAAAATGGGTTGGGGAACAGTTTCAAACACTGTGTTTGAACATGGTATAGTGAGTTGTTAGTTTAGCAGTTGGTACACAACTACAGCATGGTAACCACTGTAGTCAATGCGTGTACCAATTGAATTTGCATTATCCTTAAATTTGAAAAAATGGGAAACTGTTTAATTCATTATATTTTAACATGTTTAGTTGTTTGTTAATTTAGTGGTTATACATGGGCCCCAAATGTTTAGGACCCAGTTTGAGCTCAATTTTTGGGCCCCAATTTTTTCAATTCATTATCTAAACATGTGGTATATTTCTTAATTCAATGGGGACACTGTACAGATAGGCCGTCATTTTTTGGACCTGATTTGGACTCCATTTTTGGGCCCCATCCTTGATAGCCCCAATGTTTGGGTTCCAAGTTTTGAGGAACCAAATTTTCACTTGCCCCTACCTTCTTTGCAAGGAACCACAGTGCCCATTGGGCTCTTGCTTTCAATCATGCAGTGAAGTGGTTTTCTAAGTAGGCTTGGCTGATGGTCTAACAACTTACTGTAGTCATGTATTGAAGGTGTCTATATGTGGCCTCTGAGCCTCCTGGTGGAAAGTTTGGTCCACTTTCAAAAGTTATTAAGAACTCCAGGTGAAAGCTATTGTCAGTATACAGCATGCTATAGAACCAGTGTTTTCACGGGTAACCAGGGTATCCGAGTACCCGGCACAGTATTTTACTACTCGGATCCAAAGTTACTATCCATCAGTTCCTTCATAAAGTGAAAAACGACACAACCGCTTTATGACAAGACTCTGTCAGATTGCCAAATTTTGCCTACTAGACACAGCAAATAGTTCAAAATGGAATTTTCTTCTTTTTCTCTTGGAAAATTGCTGGCCCTATTAATGAGTAGGTGTAGAACTGTAGGTGGATGTTTGCAGTACATTAGTGAGATCCCTCCACACAAATGCAATGTACTTTACTACTGTGGAAATGCCAATGTTAACGATATAGCGGACGTTTGGTTTGGCACCTGATGGTTATGAGAAAAAAATACCTGATTACCCACCTTTCCATTTCCAGCTAATGAAAATATTCTAACGTATGGAGCATCTTTGTTGCAATGGTACACCCTGATCGTGCTGCAGATTTTATGGACACTTAACAGATATAACAGATGATGAATGTCATAATTAGTGCCAGACTTGAAGGTAATTGTGAGTATGTTTTCAATTACTACATTGTAGACATCAATTGTACTTTCTCAACGGACGTGCAGTCAGAATGCACGCACCGTTAATATACTGTTTCCAATGTGCTTCATTACATCAAATTTTTGTGAAGTATAATCCATTTTTGATTCCTTGCCGAAGACAGGCAAGGAATCTATGCGAAGGTGATGGCGTGTGTAAATTTGTGACGCCCTAGCTTGTAAACACGATGTCTCAAGAAGGGAATGGTGCTCGAACTTCAAAGTTCGTGTGTTGGTAGTCCATTGTGAGTGGATTATCCTTCATTGTTTTTCATGGAGGTCAAAGGTCATTTGAGGTCACCAGAGCTTAATGTGTGAAAACCTATAAAGGGAGATATCTCAGCAAGCCAATTGTTGCTGGAACTCTTATCATAGATAGCACTTGATAAGTAGATGATGTCCAGGACTTTTTATGGAGGTCAAAGGTTGTGTGAGGTCAATAGAGGACATAGTTTGAAAACCTTGTAAACATGGTATCTCAAGAAGCGAAAAGTGCCCGAACTTCAAAGTTAGTGTGTAGGTTTTCCATTGTGAGTAGATGATCCCTGTTGTTTTTCGTGGAGGTCAAAGGTCATTTGAGGTCACCCGAGCCTTAAGTATGAAAACCTGTCAAGGGAGGTACCACAGCAACGCAATGCTGCTGGAACTTCAAACAACTATCGTTGATACTGTAGCAGCTAAAGAGTAGACGATGACTGTCATTTTTATGGAGGTCAAAGCTCATGTGAGGTCAATAGAGGACATATGTTTAACAACCTTGTAAACAAGGTATCTCAAGAAGGGAAAGGCGCTTGAACATCAAAGTTGGTGTGTTACTTGTGCATTGTAAGTAGATGATTCCTATTGTTTTTCATGGAGATTAAATGTCATTTGAGGTCAGTGCGAATGGATTTATTATATGTAATTTACTGTACGGGTACACATGAAAGAATATATATAAAAAGTTCTATCATTCCAAAAATCTGTCATGGATTCAAAAGCCCAACATGTAATACTTTAGAAGTTATACATGTCGTAAATGTGTACATATGAAGAGGTACAGTAAATGTCACACATATTAAGAAAGTAATACACATTTTTTCATATTGAAAACTTGCTAAAAATAAGATCTTCAATAGCAGATATTGTTGCTGAATTAGAATTTGTCCTCATTTTCTTTCAACTTACAGTATGGAGCTATTACAGCCCACTTAGCTCTATCAAATTATCACCTTCTCTAACCTTCTCTATCCCAGTTGCCAGTCAAGATTTAGACAGTACTTCGTTTTAGTCACCATAAGGACCCCCAAGGAAGAAAGTTTACTTTTGGATGATATTTTGCCCCTTGCAATTCCAGATCATTAACCACAATTTGGTGTCAGGAACTTTCAATTCACTTGTGAATTACCTCAAAGGTGAAGAGGGCAACACTGTCTGTCATCCTTCACTACCACAATTTCCATCAGCTGAGTCAGTGAATTTTGTAACATTGCCAGACCCATTGACAATATGGCTGATTTTGTGTAAAGTGCTTTTGTTTGTATGAAAGAATGAGATATTGGCAAGGAATCACAAAGTCATTCGACTGTTTGGATATCTTCCAAGTAATGCTACACAAAAGTTACCTCCATGCAGCTATATCGTGAGTTCTGGTGACTGTAATTCCTACCAGTGGTTAAAACTTAAATATAGATTTACAAATCACTTCTTTTAGAGATAGATGCGTTTGAATATATTACAAATTTTGCAACAGCAAAGGAACTGGGTGGTTGAAGTACGCGACCTGTACAACACACCTTACGTATTGGAAAGCCAACAAGTATAACTCTAACGTATTTCCTATAGTGACTGTGCACGATGGTCATTGAACCTTTGAGCTAGAGGGACTTTTCATAAAGCCTATTGTAGATGTCTTTTCTTTTACTTCATTCAACACATAGAATTATTACTCAGATACATAAAGTTTAGAGAACAGTATTTGTAGATTGCTGTCCTTTGAGTTCACTGTTCACAGAAAGGCCACCTTTACTGTGTGCTACTATTATTCGCCAGCGTCCATTCATTCAGCCACCCTTTAACAATCAGTTCACCATGAAACGAGGACAATAGCCACATATTGTTAGTGCCTTGTGACTCCTCCCCACCCCCCCCCCCCCTTTATGAAGCTTTAGTTGTACGGTAAATAAAAAAAAAACCTTTTAAAGAAAAACAACTTATGAATATTCATTAGAAACTGCCTCTCCTCTCCAAAAATTTTGCAACAGCTAATGGGCTGGGTGGTTGAAGTACGCGACCCGTACAACACACCTTACGTATTGGAAAGCTAATAAGTATAACTCTAAGCTAAAAGAAAATAATAGTTGACACTAATTGACAGAGGGGAAAAACTCTTCATAATTTTGTTTTGTAGTAAAGTTACCTACCCAGTAACAATTTCCTTTTTTGTCTAGTCTAGATAGCTAATAGTAGAACTTTGACATCTTATCCGGACCTTATATCCTCCCCTAGTGCATCTACCTATCAAGTTTATCCGACTTACCGTCTGTAGGAGGAGATAGTATACTTAGATACATACCGTGCACTCACATAAGCACACGCACACACACATCTGGAAACCCCTTCCCGTCACCTCACCACAATCGGTAAACCTGATCCACTTATCTTTGTGCATACTAAGGAAACCTACTAACGTCATTTGGTTGTAGCTGAATACTTAAGAGGCCACCGTAAGGTGGTCAACCAGTTACGTGTCAATGCACTAAAGCAGTTCAATGGAGTACAGGATCTCCTCGCTATTATACCACGTATAGGGATGAGCTAACCACCTTGAAAATAAAAAAAAATATAAAAAACTCGAACTCATCGAGTTATCCACATCAAAAATAATTGCTCATGAATTACTAACGACAACAAATCTAAAAACATTTTGGAGGAAGTTAAAAGCCCTCATAAACCCTAACCATAACCGAAACAGTGACAAGTTACAGATAAATGCACCAAAGATGAAACCTTTTGATTTCCATTATTGAGGTTTAAATGAAAGTATTTTACTATATTTAAAAGAATTGAAAGCTGACATCTTTAAATTTAAGACCTCCTCCTGCCCTTGACATAATACTATGTATCAAATTCCTGACATTCCCCCCCCCCCCCCTCTCTCGTCTTCTCATATTCTTACTTTTTAATGAACTTTATAGATAGGTTATTTTCAAAACGCCCTTCAGGAATCCTACCAAAATGGTATTAATTCAAATGAGTAAGTCAGTAAAGATCGTACTAAACAACACAACTTCCAACAGTCTACCCCACCTCTAGTAAAAGTCGCATAACGACCCACTTGGAACAAAACATCTACTTTTTTCGCCAAGGTAAATCCAACATAAATCAGACATTTTAGCTCTCCGGAATTCACATTGGGCTTATCAAATATTTTTCTAGTTTGTGTCTACTGGTTTGTTCCTACATGTCGAAAAAAAAAAAGCTTTTAATAAAGCGTTGCACATCGGTATCAGATACACAATGCCCAGATTCAACACATGATTTAACTAGACTCTTTTCCTTCTTTCTCCCCAAATGGGAAGTCCAAATTCACTGCAAATCTTATCCGAGTGATACCATTAAGGCAGGCATCCCTTTACGTAACCTGAATATTCTCCAGGCTACAAACTGCAAATTCAGTCAGTATGCCGATAATAATTGTATACAACGCACCAAAAAAAAAGAAAAAAACCACTAACCAAAATTTACAATTTCTTACCTTGGAAGCTGGTGCTTCATGAAACTGAGATCTCGTAACAGATTTTTCTTAATATACTGTCTTTTTATACATAAGATACTCTTTTTCATATACCCTTTCTCTTCTAAAGGTTTTAAAATGACACCGTGCATTTGTCTTCAAAATATCATCTATAATGCTTTTATGAAAGCCTCTCCCAGTGCAGTTTTCCTCGTTGTCACTTTCGGAAACAAACTTTAACTTTAAACGTCAAAGCAATAAACTTACCATTCCGTTGCTGGATTGGCACAACTGCAATGTCTTCATTGCCTATGTTCCGTCCGATATCCTCGTCAAGATTGCCAAAAAGAAAAATCCGTCCAGTTTCTTGAGTGAATTTCTCTTACCACTGTAGCTGACGCCAATGAGTAAGTTCTAAATAGAATTCGCCGACGGTCGCAACCCAAATATCTGCTCGCTCGTAAAATCCCTGGTTATATTGGTAGGTCTTATACCCACAATCCTGACAACGCAATACACGATTTTTTTTTTTCATTTCTTCAGAGACTTTAAGACTTGAAACTTTACAAGGATAACAACTCGGTTGTTGGTAGTTGATCTGAACGCCAGTTACGAAAAGACCAAGCCGCTACAATGCATTTCCCAAAACATCCTTATTATGCAGAAACTCCTCTTGCTTTAATCCGCATTCCTCTCTGGCTCACTTCCATTACCTTGCAAGCAAATTGTTACAGCTTTTTTTAAGAATGCAGAGTGATTGTAGACATCCTCCTTGTTGTCAATGGATAGTTTTGTCTTAAACAGAAAAGAAAGAAAAAAATGTCACCGTAGCTCATCCACACTCCCTTACAGGACCTTTTGTGAAGGTGATCAGAGGTGAACTTTATCATTATAAGTATGTATCTACCTATAAGTCCCCTGTTTCTAAAGCTCATGTGATATGCATCCAGAAAAGAGCTCCCTTTATTCAAAATTTGCAGAGTGAAACTCGGAACAAAAATCCTTTGAAATTATGCTAATATCTGTTACCGTTTTTTACATAGGCTATCCGTTTTTCAAAGTGTGACAAAAAATATGATGATAATGTGGGGAAGTTCTCAGCATCTGTATTTCTTTATAGTGAACATTTTCATATGTTACAAAGGTTTCATACTTTGCAAGTGATATCACCAGGCCCATATCCAGGGGGTGGGGGTGTTCAGGGGGTTCGGACGAACACCCCAACAAGATCTGGAGTTCCGCTCAGCCTATGATAGTAGGCCTACATTAACAACATATGTAATGAGTTTTAATTTGTTGATCATAATTGTCAGGTAAAATGTTCCACTTTTTGTAACCCCCCTCTGAAAAAAAAGCTGCATACGGGCTTGATCACTATCATGTAAAGACGAAAACACATGCCACCATGACAAAACAAAACAAAAGACACATAAAAAATATCCTTGAAATAAGACATAACATAAGACATATGATGCAAGTCCCTCTCTTGTCATATATTTGCATGCTTAGCGAATGCTCATTTACGAAGCAGTTTATGCTCATTTACGAGGACAGGAATTCTGTGTCTGTAAAATGGTCCAATATTCTATAGATTTTACATTTTGACATTTTTGGCTATACAGACAAAACAGTGTCATTTTCTTTAAGGAGAACCGAGCACTTACAGCAACCAGTTCAGTCGGTTCAAATAGATTAACAGCTCAAATTTAACACCAGCTTCATCCCAGGCTGTCCGATATTGGAATCAGTGCCACTGCTACTTTAACCATTCACAGTTAAAAAGAACAAACAGAAACTCAACGGTCAATGTAGTAAAGCTTTCAGGCTGGTTACATGTGATTCTAGGTTAGCGTCACCATAACAATAGGGGCATATCAATTACAAATGACTACAAAATCGGGAGTGTAAATTAAACCGGACCCTGCCTAATCGGCAATAAAAGGGAAAAAATCACGAATAATTATTTCAAAAAATAATCACAAATGACAAATCGGACGAGGTCAAACAAAATGGTGACGTGCATAGCCAAGGGCAGTCGTTGCACTATGCCACACGTGATTACGTAATCAACATATGGCATGGACTGAATTTTATCGTTTTTAGATCGATTTCTATCAACTCGTAGCCTATCAAATACAAATGACGGTACATCAGATAATCCATGGATCAGAAAGCTTAATTTCCCATATTCTACTACAGACTTTGGCGTAAACCTGCGTCAGATTCGTCAGCAATGTAGAATTTGTTGCTATGGTGCACTATGTCGGCATGCCAAGATGATAAGAGAGAAACAGTTGACCAAGTTTCCGATTATTAGGATCAAGAAAAGTTGAAATAAGCACTCTTCGAAATATCCGTAGTCTTCAGTACAACATCCACTGAATTATATGAGATTATTTGATATAAATGTCGACTCTGCTACCGTGAAAGCATTGTTAAAAACACCGTTGATACCAACGTATGCCGAGTTGGTCACGGGAAGCGAGAGGTCAAGGAGAATTCACTATACATGCAGTGATTTCACGTGTAGAGAAAAATATTTACTTGGATTGATTCTCCAGTCACTGACTACATACAAACTCAACGAAATACAACTTACCACTAACCTAGAGATGCATAAACTTGTTAACATAACAAATACAAACGTTAGCATGATAAAGGGTAAGCGTTCTCCAACAGGTGGAACATAAGTCAAACAGCTGAGAAGGTAGCACGAGATAATACAAATATATTCAACTAATGGATTCCTTACATCAATTTCCTTACACTAACGTCATGATTAGATGTAATGTTGTGCTCCCAAGGCAAGACGACTTGAAATAAAAAAAAAAAGTGTGACATGTGTGAATTTGCCTCTCTCCCGGTTTCTTCTACCGAACATGTACAAATGAAGATTGCGAATTGTAATGCTCATTATTGTTAATCGTCAATAAACCTATATTGGAAGATTCACACTTATGATTTAGAATTTTAAAAAAGAAAATGATTTCTTCACAACCAAAATGTAATATTTACAAGTTAAATTTCGTAATGATCTTCATACCAATGAGTTGTTACCAAGTCCTGTCAGCTGGTACACCTGACGTTTTTTTTTTTTTTTTTGTTTTTGTTTTTTTTGGGGGGGGGGGTTGTCGTATGTAGTACGACGAGAAAAGGGCCATGGTGTCATACCGGCATTGAAGTGACAGTTGAGAAACAAGAAAAGTAATATTCTGACTGGCTACTCAATTTGATAATGATAAAATTAATCCTCACTAATCCATCGTGATAACTTCACTTTTACAAGTACTACTTTTGGAGAGACTCTAATAGATTGCGACAAACTTATCGTAGTAATATATTGTTTATTTACTTAATCGTCACTGGTCATCTCAATAAGTTCATGCACAATCACGCTACGTACTGAGTCTATGGAAGATCTACCACTGAAGAATTATCCCCTCCCATATATGCTAGAGGATATAATATTTACCACACTTTGGTGGGAACAGGACAAATATTAACAACATGACAGTCGGGGGCGTATTATATTACTCACAAAACATTTTCCCTATTTGGACCAATAAATTCTCCGGAAGGATCTATGCAATCATGCATGATGGTGTATACTCGCATATGCATGTTACGCTTGCAGCTGCCTATAAACAGTTAGTCAAAGATGCCAAGTCCTATAAGTGGAAACGTTGTGGCGTGTTAATTTCTTAGTCTGGCAAAACTGTACTAGCAGGTACCGTTAAGTGTGCTTATATGGCTATTACTGTCGATGTCTGACTATACAGTAGCTTTTTATATTTGTTTGAGGATGGTTAAGTGCATCAAAAGTTTGTGGTGTCGCAAGAACAAGGGCATTGTTTGTGTATTAAAATTGGAACAAGTAGGTATTCCATGGAGTTGCAAATCTCATTACTATCATTTTTCAACGGCCATTCATACATAATTTCATGCACTTCCGGAGTGTGCTAAGCTGTACATGATTTTCATTAGTGGTTCAGATCCCCCGTTATGGATAGCAGTGCTTGATGTACAAGTTACTAAGCTTAGTGATCTACCACTGAAGCACGTTCGCATATGCATCAAACTTTCCACAAATACCTACATTTGCGTAGTATTCCTAGAAATGTGATCGCGTTAAAATATTCCTCAGATGGGCACACGTCACGCCGTCACTCTGGATGTTCTGAATGCCCTGAAAAACGCGTTGTGCATTTGTATACTCCATGTAGTACCCCCCCCCCCCCACATAAGGGCTACTGACCTACCATGTTTCGGTTGTATACTACAATGGGTAGAGGGTATAGGAGATCTGTACAAAAACTGGGAGTTGACAGGTCTGTGATTATTTCTGGAAGCAAAGTTTTCTATGTGTTAGTACCTTAACTCAGATATATTTGTATATTTGTACAGCGTATATGCCTATTGCACAGTTGTACAAGAACTCGAGCTGTTTATCTTCTAGGAGAAGTTCACGAGTTCTTGGAACTCTGTTCTTCGACGGGAATGGGAAAAAGGGTCTGCGGAGTTACAAAGAAAAGTTGTCACGCCAACCTAACTTCAACGTGGAAGATTCCTCGAAAAGGAAAAAAAGAACCAAGGCTGAACCCCATTTTGAAATTCGCCTATTCTAACCGTCTCAAATGCTCTTAAAAGCAGCTGCCGGGACGGAAGAGAATAAAGTCTCTCGTCGTCTGAAGGCATTCAATTTATCCTTAAGACAAATTGGGTACGTAAGGAGAGTAGAAGTTCGCCATAAAAATCAACAGCTCTCTTTAGGGCCACCAAATCCTCACGAAAGAGTAGTTCATTTTCCCACCTTGTAGACATGCATAATTTTTTCTCTCATTTTCTTCCTCCCCTTTTACCATATCTAAGAATAATAATAGATTCGAAACGAAAGTTCGTCCGTTCTTTTAAAGCTGAGAAAAGCATAAATAAATGTCGTATCAACTTCAATGGAAATGAGCCTACACGTGACCATTCAAAACTTTTCTCTCTCTACAGAGAAGTAGAAACATTTTCAAAGTTCATGCTCGACATATCTGACAGAAACATGTCTGATACAGAGAATATTGCACTGGATAAAAAGCTGATATTTATTGCTGGGCCGCTAAAATCGAAACGAGGTGAAATTCTCGCCACCATGGAAGACCTAAAGAGAAGGATGAGGATACGCTTCATCATTGATGATAAAAAGCAAACATGATACAGCTAATTACGGCTTCCATCTACATGGTCAACTCAATTGACCTTCAGCAAAAATGTTGCGGACTTTCTAGAAACAAGACTGGCAAAAAGAGCTTGTGTTCCTATCGGTAATGTAAAAGGCAATGTTAATGGACTTGTTTGGACTTAACACACTAACACGACCTCTTTGTCATTTTTAACCGTTTCATAAAGGTAAAGACATTGCAATACTCAATCACGCACACTATCAAGCTGAAGTTGAAAAGCATATGTCTAGTTACCACTACGAAAAGTTAGATAGCGATATGACATTGGAAACTAAAACGTCAGTCCAAGATACGCTGCTTTACTTGTTCTCAAAAATGAGATCGATAAAAGCACTTTAAGTTTAAAGGAGGATATTGAGTTGTACATCTTACAGAAGTTTTTGCAGTTTTTTCCCCCAATTCGAGTAGAAGAATACCTTTTTTTTGACAGATTTCTGGTAAAAAGTGATCTGCAAATGACAAATTTTGTTAGAGAGTGCCCCAATAGAGAAACAAAAAAGTTATTTTTTTAATATGCTGTGGCCCGCAAGATAATATTTATGAGTATGTGTTTTCCGCCTCTTTCTATCGTTGCAGTGGGAATGGTCTTGAGTGAAGGCCATCAATGTCCACCTGCAGAATTCAGGTAACATTGGAACTGCGAGAAAGCAACACACCGTGTTCAATCAAGAGGGAGGCAAAAAAGACCTCTTCATTAACATCATCATATATTATCCGAACTTGGATAACAGTGGATGCTCTGATATTAAATTCCAGTGTTTCAGAATGGCCTCTTAGAAGCTGGGATTTGATATGTTGGGGGATATCAGTTTGAAGACTAGAGGTGGTTCCCATTATTTGTGTTTGGTGGTGAGATATTGCCTCTAACGGCTTAACCGATTCTTCATTATCCAAACAGATATAAAAGGGCTCAAAAGTTGAAAGATTTTTTTGTTAAATCAAGGTTCCAAAGTAAGGAAGAATCATTTGACAGTCAGGGCTCGCATGAGGATCTGTTAAATGCACTAGGAACTGCACTCTGAGCTCACACTCGTTAACGTGCGCCACAGAAAACGCATTTTCTAAAAAGAAAAATATCACGATATATAAGTCAAATACACAAAATATTAAAATGTTTACTTTTGATGTCTTTGCTCCACAATTGAATATGAGAGCAAAAACTGGTCTAGTTGGTCATAAAACCGATACTTTGTCATATTATTATTAAAAAGTACGTTTTCATTTATAAAAGTTTAAAATTTTTCACCACGGTTACAGGCAGCAAGCTCATGTTTCACCTCGTCGTTTCCGATAAAAAATTCTCAGTCGAGTTCTGCGTCGTCTTGTTGCGTTAGAGAGTGGCCAACGGCATACCCCCAATTTTCGTTTTCGAGTTTCATTGATGCACACAATATTTAATTCAGACGTACCACAGAAATATGAAGCTAAAATTCAAACTCCATGTGCTTAAGTGAGGAACATTGGTTGTGCTGAAAGCGAGAGTTCAACATGCGTGTTATGTGACATGCGTTGTATATTCAGACATAAAAGTCGATCGCACGGTCGATCTTGCAATGACGTGCGCACACTCGCATGGAAGTGTTTAATTTCAATTTCGGTGGAACGATAGAAAAAGTTAGATTATGTAAATAAATTATGATATGGGTTGTTTGTGACTGCAGAAAAGGTACGTGTGTGCTTCAATGGGGATTGCGAAATAGTTTGTAGTCTACATTTAAATATTCCTGTGAAATGTGGAAAAGAACACCGCCATGTTTGGTACCTCTTAAGTACATTTTGCACTAATCTGGACACTTAAGAAATGCTGATCTGTTACTATGGGCACACAAGCAATTGAACTGTGAAGGTTCATGGATGTTCTCAACAGGCCTACATGCTTTCAATGTGAAGAAACAGCACCCTTTATAGGAAGCTCTGATGTGCCTTTTGCACCAATTTGAACTCTTAAGAATTGTTGATCTGTTTCCAGGGGCATGCAAAGAATGTACTTGCAAAGTTTCATCGATGTACGCAACAGGCTATGTGCTTTAAATGTGCCCAAAACAGCGTCCTCTTTGGGTTGTTCTGAAGTGCATTTTGCACCAATTTGAGCAAAGTTTCATCCATGTCCCCAGTATGTGCGTGAAATGTATCCAAAACAACGCCCTCCTTCGGTTGTTCTTAGGCGTCTTTTGCAGCAATTTGGACACTAAAGAATTGTTGATCTGTTATCAGGGGCATGCAAAGAAAATACTTGCAAAGTTTTATCAATGTACTCGATATGTGATTTAAATACAAAAACCACGCCTAGTAAGGGGGTTCTTCAGTGCCTTTTGTACCCTTTTGTGCCGTTTAGAACATCAGATTAAATTTGCAATCAGGACCATGAAATTAAGCAGACTGCGGTATTTTTGTGAATGTACTCAAAGATGTAATTGGAACGTATTTTGGGGGTCATTCAACCCTCTTTCACCCAGACGCACCATTTTCAAAACTGAAGGATGTCCATTCCTACCTTCACACACCACCTCCTTTCCATTTAAGCAATCACACTTAGGGGGCACCTGTCAGGACCTGTGTAGCAGATAATTTGTCTGACATGGGTATTTCTGAACTATGCAGGATACACTTGATAGTGAAAGTTGGTTCCAAGTGGTATTTTCAATATTTTACGTCACGTCATCTGTGCTGGAATGAGCCTATGGGTTAAACTTATATACGCTGTCTGGCAGGCCATTTAATTTGCAGCAGTGAATTAGTCTTGCATGGGCCATTCTGTACACTGTGAGATGTCAATAATCATTTGCAATTTGTTCCGTGTGGTACCTCCAATGTTCGATCAAGTCCTACATTTTTGTGGCCTTTCTAGGATGTCTACCGCGCCCTGTGCAGCAGACAATCTGTCTGGCAGGGGCCATTTTATACTCTGCAAGATTACCTATTTGCGTTAAATTGTCTCCAGTGGTATCGTTTGATTGAATGTATTTTTTGGCGTTTTTTTAGGCCCACATGCAGCAAGGGGACCTACAAGGCTCGGGGTAATTGTAAAAAGTAATCATAATCAATTAGAATCGATTATATCTTTCAAAGTTATCATAATCGTAATCGATTAATTTTGCAAAAATTGAAAAGTAATTGTAATTGTTATGGATTACAGTGGCAAAGTGATCGTAATTATGGTTTACTTATGATTACATTCAAGTTAAGTTTATAAAAGAAGTGCAAAAGAAGTAAAAGCTATCAAACAAAATTTGTCAGTGCTTGTTCCTGCTTGAGTGACTACGGTTTGCTTTCCTGTTTTGTTGGATGCCCCAGGAGGGCAGCCTGAGTATTAAGTGCAGGAGATTCAAGGTTTCCACTATGGTAAACTTGCTTCTGCATTTGAAGTTACCTGTACGAGTTTGTTCACGCAGGCACACGACGCAAGTGGTTGACTTTACATTAATCACATGTTTAGTAAAACAACTGTCAAACTTGATCAAATGCACAGACGTTCTACCAGCCCAACAATTTCTATATCTCGATATATTTTTTGTTCTCCCTGTAAATTCGATTAGGCCCTACTTTTTTTTTTCTTTCTTTCTTTTTCTGGTATTTCCAGGAATGCTGTGATCAATTTTGTTGGCAAGTTATAATGTGCAGTCAATTGATTAGAACAAGTTTTCCCCTATGGTAACTAGTTAAATGTCTAGTAGGCACATGCTATGATGCTGATAATGTCACCAAGCCATGTAGTGGACATGTTGGATGATGTTGTCCAAAAGTTGACCTCATGGAAATGCCAGTATGTCAAAGGGGAAAGTGTGGATCCAATTAGAAGAGGGGGGAGGAGGATTTCTAGGCTCAGAACTCCTCACCTGTTTCGCAACGTCAACACCATGAATATGCAAAAATTAACACACTGTTTTCTGGAGATGTGCCAACCGATGGTTTCCCACAATTCTCAGCACCCCCCCCCCCCCACCCATATAGAATCCTGAATGCACCACTTTAGTAGAGGCATACTGTATTTCCATATCACTTTAAAATTTCTTTTTAAATAATCTGCCATGACTCCTCATTGAAGAACCTCGTTCTTGTGCCATGTCCCTAGAAACAGGAGGATAGCTATCCATTTCAAATATCTTTTTCCCCCACCATGCAAACAACGCTTGTAATGCCACTGGTTTTGAGTGAAAACTGCAAACAGACTTTCAATAATGTTAAGAAGACCGTTTTCCAGCAAACAAAATACTTCCAGGACCTTACTTGTAGAGAATGAGAAACTCTATTTTTATCCAAAATATTTCTCAATGCCATCACACGCAACACATCAAGTAAAATAAATTTAATAAACAATAAAACAGATCACTGATCTATATTAAGCTTCCGCGAGTGTTGAGCCTGAAAGGTTTTGGACATTTGGTGCTTTATTGATATTTATACTGTTTTTCATTTGTATGTTTGCATGTTATAACATAAGAATGTTTCAACAGAATTTCAAGAGAGGGATGCAGTCACACATGTACTGCATGCATACGAGATTTCATAGCGATTGCCAGGAACACCACCTCCAGAGATTTCAATAATTGAGATGCAAAGTAGTGTCACAATTAGAGACTGTTTTTGCTCTATTTCAAATGTCAGTAGCCCATTGTCAACTTTTTCGGCCGAACGTTTTTCAAGTTTTTCAAGAGTGAGGTCAGTATTGTGTATTAGGGGGGGGGGGGAGGGTTAGGGAGTGCGTCATTTGGTTGGCAGACCCACCTTAAAACTGCACTGGGAAAATAGTGCTGTAACGTACATCTGCTGACTCATAACCATGCCAGCTTCTTACGAATTAGAAGAAGAGATTTCTGTGCTGTATCCCAGAGTAGTTGTATTGTCTTGTTAGATGGGGGTTTTAGGGGTTTTCACTGTATTGGTATGACTGCCTGCAGCGACGGATGTTTTACGTTGTTGACAACACAGAGCGAGAGAGAGTGAGAGAGAGGTGGAGAAAGGCACATCGCATGGTCCACTCTATTCTGTACACGTGTAGTGGTGAATATGTAACAAGTGACGAATTGACATACAACACGCAATATCAACTTTACAATTAACTACTTGTGTGAAAGATTTCCGTACTGGAGGAGTTAGTTTTCTGATAACTTTTTTGGACAGGATCTTTTACGATGAACAAGTTTGCTTAAAACAAGACATAGGCTACGATCGGAAACTGTTTCGTTGTTGGTGCGAAGTCACTCAGTTACTGACTAAATAAACAAAATAGTCTTTAACATTTTTAACATCAAACCAAAGTGACATGAAATTATTTTGAACAACGGGTACAATCATTTTATCACATTGACACCTATCGCTATTCATTTTTTTTTTTTTTGACGTCACGTAATCATGAAACTTGCGTCATGGATTACATTCAAATATAGTTGGATATACATTAAGATCAGTGAACGTGGTTAACACCAAATTCGCGGCCTTTGAAGAGAAACTGGAACAAAAGTTACTTGCATGGTCTATTTCATTTGGTACAGGTGCAATGGTGAATATGTAACAAGTGACGAATTAATATACGGTATGCAATATGACTTGATTAATACATTACTTTTCTGAAAGATGTTGGCACTGGAATAGTTTGCGTTCTTGAAACTTTTATTAGCGTATAACTTTTCTTATTCTTCTACTTTAAAACAAGACAAACGATCGAAAAATTTTCATTCTTGATGCGCTGTCACTCATGTTCATAACTGACTTCAGTTTTTGGTCATTTGTTCAAATTTATTGTTGTGACATCCATGGTGATATCAAGCGTCTAAATTTTCCAGAAGAAGAGGTACTGCGTTGTATTATAAAAGGTAAGAGTAATGATGAAATGCATTTTGCGATAAAGCTTACAATGCTTACTATGCCACCCCCTCCCCACTACGCAAATGACCCATCACTCGGAATCTCAAAACTGTAGATGCGAATGCGATCACATGCCACAAAACCTGAAAGAATATCTTCCAAATAAGAAAATATCTTCCAGATATTTTCACATCCAAAAATAAAAATTTTTAGAAACTCGTTTTGCGTATCATTTACGTATTGATTGACACAACAAGGGCTCAATCCATACACCACTGGCCCACAATTTTTCCAAATTTTGGTTATTTTGTCAGCAACTGGTGACACTGCTGAAGGTTGAGTCCGTCTCGGAAAATGTGTGATGTTCTGTTCTATAGCTGAAGGGGCACATTGACTTGTTTCATGAAATTCACTAACTCTTCCCAAACCTGTCGCGTTTCCTTCACATGGAATAAAATATGATAAAGATAATAAATGGTCCAACTCGGAGGATCCCCATACAGTGTCACATACAAATGAACATTGGTGAGTGGGTAATAAACGATTCAATTTGGTTTTTTGAAAATTCATGACCAGAAACTAGTCCAGATTAGTAATGGTGAACTCACATCCACACACCTCGGCATAAGATAGGCTAAAGAAAATTGGAAACGTTTGTCACTTTTCATAACAATTGCATTTGAAACTTGACTAATTATGCTAATTATAAGCATTGCCTTGTGGGTGTACCCTTCAAAATCCTCACAAATGTATTGATCATTGACAAATGACTAATAGTCATTGTTATCAAGTAAAAACTGCATTGCTAATACATATATAATTTGCAGTGAACATGCTTTCCTTTGTTAACTCATGTTGTGGAAACTACTTTCTTTTGTATGCCACAGGAAAGTAGAGGTGGAAAGTTTCAAATATATCTACTCTTATAATTGTGATGTGTAGGTAACAGGAATGGTCATAATTTAGGTAAAGTAATAAATTTGTTCTAAACAATCACACACAGAACCGGAGTGGAGGGGTGGTGATGTGGAAGGGCAGCCGGAACTCCCACTAACAGTGGGCACAAACGAAGGTATAGACAAAGAAGAAAAATAGAGAAAATGATAGGGAAAGAAAGACAAATAAAATGGACACAGAACTAGTAAGGAAGGAAAATAACTTTTTTATCGACAATTAAATCAAAGAAATGCAAGAAAAAAATGTTCATTCGTCATAAGAAAATGACACCAGTCTGAGTCTTGATGAGTTCTTACAGGGGACAAACAGCTACTGCGAGTCTCGGGCAGCTCTTGGAGCCGGGGGTGGGGCAGGGCGATTCACTTGAACACCGCTGCAAACAACCCATGTGACGCCATTGATCTAGCCCACATACACGTACACACATAGTACACTATACTGCACGACAATGCTGTTTACACATAGTCTACTGTAATAGTTGTTTCGAGGTCTGAGGTAGCTCATTTGTCCCTCCTGTTTATGATTTATATTGTTACGATATATCCCAGATGGATAAGATTTAATGAGCATATGACATACACCAATTATTGTATGAAGTGTGTTGACAAGTTCCCTACTGTTGTGTTGATACCTTTTTGTATTCTTTGCTTTTCTAAAGAGAAACTTCCCAAGAGTAAGTCTCTTCCTGTTACATATAGTATGTATATAAAGGAGCCACATATCGTAGTAAACATATAGTTAATGTTACGATAGCAAATTATAATTACAGCAACGAACTTTACTAGATGAAGATTTACGTTCTTGTTGCAATAATTTTGCTTTCAGTTGATTTCTATCATGCCGTCCTCTTGCATAATATTTGTTATAATGACAAATGCTGATCAATTTGTGATTCCTTGCCGACGGCTGGCAGGGAATCTATGCGATAATGATGGCGTGTGTGTGTGTATGCGTGTATTTGTGCGTGATTCCGTACACACGATATCTCAAGACGTGAAAGTTGATTGAACTTCAAAGTTCTTGTGTATACGTAGTCCTACCGACAGTAGATGATCCATATTCTTTTCAGGTGTAGGTCAAATGTCATTTGAGATTACCAGAGGGGTCTAAAATCCTATTAAGGAGGAAACGGCAAACTGGAAATGAACTTCAAACTTAAATCATTGGCAGCACTTGATAGGTAAGGATGGTCTTTGTCAATGTTTGATAAGTTCAAAGATCACATGAGTTCAATAGAGGACATAGTTTGAACTGTTAGGACTTCCACTTTGGGGCGAACTTGCAAAGGGTGATACGATCGGGGCGAATTGGTTGGTGGTGAACTTGCAAGTGGTCAAAACGACTTGTAACCGTCAAATCTACCGCAGTGAGTGAGCTTAAACACAATGGTTTGATGCAGTGTTAATGAGTGCTGGTTGTTTGACAATAGGTTTGGCCTCGTTCGAAGTGGGGGGGGGGGGGTAGGTCTATAGTGGTTATATTTTCAACGGGGTTCAAAAAATATTAAAGTTTTTTTTTTTTTTTTTTACAAGAATGAGATCATACTTTTCGATATTTTTAAACGATCAGTATTTACATACGAAGTGAAAGAGCAGATTGACAGTTGTTGGCATAATGTTTGGTTTTTTATGGATTTACGAAATATTTTGAATATGGCCTTTCCTGCGACTCAGTGTCTTCGTTTGCTAGTTCTTGCCAGTATAGCACAGTACTGCAAACGTCGTGGACATAAAGAACGGTATTGAAGTAATAGTTCAAACGAAAATTGTTTCAAAATGTTTCCATATTGCTTCTTATTTCCCTATCTTTCAGTTTGCAGTGACACAATATCAAAGGTACAGACAGCGAATTCTTGCCGTCGTCTTGACAGCGTATGGTACAAAGCGGCACTGAGTCTCTTAGGTACCGGCCCGTGAGCATAAATCAAACAGTGCTGAATCTCAGTCAACGCCTTTATGATAAGTATAGAAACGACTTCAGAATTGAAAAGTGGAGTAACATTCAGGAGGCCCAAGACGTTCAATTCGCGGACTCACGACCCATGAGAGAGGAGGTGGGCGATTGGTCATTGGATGGTCCCAACGAATTCGTGAACAAGGCGGATGACGAGATTTCACAGTCGATGCAAGTAGAACATGAATTTAACAAGAATATCCAGTTGTCTGACAGATTTTGCATATACAATGAAATCAACGATGGTAGCCCCTATGTTCAGTGTGACATTTGCCAGAAGTGGTATCATTTTAAATGTGTAGGTTTGTCTTTGTCTCCCCAGACAACAGACAACGTAAATAAAAATCCATTTAGATGTAAGGAGTGTGTGCCCACGGTATTCAGTGGGATTAATAATATCGGTAATTCTTGCTGGTTTTCGTGGACGGTTCAAGCAGTAAACTGGACACACCTTGGTCAGATTCTCAGAAACAGACTAACATCAAGAGCTGGAGGTGCTGTTGGGAACATGTTAGGACGTTTTCTGACGAATCTGGACGAAGACAACTGCCGCCTTATTGGCAACAGCACGGTGAGCAAAGCTCTCAAGATCATTGCCGAGGATGTAGGTGGTCCATTCAGTAATTGTCGCAATCAGCAGGATGCCCATGAATTTTGTTCTACTTGCATTAGTGACAATCTACATGAAAAATATGTTCAAAATTCGATCGCCCCAGTTACCATAACTTTTATGACCGAGATATCAACCTGTCTGAACTGCGGATTTGAGGACAGACGCGAGCAGTCACAATCAATGTTAACCATCACTCCCAGAAGTCCAGAGGTTGTACAGAATATTGCTGCAATATTCGGAGATGAAGTTCGCGATGGAGGTCATTGCTCATAATGTCACGAAGAACAACTCAACAGGATACACTCACGAGATATCCAAGTTACCTCCTTGCCTAGTAACACACATAAACAGTACGAAACCGGACGGCAGTAAAAACAATGCTGCAATACAAGATATACATAGTATGAAGATTTCAGCCACTGATATTCATTTCTCAGACAAAACGTACCCTGTTAGTTTCTACGACCTTACATCTGCCGTGTTTCACCAAGGAACGGATGGAGGCGGCCATCATTATTCTTACATACTTAGAGACAGCGAAGCTATTCACATAAATGACGATAAAGTGGCAGGTTGTAGTATTGATCACGCAATCACTGATATTTCGACCAATGGCATCATGCTATTTTATGGTCTATCACCTGAATATGAGCTAAAATAGAGTCATGTAGCCGAATCAAGTGTTGATGGCGACACCTCAGACGTATGCCAATTTAATAATGAAGATGGTGAAATAAAAATGCAAATGAAACAGATCAACATCAGTCCATTGAGGATCAATCTATTAACTTCGGAGACGACCGGAGTTGCATTTGATGACATCAGATGCATAGAACCACTCACTGAAGATGACAAAGGCAGCAACACGACACAAATGCACAAAACAGCTGCAGACGATGAAACTGACTACTCCGGGAGAAAGACTACAGACGCAAGTTCAGAAACTTCTATTACCAACGCAACACTGGCTGATCTCAGTTCCTCTACAATATTTAATAAGTACTTTGAGGCTGTAATTCCAATATCTGCATCATTTCAGGTAGACGAAGGCGTTTGAAAAAAAAAGAGAGAAATGAACAAAAAGTACGGCATTACCTCTACAATGGGTAAATGTGTTTTACGAAGGCCTTCGCAAATCAAATCCTTTCTGTACCTTTATGTTTAAAAGACACAGAATTTCCAAAATTTGTAGCAGAAAAACCCCTGGTTTCATATTTTCTGCCAGTGTATGCTGCTGTAGACGTCCGACATGCACCGTGTCTGCTACACTGTCAATGGATGAAACCTTGACATGCAATGTGAAGTACCATGGCAGGATCAAACACAAAACCGATGGAATGGCGCATCGCCATTAAGGAGGGCACTAAACAATATCTTTATTATACTATAGTAATGCCGAACCAAAGACGACAGGAAGATCATCTGAATAGTACACCATGCCCATTGACTGAGCTTGTTACAACAAACCAGTCAGAGCCAACGATATCGAACTGGCTTCAGATATTTCGACATAGAGAGAAGAGTGTGTTTGGCTTCGATACAATCGTCACTCCTTGTCTAATCTCAAGTGATCGCAGCCTCCCATTACTCATATCATCCCTTAAAGTTTTCGCAGGAGAAACTATCCAACAATACCTACAAAGATGTTGGAAAATTGTTAATGGTGAGGCATCTGCCAGAGACCTAAATGGGATGATAATACACACTGGCTACGGTCATTTCATGAATGACGGGAAGGAGTACTGTCGGAAATATTATAAGAAAGATCTCTTATGGTTTGCACTCCATATATATCGTTTACTTGCTGGAGTGCGCCTTCTAGCAGATTACAGACGTTTACAATTTTTACCATTTGTATAGTTCTGCGGAGTATGCACAATACTCCATCATGCCAATTGCATACCAAGACCATCCTCAGCGCTGCGTTAAATCGAGAGTCAACACAAAAGGAAGATGCGAATGTAGATGATGACAAAGAAAGCCCCGATGAAGGAGAAACAAGGCTTACACGTGACAAGTCCAGTGAACAGGAAACATCAAGGTATCCTGAAGAGGAAGCACTGATGCAAGAAATGTCCAATTTTAAATCCTTAAATGTAGACGTGGATGATAAGACTAGAAAAGTATTGCAGTCTGAATCAAATGAATCAAGTGAATCGTTATGCATCCACCGGAAGCCAACAAATTTAGAGGGATTCAACTACTAGATAAAATGTTGAAGTAGGCTATTTACTTCCTACTGTACCAATTTGGTCAACGCTCATGCTTGGAGACCATATACGCGACATTCAACAGGATACGATAATTTAAACTGCAACAACGACAGATATATACGAAATCCTCCACGGACCCAAGGTTACATCGAGTCATGGAACAAAATTTTCAAGACAACTACGGGCCAACTATAGACAGACTCCAACTTGATGAATTGTTAGAAAAAATGTACATGGGAGTAAAAGCCCACCAAAGAAAGTTCGTGTTGCAACATCAGGTAAAGAAAAGACGGAAGGCAGGAAAAAGAGCGACTACATTAGTAGAGGAGAAGTGGAAAAGAAGTGATGAAGAAACAAAACATGAAATGAAGTCAAGATCGGAGACTGGTATCATAAAAAAGTTTGAAATAAAAATCGAAAAGAAGCAGGAACAGAGCTCAAAACACACTGACCACAAGTCGAAGGAACGAAGTATACATAAGAATATAGAGAGAAATCTCCAGCGAAACAAAGACCTAAAACACAATCACACAGAAAGGTGCAGTCAAAAAAGCGTCCCCACGAACAACATGAGACATGCCACTCAAAGCGAAAAAGGAAAAAGTGTTCGGTCAAGAAGAGTCTGAAACCCAAAGAAGGATTTGCAAAAAAAGGCAAGGAACATCAGTCGGTAAAGTAATCTGGGAGAAACACATAGTATTATACCTGAAATAATATCCAATGAACATGACCACTCTTCAGTATCAGACGGCAACGACCGGTACGAAACACAACTACGAGATTCATGGTTGAATGATGTGGTAATTAACTCCGATGTGGTAATTATCTCCGACCATAATTGGGAGATAATATGGACTACGAACAGAAATATACCGTGAGTATAGGGTGGGAGAAATATTACTTCAGCGTAAACATTTAGCCGTCATTCTCACTATGGTTGGACAAGACTGCAACATCTGCTATGTGTAGATGCACACCTACGAAATTTAGAGTGAAAACATGTACAGAATTGAAATGATATTCAAACAATGAAAACGTGATGACATGATCAACACATCTGGAGTCCTGAAATAAAAGACATGACAAGAATGTGCTTATGACTCAGTACGGAAGGTTCCGTAAAGTGAACACGTCGTACAATTCTGTAAAAATAGAATATTAACTTCTTTCAACATAATTAATGGCTGACATGTAATTTGAGCCGCATAAAACATTTTTGTTACATGGGAAATTATAAAATAATGTTTTTTTTTTTCAAAATTTAAAAACTAGCTGTATGCAGTCCCTTCTTCGATTATATTAACATATCACTAACAATTCAACAGGCTAATATAGTGACGATGGACTTGATCCAGTGTATAAAGTGAAGTGTATTCCTGATCACAGTAAAAGCACACATCATGAACAGTGTGCCTTTTTCCTTTCATTCTTGTAGTTTGATGATGTATTATCTAAGTTATTTAGAAACCTCAGGCTTACGATCATCTACATTCTTGTCCGTTTCATGCATTTTCCTGAAGTTCATTGACCTTCCTTCACACTGCAACTAACAAACATATTAATAAACACTTTTGGTCAGTGTACATAAATATTTTGTACACAGGGACCTATATATCAATTGCAAGGTGAGAGTGAGTGAATGAAAGGGTTAATTAAGTTCCCGTAATACCAAGTTTAACTGATGTTTTCCTTGTTCAATTGCTTTCATCGCAATGCGCATGCATAAAATTCTGTGGGGACATTCTCAACCACCCTCTCCCATTCTGCTATATGGCAACCCATTCAAAGAAGAAATTACGCTGTAGATGTTTATCGTTTATTTTGTCTTTTCACAGCTTTTCTATTAATTCATCGACGTCTGTTACAAGTCAGATATCATCACAATGCCGTACATAGAAGGTAAGCTGAAGCCGGTTCTTTGAGCTTCATTGTTTAGTATTGATGACAAAATTTGCAAACTATGAACTCAACTCATTAGTCCACGGGACATCATGGGAGTCATCCGTGGGAGGTGTGGGAGGGGAGGTACCAGGGGACACGTGCGCTACATTTCGACAGGTGGGGGACAATCAAATGCTTCCTCACATTTCGTGCAATGCGCCCCTCCCCGTTTTGGAACGGGGAGGGGCGCAACAAATTCCGCCCCACATTTTGAACGACTCATGTAGGAGCTAGCCTATGAACGTTCATATGGAATCTTTGTGACAAATTTAGGTGTTCATATTTCTAACGTCAGACTCCCAGTTTTTCGTATACCACATTATCTTAATGTACAAAACAAGGTAATGTGTTGACTGATACCTTGCCAATCCAGACTACTATCAAGTTATGAGCGATACATCCATTGATTGTGAACTTGTTCCTTTCGAAACAGCTCGAAATAAAGTGAAAGTTGCCCCTGCCCCCCCCCCCCCTCATCCCCGGCACGCATACTTTACATGGAGTAACGTTGATGTTGGGCGAGATTAATTATCAAGTTCACGAATTTTGTTTGTAGGATTAAGTCTTATTTTTCTACAAACCGTTACTGATTTTATAATCAGCCTACTTTTAGTCTTGACAATTGCTAAGAGTTTCTTTGTATAACGTTATATTTCATAATAAAGAAATTCAAATAGAGGTGGAATTCACTCAAAAAGTGGGAACCGAACTGGTGCAGGAAACGTTCTGGCTCATGACGAACAAGTAGATTGTGGCACGCGTTCCCTCACCATGGATACACCAACAAAATTGGAAATTCGAAAATGTAGAAGTGCGGTCTAAATTCCTTTGGTGGTCGTATATTTGAGTGAATTGTTGATATACACTTATGCTTACTTGGTTTTTGTTACATATCTCCTAAAAGTATGTAAGTTTACTCTCCATGACTTATTCGTCGTTAATTGCAAACCGTTTTCTAGATGGAGTTACGCATGCACAGAATACACAACTATGCAGTGATGAAATTTAGGAAAACACGTTCCCAACACTACCTGTATACACAAAGGTCAGTTGCTACCTAATAATGTTGAAGATACGACCTCAACATTTTTGAAATAAGGCTTCAAATTGTCAGATTATGGGCTCATGATTTTCATGGTACTCTGCGCTCTAAGTGTCTCTCCTCTTCTTTCATACTTGCAATAGGTTTCAATAGACATACCAAACAAGGGCAAGGAGGCACCGCTCCCCCGTTTCCAAATTTAAGGCGAAGAACGTTGTACTCGCCACTTCAGAACTTTAGAAGTGTACGACGCAGAATAGTGAGACGGGAAAGTTGCGACGTTGCCGTTTCAAGCACAACGCGAAAAAAAATGCTTCTACAGCCACGTTGTGAAACTACAATTATCATCATACGTAAAGTACGCACACCTCATTTCGTTGTAGATGGGGAACATGTCGTTCAATCTAAATCATGATTCTTTTAGTATTGCTATCGTGATTCTCGGAAGCCTTAATATCCAAATCGGGTAGAATTATTATTCATAGGCCACCATCCGTCTCAATACCGCCAAATTCCTGCCGTCACCGAGGGTGGGGGTCTGTGGGTGGGATGGGTGTGCATGAGATATTGCCCGTCCCCCACCCCCAATCATTTTTCTACCCCAAATTAAATTTACTTGACGGATTTAAGCTATATTTATTTGTACGGGAGGAGTAAACAGGAAAAAAAAAAGAAAAACGTGGGTTTAGCAATGCCATTTCAGGTTCAATTTGGAAGGCACTTTTTGCTGAAGCTTTTTGGGTGCGCTCCGCGGCAAATGATAGTGAGGCTGCCATTAGACAGTAGATGCATGACACTAAGATGCTTTTTGCTAGCGATGACCTTAAGCGAGCGGCCGCCGAAGGCGATCAAATGCTAAGTGGAAACATTGTAGATAAAAGCAATCCAATTTTTATAACTATTTTTCTTATAGGCCTATTTACGTTTCCATTTTAATTGAGAAATTGGAGATATGAGATCCCCTTTTCCAGGCGTCTGGGTATATGTAGCTTAGGACGGCCGGTAAATGGAATTATCGTCCATCAGTGGGAGGTTAATACCCCAACGATTTTCTTGTGCGCCCTATGCCAACAGATGGGGCGCTCCGCATAGATAGTTCTGCCGAACGTGCCCTCAGGAAAACTCCCCAGTTGAAAACCATGACATGTCCTTTCATTTACCTATGACAATGTGCTCCCCAAATCACTATACCCTGTCGGTTCCCCTGGTAATAATTAATTTGATGGTTAGTCTCAAAATAAATGAAGGGTGAAATGTCTGAACAGCATTGCACGTTTAACACCATTCAAAGATACATAAATGCTACCTTCCAAAGCTCAATGACAATTCTGCAAACAACTCAGAGCTTTCAGGTTTTCTCTTCTGTTTACACAGACCGCAGGGGGAAATCTAAGGAGGCCCCTGTCCAACGTGCCTAATGCAATCAAGTGCACAGCCCCCTGTGATATGATTATTACTTTAGGTACTTTATTTTATTTCTAATTGTTAAGGAGTATCTTGGAAGCAATGTTATTTTGGGTTATTGTCGATATCATAAAATGTGTATGGTTACGGTTTAAAGTTCTACTTCCCCCCCCCCCCCCTATCTTTTAGGGTTTATTCCCTATCCCGTTATCCACATGCTTTCAACTGGATACACTTGGATGTGAATGCAACATCGTGTCAATTTGCTTTAAATGACTGACGATGTTTTCTTAGACCTTATTGATAATACATTGAAAATTTACCCGTTAATTCCTTAATTCAAAACAGTTGTGTGTTTGGAGCAATTTTCATCACTTTCTATTTTCCGTTAATTACTAGTTTGTCGTCACATTAAACCAAAGAGTCAAATTACTTTGTGATTTTTTGCCAGTATCTCGTTTTTCCATACACACAAAAGCACTTTAAACAAAAGCAACCAATGGAGAAGGGAAGAGATTTACTCAGCCTTGATGAAAATTGTGGTTATGAAGGATGGCGTATCATAGATCTCTTCATCAAGGTAGTTCATGCACAAGTTGATAGAAAGTTCCTGACACCAAATACGGGTTTAAATATCTGGCATTGTGCAAGACAACAAAGGCAACCAGATTCCCAAGGGAGTGTTTATCGTGACTAAAATAGAAGTACTTGTAAATCTTGGCAGGAAATTTCTGGTAACTGAAAAATTCACTGATTATTTGTAAAAGGTGATAAATCAAAAGAGCTATTTTAAGTGATTGTTTGGAAAGGGTGCTATTTAGCAGCAATATATGCAATTCAACATCTCCTTTCTTTGGCTAGTTTTCAGTTTGAAAAAAAACATGCATCATTTTCTTAAGATGAGTGACATTTACCTATTCATATGTTCACACATACATATAGGACATACAGAACTTTCAAAGTATCACACGTTGGGCTTATGAATCCAGGACAAATCTTTAGAATTATAGAACTACGGTAAATCATTTCATGTCACATGACGGTGATGAAAAGTCTCCCATTGGGCAATACGGATAGATGTCATGTAATCATCAAGTGATAGCAGTGTTGGAAGTTCCAGCTATATTCAGTTGCTGAGATATCTTACTTAATTAACCTCTGGTGACCTCAAATGACCTTTAACCTCCATGAAACCGAATAGGGATCATCTACTCTTAGCGGACTACCAACACACCAACTTTGAAGTTCAAGCACCTTTCCTTCCTTGAGATACTGCGTTAAAAAGGTTTTCAGACTATGTCCTCTATTTACCTCACATGACCTTTAACCTCCATAAAAAATTAAAGACATCATCTATTTATTGGCATCTACCAACGATAAGAGTGTAAAGTTCCAGCAATATTCAGTTGTTGATATGTATTCCTGAATATGTTTTCATACTTTAAGCGCTGGTCACCTCAAATGATCTTTGACCTCCATGAAAAACAATAGTGATCATCTACTCACAGTGAACAACCAACACACTAACCTTGAAGTTCGAGCACCTTTCCCTTCTTGAGATACCGTGTGTAGAAAATTTTCAAACCATGTCCTCTATTGACCACACTTGATCTCTGACGCCATAAAAAATTGCTTCACATCGTCTATTCATCAAGTGCCACCAATGATAAGAGTTTGAAGTTCCAGCAACATTTGGTTGCTGAGATACCTCCCATAATAGTTTTTCATACTTTAAGCTCTGGTAACCTCAAATGACCTTTGAGCTCCGTGAAAAACAATAGGAATCATCTACCCAAAACGGACTACCGACACACCAACTTTGAAGTTCAAGCACCGTGCCCTTCTTGCGATATCGTGTTTACAAGCTAGGGCGTCATGTACACAAACACATACATTAGACACATACATACATACATACATACATACATACATACATACATACATACATACATACATACATACATACATACATACATACATACATACATACATACATACATACATACATACATACATACATACACGCACACATACATACATACATACATACACGCATACATACACGCATACATACACGCATACATACACGCATACATACATACATACATACATACATACATACATACATACATACATACATACATACATACATACATACATACATACATACATACATACATACATACATACATACATACATACATACATACACATACGTCATCACTATCGCATGGATTCCTATGCGATGGTTCTTGATTCCTTTGGCAACAAATCAAAAACCACTTAACCTGAACCAATTTTCAGGCGAAGTGGGAAGAATTGTCACAATTAATCACAAACACCTCACGCGACGATCAAGATTGCACACCGTTTATTGGCCTCCGTACTTGTCGCGAAATGAACGCACGCTTACGATAACAAATTTTGTGACCGCTAACTTCAGCATGCTATTTTACAACAGTTATTTTCCAAATGTGCTACGGAAAGCGCGGCTCACTTGACTCTGGTCCCACAACAATATGCACCAGCGCAACTTTTTGTCGGTCTGGTGCATATTGGACTTAGTATTTTTTGTGTTGGTAAGCTGGGATTAAGCCTAGCTGTGTTAGCGCTATAGCCCCCTCTCCAATTTCTCGTAATGTCTGCTCGATGCTTGCGCATGTGTTGCCATAATGCCGCACCTTCTGTACTAATTTAGTGTACTAATTTAGTGCACTAATTTAGTGTACTAATTTAGTTTACTAATTTAGTTTACTAATTTAGTGTACTAATTTAGTGTACTAATTTAGTGTACTAATTTAGTGTACTAATTTAGTGTACTAACTTAGTGTACTAACTTAGTGTACTAATTTAGTGTAATTTAGGGAATTTTCAGTTTACCCTGAAACTTAGTAAATTAGAATAGGTTCGCTATGGTGTGCTTCAATTGAGGGTAAGAAATATGGGCCAAACATAGGACATTTCATGTTGGCTAACTTGTACTGGAAAAAAAAAAATCGGTAAGACATGGTTTACGGTGTAGTACATAGTTTACACCAAACTTAGCGCACTGCCAAACTTCGCGAACCCGGCCTACATAATAAGCCCGAAAATACAATGGTCTAAACAGCTTGATAACGGTTTTGATTATCGTTGCCTTGAAATAACTTGAACGCCGAAACACCGCCCTTGCCTGATTAGGCCTAAGTTAAACTTTTTCAGATATGACTATAAGGCCCCATAAACATGTGTCTCGAGAATTTTGATATGACTGATAGGACAGGTATGATCTGAGACCGTGCTTACAGTCACTTTTATAACTTGGAATAACTTTTGCTTCCTTCCATTGGGTACGAAATGTGTTACTTGTGATATATCTATTCAGGATATGAGTTAAGCTGTGAGCGATCGTTTCAGAACCAAGTTTTAGCCATCTATTATGGCCATTATTCCATCTAGATCAACAGGCCTAGCTTTGCGGGAATTAAGCATATTTAGTGATGTGAGAAAAAAAAGTCATGTATTACAAGTGAAATATCTGACATCGTTTGGTATTCTAGAGGACACATATCTTTTTACGTTTTCCAAATATAAAGGGCTATCAATTTCACATTTATCTACATATATTTTGGGAAGGAATCGATGAAAAGAAGTAATTAAAGGATGTTTGCTATGTCATTGATATCGGAGACCTCTTTCTCGTTCGTAATTAGCATGCATACATTACAGACTGTAGGTATCAGTTGTGCTATATATGCTATTTAACATCTCCACGCACCTTAAACCAAGAATGAACAGCTGACCCTTCCTCCAGTCGATATCGCTGCAACGATCGCGCACTAAAAAAACACAGATTTATGAACAGCCAATCGAGAAATACGATATTATTTACGATTTGATCAAATTTGGGGGAAGAGTTTTTCACATAAAAAAAGTCGGTGGTACTATCACTTTTACCAAAAAAGAAAAAGCCAAATCGATATAAAAATGACCACAAAGTATTCACAAGGTGGAGAGAGCCTGGGAGTTCTAAACTGTAATCTCTGGATCTGTATCTGGTTCATTTCGGGATAAGTGTCACTATGTTGAGACGCGGTTCATTTTAAAATTGTCGGAAACAAATCTAGCTTTTCGAAGCCCTGGAAACCTCCATCATGATCGACTTCCAGTTTTATTTCGAGTAGTAGATTGAATTATCTGTCGTCACGTATGCAAAGAAGATCATATTTCGTATTTTGTTTTGATGTTTAAAAACTATAGGCCTACCTACGGTTCATTTGAATTCCCCCTCCCATCTGGTCATCCGATATGGTAATGCACATGGGCTGTCTTGATTTAAAGAGACATAGTTTCTAATACATCAAACACGTATGGCACGTCTGTGCTCGAGTAGTGTATGTAGTTACATGTACGCGTATACGACCCCCGAAAAATAGCCATTCTTAAGTATGAACATCACTCTCCTTTAAACTTCGCCGTATTCCCACAAATAAATTGCATATTGAGAATCGGCGTCTTGCGGATCACCCAAAACTTTGTTTATTTTAGTTAATTTTGGAAGGGGTTTCCTGTCGCATTCCTTGTACCAAAACTCAAGTGCTGACCCTTCCTCCAATCACGGGATACGGAAGATTGTGATTTAATAGAATTTGCAAAAAAGGTTTTTTTTTCTTCATAAATCACTGCTGCTAGAAATGGCAAAAAAGTGCTTCATATGAAATTTGCAACGAAAAGGCGACAAGGGGTGGCAGAACTCCCGCCAGCAACCTCTACAGACGTATATGCCTCTTTTTTGAGGTATAGCATGTCATGTTAGCTCCCACGGTATGCATGTAAGGTCTATTTTGATATGTCACAAATTAATGTCTGGACAAGTAGCTCTTTTTCTCCCCCCCCCCCCCTCCCCTTCCGGTGGTGACAGTTTTTGACTTTCTATATCGAGTATGAAGTTAATAATTCAATATTGTCGTACCCCAAACTAAAACGCAAGTTTAGAATCGGCGTCTTGAAGAGCACCTGAAACGTATGTTTTAAAGTTATTTTTGTCACGGTGCCTTTCTCACCCTCAGCACCCACATGACTTAGCCTAACTGTTCCCCCTAGCTTCCTACGACCAACATTGCAACATCGAAAAGAAAAAAAAAATGTTTCAGGTTGTACATGATTCTGTAAATATACGACTAACCTGGCTATGCTGCTGTGGCTTTCCCTTGAGCAAGGATTAAAATTGGAAAGTTGCCTGGTCCTACACCACCCCCTATCTCCCACCCTCCTGGTACATATGCTAATAGCCTATTGCAATACCGTGACAGTCCAACCGAGGCCTGCCTTAAGCCTAGATCTGTTGCACTGTCTCCGGTATAAAGTTCCATAATGATAACCTATACGAGCTTTGACGGGCTCGGTATACAGTTCTGCGAATATGTTTATACTGTATCTTTGATGAAATAACGTCATTTAAGATTTAAAGAGATATGTCTTTCATCGCTTAGTAGCCCGAAATCAGTGTACATTTTTAGGCTATCACAATAACATTTTTGTCAGAAATCAGTGTACATTTTTAGGCTGTCACAATAACATTTGTGTTTCAGTGCCAGTGACATTTTTCTGTTTTTCTTCAGATTTGGCTGAAATTTTGTAGAGATGTCAGCGAGGGTGATATCCGTATGCCGCAACTTTTTGCGATAAATTTGTTCCCTATTTGACCTCGGGAGGGGGCTTTGTTTGATAACATGAAATTCCTTACTTGTCTTTCAGTTTTGCACCAATCTTGATAATATGTTTCGTATAGATAGCTCAATTTGTGCTGAACAAAGTTTTTTCGTTTCTGCAGTCATTTAAGGCATGAAAACAGCACTTTTTGAAACAAATTCTGGGGAAGTTCCCCTGTTTGGGAATATTCTGTGCATTCAGACCATACCAAAACTTATTAGGTGATTTTTCGTGAAGGATATATATTATCCCAGTTTTGATACCATAAAAAAAGTTGAAAGAAGATCGTGTATGGGGGGGGGGGGGGGGGGAGCACGTAAATATTTACTTTTCTAATAAGTTGCACAATATATATAATAACAATTACGTAAGCTAAAGTAACTTTTCAGTCACATTATATTTTCTTGGTGAACGTGCCATTTTTATAAAACATTCAAAACCATCAAGTCCATACAAGTTCAGAAGTTAAATAAATATTTTGATCATACATTTTATGTCTCTTTCAGTTCTTTCTTACTCCAATAGCTTCTCTATAACAGCTACAGCTGAGCTTAAGCAACATTGCTGCTCTTGTCTTATTTTAATAGAGAAATTGCATCATTAACTTCAACTTGTGAAATTTTCATATCTTTATCCAATCCTCCAGAGGCTTAAAAAATTGTTCAAGTTCGCTCATTTTGGTAAGCCACATATGCTACTAAAAAGAGTTATATTTCGCTCCATAACTAGGTTTTGAGACAAAAAGGCTCATCATGTGGGGTGGGGGATGACCCATATGATGCCAACTGCATCATATGGATCCTTCTATCAAAAATTATATTTCAAAATTTCATCAACTTGACTTGAATTTGTACTACACAGAGAAGATGACTTATAGGGGTGATAATATTAAATTGGAATCGATCATCTAAAGGACGAAAATAAAAACATTCCCAAAATATGAGAGATATCTCGGAGGAAAAAGTAAATGTATAATAAATAAGTCAGGAGAAAGCCACAACCTTGTAACAAAAGTCGTTGGGACCGCCCCGCTCAGTTTCTCAATGCTGGATACAGGATTCTCGTTCACAGTGTACAGCGCAACATGGGGAGGCGGAGTAGGGGTATGTCCTCCAGTCTGAAGGTATATTGTAAAGTGTCCCGGCAGATTTGTCCAAGGTTTTAGCTCTAATTTCAGTATGATACTACAAAAGCTAGTTATAATGTCATAGTCAATGTATATTCTGGAGTTTCTGTTATATGATTATTTTCTTATCAAGAATTTTTTTTTTAAATTCTACTGTCTTTTTCGATTTTTTTATAGCAATTTTTTTTTTGAGAATTGTAATTTGAAGCTTCCGTTTTTTTTCGAGAAACTTCTTTTGAAATTATTGTGCCCCTGGACCCCACCCGCACCCCCTGGCGCTTCGCGCTCGGTTTCGCGCTTCGCGCAAAAATCTCAGTTTGCCCCCCCCCCCCCCCCCAAGTCTGACATTCTGGCGCCGCCACTGGAAGGGTCCATAAATTGCATGAAATCGTGTTGTTGCATCAAAATAGGTCGACATCAAATACATTCCACAGAATAAATAAGTAGTTGTTTGTTTATTTATTTGTTTGTTTATTTATTTATGTAGTTATTTTTTATTTCTCTGATGCATTCCCGTCACATCACAAGTACGTCATCACATCAAATTAATTTGCCCTTTTTGCGTTCCAAATATGTATCGATATTTACTTTGGCGGCAGCTAGCTGCGTACGTACGTGCTTACTGCATACCTAAGCGTACCGTACGGCTCGGGCTAGGCTGAGTCCGGTTGCCGGTTTCCCTCCAATTTCTCAAAATTGAAATCGGAGGGAAATAGACGTTGCAGCGGCGGTCTCTTTTGGTTTTCCATATGATGGTGAAGCTTCACGAAATGATTGGACTGATATATTGGGACGATTACCTCAGTAACTCTCAAGTCTCTCATTCTTCTAATTCTAAATTACGCATTTACTTAGCCTAACTTTAAGTTAACGTTAGTGCCAAGTTAGTGTTACTGTTACAACTAAAAAAAAAACGTTTGAATACAGTACAGCTCAACTGTGTTCCTCTAGCAAGTCTAGGCCTGGTGCAGGCTGTAGAACAACATGTGGCATAGAATAAGGAAACTCAGTTACGTATGGTGAACCTGAAGTCAGTAAAAGTTAAAGACAGTTACAGAAGGACTGGGACTGCATGGGACCACAGGTCGTCCTAGCTTACTAGCTAATGATAGTGTACACTTCACGTTAAGTCTTATTATATAGGTGGTAGGTAATAGTAATATATGGTAAACGCTAGGACGACCTGTGCACAGGAGTAGCTCAGTCACTCTTACCAGCTGCTGTCTTACTACGGAAGATGTCAATAATCTTCCAGTTGTCAATGGTGTCAGTGGTGTAACTCATGCACTAAATGATCTAAACGTTTTTCAGGAGGTGGTTTTCCGAAAGTTGCAGAATCTACGTCCTGACAAAGCACCTGGTGCTGATGGTATCTATCCGGTTGTGTTACAAAATCTTGCTTAAGTCATTTCCATGCCTTTAAGCATTATTTTTAGCAAGAGTTTGCAATGTAGTCAGATTCCTATGGATTGGAAGCTAGCAAATGTGACTCCTTTGTATAAAAAAGGTCCTTAGAAGCAACCTAGCAGTTATAGACCGGTCAGTTTGACTTCCCAGGTCTGTAAAGTGATGGAATCAATTATGAAGGAAAGTATTGTTAGCCATCTGGAGGGTAATGACACGATAGTTGATTCTCAGCATGGTTTTAGGTCACAGAGGTCTTGTCTTACCAACCTTCTCTGCTTTCTAGAAGTTGTTACTCGAAAGGTTGATGAAGGTCATCCTGTATATGTTGTCTATTTAGATTTCAGTAAAGCCTTCTGCAAAGTTCCTCACAAGCGGCTTATTTTAAACGTTAAAGCTCATGGTATTGGTTCAGTAGTGGCTAACTGGATTGAAAACTGGCTGAATAATAGGTGGCAAAGAGTTGTATTAAATGGTCATTTTTCCGATTGGCTTCCAGTGACTAGTGGCGTACCGCAGGGATCTGTGTTAGGTCCTATTCATTTCATATTGTATATTAATGATCTGGATGCCAGTTTGAATAATTCAGTACTGAAGTTTGCAGATGATACTAAGGTCTTTTCTGATGTTCTTTCCATGGGTAAAGTGACTGAGTTGCAACAGGACTTGGATACATTGTATAAATGGTCTTTCGATTGGCAAATGCTATTTAATGCACAGAAGTGCAAGTGTCTTCACCTCGGTCATTCAAATGCTCAAGCTAGTTACTTTATTGGTGGTGTTCAAGTTGAAACCACTGAGTATGAGAAGGATTTAGGTGTTATTATTGATAATTCATTGAACCCTAGTAGACATTGTGCTAAGGCTGTGAGCTCTGCCAACAAGGTCCTTGGTATTATTAATAGCACGTATGATTGTAAAAGTAGTAGTAATATACTGAAATTGTATAAATCTCTTGTTAGATCGCATCTGGAATACTGTTGTCAGGCATGGCGCCCTTATCTACAGAAAGATATTGATAGCATTGAAAAGGTACAACGTCGTGCTACAAAATTGATTCCAGACTTGTCTACTCTCAGTTATGAGGAAAGGCTTGAAAGAACTGGTTTGATTTCGCTTGAAATGCGTAAACTAAGAGCCGACTTGATTGAAGTTTTTAAAATCGTTAAGGGTCTGGAAAATGTTAATCAGGCTACTTTTTTTAAATTGTCGGATGTTAGTAAAACAAGAGGTCATCAGCTTAAGTTCCAGAAGCACTACTGTAGACTAGACATTAGGAAGTATTTTTTCAGTCAGCGGGTTATTACTGAATGGAACAATCTGCCATGGGAGGCTGTCACTGCCACAACAGTCAACGGATTTAAAAACATCATCGATCCTATTTTTCAGAATGGAAGGGGGCTCTACATAAGCCAGAGATGGCTGTCTGCCCTCGTTCTCACGACCCCATCGACATTTGATGCCGGTGGGCTCCGGTAAATCGGTAAACAGTCTTACTCTCAGGTCCTTACTTTGTGCAGCTCAGCCTAATTCCCTCTTTGGGTAACATAAATGAGTAGGCGTAAGACATCAAATTGATTTTGAAGTTGTTAACTTGCCTCAACCTTATGTTTCGAATTAGGTAATATAGCCTATCAGTAACCTTTGGTCAGCAACTCCAAGCATTAACAGTATACTGTACCTGCAACATTTTTGAAAACATATTGAGCAGTCAAGTGGCTGTATGAGTGTATCACACAGACATTTTCATAGATTACTGAGCAAGTTACACTTATTTGTAACATAATAATACACAGTTGAAACACATGGTCCCTTATAATGTCATATTTAGAACAAGTGAAATTGTTTGCAATGATTGCAGATTAAATGAAATAGCCTATGGATAACAAATCATGGTTGTTAGGGGCTATATCAATGTTTCCAAGGTTCAATGTTCCCATGCTGGGTTCGATTTTCCCCGGGTCCAATGTTTGCCAGGTTCAGTATTCCTGGGGTTTGATGTTCCCAGGTCTCGGGAACATGAAAGCCTTTGAGCATAGAACCCTGAGACAATCAAAGCTCGGGAACAGAGAACTTGGGGAATTACAGTGACAATTTTGGGAACATTGAACACTGGGAATAAGGAACCTTGAACTCATTTCACAGCCATTGAAACGATACAAAAAGGGGGAACATCATACCCGGGGAACAATGAACCGCGGGAACATCAGGTGGACCCCTGGTTGTACCATAATGTGAAAACGCCTTGGTATGCTCAAAACTCTGAGGATTCAAAACTTGCCAATGTGGAAGTGCCATTTTGTGTATTGTGGTAACTTCGATATGACACCTGAAAAGTGATGTGTGATAATAGATTCATTAAAGGACCACACGCTGGAAAAGTGTTGGCAGTGTCCATTGCTATTTTCTGCAGGATCGGCTCTTAAAGTGAAACCTGCCTTACTTGCACACAAAATGTACTGCAGATTTCATGTTATTCAAGTGATTGCGTATGTAGGCAAAAAGTAAACACATTGAAATTCCATCTCCAAGAGTTTGGTAAGGCTTTTAATTACACCACTCAGACAATCTGGGAAAATAAATAGGTTTCAGTTGGTTAATTTTGCCACATGATTTCAAATTCTTCTAACATAACAACAAAATGTGTAGAATAGGATAATGTAGTGGTTGACCGTTTTCATTCAAATCAGCGGTGTGCTTCTTTGAGCAAGCCAATGGGAAGTATACTAGTGTTAAATATTCAGTTACAACTCAGGATCACTGACGCCACGGGCAAGGTTGTGTTCAGTTCGTAGGTTATTTGTAAATACAGTGTTTCCGTTCACCAAATACTACAATTCCTGATACCTACCAAGGAGCGACGACTTGAGTAGTATGTTTTTGATACACTAATGAGACCTGTACTGTTGCATATTCATTATATAGGAAGAACCGTTAATTTTCAAATAGGATTCCTGTTTTTTACTGTTTTTATGCCAATCCCACGTCGCTTTTCAAAGTAGTTACTTTCATTTTCCTTCATTGAAAGACAGTCTGTTCATGTGCAACCTCGAGTGTACATTTAAAAATAAAGAAAAAGTTAAGATCAAACATAATCCTATCTCTTTACTTTTCAGTACACACGCAATCACTTTAATATTCACTTCCACATATATTCAAAGGAAAATAGGGTGTTTAGAATATATACCAACATGGCATACAAAGAAAAAAGCTTTTTCTTTGTTAAATCATTCAGCCTCGTCAATGAACATCTGCAAAAACTTTACTGTTTTAAAATTATCATACAGGCGATGAGTAATGGAAGATACATCATTTGAAGTTTAAAAAGTTTGGGTAAACAAATTATTGCTGAGCAACAAAGAACTGAATTTCTATCTGTGAGAAACTTATTTCTTGAAAAAAAGACTACTGCTCTTCCTTGTTTTGAATAATCTGTCATTCTATGTCCACAAACATTGGCTTTAAAATATGCTTGTTTTCTGTGAACAAAATGCCTTACTTCCCTGTAAAGCATAAGACCATAGATATTCTGGCAGGAGATTACATTCTGCTAACTCATAACGAATACTGCTCTCATTTTCTGATGCGTGGCCCTTGAATCGAGAAGTTGTGTAGTAAAATATCAACAAACAAACCAATTACAGTGACGGTTATACCATTACAATTGGGGTCAGCAGTCACAAAAAGTCACTGCAAAATTATCGCGTGAGTGGAAATAATTGAAGTATTTTATGAGCCAGTGGCCTCAAGTGGTGGGCTAAAGTTTCTCACATCTTTGTGATATTTATAGCCATAATGAATGTTTAACTTTCCGTACAGGAATTCTCCACCATCGCTTCTTATGTCTCTTAAAAAGATGCAAACATTGTAGGCAAGTCATTGTTCTCATTTTTGATTCCTTGCCATAGGCAGGGGAATCTATGCAGTCCTGATGTCGTGTGTGTGTCTGTATGTGTGTGTGTGTGTGTGACGGTTGCTCGTAAACACTCTATCTCAAGAAGGGTAACTCTGAGTAATTTCATTTTTGGCATGTTGGTTGCCCATATTGAGTAGATGATCCCTATTGTTTTTGGTGTCCAAATCTTGCATATTAATGAGGTTATGGGGTAAAACATAAAAATTTTTAAAACTGCCATAGTTCCTTATCCATGGGTCAGATTTGTTTTAAACTTGATAAGGTTGTCTGTTATTAACAGGTTCACGACCCTGTGAAATTTAATGCTTATCAATAGAGAGGAAGGGATAATTTTTCACTATAAAACAATAATAATAGCCTAAACACCATTATTGTGGTTATTATAAACTACCGTACAAATATATATTGATCTACATTGTGCAATAGCAAGTGTTTATTCTCTCGCACACAGTTAACTCAATGGGATTGCTCCCTACAGTACTGCATTTGTAACTTAGTGAGTAACTTCTAGTGTGGGGGGCTAATAAGTTGTCCAGAGAGAGAGTCTTGGTATGGGAGGTCATGGGGTCAGATAGAAAAGCATGCAATGGAATTTTAATGGGTTTATGAAAAAAATGAAAATAAAAAAACCATCTGTTCTGTCATTTATTTGGATAATATCAATATCCAGAGGAACAGCTGGTAGCAGAACAAGGTTTCTTTACAATCAAATTGGAGTGCTTTCAATCATATTTCACAATGTCGGAAAAGATGGAGGAAGCAAAAATATTGCGGAGGAATCCTAACTTAGGGTCAACTTACGAGGACTTTGAGTGTGTTAAAAGCTACTTGTAACAAGGAAGAAATTATCCTGGTGGTTTACGAAGAATTTTGAGGTAAATATGCCAGACAAGCTGAGTTCAGATGAGGTAAGGTTGATTTATTTTATTCAACTAACAACAGGCAAGACTAGAAGCAGCATTGATTACTTGTGTGTTTCTTGGAGTTCAGAGATAATGTTGACTGATTTCATACCGTACTCATACTGTACTTGATGTGTGGGTTGTATGGCCTGGGTAGGTGATCCCTATTGCTTTTGGTGGACATCAAATGTGGCAGTCATTTTAGGTCACCAAAATAAAAATCATTTTGGGTTAAAGGCTTGTGGTGTATCAAGAGAAATAACTGCAGTTGATCTTATACTTGTCATTTGAATAATTCATGTTTGTTGTAATATAACCATGTAGCAAGGAATCACAAAGCCTTTTGGCTTGCTGGTCAGGAAATATCTCAAAGAATTCGCAAAATGAATTATTTTAGTAAATGTTCGAGGTACGAGCCTGTTGCTCGAAATCAGTCGTTTGTGATATAGTATCGACAAATCTAGATTGAACATTGCCCTTGATTTGTAGCTCAAGCTGTGGGTTATAGTACTGTTCAGATCTCTCAATTGTTGATAAAACCTTCGTTTCATCAGGGAGTGACATAGACCTCCCTTTGAAAGCAATGTTTGGAGCTACCTAATTGTTTAAGGATTTGTTGACTTAAATGGTCTGTGAATGATATTGAACTGGTACCAACGAATAAAGGATAGAAATACTTTGAGTTAATTAGACAGCTTACCTTCGCTTGGTTTGGTGGGACTTTAAGTAAAAGAAGCAAAATAGTTTTATGTCCATCACAGTAACAGCTCCTCTTGTTTCATGTGCTTAGTATGTTAGTATCTTACGGAATGTATCCTACTGAAAGTATCTTACTAAATGTAGACATTCATAGGGTTTTCATAATCTCTGAATGAAATAGTTTTTGCGACCAAGACCTTGTCAGAAACAGGAAGAGTGCAAAAAATGGAAAACATTTTTTGTCGGTTCTACTGTACGTTACACATTTTCACGCTTGCGCTGAAGCCAAACTTTCAAAGCATTATTTCACATCTAAGGAAGTTTCCTCTGGTATTAGTTATGTTTAACTGATAGAACGTTAAAGAATGTCATACAGGTATATTATGTGAAGTTTTTTTTTGTAGGTGGAAATTCCTTTAAGTGAAAGACAAAGTTTTATAGATAAAAAGGAAAAAAAATAGAGCTGCATTAATTACTGTGGCACAGAGGCATAGTGGTGCATAAATCAGTGACAGCTTCCAGTAAATCTTATCTAAACAAATGGACATGACTCACATTTTTTTTTAATTTCAGATATTAACAACGTATGGCACTAAACTGTAAGATGTTTCTGGAGGATCAAAACCTGTTATCAAAGTATACTAAAAAGTGGAAGGGTAAGGACATATGTAAATTACAGTAAGCTTGAGAGACTTTTAAATACAGCACTTTGTAGATCAAATGCAAGTTAAGTTACAATCAATAAGGAGAAGGATTTAAAATATTAACTTGCAATAAGGTGACTTTCAAACAAGCCAAAAGTTTAGCAATCAAAGCATCAAAGCACTATGAAAAAAAAGAGGGTAATGTAACATCTTTTTTTTTTTTAAATTTGACAAGTTTGCTAAATTATACTGTAAACAGAAATCTGTTTAATGGCTCTTTGTTGAGCCCCCATTTCAATTGTTATAGTATTCCTTTCCATTTTAACTGTTTTGAACACCACTAGGCTGATAAAATCTTGGACATACTGAGTCAGATACAGTATAATATAACAAACTCATAATTGCACTTTTTATTGTACCGTGATATTGTATATTTGAGTGTATGGTTGTACTAGCTGGGACCAAGTTATGCTACTTCCACAACTTTTGGTCCAAGCTCAGTGAGACTATCCAAAACTGACTTCAGTATTGGGTGATCTATGTTTGGTCCTGGTTTCAGGCAGTGTGTGCACCTACTTTGTAACCATTCCAGAAAAAAACGAAGCTACAGTAAAATTAGTGGAAAGTCATGGTATAACTTTACACCATGACAGACTTTAGTTAGTGATAAGTAATTAGAGAAATAGATGAATTTCAACTGTGCATGCATTTGAAGGGTATTCTAGAGTTGCAAAAAAAAAAAAAAGAACTCTGCATTCTGTTGTCTTTAATGGAATTATTGGAGAAATATCAACATAGTAACATGACACATTTTGAGTAACTTATTGCCCCAAGCTTTTTTTTTTTTTTTTTTTTTTTTTTTTTTGCTTACGGACAGCAAAATGTTTAACTGGCTCTATATTATAGTACTCTTTGACAGCAAATTAAAGAGTAGCTCATATTACACAGCATGTTTGTGATTACATACTGTATGTGGAGGAATTTTATTTTAGACAGGCTGTGTAAGGGACTAGATGTGGTTGGGAGAATTGAAACTGTAGGATGATGACTTTTTGGGCTTAGCAGGTTATACAAATTGCATAAACAATTTTTTTTATCCCAAAATGTTGCTCTTTGTCAGTCACTGGATTGCATAACCACAAACCAACCCATAAAATTTGGTAACTTCTTTGATGATTTTCCATGTAAATAGCACACCATATCTCAGTTTTTACTGATCTTACTTTTGTAATTATTGTTATTATTTTTAAGTGTGCAAATTTTGATGAATTGTATTGAAAAATGTAAGCAAAAGTTACAGAAAATCAGTTTTTCTGCTTTCTCAAATCTACAGCAAGTTGATATCAAATTTGTTATGAATAGATGAATTTGATTTCCTGGGGTCATGTCCTGGTTTGCTTCAAACTGCCCTGAGGCCTACAGCCTTAATAGGACTATGGCCTGGCTATTGAAGCCAGCTTCTCAGGTGAATCTGTACTTGGACAGTGGGAGTATCATGAGTTGATTGCAGTACTAAATGAACATCATGATTTTAAATTATTGAAACGTTTACTAAAGTGTTCTGTTCGGGCTATTAGCCGGAACATGTTCATTAGATAACTAGTAGTTCTTCCAAAAGTCATCTGACCAGTCAGTGATCACAGTTGATACAACCAATCAGAGAAGGGATATCAGTTTAAATGGAGGAAAGCACGTTAGGGATGCACTGGTCATCTTGTCTGGCTGGATAGTCTTGCCAGGTAATCCGGCAAGATAGTTAAATAAAATTCGGTTCCGAATCTGACCAGATGTTTGTCAATGTCCGGTTGGATATTTCCTTCATTATGTTGCAACTTTCCGACCAAAAGATGTTGGCATGAAATGTCAGAGCATCTCTGAAAGAATCATAAAGGCAAGATTTGAAAGGAAAGATTTAACAATAACAGTGGTACAGGTAGAACACAGTTTGTGTAACATTATGACCATTCAGTGAGGAGTTATCGTAATGAAACAAATTGGATTGATCTTAGGATATACTGTACATACATCAAACAACTTACTGTACCGCTTTGTTTCTTTCATAAGTGTATACATTTCCCTTTAATGCAACATCATTTTAAAGTCTTGAAGTATGTATCACAAATGCATCCTATGAGATGAGAAGCAATTTTATTATCTAACAAAGGCTACTTAAATAAATGTGATCTATTCCTGGAATGATTAAGAAGCTTGCTTACCAAAGTGAATTCTTTGTATTTCATGGCATACCTTTCTCTTGTAATGTAATTTATATTCAGACCTCACATTCTCACAACTCTGGATTTGGCTGAAGTCAGGAATAAGTCCACAATTTGAAGGGACTTTGGCCTGGACTAGCACTGCAGCTACAGTAGGATTTATTCAGAGAGAGGCACTTGGTGTGGGGGACAAGTTTCAATAGGTGGATAAGGTTAGAAAAATATTGCTGAGGGAAGTAAATTAAGCTCAGAAGTTTCATTTTGGTGGAAACAGAGGCAAGTAATTTAAAAGTCAGGTGCCAAGTAACATCATTTATACACCCTGAGCTTTGATCAAGAGACTCGAGCAAACCATGTTTTAATGTGGTACAAACAGTGTAATTTCCATCTTTGGAAAAATTTCTGTAAAGGATATTTATATGGGGAATCTCTTCACTTAGCAATGTCAGTTCTGAACTGAGTGGCTTTGGAAAATCATCTAAAGAATGGTTGCAAAATGTACAGTACAACTTCTCAACAAGATTCTGCCCATTGTTACTTAAAAACGATATCATGACTGGCAGCACACGACAGGAGTGGCCAGTTGAACTACATTTTAGCTAGTGGTGAAATAAGTTACAGCACAGTAGTTGTACATTAACTGAAGCATAATTTACCGTTACCCTTATCCATACAACTCCTTTGCAGGGTTGTACCATAGCTGCTCACATTCGTGATCAGTTTACACCTTACTGCCCTGCACCAACTACCCAAAGTAAGGTAAATACGATGGGAGAAGCAGCCTCTTGAGTTAACATTTGAAGATTTTGCCACTCCTTTTCCATAACAGTGCATACGAGACACAGATATCTCCAAGAATGCTATTCCCCTGACCCCTGCCAGGGTGGTGCACCTGGACCCCACCAGGAGCCCTGGTGTGAGCCTCTGGACCTGACCAGAAGTCGCTAGTTCACTTGTGTAGAGCATGGCACTAAAATTACTGTATCTAGCTGCAACCCTGGTCCTCGGCATCATAATGGTTTTGCATTTTAAAACAAAGAAACCATGTACACTTTTGCATTGTAAAAATCTGGCCCGGCTGGAATAACATGTTCATGCCATTAGAAAGTTGGTAAAATGTGATGTATTGGCACTGAAAATAGAATTTGAAAGCTGTACCCACCGCTGCTTCTTGCATTTTGTTTTATCTTCTTTTGTAAAGGATTCAACTGAAATTGATTTGAATGGGCAATTCGATTGTAAAAATTCCAGAATATATAATAACTTTTAGGCTGGATACACTCTTCACACATGGATTCAAGTTCAGAAACTTGAAAGGTTCTTAAAGGCCTCAGCTTAGCTGGCTTTCACTGCCTTTAAAAAATTAGATGTGGCTCACTGGATGTAGTAGACCACTGGGAAGTGGACCTGTCTCTGCTATAGCTCAGGAGGCAAGCGCATTTACTCTCTCTCTACTGAAACCACAGATCTGTTATTTTTTTTTTCTTGACATTCCTTTATCTCAGTTTTTTTCATTCTACCAAACCCAGCAGTGATCTGATTAGGACAATTATACTTCAAGATATTGATGTTCAATGATTCAAAAGAAGCTGGTTAGTTATCAAATATCTAAAATAAATACTGACTTTACTTTTATTCTCTTTTTTACATCAAACAACTTATCCCTGGTATCTGTAGCATTAGGAGGCAACAGGCTGCCAAGAGTGAATAGGGCGCTTTACCCTTCCTGTGCAAATTCAGTGCAGTCAAGTTTACTTATTGCACAAGGAAAATTAAACAGTGTTTCAGCTTTCCTTTAGTCATCACATTGTATGATCTATGTAGTCAAAACTTTCTCAAACTGCTAAGGCCATTTGTGGGCCTTTTTTTACGGTACGTGAATTTTGGTGTATGTACTATACTGTACATACTGTAGCAGTGCAGTAACTATCATGGTTGTAAGTACTTCAATATACTGTAAATGTATTCATGTCTTCAAGTCAGTGCATTGATGAAAACTCACAAAACAGTGAGGGAAAAAATTGGGCCATTTTTATTTGTGCAGCTTTAGCAGGATTTGAGAGGTTTTTTTTCAAGATGGGAAATGTTTGTTGTTACAGTATGGTCTAATTTACACATTGCTGTGTACCAATGTTTGGAATGAAAACAAACAGGACAATGTGCATATAAAGTCGTCACTGCACCATCTCAATGGTCAGGTCTACGATATATGCCATTGATTGAGAACGTGTGAATCCCTACCGGTTACATTCAAAAATAAATTAGTAAACACATCCACAATACTCTTTGCATTGTATGTAGCCTTCAAATAAAAAGTCAGTTTGTTTTTAAATTATTAGATGATGAAATCTGGTATAAAAAAGTTGTGGGTATCCCCAAAATAGGCAAAAGTATTCTTCCTCCCAAAGATTGATCAGAGAGCCCCCTACAATGAAATACAAGGAAGTAAAAATTGAATTGTTTTTTTCTTAAACAAGTTGAAAGTATGTTCAGAACGAGTTTTGGAAAGTGGAACGTAGAGTACAGTATAAACAATTCATTGGCTGCAATTAATTATTCTCATCAGCATTATATATTTATTTAATATTTGTATGTATTGCATACATTTTGTGTATTTGTTAAGTATAGAGCCAGAGTACAGGTAGTAATTATTTTCCCAGTATTAGGTATTTGTATAATTGTATTTGTGTATCTAATTACATATTTATTTTCCCTGTTAGGGTCCTTACCTTCACACTGTCTGTTTTTCGATTCCTTGCCGTAGGCAGGGGAATCTATGCAGTCCTGATGTTGTGTGTGTGTATGTGTGTGTGTATGCGTGTGTGTGTGTGTGACGGTTGCTCGTAAACACTCTATCTCAAGAAGGGTAACTGAGTAATTTTGTTTTTGGCATGTAGGTTGCCCATATTGAGTAGATGATCCCTATTGTTTTTGGTGTCCAAATCTTGCATATTAATGAGGTTATGGGGTAAAACATAAAAAAAGGTTAAAACTGCCATAGTTCCTTATCCGTGGGTCAGATTTGTTTTAAATTTGATAAGGTTGTCTGTTATTAACAGGTTCACGACCCTGTGAAATTTAATGCTTATCAATAGAGAGGGAGGGATAATTTTTCACTATAAAACGATAATAATAGCCTAAACACCATTATTGTGGTTATTATAAACTACCGTACAAATTAGTTGTGCTACATTGTGCAAAATTACTATTGGCAGTTTTTGATTCTGTCGCACACAGTTAACTCAATGGGATTGCTCCAGATGTAAGGCTACAGTACTGCATTTGTAACTTAGTGAGTAACTGCTAGTGTGAGGGGTCTCCAATAAGTTGTCCAGAGAGATAGTCTTGGTATGGGGGGTCATGGGGTCAGATAGACAAGGTGGCATTAATTCATGCATTGGAATGTTAATGGGTTTATAAAAAAATGAAGAAAATAAAAAACATCTGTTCTGTCATTTATTTGGATAATATCAATATCCAGAGGAACAGCTGGTAGCAGAACAAGGTTTCTTAACAATCAAATTGGAGTGCTTTCAATCATATTTCACAATGTCCGAAAGGATGGATGTTGGAATGATGGGTAAAGGCATTGACTTTTAAAACAACTCTCCAATGGATTTCTAGGTTGCTTTTCTGGCCCTTTAACTTAGGGCATAAAAAATGTGTATTTTTTGTCTCATGTATCTGCATTTTGACATTGTTGTGTTTATGACCTCACATACAGCAAAATATAAGTGTTTGGTGGTATTCCATATTATTACACAAAAGTAGAGACTCAGCCCTTTCATATGACATATAATTTAAAACAATCTGATGATTTTTAATTTTAGCCATTTAGTTGATGTAATTACGGAACTGCCCGGAAATAAAAAAACCATCTGTTCTGTCATTTATTTGGTTAATATCAATATCCAGAGGAACAGCTGGTAGCAGAACAAGGTTTCTTAACAATCAAATTGGTGTGATTTCAATCATATTTCACAATGTCTGAAAGGATGGAGGAAGCAAAAATATTGAGGAGGAATCCTAACTTAGGGTCAACTTACGAGGACTTTGAGTGTGTTAAAAGCTACTTGTAACGAGGAAGAAATTATTGCAGAGTCGATAAAGGAAAATTTGCAAAAGACAGAGCGCCAATTTGAGGCAATGGAAGAGGTTCATGCTGATCTGGCTGGGCTGTTGTCTGATGAAGCATTTGAGCAAGCAGAAAGCTGGATGTTGGAATGCCAAAAGCATTATACTGAGGAGAGGGAGGAAGCATTGAAAAAGTTAAAGGAGGAAATTGAGTTTCAAATTAGCATTGGAATTACCTAAGGCAGAAATTCTTCCATATGATGGAGACCCAAGAACATTCTGGTCGTTTATGAAGAATTTTGAGGTTAATATGGCAGACAAGCTGAGTTCAGATGAGGTAAGGTTGAGTTATTTGATTCAACTAACAACAGGCAAGACTAGAAGCAGCATTGATTACTGTGTGTTTGTTGGAGCTCAGAGATAATGTTGACTGATGTCATACTCATACTGTACTTGATGTGTGGGTTGTATGGTCTGAGTAGGTGATCCATATTGCTTTTGGTGGACGTCAAATGTCGCGGTCTTTTTAGGTCACCAAAATAAAGGTCATTTTGGGTTAAAGGCTTGTGGTGTATCAAGAAAAATAACTGCAGTTGATCTTATACTTGTCATGTGAATAATTCATGTTTGTTGTAATATGACCATGTAGCAAGGAATCACAAAGCCTTTTGGCTTTGTGGTTTAAAATGGTGAACCTTCAGGGTCACCCTAAAAAAAAAGAAAATTAACTGTTTTTTTGAAAAATGCTAATTGAATCTGTTCAATGTCAATGGTGTCCTTGCCCTAGATCATTGCATCCCAACTTAAAAGACTATAATACTCACTATTTTTCATTCAATATTCTTTCCCCACAGTTGCCTGGACTTTCATTGCCATCTTCACTTTATTACTTTAAAGAAACAAAATGCTGGAGAGACAAAATGCTGTTGATACCACATCATATACAAGCTTTAACAACCAGTGTTGTTGCAGCAGTCTTACTACTTGGAGCTCTATTGCTATTCCTTGCCATAAAGCTACTTGTAAGTAGTAATTGTAAGAGAGGTCCATCATCAAATTTTTTGTGATGGTTACAAGTATTATTCAAATTCATGGTCCCCATCATGAGACCTCTCTGTCTGTAAAAGTTAAGTGAATGAAGCATAATGGTTTGGTCATTCATTTTATTTCATTTCTTTCAGTTGCATTTCCTTGATCTTTTTATGTTTACTTTTCTACCTGGAATGATGTTATTCCTGTTTGAAATGCCAGCTGCTGCTTTCTCAGTTCACAGCACGTGACAGCAGGCCAGTGGATGTTGAATCTGGAAGTACAAGAGGTAAGAGACGGAGGAAGTGTCAGAACCGCAAAATCAGGACATCTCCAAAACCTAAAACAAAACAGTCGCCAAACCAAAACATCCCTCCTGTTCACAGAGATGCAAAAAGGCATGTCGCGTTTTCTGGACCCAGAGGACGTAAAGAGAAGAGGAGAGATCTCAGGGAGGATGGAGACCTATCGTCAGGAGGTTCAGGATACTTTTCAAGGAGCAGTGATGATGAGGTGAGTTTTGAAAGCTTCAAATGTTGTACATCATTGCTAGCAATATCAGGTTTGCTCATCATGTATCAGTTGTTCCAACGGAGAATATTCTCATTGTTGCTGCTTTATCACTATTGCAGTTTATGGTGTACAATCATTGAACTCGCAGAGAGCGATTTATGGAAGGAGGATCTGTTCTCTCCAGGGTTTGTGACAGGGAGCAATCTTTTGATGCACTTTTAGTTCCTTTGTGTTGTTCCCAAAGATGTATTGTTGAGGCCATGTTGAACTCACTTTCAGATGTAAAGCTGCTCACAGCCAGCTTTAACCAGTTGGATCCTGCATGTTTCCCAATTTATTACTAAAATTGTCAACATCGCAGTTAGCTCACTGATTCTACTAAGAACTTTATCACGAACTTGCTAATATTACAACTTTGACTTCTTCGGCAGTCCATTGGTTCCAATGAAGACTACTGTGTGATTAAGTCATGTGCTACCCGATAGGCTATAAGACCGATGGCTATATAGCGGCAGGGTCCGCCACATTTGTTGCAATGACACTTGAACCCAGCTGATGTTGATCTTAGTCTTCGTGTTTATGTTCAACAGCACTTTTCGACATGTTGACAAGCTTCTGTTACTTGTATGTGTACTGTTGTGTTGTTTGTAACCTCAGTGGGTGTTGAAAGCTCTTGTATCTTTGTTGGTACACTTTCCAGATGAAATACTGTATACTGTATAATCGGGTTAGAGACTGATGGGAAATTGCAACTTTAGTGTTGGTATTAAATTCTTGTGTCAGGTAGATGCTGTGTTTCTACAGATACAGTACTCTTCAGTATCCTTGGACTTTTCACCAGCATCTGATGACTTCCAGAAGCCATGCTATTGAAAAAAAGGGTACTTTTATTCTATCTCACTGAGGTGAAAGATGCCAAATTTGATCTAAAATTGTTCAGTTGGTAGTCACAGGATTTGAAGTTGTAATGTAATAGCCCCAGGCTCCCCCCACACATGTGTGGTTGCTTGGCATCATAAAATACTGTAACTGCCATTCAAGGCCAGAAAGTGCAAATTATAGGCCCTTATGAGTCTGTTCTTCAGTAACATATCAATGCTTCAAAAGGTATATGTTTGATTTTTCTTACGGTGATGTCTGATAGATAATATTCATGAGTGGGCCTATGTGTTTTATGGCTCTCCCTAGCTTTGTGGATGGAATGTTGTTTGAAAGTTATCAGTGTCCTGCAGTCATTAGGTAAACATTAATGACCTTTGATCAAACAGCATCTCTTATTTAAGCTAGGGGAGGCATAAAACACTCATGAATAATATGTTTGGAATGTCAACACAAACAAAAATTAAAAAATCAATTGTATTTTATTCTCTCTACCTGGGCACTTCATGACAGAACATTCGATTGGCAGATCATTTTATCCACAAATCTGTGTCGGAGATATGTCTTTACTGCCTATATGCATAAGTGTAAAAAGTTATGTAAAATGTACAGTATGTTATGTCCAGCTATTCTCTTTTGGTTTTTTTTTTTTTTTTACTTTTTCTTTCCCTGTTTCTTCACATTTTATGTATTTACCACTTCTTTCAGCCATCCAAGAAAGCTGCTTCTTCGTCTGCAACTCGAAAATCGAAAGTCATCAAGCCGTCACACAAAAGACCAGGTCCTTTCAAAACTCGTGTCTTGGAGGAGAGGAAGGAGATGCCAGCGGAGGAAACAGAAAGCCGTCTGCCATCACCCATCGTCGATGGAAGAGATTTGAATTTAAGTAACAGACAGGAGGAATTAATCTCAAGCATCACAGACAACAGTCACAGTTACCCCTCTGAATGTGTTTATGATTTCACTTCCAAACAGTCTCAGGTTGGTTACAATTTCCACCTTATATTTTATGCTGTGTAAAGGGATTTGATGTCACTATTTACAGTCACTTGTTGATGACACTGCAGGTACAGTAGAACAAACTTTACAAGGGAAGGTTGCTTCTGCCCTTTTTGGTTTCGATGATAATCGTAACCTTTGAAATCATACATATGTGTATGTGTGTGTGGGTGTGTATGTATGTGTGTATGTATGTCTGTAATGCCCTACTCTGTAAACATGATATCTCAAGAAGGGAAACTTGGACAGATCCCATATTTGGTATGTAGGTGTACCACACTAAGTGGAAGAACCCTTTCGTTTTCGGTGGAGGTCAAAGGTCATTTGGAGTCAACAGGGGTCAAAATGTGAAAACCTTGTAAACACGATATCTCAAGAAGCAAAGCTTAAACAAATCTCATACTTAATATGTAGGTGTACCACATTGAGTAAAAGAACCCTTGTGTTTTTGGTGGAGGTCAAACGTCATTTGGGGTCAACAGGGGTCAAATTGTGAAAACATTGTGAGCACGATATCTCAAGATGGGAAGCTTGGACGGATCTCATATTTGGGGTATGTAGGTGTACCACATTAAGTGGAAGAACCCTATTGTTTTTGGTGAAGGTCAAAGGTCATTTGAGGTCACCAGAGGTCAAAATGTGAAAACCTTGTAAACACGATATCTCAAGAAGTGTAACTGTGACTGATGTCATACTTTAGTGTGTGAGTTGGTTGTATTGAGTAGATGATCCCTGTTGTATTTGGTGGGGGTAGAAGGTCATTTGAGGTCACCACAGGTCAAAATGTGAAAACCTTGTAAACACAATATCTCAAAAACAGCAACTGTGGGTGATGTCATACGTAAGTGTGTGGGTTGGTCATTTTGAGTAGATGATCCCTATTGTTTTTGGTGGAGGTCAAAGGTCATTTGAGGTCACAGAGGTCAGAATGTGAAAAACTTGTAAAGCAATATCTCCAGAAGGGTAAGTGTGACTGATGTCATACTTGGTGTGTGGATTGGTCATATTCAGTAGATGACGCCTGTTGTTTTTTGTGGAGGTGAAAGATCGTTTGAGGTCACCCGAGGTGAAATCTTGCCAACACATTATCTCCAGAAGGGTAATGTTGACTGATGTTATACCTGATGTGTGGGTTCCCCATACTGAGTAGGTGATCCTTATTGCTTTTAGTGGAAGTCAAATGTCATTTGAGGTCACCAAAATAAAGGTTATTTGGGTTAAAGGCTTATTAATGTGGTGTTTCAAGAACAGTAACTGCAGTTGATCTCATACTTGTCATGTGGATAATTCATGCTTGTTATAATATAACCATGTAGCAAGGAATCACAAAGCCTTTTGGCTTTCTGGTTCATCATTACAGAAGGACCCCAATTGGATGAATGCATTTTGAAAGATGGCTGAACAAACACATATGAGTGACTTTAGTCGAGAAGTAAAAGTGCATCATAATGAGAGGGCTATGATCAGTGGAGGATAAGTCCTTTGACAGCTTGTCTTCCTATATACCAGCAGGCAATAATAATTTCTCTAGATGTAACACAATAATCCCATAAAACGTCCTTTGTCCAACACAAGCACCAATATGTGAACGTTCTCTCAATATAACAAATTTATGTAATAGCTGCCCATGCAGTGTCACTACATTTTGTAAAATTGATATTATATGTGCCAAATAATACCAGAAGGTACTATAAAGTCAACTTGATGATGATCCCGGCTAAATGGTGTATCGCTGATCAAAAGTTGTACATTTGCTGTAATATTTAAATCCCATCATTTAAAGACAGTCACTTCTGAAAGTATTCACAATCCACGGTTTGAGAATTTGCCTCGCAGCAAGAGCTATCTTGCTCTCCTCCTGATATGAAAATAGATGACTCTGTTCTTGGCTGCTATTTTCTGCGTGACAAGTTTGCCGATGAATCAGTGTGACCATGCTCAGAATCATCACATACGTTGACATGTCCTTTTTTTTTTTTTTGGGTCTTTCTTCAAATGCTCAACAAAGCACTATTTTGCAACACTTGCTTACTGCTCATTGGCTGCTGAAATGTGTAAAAAATTTACCTATACATTTAACTGAGATTCATCACCTACTAGAGTGAAGCATGAAGTCCTCAAACAAGCCTTGAATATTCTGGGATATTTGGTGCTCTCTTGTGTGCGTACGAACAATGTTTGTTGTAATTTATTCTGAGTGATTTTCTTGAGTTTAAAGGGGAATAGGGTGTTTAGAATATACCAACATGGCATACAAAGAAGATAGTCTTAATCATTGTCAAACCATTCAGTCTCATCAATAAACATCTACCAAACATTCATCTCCTCAAAACATTATGCATGTGATGAGTAACAGAAGATGCATCATTTGAATTTTGAAAAGTTTGGGTGAACAAATTATTGTTGGGCAACCAACAACTGAATTTCTCTCTGTGAGAAACTTAGTTCTTGAAAAGAAGGTTACTATCCTTCCTTATTTTGAATAACCTATCATTCTGTGTCCACAAACATTGGTCTTGAAAATATGTTTGTTTTCTGTGAAACGAACGCCTTATTTCGCTTTAAGATCTGTTTGAATGCATTTTAGTTCACCCTTATTTTCATTTGGTGGTTTACTTTGTATGATTATGGAGCTTATAATATAGGTGATATCATTTCTGGATCAAATGAAGGGTTCTCTGTCGACTTCTTATTGTAGAAACTGTTGCATCAATTTGGCAATCCACTGCATCAGCAATGGATCAGAGAGGCTTAGTCCAAACACTGTTGCTCTGTTGGCCTTCTATAGACCATCAAAGAAGGAGATGGTCTACTTATATTTCTTATGTTGCTCATTGGTTAGGATGGAGCAACTTCATGTCAAAGACTCATTTAAGAGGAAACGAACAGTATAGTGTGCCATCTGTTGGGGGACAAGTATTGTTTGAATAGTTTGTGATTTTGTATTTCGTTGGAATTACTTTGTTTTTAATGTTGAACACATGGTTGTCAAAATTTGACTTGTTTTGTGTTTTCTTCTCCAGAGTAAATTCTTTGCAATTCCGTCTGAAAATGGACCCCGCTCTATGCAGGGAGGTAAAAGGAAAAATGACGTAGAGTCCCAGCTGGGAAAGAACTTTCAACCAATCAAACCAAAGAAACGTGTGCCTGGGAAGTCACGAAATACGGCCATTGACCGCACTGCTGATCATGAACTGTTACATGTTACTCCCGTCAGAGAGGTAACTGAGGGTACATGGTGGTATATCTTCTAATACAACTGTCAGAGGAATATTTTAGAGGCAGATGATATAATATTGTTTAGAAGAGAAAAATTGTCAACTCTGATGCAGCTTTTGAAAGGTCATCTCAATATTTGTGAAATTTGTGACATATTGAATAATGTTGATCTGGAGGTTTTACTTCTGTCTGTTTGGAGACCATTTAGAGTACTAAGAAGGCAGGCATCAGGCCCTCGGCTAGTAATTTAGAGCAGCTGATCTCTCTTCCGTAATTGCAAATATTTTGCAATTCTTTCCATCGTTTCTCCTCTAGTGACAATTGCTCAAAGTCCTTTCAGGCCTATTTACCACGGGATGATTGATTGACAAATTCAGGCTATTGTTGAAGACAAAGTAGAATGCAATCGATATGTATTATGTTATGTCTATATATATTTTCATAACCTTAAAGTGAGTCTTGTTACATGCTACAAAGTGCTCAAAAAAGTGTCTAGCATGAAAAAAAGATCCCCTAAGCACTCCTTCACAGTAAACCTTGGTCCTGTCTGTATCCAGCATCTGCATCACTGCATGTCACTGAATCTGTGTAAATGGCGATGGTGAGATGTCTTTTTGTCTCTGAATCCGTACAAATACAGATGCAGAGAATTGTTAATAAAGATTGTGAAGTCACAGAGCCCTTCCCACCATCAGAGATTGCAGAATCAGAAGCAGATAATGGCTTGCGTTCGCGAACGGAGAATACCATCCATCCTAACAATAACCCAGTAAGCTTCTTTCAGTCAATCGCCAGTCCTGGACCATTGCATTTTCTGTGTAGATGATTGCATTGTGCCATTGATTTCATTCATTTTCAGTCTTGATATTTTTTTTTTCTTTTTGTCTTTTAATGCTTATACAAATGTAAGCTTTAACAACCATTCATTGTGATTGTCAGAATTGTTAGGTTTGAAAGACTTTTGTTAGCTTCCTAAACTGGAAAACTCAGTTTTTGGTAACAATATCTTACTCCTCTGTCCACTGACTTCATGTTTCTATCTCGGTGGACCGACGGTGACTGCGTGTCTCTGTAACACCGTTGTCAAAGGGATATTCCCCCACTACTGTGGTATCAGTTGCTCTGACTCATTTAACGAATCGACCTCGTTCAGATGTGATTTTGAAAGTCGTGAAAAGTACATCGGAAATCTCCTAAATTTCATCCATTCTTGAAAACAAAGACCATTAAGGACAGTGATTAAGAGCTGTAAATATACAATCATGAATAGTGTACCATACAACCTTTTTCTCGGTAGACATTACTCTAGGCATGGTAAAATTAATCAGTCAGTGACCCGTATCTAAGCCTATTGCAATTTTTAGACTTTGACTATGGATGATATTGGACATAAATGATCATAATAATTGTTTGGTGAGATTCAGCAGTTCATATTCATCAGACTATTACAATTTGTAGATGTTTGTTGGTGCAATTTCTGGTATTTCATAAATGCCTTGAGATTCATCATTTTCTCAACAACATGGAAACCCCCTGAAATTTTCTTACACATCCGTGAAACCTGCTAACAAACCCATAGTGTGATAAACGATTTTGTCTTTTCCTTTTTTTTGTACTAATTATAGTCTTTCTCCATTTGTACCTCTAGGTTTCACTTTTATCTTTAGGATCAAAACCAACGGATGATACTCTGGCTAAGCAAGATAATGAACGGAATAACAGAATTCAAGCCCTTCTAAATGAGACTAAGAGATTACAGGTAATTGCCTTGTGACAAAAAGTTTGCCTTTGAAGCCTGGATATTTGCCTATGAAATATGACGAATACAGTAACATGGAAATGTTAAATGAAAACTGAAACCAGTCAGGTAGGGCCAGTTTTCTGGAGCAATCGCTGAAAATCACTGAAGAACTGCCCTTGAGGGCTTGCTTCGGAATTACCAATTTTGACTGAATTTTTGAAGCGGTCTAGAATTAGTAGGGGCAATCACCAAGGTATGGGCAGAATTTGACAAAATTATCAGGTACTTCCACATTAACTTTTCTGTGACATATGTATATTAATTTCATATCAAAGCAACAGAGCATTTACCATAAGAACAGACTATGATACTGCCTTTAAACACATGTAGCTCTATATCACAAAACGTAACAAAGCCATCATTCACATATTTTGAAATCCCTGGGATTGATCAGTAGATGAAATATAGCTGTGTAGAAAGTTTGTGTACATTTTTCAATGCTCTAGCTTTTGAAGGGAATGTGCAGTACAGTTCAAAGTTGCTGTATGAATAGGATATCAAGATCTGATCTATTATTATTTTTGGTTTGGGTCAGAGTGACCTTAGGTCACCCGCAGGAAGATAAAAAACCATGTTTTGCAGAATGTCATGATCTTCAGACTTGGAGGGTGTGCACTGCCGTTTAAGACAAAAGGATTGCACGTGTTCTTGGAGGTCATGGTGTCATCAGAGGTCCTAAGTGAAAAACTTACGAACTTTCTTTTTCAAAGGGGAAATAAATCCATGCTTTAGAAGTTGTTTTGCAGAATATAATTACCATGGGGTTGGTTGTTTTGAGTCAAGGGTAATTTTTGTCACATTGCTGGTATTGTTTTCTTTTGTCTTTTCTTTTGGGTAAAATGTATTTTAAGTTCCCTTTAGGCAGAGACCAGCAATGCTTGCAGTGTTTAAGGAACTATCTTGAGGTTTTTAAACTTGTGCACAAGTTGACAGCTGGCATTACCTGTGGTGGCTTCTGATAAAACCTGTCTCTATTTGTATGGCTTTAGCTGTAGATGGTTTCTCGGTGACAACTTAGGTGACATTGTAAGAATTTCCATAGAAAAATACTATCGTGAAAGTTCAATTTCAGTAAGCACATTAAAACTGCACTATGAATTTGAAATTTGGTCAGTGAAAGTCAAATTCCTTGGAATATGTCATAGCTAGAACAAAAATATTGTTTAAGTATATCGCCTATAGTTGCACTGCATCAGACCTTAACAGCATGTTATATTCATCACATTATTGTAGATGTTACCAATCACATAGGCTGCTTAGATGTGCTTCAAAAGTTTATGGAACTCAGATATTCACTGAAAAAAGTAATTTACTGAATAAAGCCAAGGAGTTCCTTTTGAAGCAAAAGAGCAATGGCCCTAATCAGACTAAGATGGAAAGATTGCAGTTTACCATTGTAGTCTTGTCTCAGAGACATGTGGACATATATCAAAATTCTGCAGTTTACCTTCCTACTAACTTATGGATCGGTGTAATCAACTTTCCAAATGTTGTGTCTTGTAACATTGTATTGTCTCTTGACGTACATATGACATGAAAAACACACTGCCAAGTATTGACTGAATTAGTCATAAAAAATGTTGAAAAGAGCCACAATTTTCATCAAAATTTATCAAACATTGGTCATTTTATGAATGAAGAAAGTTCTGTTTATAGTTGTATCAGGAGTCAACATTTAAGACAAATACAGTATGGAGATTTGTGACGTCAGTGGAGGGACACACATAATATTATCTTTTGTTTTTCTTCACTTGTGTTTTAACTACAATTGAGGATTTGTATGCCTGTAGGGTATTGTTACACATGGATGCATGTCTTGTCTTCTGTAAAGTTATTGGTAGCACTTGCTATTGTGAAATCAAGTAATTAAGTATGTAATCAGGAGATAATAGGCCTTACATGTATATACCAACACTTTGCAAACTTCCATATTATTTGTTTTGCATTTTCGTCAAATTTTGAAAAGCGGTTTCTCTAAAACGGTCATAGATGATAGGTGCATTTCCAACTTATCACTATTCAGGGTTTCATTCTGTAACTTCTGAAAGAGAGAAGCTTTTGGTAGATCCATGTCACATGGTCTGGCAATTGAAGCTATGAAGCTTAGCAATCAGGAGGTTCGGGGCTCGATCCCTGGCTGGTTCACAGCTAGATTGGTTTTTCCGTCTAAGTGTAATTTAAGGTTCTCCCATTTGAGTTGCCTTTGTGAAGATACCACAATTCATCCAAAACATTTCAGTTGTGTGTTTGGTAATTATTTTAAAATAAAGACATGAATTTTTATGATACTTATTGAAAAGTACATTACACATTTCAGCATTTAAAAGCATTGCATGGAAACAGTTTAAAATTGATCAAAATTCAATATGATAAAGTTTGGAAGACTATCCATTGGACATCTTTATGGTGACTTAGGGGCCATATAGAGTTGTGTGCATTTCAAATAATTTGGCAAACTGACAGGAAAATGATAAAGTAACATGAAATGACAGCTGCAGACATGATTTTAAGATGCTGATGACAGTGTCTCTTAATTAGATGTTTTCTTTTTCAGGAAATGTGGGAGAGAAGGAAAGCAGCTGAAGAGATTGCTAGAGGTGAGTTGGTGCAGCCTCTATGGAGACAATAATTCTAAGATTAAGGTTTTAATTTTAAGATAATTCTTGTCATAATCATTCGTTTCTCTCACATTTGATCAATTCATTCACATGATTACTTCCTAAAATTTGAGCTAATTCACAAACTTCGAGGAAAAAGTAGAAATGAAAAGAAAATACCAGAAACATGTCTATGTATGTGCATTCCCCCCCCCCCTCCCAAGAAAACAAAAAAGGAAAAGAAAATGAACATGTAATTATTGTCAATCATGATGAATGTACTTGTTTACTTTTAAGGTTATCCTCAGAAGTGAACATTTGTTTTGGGACTTGTAAGCCCAGTCAGCATAAGCGTAGGTCTCTGGTTCGCCATGTTTTGTACAGCCAAATCAGAAAATTTAGCGTTGTGAGTACTTTGTTGTGTCTTTTTGCTAGTAAGCATAAATGCAGGAAATAAGATAGGGGAATGCATCTAGCAAAATGCCTACAGGGTAGATGACTGGATTGTGTTACCTGGTGTTGTTACGTGGTTATTAATGTTTACACTGTCCTTTGATTTATTACTCAGATGATGAGGAAGAACAAACACAAGACGAATCAACAGAACACGAGGTTTGTTCGTTTGCTCATTTAAGCTAAAATGCCATAATTGATCAATGTTATTTGCACTGTCATGTTCAATAGCAAGAATCTCAGTGAGACATTTTATGGTTCACAACATGCATGTCCTGGTTAAGTTCATATGTTACCTTTTGGTGAATGCTGCACCCCATATCCTTTGTCTGGGTCACATTTACACTTTCTCAGCAGAAATTTAACATTTTACTCCTTGTTATGACTGGACCAAAACTTAAGTTCCATCATGGAGATTGTGCTGGTCAATTTGACAACCTGATGTTACCGCTGACAAAACCGTGCATCCATGGTAAATGTGCTTGCTCATACAAGTATGATGAGTCAGTATCGATTTGGCTCTGTTTCAGTCACTGTGTACTAAGCTGTAGCGGTATATTGATATTATTGATAATATGCTTATTTCATTTTTAGGGATATTATCCTTATCCACCCTGGGACAATATCCCTGTATAGAAAGTCCTATAGAAAATAAAGATAATACCCACTAGTTTATTTAAAGATAAACCTGTTCTAAATTTACCACAGAGTTCAAGCTCACTTGTTCAAAAGAACAGCTTTGACATCCCGTTGAAAAACAGATGTGACTCTGCTATGTGAGTTCAGAGCACTGATTGAATGCACTTTGGAAAAGTCCCGTCTCCAATCCTTTAACTCAGCGCTCTGTATGAATTTGTTTTGAAAACCACCTGGTGATCAATCCATGTATTTTCCCCCCTTGGATAACACCTGGGCCAAACCATGTAATTTCACTGTGTGTGTTTCTGTGCGTGCTGGGTTTGACAATTTGACATGTAGGGTGTAAAAATCTAATGTTAGATCTTTCGCAGAGTGGTGCAGGTGCTTTCCAGAAGCTTCTTGGGGCCTTCTGTTGCGGACTTCCTGTTTATGCTATTACGTAGGGTTATGTGCCCTAAGATTGTTTTAGTATATCATTTATGACTGTGACTCGTGGACATTCCAGATACGTAGAAGGTATTCCAATGTGCATAAGTCACGTGTGCTACAAAGTTTCTCAGAGCAAAATATCTGTCAGATGCGATGATGTTATCATTGAATTTTCATATGCCACCAATCTCCTTAAGTCTGTATCTTCAATACATCTTGCATATACTGTGTAGTTCTTCCATATACCAAATATCATCAAGCAGCATGAATTCTACAGTAGTCACCAGCAAGCTCCTCGCCCACTATCATTATTCATTTCATCTTCATGATAGTTGTTGTTTCACTGCACATAGATTTTATTGAATTAACTAGCTACTATGTCGAGGTCTTTCATTTCATACAGCCTCTTGACAAAAATATCACCTGTTACAGCGACAGACACAGCTCTTTCCCCATAAAAGTATTAATATTTGTTTCAAACACATGCAGCACACTGCAACGCTGAGTACAATATCAGACTTTCATGGTACACACAAGATCTTACTAAGCATCTTACCACAAACATCTTTTAACTCTGCCAAAAAAAAAAAATTAGTCCTGAACTTTGTAAACAACTCACATAATTAAGTCAATATTGTTTTATACACGCTACTCAGTATCTGCTGCACAAAATACTGGCACAAGCCCTCCTTTTACGAATACACTCAGCTTTCATTCACACATAACACTTATTTTCATGATGTTTATCGGCAAGACTATATTACCACAAAACCTATATTTATGGTTGTAGACAAGGCCCTCAGTATCTGCCGTACAAGACACTGACACAGACCCCTTATGTATACACACACGTCACCCATGTAGACCTAGATTTTCTTGAAATGGACATTTATCGGCAAGACTATATTGCCAAAGCATCTACATTTATCGTTATAGACAAGCCTCTATGTATCCGCCGTACAGGACGCTGACTCAAAACCCTGCATGTATATGTACACATGTGACACACAGAAAACCTATATACAAAACTGATATTGGCTTGATTATTATCAAAAAGTCTATATTTATCATTCCACACACACTGCTTAGCACTAATTCGTATGTATATAAATCCCAGAAAACCTATATTTTCCTGACATAGGTATATACCAATGAGACTTTATTATGGGAAAGTCTACATTTTTATGGCTGCTAGCGATATTGCTAAAACCTATATGTTTATCATTTCCAGTCACGCAGCTAAAGCTCTGTTAGTAGTAAGCCTTGGCTTTCCTGCCCAAAACACCATTGAAACTCGCATGGAGCGATCTGATCGGACACTCGTTTTTAATGACAGCAGCATGTGTGAGAAAGTTGCCAGTTGCAGATATGATACTTCCAGTATTAGCTTCAATATTTTTTTTAACTGCTAGTACAAGGTGCATTGTTGAATGACGATAACAATACAGATTTTGTTTTCATGTAGAGAGTTACTGAGCATAGTTTCACCGTTGAGGTGAGACTTGGTGAGTGATACAACGAAATGAAGTGGGGAAAAAAATCAGTGGAACAAGTTCATATGGGATATACAACTACACTCTTTTTTTGAAATGACAAAACTTGTGCTGAACCCACAGTTTGGGTCCATATATGCATTAGCACAGTATGTGTACCTATTCCACTACAAATATCAATATTATCGATATCATGTGTATTTTATTGGCGATGTATCGTATTTTATTTTTGGAATGTCACTGCTGCTTACTGTGTGCACATGTTTTTGTTCAATCAGGGTATTTTGTATTTCCCATTGCTTACATCACATTCACACTTTCTCAGTCAGACTTTCACACTTTACCACTTGTTTTGACTGGATCGAAATTTTTTTAGATCCTCTTTGTAGATTGTGTTGGTTGATTTTAACAGCCAACCCTTGCGATGTTCATGGTCGATGCAGTCGCCCATTCATAGTGAAGAGTCCATGTACATTTAGCTCTTGTTTTAATCACTGTGAGCACTTTTTGTTTTCACCGAGGGTATTTTCTCTTCCTCCAGATACCATCATCTGAAACCATTCCGCATATTCCAGCAAGTGAACATGAACTCTCTCCAAGCAATGGGAACACTCCGACAGAGACTTTGGCTGGTGAAAGACTGGCTGAAATCAATCAAATGAGTGGATTCCCTAGTAAAACTGACAGGACCAACCAGCCCAAGCATGTAGAGTCCCAGCCACAACCGTCTGATGTAACTGTTGCCAGCACAGACCATTCTCAGTTGGGTTTTGAAGCACCTATGCATTTAACAGCTCATTACGACCGATCATTCTCGGACCTTCCTCCTACTACCTCACAAATCTGTCTCTCAACCCCTGCTGAGTACTCCCCTCTTCGATCCATCAGCGACCAGCCTTCGGAGACAGGTTACCGTGGACAACCGTCAGAATCTTTGCCATCATATACTCCCCATTCATCTCAATTTAATTATGACACTATGTCTAAAATGTCTTTTGTCCCTACCTCCCAGTCTGGAAATAGATCAGAGTCCTTGCATACTCCTCCTGTGCTTCCTCCTTTTCCCAAGGAGATTGTCTTAGGTACACGTGATCAGCAACAGACCTCAGAAACTTCAGAAGCACATTCTTTTAATTTAACATCTTTTCATGCCAAACCTTCACCTCATCCTTCTGCTATAGTACCACAAAAACCTCCTCAACTTAGATCTAATGGGGAGACCTTGCTTAATCCATCCATGCCTTTTTACCATAGCCCTATCTCAGACACAGTGTCTCACCACCAGCTTCCAGAACTGTCTGCTTCAAACATGTCACCTTCATTCCACAAATCCGTATCCGACAGTTATGCCGTGCCCTTCGTTAGTACTCCAACTCCAGATGCAGAAGAGTTTGAAAACAAACGAACTGATTACTTCCAGCAAATTGGCAATCATGAAGAAGCGGTAGGAGAACTGTCTGAAAAGTTTCGTCCTCCAGAAGCTGAAGCTGGTCATGTCATCGATGAACCACAAAGAGAATACCAACGGCCAGGATCAGAGCTCAGTGAGGAGAGAGACCAGTCGAGTGAGGAGAGAGACCAATCTAGTGAGGAGAGAGACCAGTCCAGTGGGGAGAGAGATCAGTCCAGTGAGGTGAGAGACAAGTCCAGTGAGGAGAGAGACCAGTCCAGGGAAGAGAGAGACCAGTCCAGTGAGGATAGAGACCAGTCCCATGTTGAACAGACCGTACATACATCAGTTCCAACTGGGGTAAGACTGAGTGCGATTCAGTTTGTAAATTGATTTTGCAAGGAGAGAGTTCATGTTGAATGTCCCAAGAGCTGTATCTTTCCCTGACTTCCTCTGCAATTCTTCCAAGTCTCCCATTCCAACTTGTCACATTGTAACATTGACTTCAAATAGGTTAGAGAAAAGGGACTTAAAAGCTAAAAATCCATTCTAGTGTTTTGAAAGTTAATCTCTGTGATTTTAGGTTCCTTGTGTTAACAAAGGAACCTATGCAGTCAAGTTGGATATGTGTTGTATGTATGTGTGTGTATGTGATGCCATTGGAATGTGATCTATGTGGCACAATAACTCAATAAATCTAGTGCTCAATTTTTCTCAAAATTGATGTATGCATGTATCATATTGAGTAGATGTGCCATATTGTTGTTGGTGATCATATCTTGCATCTTAATGAGTCAGCAGGCTTTCATGTCATGACTGGAATGTGAAGTATGTGGCACGATTACTCGATAATCGAGTGCCCAATTCTTTTCAAACTTGGTTGGTATGTGTATGATATTGAGTAGATGTGCCCTATTGTTTTTGGTGCCTATATCGTGCATAGTAATGAGTGGGTGGGACTTAATGTAAAATTCCTGATATGGTTATATCTTTGCAGTGCCTTGTCTGATTTGGTTCAAGTGTGGCAGGAAGGTGTTGTTAGATATTAGGTACATAACCATGCCATTTTTATCGTCAATGTCACTAGCATTTTTGGCTTCAGTTTGTGTAAGATTGTACAGAAATCGTAGAAGTTTTGTGCATGTTGTGGGCAATTTACTTTTGGTTACTGAAATTCCTTTGCTCCATTTATATGCTATGAATGCCTATACCCTCCGTCAGTCCCCCTATAGCATGTCTTGGAAGTACTGTTTGAGGTAGTAGTTTCATGATCAAATGAAGAAGCAGAAGTGCTGTGGGAAATACTGTTGGTGATCATACCAGCAAGTACTGGCTGGATCAGGTCACGTCCTCATGTGCCAGTGGTGATTTGTGCATTGATGTAAATTGCTTTTATTAGTAAGGTGGGTAAGATATAGTGGAAGAAAAGTCAGTTGGTGTTCTTACTAGTGGACACTAGGCTCTAGCAGTCTCCTCCAGGGCATGTTGTCAGTGTTGGGTGGACTTGAAAGGGGCATAGATGTGATAAGCATTATTGCAATTTGCAGAATCCCTTTTTTAGGGCTTTGAATGAAAGATTCACACCTGTTTGTGCGATGTAAAATGAATGAGATATTGCTGTGTATTGTAGGGATCAACATCTTCAATTCATTGCATTAATTGCAATGGCTTCTTTAATATTCAGCATATATCATTTTACAATCATATAATGCCCTTGTGCTGTTGTGAAACCATGCAAAATACTTCTTCTCTGATTGTATGTAACACTGTTAATGGTTGGTCACATTAGTGGTATGGAAGTGGCTCCAGCTGGGTATTTGCCATGTTTGGGGTCTCATAAAATAGACCATATGGGCCATTTCATAAAATCATGAAAAAATGTTTCTTTCGGTACAGATTTTACATTACAAAAGTGAGAGTTCATGGTCAGAAATGGGCCACATGGGCTATTGCACAAAATAAAACAAAATGCTCCTTTAAATTAATAATTTACATTACTGCACATCTGTGCAAGGAACCACAGTGCCTTCAGGCCCTTGGTTATTCTTTGCTGAAGGTGGATGCTGTGACTTGTAAACATAGTATCTTGAGAAGGGAGCAGTGTTCACACTGTACAGTTGGTGTGTTGGTGGTCCATTGTGAGTACATGATCCCTATTGTTTTTCATGGAGGTCAAAGGTCATTTGAGATCACGAAAGCTTCAAGTGTGAAAACTTCTCAAAGGAGATATCTCAGCAACCAAATTTTGCTGGAACTTAAAACTGTTATCATTGGCAGCACTTTCTTTTATGGAGGTCAAAGGTCACTTTAGGTCAATAGAGGACAAGATATCTCAGCAACTCAATGTAGCAAGAATTTCAAACCGTCAACATTAGTAACATTTAATGAATAGATTATGTCTGTCATTTCTACAGAGGTCAAATGTCACCTGAGGTCAATAGAGGACAAGATATCTCAGCAACTGAATGTAGCTGAAAATGTCGAACTATCAGAATTGGTAGCACTTGATGAATAGATGATCTCTGTCATTTGAATGCCCCATGGAAAACCGAGAAAATAATCTGTTACTGTTTTTATTGTTGCTAAACAGAATTTGTCCTCATTTTCTTTCAACTCATGAAACTTAAAAGCCCATTTTGTGATGCCTCTCCATACAATCACTTAACACGGCTTTTTAGATTTATCACCTTTTCTAAGCAATCAATGAATATCGCAGTTGCCAGCAACTCCCTGTCAAGATTCACAAAGTACTTTGGTTCAGCCAGCATAAAGACTCTTGTGGGAAAGGTGCACTTTTGGATTTCTGATCTTTAACCACAACTTGGGGTCAGGAACTTTTTATTCACTCGTGAATTACCTTTGTTAAAGAGATATATGCCATCCTTTGTTTCCACAATTGTTATCAAGGCTGAGTCAATGAAGTTATTCATATCATTACTTAGTCACACCAAATATGATTTACATTCTTGCATTTTGTTTTTCCTTCTGATATGGTCCCCTTCCCTTCTTCCTCGGTTGCTTTTGTTTACATTGACTGTGTGTGTATCAAGTAATGAGATACTGGCAAGGAATCACAAAGTCAGTTGACCTTCTGGTTATTTAATCTGACAAAAATCATGGAAAATCTTAAAGAAATCAAAGGAAAAGGGATTCATAATCCACACCAGCAAAAGAGAAGATGGACCTGCTACAGTTATTGTGAAACTTGATCATGCTGGATGGTGACTTGTCCCAGAGGTAACATACAGTTCAGAGTCACAGATTACAGAATGTGTTAATGCTGTGGACGAGTGAGATAGACTGTCAAGTTTGTAACTTTGATAATGACAAATATGTGGCATTTTATTTCCCATAACATGCCAGAATATCTGGTCATATGGACAGGTTTAATGTTATTATGACCATAAATGTGATACCTAAAGATACTTGCTATTGCAGAAGATATAGGAAGATTGTGTGCAATGTGGTGTACTCACTAATTTAGGAACTCACTTTGCAGCCAATTCATTCAGTTTCTGTTCCCTTTTACTTTTGCTGACCCTTTCCTGCCTGCATTGTATTTATGGAGGCAAAGTTGCCTGATAGAGAGGCCACGTGTGAGGAACCCCTGTTTCTTAGTAGCAAGGGGCATTTGTTCGTTTATTCTGAACCCCGTGTTTCCTTATTACATTGCCTCCAAAACTCTAGCAGTCATCAATTTGTTTAAGTTGTTGGTGTCTGGAGAAGTTTTAGTATCCATTCCAACCGTTTGTTTAAACTTTGACAATAGAGAAGGCAGGATTTTAATGTGTATAATTTCTGGGAGAAGGATTTCTTTCTGATGCCAAGTTTCAAACTTCCTAAATGAAAGGTACAAAAAAGAAACATACCCCAACCCTGATGAAAGGAAAGCTGATTCACAGATCTTTGTAAATAAAAATGTTTGTAAGCAGGAATTCGTCATTAGTGTGAAGTTGGAAGAATCAGTGAAGGTACCACAACATGATATGCTGACTTTTTTAATTTTGCATTTGCGAATAGTAAGTGTATTTCTTATCACCACTTTTAGGTTAGGCTCAAGAAAAAATACATGAAAATTTGTGAAAGGATTTGTGTTGAATTCACTTACTGATATGAAAACTGATATTGCTGCTGGGTTGCACAGTATGACATCTAGTATTGAGTTGCAGTGAGACACTTGTTCAAAATGAATTATTTTTTATCATAGAAACACTTATTGTTCTATGAAAAGTATATTCAACAGTCATTTCATACTTAGTTTTTTTTTTTTTAAAATTTACCCACATTTACAGCATTATAGTTATCACCCACTAGCTTACATTTTGTGTGTCATTGTATTTCTGTTTGTAGATTAAGAAGGTTCAGTACTTTATGCCAGCAAATAATGCAAACTGTGTGTTTTCTAGCATTGTCAATACTCAAGTAGATAGATAATTTATTCAGTCAATTGCATAAAAATATACACAGTGGAAATTGCATGAACACAGGCGCTTGAAAGGAATGTAAAACGAGAAACGATCTTATGGCGGATATAAAGAATAAGTGAGTCTTAAATTCTTAATCAATGATAAACGAATCGATGATAGAACAATGCAAAGATAGCACACAATGAAATTAGAGTGTAAAAAAAACATGAACATAAAAACGATGTCAAAAAGTATCCAAAAGGACACGCACACATATAAAACAGCGAACAGAAAAAAAAAAACCTCCACTGTGTCTAGTAATAAACTGTCAAACCATAAAAAAAAGATGAAACTTATAAGCTATTATGCACATTGAAAATTGAATATTTGGAAAATTTGAAAAAAAAAGGTAGTCTCAAACCTGGGACCAAATGTAACTTACAGAGGATGTAGAACATCCTTGATGATAATGTAGATCATTCTGATGTTGTAGTATTTTTCTGACAGTATCTGAATTACAAATTTCAAATACTGTAGGAAGGGTTTTAAGTAAAATTTTATTTGAATTGTTTAATGCAGTGCATTAGATCCAGACCAGGCAATTATGTGAGACTTGTCTCTAGATACTTTGATCGTCAATTCAGATCAATTTTGCTGGTATGTGATTGTATGGCTTTTGCTACGAGAAAAAAGACGTTCATTTGTATCGTTACTATTCACCAATAGACTGCATTATGTACAATCCAACATGGAGTATATTCTCACTAACCTGCTGAGTGGATGTAAATGGGTGTTTTATCTCTCCAACTGTTGTAAGGTGTGCTCTTATCAATATGCCTGATTTATTTCTAATCTCTGAGTCAAATTTTGCATGCATGCATGTTTGTTAGGTGAGGCATAAATGTACAGTAGTATCTAATTCTTGTGCTGCCATTGATCCTTAACAGTGCACTACATGATAACAGTCTTGCACAGTGTAGGTTTAAAAACTGGTTTGCAAGTTGCATAGTTCACCTTGGCATCATGCAGCTAGGATATGTGCTAAAATCACACAGTATCCTAGGAACGAACTGTTAGCGCTGCATTCTACAATATTATACTGTATATTATGTATTCACTGCACTGCACTCAGTGCTGAAGCTTATCAAGCAAAATTCAGCTGATTGCCCGTGTTAAAATTGGCGTGTAACGGTGGTCACAAAGTTAAAGTGGTTCTGCCAAATATATTGCTATTGCTAAAACAGTGAATCAAGTAATTTTTCAAGGTTAAGTATATTTCATGGAACTACTTTCAGTGTGCTATGATGTCATTTGGTTACCAGTTATTGTTTCTGCTGTAGTAGGTACTATGCATATTGTGCATGTTAGTCAGTCCTCGCAACAGATTTGTTTGTCTGAAGGAAAACTGTCTCACAAATTTTGGTCATCAGTTACTACATAAAAAGTTAGGTCTTGTGTGTGGAGGCTTTACCATAAAGTTTTCTTTTCTTCTCTGACATTGTACTTGTTACATTACCAGTATACCAAGGTTTACCAAGTAATGCATTACAGCTTAGTGACAAAATCTAAGAAAAAGGAAGCTTCTTACTTTCTGTTTTGAGTTAAAACAAATGTTCACTATCTATTCAAGTTTTACCCATAATTTCTGAAAGATGTGTTTTTATGGCCTTTTGTAGGAGGGCTGCATAGAATATTATGTGAAACATTTTCCACTGCTACCTTATATCCAGTCACAGTACAAATTATGGTTACTGTCACAACACTGTGTTGCACAACATCAAGGCAGCATCTCCAGTAACATGGATACAATACTTCACCTGATTGTGGATCAGATCAATGGTGCCATCATATTGTTCATAACTGAGGGAAACCTTAGCCTTTCAGTTTTATAAATCATTGATAGTTTATGTTAAGTCAATAACTCTTAGGAGTTAAATGTTGTGTTAGGAGACGTATGCTTTTATGTGGAAAACTGCTGTAGTTAATGATAAGGGAGTAGTAATTATGGCTTGGAAGTGACGTAAGTGCTTTGAAAGGGGAATTCCAGGCAAGGAACATATCGTCTGACTTATGTAAGCCATTTCAAACCACTTTCATTCATATTCTTGACGTTTTGAAATGATCTTCTTGTGACAACACAATATGTTCAAACTTCCTGCTCAACAGAGAGACTTACACTATGCATGTGTACGAAGGGTGCGGCCATTATTGTGTAATAGACAATGGTCTCTGTGATTTGTGACGTGGTCGACACGCAGCTCTGATTCACGACGACCATTTTGATTGCCTAAAATAATTAGCACTGTGGCTATTGTGAGATTGAGTGGGCAAGGGAATTTCTCATCAAAAACCACATTATGCAGCTTAGACCACTGGACAATAGCTCAAAGATAAGGAAAACGTGATCTTTACTAAGTACAAAGGTTTTGAAAGTAATCCTTTCCAAAGACAGGGTAATAAATTATCTGATTCCTAATTATCTAGGGCTATCAGGTTAGTTGTCATGAATCAGAGTTGGGCATTGACTAAGAAATCAAATCATAGACATCACCCGCATTTCACATTATAATGGTGACACTTTGTGTCTATGCATAGTGTTAGAAACTCTGTTTGGTGAGAAGCTTGAACAATACAGTATTGTTGTCTGTGGGAAGTTCATTTCAAATTAATTAAATTAGTCAGACAGCATGTTCCTTGTCCAGAGCTCCCCTTCAGTTTACACAGTTCAACAAAGGAAGCCCGTGTTTTGTTAGGAGTGTATTTTGTTAGCTACAGTTTCTTATTGTCTAAAGTTTTCTCATATGGTGGGATTCTTACCTAGCCTGTGTGATCTTGTGCTGACATACAATTGTGTAGACCAGAGCCACTGCAGTAGTTGTGTATCAATGCTTGAGAATAACTAACTTTAATCTGGAATAGGTTTGACTCTTCAAGTTTGTCTGGAGTAGGATGGACATTTCCAGACCCAGGATTGTTGTAGCTAAAGGTTGAAAAGTTATCATGTCATATCTTGCCAGATATTCGTACCATCATCAAAACCGAGTGACAGATGTCATATACTAACATATGACTTCCTGTCTCTTTTTGGAAATTATTTCTTTGCTCACAAGCTGAGGTCAAAGGTCATTAGTTGAATGTGTGCTAGAGTGTTAACAGAGTCAGTCGGGACAAAGTGCTTTTCCTTTCCAGTTTTGTTTTATGTCTGCAGAAACTGTATCTTGAAAAATGAAACATTCAGTGGCTTTGAATATCTGCCAGCTGTATCATTGTGTGGTATCCACATGCAGAGGTACAGTATATGGTGTCATCATGATGGGTGTTCTGGTCTGTTTTTATCGCTTATCCAGCGAAAGAAAAGCACTTTACGATAGAACTGAGAAATTTGGTTGAACTTTTCATGTATATTCATTTTCTCTTTTCTCTCTATAAAGGGTCTTAAAGATGAAGTCCACTATCAAGGTAAAGGATAAGTGTCAACTTTTAATATATTTGTACGACTCGCTTGATCTGTAACTATGATGGGTTTACTCATCCTGCCATTCTGAACCCATTTGTTTGAAATGGATTACAGCAGATAAGATTAGATGAAGCATTGACTACAACATACAGTTCTCTCTGTCTCTTGTTAGCGTTGCACTTGTAATTACATAACTGCCATCTGCACCAGGAGTGTCTGATTGTTTAATTTCAGTTGTACATCCAAACATTTTACATAGTGCTTCTCGTGCTGAAATCCATGTGAGTAATTGGTAAGGTCTAACATTTGTTGATAAATTGCTACTGAACCTCTCAGCAGTACTATTAATCTCGCAGGTAAGAGATTGATATAAGACCGTGCACATGTGATATGGACTTTTCTCATTGTCTACCTGAGATAATACACTCTTTGGCATAGCATCCTCCTTATGAGACTGTGATCAAATTTTGCAGAGAGAGAGGTCTGCATACCAAGTTGAAGCTAATGAAAATCCTCCTTTTTGCACCACACCAAAACAAAGGATGAGTTTGATGTATCTTGTTACCAACTTCACCACCTTTGTTATATTTGGTCCCTTGCATCAGCTAAGGAACCTATGGAGTCAGGTTGGCATGTGTGTATGTTTGTGTGTCTGTGTCAGTGCTTGGGAAGTCGAATGAGAGTCAAACTTGGTACGTATATCTGACATATTGAGAAGGGGCGCCCTAATGTTTTTGGTGGATGTGAAAGGTCATCTGGGAGAACTGGGGGCAAAACTATTAAGACCTATTTAACTTGATTTCTCAAGGTAGGAAGCTTGGAGAGATTTTAAACTTGGAACATGGATGCATTATCATGAAAAGATAAATTTGATTTGTTTTGGTGGAGGTCGAGCCTAGCAAGAGGCAAATGATAGGCTGCCTTTTTTTGCCCCAAACATTGATATTGTAGCACTCTTGGGCTACTACCTAAAACTCCTATTTGCTACATTGTGCTCTCTAACAACTCCCTGCATTGTGTATCATCAGTGTAGGGGAAATTTTATCCCTCAGCACACTGCATATATAGAGGTGATTGTCAGACAGGCAATTTCTCCTCTCTCTCATAACATGGATGCTAAGTATGGTCCATTAATGTAAGCATTGAATTTGCTTTAGGGTAAGAACAGTAGGGGTGCTACATAGTAGTACAAAAAAAAAAATGTTACTGTAAGTAAGCATTAGTGACTTATACTACCTACCCTGTGTGAACTGTAAATGTGATGAGGCTTTCAGCTCACTATGTATTGACCTTATATGTTCACAGTTGCTATGAATTGCTCTCTGACTCAAACAATGTTTAATTAATTTTCTTAAAACTGGGGGACAATGATCCTTGGGTTATGAGCTTTTGGAAGAATACAAAATGTCAGTGTGAGAAATTACATGTGGGCCATAAGTGGCCTAAAAGGGCCTAATGTTTGAGAGAGTACACCTGTTGCTCATCATCAGATTTTTACAATTAAGTCGAGGAGGTATCACATTGCCGCTATGGTTGTGTTGCCCGAGGGGTGTTCAACATTTTGGGATCCAAGTTCTAAATGGACCATTTTATGAAATCATGGAAAATGCAGACTTAAGTAAGTTGAAGTTGTGTCACATACAGTAACTAGTATGGTATTGGTACATTCAAGTTGTTCAGGATTATTCGGTCCAACAGTTGAAATGGGCCATATTATGACATAGTGCAAAGTGCTTCTCCTACAGATTATATGGTGCAAGTGTCAGATCATTGCTGTGGTAGTTCTTTCTGGACACTTAGTATGTGTTTGTTTCTGAGGTCATATGGTTCTAAGTTGACATTGTGTTCCATTACTGATATGGTAGTGGTACCTTTTGTGGGTGGTTCCATCTGGGTGTTTGTCACGTTTGGGGTCTAATGTCTTAAGTGGACCTTATGGGCCATTTTATATACCATGAGGTGTGTTTCTTTTTCGACAGATCTTATCTTACAAAAGTGAGGGTTCATGGTCAGAAATGGTCCATATGTGATATTGTACAAAACAATGCAAAATGCTCCTTTTTTTTCATAATTTACATTACTGTACATCTGCACAAGGAACCACAGGTCCCTTCGACTCTTGTGTATTTACTTTATCACCTAATAGTGATTTGAACCCCATTCAGTTACTGAAGGGGTTAATTTGATATCAACTGTCCAAGCTCCTTGGAGCTACATTTTGTACAATGGGAAGGGATCTAGGTTGTCATACCCATGGGCAAGAATGTGAAGTTGAGAAGGGAAATGATTATCAGACTAATTAAGCAAACGAATCAGACTAATTAAGCAAACGAAATGATTGTTTTGTGGCTTCGATCCATCATGCATCAGTAGGATGCTACCATGTGATCAGAAGTCTGGCTGAGGACTAATGATGAAGACTCATGTCTCAGCTTAATATCTCCATGGCAACACATGCATGATCATTGTAGCTTGTTTACACCATACTAACGTGATACAACTGTCAACAATCTCTGTTTCTGCAAACAAGCCCTACCTGCGGTACAGAGCTCGATAACATATTTGTTTGTAATTCTCTTCCAACTATGAGTACTGCATGTAAACACACTGGCCATGCAGTACTGGACTATAGTCCATGGAGTGTGCAGTGGCCTAGAAGACAGATGTGTCACCATGACACACCATAAATACAGTAAAATCTCCATGGTAACAGATGCATGATCATGTTGACATGTTAGCTCAGTACCACCCTATTACAACTTTTCATGTCCTATACTTCTGTGTCACCATACTGACACATTGCCTGAAACTACAGTAGCACTCCTTTCACAGGTGAGGCTATAGGATTGCTCCTGATCCCAAATAACCTCTGTAAGGAACCCTCAGGGTTTCTAAATGCATGCACTGGCTGGGTCAGAACATAATTGGTGGGTAAAGTACATGAAACAGCAATCTTGATCACAGGCAAGTGCAATGATATGAATCTCCTATCCATTATTTCCTCTGGGAAGTTTCCTAGTGAAAGAGGGCTCGAGTCGTCGTGAGAAATTGGTGACAAAATCGTCAGTCACAAATTTACCATCACCTCAATGGTAGTCAGGGGCATCATTTATATCATTCATTGTACTCTAAGCAAAGTTGATTATGTTGTATCGTCTTTGTTGAATTGTAATACTGATGAATTGATGAGACTGACCAGTCTCTTATGTAACTAGCACTCTTAGTCCTTTAACCTAATGTCTCGGTCTTAACCTCTTGCAGATGAAGGGAGAGAACTGCAAGGAGATGTGGAAGAGACACCCTTTTCAACAGATGTGGTTCAAGAAAAATTTCCAAATGTCCAGCCTGAGGCGTCAAGAAGGAAAGAGGGCAAAGGTAAAAATCTGAAAATTCTTGTTAAGCACTCTACTTAAGAAAAAGTTTACATCATTGTAGTCTGTGTTGTGATATTTGAGGAGTCTCCAGATTTTTAGAGGGAATTAATGATTACATGGCAATTAATTGTGTAAAAGTATCTGGTCACTTTTGATACAAATGGCCGCACAGGCCTTATTCAGTTCTTCATCGTATCAATCTTGTTGCACCAGAGACAACATAACAACATTTAACTGTGAGTTAGAGATACGTAGTGCTGGTAATGTCATTAGAGAAACAAAAATACCACAAAGTGAGTCACTGTTGAATTGTGCCCTCATGATATGAAATGATTTACTGTAGCTCTGTGGATATCACTGAAGGGAACCCCTTTGTAGGATGACGCAATGAATAACGTTTATCCATGTTGGTTGTTCAACTTTAATCCAAGCACAATTTTACAGCATTGACAAAGATAATGCAAATTCTTGATGGCAAGCTTTGTTGTCCCAAAGTAAACAGTTTTCAAACCTAGAGCAATGGTTGAGGAAGGGAACGTCATCACATTGCTCAAATTGTAATGTCCTTGTAAAATAAAGTAAAAAACATAAGAAGAAGATTTTGAGCTCTGCCGTAATTACATTACTTCCCACCATGTGGAATGAAATGTATGGTATCAGGATGTGAGATACACTTTCAGCAAAATCAAATGTCACTTGTATGACAGGTACAACTTGAGTTTTTTAAACTTGGTAATAAAAATTGGATTTTAGGGGTAATTTGTGTGGAACTTAGTATTCGGCCGTTGAGGCCGACTTGTCGTGCGTTTCCAGAAATCTGAAAAGTGGCGTCAGGAGTAGATAACAACAAACCAGCTGTTCGATGTTGCACTTCGCGCTGCAGAGAATCGCAAGCAGTGCCATCCTTCATAGGCTTACGTGTACAACACTACTGCCAGTATGCTTGTTCTAGTCTATAACTATTGGACGTTAGTGCCAAAGCATATTTTATAGCCTACTTCATCTGACTTGAACATGCACTCTTTCATGATAACTGAACAAAGCGTGGTAGGTGTTTGTGACTGTGTAATGTTACCATGGAGGGTAGTATTCTCAAATTCCCAAGGACAAAACAACACTCTTTAATAACTGGAAAAGTTTGCCTTGGCGGGCATTTTCGAAAACTGTCATCTGCTCAGAGTCAGACTATTGTTTGAAAGGTGACTGTCAAGAAGTCTGTTGCGAGCAAAACTTCTCGGATTTAGCCGATGGGAAGTCGTTAAAAACAGTCATAAATTTTTTGAATAGTTGAACGTCAAATAACGACAAATTGTGTTGAGACAAAATTTTGCCTAGATACATTCTTGTTAACTGTGAATACAAGCTAGGTTACGGAATGGTAGGTCAGTGTAAACACTGTATCAGTAAGAGTGAAACAGATCCAAAAGGATGAGAGCTTACTATGAAAATTAGCATTAGCCTACATTAGCTAAAGCACATATACCTACACTAGACTGGAGGATTTGCAGTCCTTACAATTATGTAGTGGTGACTAAATTAAGATTCTGAAGTTGATAAATGTAGTACAGAACAGCTGGAGCGACGTGACGTTCTTAACCGGCCCCTCCCTGTGCGTTTTCACTGCTGTTATGTGCATAATGACAAGGCGCCGTTGCACCTACTTGGGCCTTAGCTCTTCCTCATAGACTGTATCACTTGCTCCTTTGGGTATCTTCTTCACATTTTAGCACCAAGCATTCCTTCCTGGATGTCACTTTATCCTTTATAGATAGATTTTTCCCCCTGACTTGTTAAATTGTAATGTTAGACTGCACAACAAATATTTTGTCTGACAACTGCATGCATATGCATATGTACAGGGCTCATATACAATAGGTCGGAGCTTTGCACGTGAAGACCCACCCCTGACTGCACAAAGTACATCAGGAATGTGAGTGCTTTGGAGTGCAACGTCGGGACAGTTCGGAACATCTTGGTAGTTCTTTTTAAAGTTTCTACCGAGGTTTGACAAGTTTGACATACTGAATATCCTTTGTTTAAGAGTATAACTGGCGATGCAAAGTGGATCATGATACCTTATCTTTAGAGCCTTTGAAGAACCAAATGCACTAAGAAAGAAATATTTAAGATGGTATTTTTAACTGGTAAGGTGGACTTTTCTTCCAGCTCTCAATCCTGCCAGATGTAGAAGGTTTAGATGCTAAATTATGTCCAATTCTTACACTGAGAGTGAATGCAGCATTCACCAGAACATTTTAAACCTGGATTATCTCATTTTATAACTCCTGTATGTAGATGTCATCTGGAGTTGTTATCTTATGTATTGATTCAGATTCAGAAGAGATTAGTCAGAACAGAGTGCTGTGACTTGTAGATGATGATGAACATAGTGTTTAAGAAAGGCAAGAAATCAAAAGAATCTAATTTCTGAAACTTTTCTCCTCAGAAAAGACCAAAGAAGCGGTGTTAAAAGAAATTGAGGATACGGTCAGAGCAGTTAGCCGAGGTAGTGAAGGTGATAGTGTTACTGAAGGTGTTGAAAAACATGAAGGTAAGGCAAAGGAAAAGGAAGGACTAGGTTTAGAGGAGCGTAGGAAAGAAGAGGAAACAGTAAAGTTGAAGAATGTACATGAAAATGAAAGCATTGGCACTGAAAATAAGACCGGAGCAACTGCCCTGGAGAAAGACAGTCAGAGGGTGATGGACTTGCAAGATGAATTGGTAGAAGCAGATGCCAAGATCAGAGATTCTGGGAACAGTGAACAAAGAGAAGAAATTGAGACCCGAAGTCAATCAGGAAGAGAGAATGAAAAGGAATCTGAAGAAGAAACAAAACAACCCAAAACAGCTAAAAAGGAGATTGTTGAAGAAAATGAAGGTCAGGAAAAGGGCATGACAGGATTAGGTTCACAGGAGGTTAAAGAAGAAGGAACAGAAAGCCTGGAGAAAGTTAGTGAAAAGGAAAGCAGTGATAGGGAGAGTAAGACTGCAGAAAAGGCTCTCAAAGAAGATAGTGAAAGAGGGGATAAGGTTAGGGATGCTGAAACCAGGGAACAAACAGAAGAAATGGAGACCTCAAGTCCTCAATTGGTCGAAGTGAAAGTAGAGGTACCAGAAGAAGAGATAAAACAGGCCGAGATAGTTGGAAGGGTGGAAGTTGAAGATAAAGAACAAGATAAGCAAGGGGATGTGAAAACTGATCAAGATAAGGAAATCAGTGAAGGGGACAGTGAGACAGGACAAAACATTCCCGAGGAGGATACCATGAGTGTGAAGAAACAGAAAGATGAAGGGGTGGTAGAAACAAATGTTAACACAGGTGGTATTGAAAGAGACAAAAAGACAACCCCAAGTAAATTAGAGAAAGTTAGAGGCATATTTTCACCAGGTAAAATCAAGGAAAAGATTCTCAAAAAGGAAAGTACTCGGCCAGAGGATGCCGGAGATGAAGACATCACCAGCAGAGCCAGCAAAGGTGAAAGTGGTATTCCCTCTTTAGTGGTTGTTGAAGAACACCAAGGAGGTGAAGAGACAGTTTCTGAAGAGAAAAAGAAAGAAGATGTGAAACAAGGTACATGGAAGGGCAGTGTCTTGAGCCTGAAAAGTCAGTCAAAACAACCACACAGTTTCAAACATGTAGTATTTGATCAAGAGGCAAGTCTCTTTTACGATGTGAAGGGTAAGTGGGAGAAGTTGGGGTATGGAAATTTAACCATCTCTGTTGATGAGAAGAAGAAAGCAGAATTAGAATTTTTAGATGGGGTTGAACAAATCGCAAGACATCCTGTCAGAAAAGAAACCCAGCTAGTCCCTGCTAGAGGAACTGACCGTGCTTATGTTTGGACCACAGAAGCTCACATTAAAGGAGAAAAGAAAGTGCAGAAAAAAACTCTCTTTGTAAGGTTTAGAGAGGCAGATACAGCCAATCAGTTCCAAGAAGAATTTCGAAATGCTCAGTCTGAAGAAAAACTAGCAGAGATGTTAAAATCAAGGAGGCGGCAATCTGGAGGTGAGAATTTGATTTTTTCTGAATTATAACTATGTCACTATTATTATTTATTAGTATCAGTATTTTACTTGGATGCAATGTTCCTTGGGTGGTAGGCCATTTGGGGAGTTAGAAAATATTTCGTTCAAGGTCCCATGTGGACCTTATGGCCTATGATGCAAAATACTGCAAAATGCTTTTCCTCCTACAGATGCTCTTGTACTGTACAATGTTGTTAGTGTGTCACAATGATACTCTGTCAGTGGTGCTTTCAGGGTGTACAGGGATTGTTAGTCCATGGTTGTATGTGGGCCTTAAGGGCCTGTTTTATAAAATTCTGCAATTTTTTACATTTCATTCTGCTTTGAATGTGGCCCTTTGATTGTCTTCCAACATCTGAAACATCCGGGCTATCATGCATGAATGATAACTGATTAATGGGGCAATGGGTCAGATTGTTACCCAACTGAAACTCAAGCTTGTTTGATGTGCAGATTATTAGAGACATTAAAGGGGCACTTTGAGTTGAAATGAAATTCAGTTAGTCTTCCCAAACTTGTCAACTTTCTGTTCACATGATACTTCTAGTGACGGTTAAATGATCAAACTAAGGGCATCTCCTTGTGTCACTGTCACAGGTTGCGAAGCATGCGGGGCGGAGTTCGGAAAGTTCTTAAAGGTTAGCCTTGTAGACACGTCAACGCCAAAACAGTACAACTATGGCAATATACGTTGCAAGAGTTTTAATTTGAATCTTGCGTAAAAGAACATATGTACACTTTACAAATAAGGAAAATTAAGAAAACCAAACCGTCCGCTTCAAGACTGTTAGACTCGTGGATTCGCGAGAACCTCCTTCACGTTGGCTAGAAGTGGGTATATGCGCCGATGGTGGTTGTTTGCACTATGCCGGTGGCTACGTACGCGATTTTATTTTCGACGATCGCTCCCCGTCCAGTATAGGTCACGTGTGTAGCTGTCCCTCAGAAGAGTCGGGTATGAATACGCTTGATGAGAAGTTGAGGAGACGTCTGCGTGTACAGTATGGGTGGTTGCTAAGGTAAAGGGCCAAAACTGCCTCGTGCAAACCCTGGTGGAATGTACAAAATTACAACACCTGACTAGCGTCACCATAACCAAACCTTTCCCAAAAGTGACTAATTCCTCTCCGAGGATTTTCCCATATGACAACTTAACATGCATTCGTTATATAACCATGGATGGCCTCATAACAAAAAAATACATGGTATTGCTCTCAGCAACCAAAACACTCAATACTTTCTCCATACACATTTCCTCCTCTCTTCCTCAGAATACATTTCTTGTAGACTATGATAATACCTTAAGTACATTTTACTATGCTTGTCGTCTTTTCTCATTTTCACATCTTTAACATTTTATGACTTCTGCATTTTCATTTACACTTACTGCACCCTGTGCATCGCTTTTGCTCTTGTATTTAATTACATTTACTACTTGCTTAAAACATTTTCCCATCAATAGGTGAGAAATACTATCAGTTTCACCTTTTACTAGTACTCTGCAAATCCTTGCTAGTAATAAAATATAATATTACAAATACAACTTACGGATGTCCGGAGTGAATTTCTTGACATTGAATGGACTTTCCAATTTCGTTAGGTGGGGCAATAACCGTGCCCGGAACCTCCAGACCTTTGTGCTTTTATTTACTTAGATTATCGACCTCAACGACGATATCTGCGCTGCAATAATCAACCTCTGCGACGAATTGCTTATAGTTGTCTTTACAGTAGACACAAAGACACTACCCTCAATGGCAAATCTGCTCTTGGCAGCAAATATAGATCGGAGCTTGTTCCTCAAGTCTAGTCCATCCCCATTGCAAGATGTGCGGCAACTGCCCGCTTTTCGCAGGAGACGCCTTACACACCCCATCCCTTTAGAGACTTAACATTTCCCAATTTGTTTGACAACAGAAAGTATGCGGACTAGGCTGCACCGTCTGGCTCAGCTCTCTAAGAGAACTAGTAAACAGAGGGCAGCAACCAAGAATTTAATTTTCAGCTCTCTGCGTGACAGTCACATGCAAATGAACACTAATGAACGAGTATTTAATGATTAAATTGGTTTTGGAAAATTTGTCATCAGACACTTTCACACATTTATAAAGTATAAGTCCATATGCCAGTGCAAACCCAGGGTTGGAAAACCTTGCTGAATTTCCCGCGAACACAGTAGAAAATCGACTGATTTCCCGCTGACATTTGTGTAGGGGTGGAACCCTTGTGGGGGGCTCAGGGGCAAGCTATCGGAGGATTGGGGTTCCTAACACATCGAATCGGTAAAGTTGTGCAGCTGAGCACAAAGAATATAACTGGAAACTTGTACAATATTTGAAAAATCAATCACGAAAGCTTAACGTTAGGCTACTTGCGTTGTTGCAATGTATGATACCTTTTTGAATGTGAAGAAGTGTCACTTACAACATGTCAGAAACGAGTGAAACTTGAGCCTGATATTACGCTAGATAGATATGCAATAGGCCTAGAATAAATGACTTGATCATAGACCACTATACACTGTCAACTACTGCAAGCTGTGCTACTTACAAACAGCTCCGCGAGTTTGACGTAACAAAATACTGGCATGTTTCCAAGAAAAGTTTTTAACTGCAAAAATGTCAACACCTGTCCCAAAATGGACATTTATCACATTCATAATACTCAAATTCAGCCACCTGTTGCAGCTATGACATTTGTACCGAACTTTTTTATCCCTGATGACTGTGACCATTAACAGGCAGCAGAAATTTGTAGCAAAAAAAAATTTAAAAATACAAGTCATCCCCCATATTTTTAAATGGTTTAATCGAGGCAATTTTTTTTACTGCATGTAACATTATGTTTTCCAGAAAGGTGTTTAGCGCTACCATTGCATCTGTGTGTAAGACTGTAAACATAAAGAAGGTACAAAGGTTAAGCCATGCCGCGTGGGTCTGTTGCGCCGCTATGTACTGTATGTATGCTGTTTATGTATGTACCTACTGTATGAACGCACTCCGTTCTAATTTCTAGAGAATCTTCTGCTGAGTTCGGAAAAAATAAAAAACACTAAAACCGAAGGACATGATATTGTGCACAAGCTCTGCGCGAATCATCCTGGGGCCAGGGCACTGGGATTCATAGGGTATGTAGGGCAGCTGAAGTGAGCCTAAGAGCAAACTGGTGATAATTTCTGGTTACTTGCATGGTCGTTGGGGATATACTAGACATCGTGGTTTATTGGCATAGAGGTAACATTCGCTATTTGCCTATGTGAGTATCGTAAGCAATAACGATCAACAGAGCTTCTTTTAAATATTTGTCTAACAGCATTTTCTCTGTTCTCCCTCATTTATTTTGTTGCTCTGAAGATTTCGCAGTTTTTTCCGTTTTTTATTGCAAAAAAAATGTGTCCCGACATGCAGGATTTCCTGCGAGCGTCGCCAATTTCCCTCGAACCAGGTTCGGAAGGTTCGCAAGGTTTTCCAACCCTGTGCAAACCAAGGAGAAAAATCTGAAAAATTGATAGTTTACATAATTACTAGATGTGAAACTTGAGTAGTGATTCCAGTTATTGATTGCTATTTGGTAGTGGCTAACAAAATTATCACAAATTCATTGATAAATTTCAAACTTCTGCAATCTTGGTCCTCTAGTTTATGAAATTCCACAAATTGTGTATAAATCCAGCATGTTCTTTTGTGCAATGTGTACGATTTTATATAATGATGCTTTAGTGATTCCTATGATTTGACAAAGATACTGTAAGTGGTACCTTCATGGTGTTCAGATATTGGCCTCGATCTACACCATTGGTGCTTCACTTTCTTTTGTTTTTGTTTTTTTTATTTAAAAGTAAATTAAGCATACTGTTGATGAGTTGGTAGCTCACAAGCATGTACTATTTTGCTTTCAGATACAGTACAGTACAAACATGATACTGTACATCTTCATTAGCACACTAAGGAGAGTCAATGTTTTGTTTTCTTCTCCTTAACTTAGGTAATTGTTAGTGCTCATAATAGTACTCTTGGACAGAAAGAAGTCATTCACTATAGAGGCTAAAAAAGGAACATACTTTCAACAAAACAGGCAGTGTGAAGCAGTAATACCTACTTTATTCATGTCTGTACATCTTAAATTTTGCAAATACATACAAATTGAACCTATTAAAGAAGACAGACCTATGAGAAACACAGTTTCATCTGAAAGGAAAATACTATGTGCAGTGTACATAGCCCTCATTGTGTAGGTCTGAAGGGAAGATTTGAAAAGTATCGACGTGTAGTCTTGTGTGCAAACACTAAAACCTTTCAAGAACAGCAAAAGTCTTAAAAACAATACATAAATCTGAAGGTGTGAGAATAGGGAGGAAGGAGATAATTTGTTACATGAAGTATTTATTTTCATACCATAAAAGTAAATATAGAAGAATGATGCAAGGCAACTACTCACACAAATGAAGCCAAAATATTGTAGGCGGCATCCTTGCCTGTAAGGCAAAATAGCTCTGACTTCTATATTTTCCATACGTTATGCTCGTTCAGCCCAAGAATTTTTTCCTTCGATATGTAACCACGACTTTGGAGACACTGGCAATAAATGAGACCATTTGTGTTTTGGGATAACCTGATAGTATTGAGGGACAACTGTATTTCAATGTTCATCTGCTTGCGGGCTTCACTTCAGTGCTCGCATGAAGAAATTGAACCTCTTATGGAAATCCCTCTCTAGACAATTTTTGGGAGGGATTTTCAAAAACTGAGGATTCTGTTGCAATTTATTGTGTGTGTTTATTGAGCTATGACCTCAGTTCTGTGAAAAGTGAACAGGATTTTCCCGCATAAGAATTTACCTTCGTGCCTGTTTCAGGAGAAAATTCGGGATTCCCATGCTGTAGTGTGAACGCTGACTTTAGGGGTTTTTTTTGCTCTTATGGTAATGCACATAGAATTTATTACATTTACCAACAAAGACAATATGAACTGTCAAGGTGTGTAAGTTCTGTATGTAAGATGTGTTGTTTTGCTGGAGTATAGGCAATGGAGTTTTTAAAGATCAAAAGTGGTGTTTGTATTAGCAGTGAAATAAAACGTAGCTACTGCAGTAGAAATTATGCAAAATTGGTGACCTTCTTTGTAGATTCTTGTTTCTACAGTGTATGTACTGTAGGTACAGTCTACTTGTGCTTTATTTTACTGATTATTTGACAAGTACTACTTATCAACAAAAACAATGCAGACTTACCAAGGTAAGGGTTGACAAAGTCATGCTGATTATGGTATTATTTAAATTTCTTTTATACAGAAGGAGAGGAAGGTAGAGTCAGAAGAGCCAGCAAAGAGAGTAGTGGTGGTGGTAGTATCTCGTCAGGTGATGTTGAACCGCAAAAGAATGAAGGAAATTTAGAAATAGTCTCAAAGGAGTCTAAAGAAGATAAAAAACAAAGTACCTGGAAAGGCAGTACATGGAGCCTTAAAAGTTTTTTAAAAGAACCACACCAAGGAGGTGAAGAGACAGTTTCTGAAGAGAAAAAGAAAGAAGATGTGAAACAAAGTACATGGAAGGGCAGTGTCTTGAGCCTGAAAAGTCTGTCAAAACAACCACACAGTTTCAAACATGTGATATTTGATCAGAAGGCAAGTCTCTTTTACAATGTGAAGGGTAAGTGGGAGAAGTTGGGGTATGGAAATTTAACCATCTCTGTTGATGAGAAGAAGAAAGCAGAATTAGAATTTTTAGATGGGGTTGAACAAATCGCAAGACATCCAGTCAGAAAAGAAACCCAGCTAGTCCCTGCTAGAGGAACTGACCGTGCTTATGTTTGGACCACAGAAGCTCACATTAAAGGAGAAAAGAAAGTGCAGAAAAAAACTCTCTTTGTAAGGTTTAGAGAGGCAGATACAGCCAATCAGTTCCAAGAAGAATTTCGAAATGCTCAGTCTGAAGAAAAACTAGCAGAGATGTTAAAATCAAGGAGGAGGCAATCTGGAGGTGAGAATTTGAGTTATTATGAATATTTAAAAACAGAATTTCTGAATTATAATGTGGGGATAATGAATTTACGCATCTCTTCTGATTAACAGAGCAGCAATTTCCATAATCATGTAACACTGCTATAGTTGTAAATTTAGACACCACTAACCTGGTTTTGCTATGTTGATGATGCACTGTTCTTAAGAAGAAGTTAAGCTGACTGCAGGGTTCCAGTCTTGCTGGGCAGCAGCAGCAGCAACATGTAGCCCACACGGATGTTGCGGCCATCATGAGGAGCAAATTTTGCCAGATTTTTGGCCAGATCAAACTTTTAAGTATTCTAGAAAAGTACAGGTTCAATTGTAATATTGCTCGGAAATAGTGTAAGAAAGTTCCACCATTTGCCATCTCAGCATATCCTATCTTTAAAAGGGTTTACATCTCCCCTCAGACTCCTCTCCCTGAATGGCATCCACACATTTCTACCCCATGAATTTCACTCACAGCTTGAACGGATTAAATAAAGTTGAAAAAACAAGGATACAAAGTATGTGTGCCAGTCGCAGTCAAGTGGAATCTGAAAACTTTGTTGTATTTTTTTACATTCATTGTTACATTAAGGTGATGCAGTGAGCCTGCCAGAGAGCATTCCAGAAGAGCAGCAAGCTCCAGAAGTTGAGGGAGATAAAAATCGTGCAGAGAAGGAGGGAGAGGGTGATCAGATAAGAGTGGAAGCAAGCAAGAATGCAGGAGGGGACCAGAGAGGAAAGATCAAAGAGGATGCAAGTGATGAGCCTGAAGAGATGAAGATTAAGAGTGATGAGGCAGAGAAGTCTCGAGGTGAGTCTTACCATTGCACATTTTCAACGTCTTGTTTGTTTCCTTGACATTATTGCTCGTTAAGATGAGTAGTCCTTTGTCACTTTAGTGATCACTTTAGTATTTCAATTGTGAATGGTTGTATCAGTGAACTTTGGTGTAGTAGAACTATAGCGACTCGTCTGTCTGACCGTCTTTTCAGTTTGATAAATCATTAAGTGTCAGAGAATTTTTCAATCGTTGAAAATTGTGAGTTGTCTTCCTCAAAACTAGTCTCATGGTTATCCAAATGTTAGAAAGACTGCAGTGATTTGGAAAGCACTCCTAACTTTAAAGATGTATAGTAACATAAAAGCTGCTTTGAAAGGTTAACTTAAGACATAAATTATTGCTTTAATAATGGTCAAACTTTCAAAACTTGTGCAAAGTCATGTTTGTTAACTCTCCCTTGCATCATTTTCAACAGCCTAATTGAAATGATTGTTATTTTTTATTTATTTATTTTTTTTGCAACTGAAAATAGTGGAAAAATTGCAACAAAAAAAAACATCGTCGTCAGATTGGTGATATGATATTATTCCAAACCTTTTGCAATTCATTACATGTCTGTTTTAGGGAACTCAATTAGTCGGTCTGTTATTGAACAGTTCCAAAGCAGTGTTTCGTTTTAAGTGGTAGATATTTTTTAAGGTATTTTCTCTCCCATGTCTTTGTCCATTGAATGTCACTAAGAAAATAATTCACAACGTCATTTAAACGGATTCTAAGATTTTTGTCACATGACAAATGATTTGCAATTGAATCACATGCAAACTTCCAGAGTCCACTGCAAAGCCAAAACTAGTGAAATTTCCCAAGTACTGTTGAATGATTTGAGTTGTTACAGAGTACTATTATTTTATAAGACTGAAGTGAAATGCAGAAACTGTTCTTCATTCGGAATTATTACATCAAGTGTTCTTGACTAGGCTGTCTTATGGGAACTAATAAATGGAAATATTTTTTCGTTGTGCTATTTTGACAGCAATAGGTAAATTCTGTGCTTGCAATGTTGGTTTTAATGTCCAAGATAGTATGAATGTTTATTCATGAAGGGAGCTGACCACTCTACGTGTAAGAAGGCTTGTTAGGCAGAGAAGATTCTCCTAGACTATGTGTCAAATTTCATCCTTGATAGCTACCAAAGCTGTCAGAGCTCACTTAAAATTCCTGTATACTGGTATTTCTACAGCAATGGGACACTATGTAACACAACACAAAAACTTTTCATTTTAAACAAAAACAACTTAATCTATTAATGCTCAAGTTTTTAATGATACGTAGGTGTGATGTTTTACGAAATGTGCCAAACATTACTTGAAAATAAAAAAACTCATGTTCAATTGCAGTTTGGTAGGGAAAAAAAAGATTACTTATTCTGCTTTGTATTTTTCTCATCAAATCCTTTTCTACCCATTACATAGAACAGAAATTACTGCACCAGGCAAATGACACATTTTGTTTTCACTCTTGAATGTCATTTGAATAAACATCCAACCCTTAGTACTATCCTCTTATTACTCTAAATTGCAAGCTATTGTGTAGGGTGTTGTGAAACCTGGTCAATTACATAATCTTGTGCATGCTATTCTAGCTTGCCTCTGTAGGGAGAAAATTCCAGGATAAAATAGCTGCAGTATCCTTTAGCCCTGTTAGGAACTTCTCTTTCTTGAGACTGAGTGTAAGATAAAAATTTCACTCAAGAATTTTTTGTCACTTTGATCAGGAAGACAGGAGAAGAAAGAAGTAAGGTGTGTTAGAATCTGGGATAAAATTAGGCAGAAGAGTATCTTTTATACCAGTACTTTGGCATATTCTGGTAGTTTTCTCTTTTTTCTTCGGGTAACGTAGCCAATGTTTGGTTCAGAAAGAAGTATACTGAGTGCATGAAAGTGTCTAATGTCCACAGAAGCCATTGATTTCATGTCCACACTGCTAACTTGCTTATCTTTTTGTCTTGTTGGTGTCTTCCATTTGATTTATTTGTATCAATATAGACATTGGAGAAAAGGCAACAGAGGGAACTGAGATCATTGGCAAGGAAGACTACAAGTCTGACACACCCTCCAAAGACAAAAGTGCAGTAGAAGGAACACCTCTTGGGGAGAGTAAAGAGAGAGAAGAACTAGGAGAGACACCAGAAACAAAGTTGGAAGAGGAGGATGTTTCGGAGGTTAATCCACCTGTGGCACAAGAACAACAAAAGCATAGAGATGGAGGAGAAGATGGAAAAACGGATATACCGGTGGCAGAGAAATCAGTAGGTGGAGGAAAAGAAGACAGAGGTGCTGATAGTCAAGAAGCAGAGACAGATGATGGTGATGAGGTCATACTTACTGCTGAAGTAGAGCTATTCTATGACAGGGATGGTAAGTGGGACAAGCAAGGCTCAGGAGTAATCAAGATTGTCAGTTTGTCTAAAGATGGGGCTTATCAGGTACGAATGAAAAAGGGTGACACATTCATTGCAAACCATCGGGTGAAAAAGGAGACCAAACTTGTGCCTGCAAAGGGAAGTGACCGCTGCTACGTATGGACGACAGATAATTCGTTCTCGGTTGGCAAACCAAAAAGGACCACATTCTTTGCCAGATTCAAGACATACAGTGATGCAGAAAGTTTTCGAAGGCACTTTGAGGAAGGACAGGCCAAGAAGAAAAAGGAAACACCATTAAAGTCAAAATTAGGAAAAGAAAAAAGGTGACCTTGGAGGAAGTCTCAGAATCGGAAGAGACACCCGCCGGGAGGCGGTTGCTGACTGAAACTGGCCTTGATGTTGCTACTCCCACTGGACAAAATTGCCAAAATGGGCTGACGACGAAACCGCACATCAGAAGAACCCTGATAGATTCTTGCCATCAACATCACAGTGGATTTCTTATTCCTTTGTCAACGGCAAGCAAGGATTTAGCCGGCACAACAGATGCGTATTTCTCAGTCTCATGGATCATCTCTGGCTGCAATCGTAATAACAACGTCCACGAAGCATCGCTTGGACTCAGACATATCGTAGTGTTAGACCTAGTCTGCACACAGATTGCAAGCTACTGAAATCTGTGTATGCTCACGGAATCATTTACACTCAGTGGCACTCAATACGTCTTTTCCTTAGGCTACAAATATCCATTCTCGTTTGAGCCAATCATCAGATGTTTAGGAAAACTCATAAATATAAGAGACATTGGATCTTGGATGAGACAAATCTCTAATTGCACGTACAGTAGGTGCTTCGATGTGTACATTTTGAAAAAAAAATATACATACCAACACCCGCTGGGGCGGTTAGCAAGGAATCTATGTGATGGCGATGACGTGTGAGTGTATGTTAGGCTTGGGCGGTGTTCCAATAATCAAGTTGGTCCTGGTGTTTTGGGAAGCAGTACTACTTATATCCAGCCCGTGATTAGTCATTGCTGTTACTGGTACTTTCACAAACTGTCAATGATCGCCTGGTACAAGCTCAGTTTATCAGAACCTGTTCCGTTCCAAAGACGTAAACAGTTATTATCCTTGAAAGGTTCTGTTAATTCTCACATGTCAAACTCAAAATGATCTAAAAACACGAAACTGCTGACAAGTAATAAAAACTACTCAGCCTAACACATATGACGTCAGCTAAATATCGTAATGTTATTCTATTTCGTAAATGAAGCGTCAAGACTCCATGTAGACAACATCATCTTATAGGATAACATACATGTGCTTTGGGCTTACCAAGTGCAAAATGGTGATGTTACTTTTGTCAGAAAAATCCCTGGTATGCGTCCAACAATGCTTTGTTTTTTTTTTTTGCCCAAACTTTTAAGTGCCATTCTAGAATTAATTCTGTTAAGTGAACAGTATTCAAAGAAATGGAAGATATCCTTGCATTTTTACATCTTTACTAGCATTGGCAAAAATCCCCTCCTGCTGCTAGAGGAAGTATGAATCAAGTAATACATGTCTATGCCAAGGTCAACATCACATAGAAATATATATAATCCACTAAAACCAGAATGATGTCCAGCTAACTACTCACATGCTGAACACCAAATGCAATGGTGGCGTCTGGGTCTCAGGGTACCACCCAATTAAGCGTTTGTTCTTCACTTGTTGTACCCTGATGTCATTCTGTTGTATATATTTCTATGGCTCTAACTCATTGTCTAACGTCAGATCTGTTAGATGAAGTGCATTTGAAGCAGGACTACAAATAGTGTATCTTGCCAAATTTGTGTGTAATCATAGATAGGCAAAATTTGTATCTATTTTTACGTGTTAGGATTACTTACATCAAACATGCACAGTTCACAGTTTACCCTCATTTTCAGTCATTGGGCTCACAAATTTGGTGGCGTGAGTGAGTGTCTTGATTGGGTCCAAAGTTGGAAAGCAGTCATAAGAACAATTATGAAGTCATAGTACCACATTTTGCTTAGCACATTAACATAATACCCTGTATATCTTACGTAGGGGCATGGCATTGAAGTGCTCCTCTTTGGACAATCATGCTGAATTTTAATCCATTAGCAATGCAATGATTGGGTTTGAATGCACCATTCTGTTGAGACAAATGTTTTTTGTCACATAAACAATGTAGGTTAGTAAACACATAAACAATGTCACATAAACAATGTAGATTAGTAACACTTTGGATCCTGGTTGCAATTCCAGAATCTGATCCTGAAATTATCGGTTTTAGTGCAAACAATTGGTTTGAGTGCACAGCCTTTTAAATGATATATCGTTGAGCTGACAGTACCATGCAACATCAGCTGTATAGTGTTTTTACAACAATTTTTTTTGCAATAACTTCCAAGTTTCTTTTTTTTTTTTTAATCTGAAATACTTTTAACTTGAAATAAACTTAGTATCTTGTCTTACGTTACTGAAATTGGTTGAAACCTAAAATGAAATCTATTTCTGTCAGCTGATAAATTTTTTATATTCCTTTTTAATGAAATTTTATATAATTTTGGTTTTTATGTAATTGTTCACATTCAGATTGTCTAACGCTGAAGAGTATTCTAGTCCCAGATGCAAAACAATCTGCACACAAAGTGTGGCACTATTTGAAGGCTATTTTCTGGCACCCCTAATATGCCAAAGATGTGCAGTACTTGTCATGTATCCATGTAAGAGCACCAATGGCTATGACAGAATTATTTCTAGAAATCCTGTTGTGTGTGTCTTTAGAGTGCCTGTGCCACACACTCAGTGGCTGATATGCACACAGAAGACAGTGAGTGGGATAGTAAACATATGATGGTATACAAACGTACATACATAGGCTAATACCATGCTCACCAGGATGCAATTATCTTTCTTTACTAAAAAAAAAAGACAGTTGCTTACACAGAACAGTTGGTAACCAAGAAAATATACCTATGTTTAAAAAGAGCATATCAAAAGTAGCTTGAGAGCCATTTATCATATGTCCTGACTAGTGTTTTCATCGGTAATCTGATGTTTTCATTACCCGGGTCCAAAGTTACTACCCAGTTCCTTCATAAAGTAAAAAACAACACAGCTGCTGGTGAACTCACTGTGTCAGATAGCTGAATGTCATCTATTTCACTCAGCCAGTAGTGCAAAACGATTTTTTTTTTCTTTTTCTGGTGGAAAATTGCTGGCCCTGTTAATGATCAGAGTAGGTGTCGGCAGGTACATGTAGTACACTAGTAGGATCCCTGTACACAGATGTGATATGGTTCACCGTGGAAATGCTAATGTTTACGATACAGTTGACATTTTGGATGGGGTATCCAGGTACTTGACTTGTATGTGAAAATATCCCCAGTTCCTGTTTTTAGGAATTGATGAAAACAGTAGTCCTGGATCTACATATTGATTGATGGTTTTGACTTTAATTTGAGGGTTTACTAGGACACCTGACACTGCAAAATATCTCTGTGGTTTGAATGTTACATCTTATGTAACATAAAATTGCTGTTAAGAAATTTTGGTTGTCTCGTTGGTTTGTAGAGGTACAGCAGGGTGCAGCTAATTGCTCCTAGTGCAGATAAATAGCCTGGTCGTCTGGGTTTAAAGCTTTTTTGTTTAATTTCTGTATTTAACGGTACTGTGACTGAGTGGATGACGGCAGCGGCATTTGAAGCGATGAAGTTTAGTAACCAGGAGTTTTTTGATCCGGTCCCTGGCCAGGTCACTGTAAGCTGGATGTTTTTGTCTAAGAGTGAACTTTTCCCATTTTTACTGACCTTGTAAAAAGGTACCAAATTTGATTCAAAATTGTTAAGTTGGTAGTCACTCATTGTGAAGTTGTAGTAGCCTGTATAAGTCACAAGCGTCCTTCATACTTTTGTGGTTGCTTAGCGTCCACCAAATAGCTGGGCAGACCTTCAAAGCTTTTGTTAAATATTTTGTATCATTAGTTCAAGTTAGAAACCAGAATTTGGGCCTGAAAATCCAATCCTAATTTTGTTTTGTCTCTTTTGAGATGATTGAGTGCCATGATAACTCTGGAACACAATGGGATGATCCTCTTTTTTGGAGATTTTGTAGAATGATTGGTCTTGTGGACTCTCTTTGTTACAATGAAATGTAAGAATAGGTGGAAGAGGAAATGTTAAACATAAAAGTGACTGCCCGATGTACACAATGCTGATGACATCACAGTCCTTGACAATTATTGTTTGAATATAAACATTGACATTATAAAGGGGACAAAAGGTGTTTAATACACGAACATGGTACACAAAGAAAACAGCTTTAGTTATTATTAAATCACTCAGTCTCAATTTCCATTTAACATTCCTTACATGTAATCAGTGTTTTAGTGTTTTAGTATGCTGAATCTATTTCTGTTGTTTTGCAAATGATGTTCTTTCATGATCATAATGATACAGTACATCCAGAGTATTCCTATCAGTTGTTTTTCATTTTATAGCACGTAGTCAAGTGACAGTACTTCCTGCAAATTGTAAATTTTTAACTCTTTGTAACTTAACAAGTTAAAAAAGGAACAAAGTACAAAATTAGAGAGAATTTTGGAGTAAGTTTGTGTCTCTCCAATGATACAGTTGGTTTTAAACAGGGCAGTGTCTGTGGCAGTTTGTGAGCATATATGTTATTTTAAACCTTTGTCAAAGCTACACCGTTGTTGCTACACCATAGTTGGATACTCACAGTTTACATACATATCGACTGGCAGTTGTGAGGACCTAGGCCTTGTAATCCTGACATAGTTACATTCTCATTCACAATATATACATGAAGGGAATCATGCTCCTGTCTTTTTTTTTTTAATACCATACAACCTCGTATTTTGGTAGGATCATTTCTCTGTACGAAAATATTTGGAACTTTTTTTCCATTTATCACTGAAAAATCACATCTCGATAGCATGCTGTTTGGAAGTTTGGGATATTTAAAGAACTTTCAAAATGGTGCATTGCATTGTGGGACATTTGTGATGCCACGGAGGCCCTCCTTGTTTGAATCTCCTTGCATTTCTTTATAATCTTGAATATTTATGTAAATCTAGAATATACCCAACATGACTTTCCCTGGTATCAAATTTCAAGTTCAAAAAGACTTTACTTCAATATACAAGAAAGATTTCTTGCAGTGATTTGCCCTTCTTACATGGACTTTTTTTAACTTTGAGGAAACGAAATCTTTCTTGACCAAAGAAATTGTCTTTCTTCAAACAGCAATATCTTGAGTTATCAAGAAGATACTGGCATGGGGTTTGAAGTGCCGGCAGTGAAAAAAAAAAAAAAATCTTTTTTGTCAAGGACAACTTGTCAGGGGAATCTTCCTTTAATATGAGATCAGTCTAAACTTGCATGCTTTGAGATATTGATTGCAAGGTTTTCAGTATTACCTCAGTTGTTCTCCACAGAAACAATAGGGAACCTTTGGTTTATGTGATTGATACTCATACCAAAAACAGATCGACAGGTGAAGGAACCAGACATTCCAAGGGAGGGGGTGTCTGTACTTAGAGAAAGGGAGGGTGCTGGAAATTGTGGGAAGACTACCTTAGGGGAGTGCCAACAGGGGAGCATAATGTACCAGAAAATTTTGGATAAAAATCACCTCCCCACCTTCCTAGATTTCCATACAATGCCCTTAATCTAGGCTGCATAAGTTCCTGGAAATGGTGCTGTCAGTATTTTTTGAGATTAAAAACTTAACATTATTGAAAACCGACACAGTTTTCACTTAAAGCCTCAGAATCAGTGGCATCATGTCATTTGCAGGGGATGCAAGAACCTTGACATGAGCCAAGAGCTAAAAATGTTTTGTGGGGTGGGGGAGCACATTGATGAGGGCCTTACTGAGAAGTCACATCACCTGATCACAAACTGGTCTCATGGTGATACGGAATTTCAGTAGCTTACCGATGACTGAAGAGAGTGGGTAGAGTGAAGCCATTGCATGTCAATACTTCTCATTAGCCTCGTTAGTGGTGTGTCTATTCCTGCAGATTCGGAAAATGTGAGAAATTGTAATAGTTTGTTATGAACAGGGGTTGTCAGTGGTTAATACCTGATGGTAAAAATTGTCAGAAAAGTGCAATTAGTGATATTGATCGTTAATTACACTGTCATTGTTCCTCCAGTTGTGTGTCAGGATCTTCAGAATCTTTTCTATTTCGACCATTTACCACCAACATATTTGTAATACACAGGAGTACATCTACTCAATGAGCCCTTTAAATAAACTAGAATACAGGAAAAGTCAGGTGAGAAATGGATTCTGCTTTTGAACCGCCTATCTCCTGTAGCTGGAAAGGTTTTGCTGTTAGGACTACTGTATAGTGTTTTAAACCGAGGCCACTTGTACTTAACTTAATCAGTCTTCAGTTATAAGTTATGCAAATACCAGAAGTCATAAACAATTGCTCCTTGGTGAAAGAGTACTGGACAAATATTTTGACCCCCAACACGATTAATTAACTGGATAGAGGGTACCAACATCTAGAGGTGTATATGCACAGATGTGCTATGACCTTATAGGTGTGTTGCAGGTAGGTGATCACTACTATATATTTTCATGGAAGCCAAGGTCATTCCAGCTCAATAATGGTTCTGTGTAAATGCTCTTTGTGGGTGGATAACCCTTTGATTGGTCGGGAAGGAGGCTGTTTGGGTTAGTGGTCATTACATAAGAACCTTCATACTCGAACGAAGGTAAGAATACATTATCTTATTGTTTGAATTGAGATCATTAAAGGTCATCTGAGGTCAAAGTTAACTGTCGGAACATGCAATTTGTCATTGAGAGAGAGTCTGTGAAATCAGGCTTCCTTCAGGTGGAGACTAAAGGTCTCATACTGTTTGAAGGAAAAGTTGAGTACTTCAGTGTTGTGCCTTTCAGTAACAAAATAAACCTGATCTCTTTCCATACTGTCTAATATGTCCCATGTTAGCAAGAAAGTAGTGTTTTCATAGATGCCTAAAAAATTGGAATGGGCTAAGTTGTTTCTCATACCCGTCAGGTGTTCGATGAATGTCACCTGTATCGTTGACATCAGCATTTCCAGAGTACCATACATCATATTTGTGACGAGGGATTGCACTTGTATACTACATACAACTGCCTACACTGACTCATTAATAGGATCACCAACTTTTCACTTAATGATGGGAACCAGGTTAGTAATTTTGGACCCAGGTAATAAAATATCACGGGGGTACTCGGGTTATTCAATAAAAACACTCTAAGGAATCATATTATAATTGATGCAAACAGCTTGTTAAAAAGTCACACGAAAACAAATAGAATAATGGAAAAGCGAGTCGAGTAATTTTAGCACTATGCCCAGATGTATTTTTTTTTCACTTAAATATTCAAGAGATGTATCCTACTCCTATTACTTTTAATCCTTTGGCACAAAAAGAAAAAAGTTCTCTATGCCACTTGTAACATTGACCACAGAAGAAAATAATTTATGTCCACAACTGTTCTCATCAGAATAAAAGCCTTTCTTTTGCAAGTGACCCGGTAAGAAGAAAATATTGATCAGCATTTTAAATGGAAAAGGCCCTCTTTCGGACCATCCATCCCCCGCACCCACAAACCCCGCCCTCAGCGAAAAACGTGGACAGAAAGAAACGAAAAGGAAGAATGTAGTTCACTTTTTAAACAACACAAGAAGGCCACCACTACTAAATTTCTCAATTTACTTGACCTACTAACTTTTTTAATAAGCCTCAAGAATAGTTTTCTTTTAACATGAGTCCATGAGTTGAACCACCAAAAAATACAATTTTGTACATCATTAATATTATTTCTTGTAATTACTAATTACCTCCACAGATAATGGAGAGAACGATGAAGAATTTTTTGTCATAGTATTCACAATTTACTTTTTCTACATTCACCTCTCATGAATACATCCGAAGAAGAAAATTATCAATCAGGCAATTTAAAAAGCGAGCATATTATTTTTTTATTTTTTTTTTTGATCAGTTTATCCAAAAATATAGTGATATATGAATTTTAAATAAATTTTCACAGGAGAGAGAGAGAGAGAAAAAAAAGAAAACTGGATAAATGTCTCCACAAAAGAAGAAAAAAAGGCAGCAAGAATCATTTCTAACTTTAACATGGTCTGTTACTATCCTATAAACAAAAAGAAAAAAAAAGAAAGTAATACAAAGAAAGAAAAAACGTTTAGGAGCAGCACACACTGAAGCTATTGAGAGATTAACACATTATTCAAATAGAGTCTAATTGTCACAGAAATTAAATCTATCCATCATTCCGATCCGTCTGCCGTCCCCAACTTTACAAGAACAAATGCAGTCAAAGCTTTCACTAACTATCCTAAAGTGAGCATCCCACTCAAGTCCCCTCCTCCTCACTCCCCCCCCCCCCCCCTTCAGCAACATGAACTGTCTACTCTTTAACCCTAGGTGTTGATACAGCCAGTACAATTAGCCTTGTGTCCATGTCACACTACTTATTTTGGTCCAAACTATGTCTAGTTTTAAAATATGCAGTAATATTAGCTCTTGAAAATGGTTGGTAAAATGAACTCCCACCCTTTCCCCTCCCCCCTCATACCCCCACTTTTCTTGGTGTTGGTCTTTCTAAGAATAACCTTGATTTGGTTTTAAAAATCATTACATATACAGGTATGTGTACTTGCATTAATATGCTGTTAATGTTTCAACTGTAGCAACAGTCAGACTTGACAAAGATGCTGCTGTTTGTTGTAGAATGTTTCATCACATAATTACAATGTAACATTCACATAAATACAATGTAACATTTATCTTAAATCTTTCATTTGAGAGTCTCTCCAGAATTGTACAACACAAACAGACCTGACTCTGTTGTCACTTGGTGATCAACACTGGTATTTCACCATTAAGCGTGGTCCTGCCGCAAGTACAAATTCACTATTATACTGTAAAATGAAGAAGCTGGTATTTCACCACAAACTTGTCTTCTTTCGAGAATCACCGTTACTGAGATGTGTCTCGGTACCGTCAGTGAGAGAAAGAGGAACTGGCCTCCTCACCAAACACGCAAGAAAGGCAGATAAAATCCTGGTGGTCCTCTCTTTATCCGCAGAAAACAAATATTGTCCTATCGCAGAAATAAATTTTGAGCGTACAATGCCCAGAGATGAAACAAATGCCTTTGGTACTATATATAAATATATACACACAAGTAAGAGAGATGGTTCCATTCTTTTTTTCCCCTTTTTTTTTTTTTTTGGTTTTTCTGTAACACTGTAACATTGACAGTTTTTTAAGATATAAAACCAAAAGTTTTTCTGGTACTCCCAATTTTACACAGATGCAGTTTTTCTACTAGTTTAGCTACAGCAGACCTCTCATGGGTGCAGTTCCTTTGATAAACTGGAGTTATGTGAACGACCACAGCTGATTCCCCTTCAATGGTTTATTTCTTTGTTTTTGCTTCAGTAAACCATATCATAAGGAGGACATTATGAGGACATATATGCATACCATATGAAGGACATCTTTATGGACTTGTGTAAAAGTCTAATTCAAGTGTCCACACAAAGACAGGCACGGAGGAATGTGACACATCTAAATGGCTGGTTTATATTACGGTGTAACAGCTGTCAACACAGAGATATCAATTGAAATCTTGGTTATGACAAATGACGAAAACAAAATATGCTACTTTAATACACAAAGTTTTTGTAATGAAATTAATAAAATGATATTCAATACATATGCAATTTTTTGGGAAACCAAGAGACCACAGGAGTGTAGTACTATTGAAAGTATCTGTCTAATATCAATTTCTCATTCCTTCCCCCATCCCAAACTGCAATTTCTTTTCTCCATACCAAGTGTCATCAGAAACAAAAAGGACAAGGATATGCAAAGAAAAAGAAATATAATACAGAGAAAAATTGAGTTTGTACAGGTTGGTAATAAATATAATCTTTGAAAATAAAATCAGAAATTGTGGGCTTCAAAAATAAGATTTTATAAATATAATACCCCAGGCATTGCTAAGATAAACATTTTGGATGATCACAACCAAAAGTTGTTCCTCATATCTACTTACATTACCAGAGGTCAATATTTTACCTTCAGTCAGGACTGACTTGGGCCAACCAATGGATCTTGTCATTACACTAACATATTTCCTTGCTTCCCCCAGGAGTGCCAATGCAAACATCTGCATGTGTCCCAAGTTGTCAGAGGAATTATGAATTTATAAATATTAATTAATCAACAGAACTGAGCACACAGTAGTGGGGATAAAAATTAACTTGGGCATAATCCAATTTATGTAGGGGGCACTTCCGCCTTTCTATAGTCAAACTTGTATGGCCAACACACCTACATCTTAACGTGATCAGTTGACCCTTGAATTGGATAAAAAACTTTCCTTAACTTTCCTCTTTAAATAAAGATTTTTTTAAATTAAAAATTCTTAAGGTAAAGATAAACAATTCTCTCAACAGAGGAAGATCAGTCACACACTTTTTCATTAATTTGAGTTGTTAAATATATTTCACCTTTGTTTGTCAAAGAAAAAAAATGGGGTATTATACCAGGGCTGATTTGAAAACTGCTCCAACAATTTGACAACTGGTATTTCACATGGCATCCAACTTTCACTCTTTCAGAATCAATTCTTACATTCATTTTCACATGATAAACGTATTCATTTAAGTAATCACACTCCATCTACCATAGTCCCTCCCTAACCTGATCATACCTCTTACGATCTTTACATTTCCTGTCTTCAAAAACACCTCCAACTTGTTGATGTTGAAAGTTCTCCTTCTTAACAAGTTTCTTTTGGCAAAAGGGAACCGGAACAAAGAAAAACAACTGGACAGTACTCAAAATAAGAAAGATTAGCAGCTTACTTTTCACTACCCGGGATTAGTGGCTTAGCTCGGTCAATCTTTTTCACTCATTCATGACTCAAAAAGTTGAGGCTACAATTCAACTGATTACTTTTGGAACACTACCAAAGTTTGGCCTGTTATGTACTTGGAAGATTAAACTTGCTCCAGCAAAAATTTCACTTACCTTATCCCGGCAGGTTTTGAGTTGTCATGACAAAACCACAACGGTCATAATCAACGACTAAAATTGATTTAATTACTGTTTTGGTTTAAGAAGCAGCGTAAGCTTTTGCACTGTACAAGACCAGGCACTTGGTAGCATTTTTTTTTTATGTTAGTCTCATATTTTTTACATATTTTTGTTAACGAGACAGGCCTCCTAATTAAAATAAAGAATATTGACCACAATGGCAAAGATTTACATACAGACTGTACAGCCGAGAAGTCTTAGAGGTTCTTTCTTATTTTGCCCTCCCCCCACCCAAAATAAAAATGCTGACATTTTCAAAACAGAAATATTCATGGTTTGTCTTCTTCCTGAAGATGTTTTCCCATCCAAAATGCTTGTGAGGGCAGCACCTCAATTGTCCATTGTACTGACTGTCCTTTGTCAAGTGCTTTGCCAAGCTGACCCTCCTACGTCTGTCTCTTAAGTGTTTCTATGAATTCTAAAAGCCAAATACCAGAATGATCCCTTCTTAATACATCAACCCACAATTTTTTCTTTTGAAGTTTGTAATATTTCAGAAAGTTTTTCACACACACATTACAGACAAAAAGACAAAACATCTGTCAAGTACTCAATGCCCACACTGAATCCTCTATATCAACATGCCTAACAATTTTTTTTCTTTTTTCCCCCCTCCCCCTCTAAAAATTTTGAAACAGACTCTAAAGGTCACCTTGGTAGAGCTGGAATGTCAATATGATGAATGAGACCTGCTGGGTACCAGCAGTTTAAAATAATTTAACTCCTACCAAATTTCAAGCATGCCAGATGAAGAACATCTAGGTGTCAGTGTGTCTGAAGCATACAGCTCAGAAACAGATTTTTCGAAATGCTATTGTGCTAAAAAAAAAACAAAAAACCGAAGATACACGACTGCCTAAACTGATCGTTTTTTTTAATGATCTCCACCCTACAGGAAGGAACCTAATTCTGTTACATATTGTAACTGGTCTGACTGAAGAACATTTTTCACAAACATTCACAAGCCATGAAGTAGCAAAAAGCTGCTTGCTGCTGCTGCTGCTGTTGACACCAATCATTGCCACTGCTGACACCAATGGTTGCATACTGCAGACACCAATGTACTCTAGCTCACCAGATACTGGAGTATGATGGCAATGAAAATTGCACAGACTAACACCACCGCCATGATAATAGCTGCCACCTGCTGTTCACCTAGTGATATTCGTTCCAGCTCACCTCCTGACAATGACCTCCCCTCTCCTCCACTCTCAGATGAGCCCTCATCCTTCCTGTTGCTGGAGGTCTGGTAGGTCGCCCAAACAGAGTATGGGCCCGGTAAATCGGTGCTGTTGTCAGCAGGTATCCGTATCGCACAAACACGGAACTGGTACTCGCAATTTGGTTCTAATGACTGGACAGTGTAAGAGAGGTCGTCTCCTCTGTAAATCTGTGATGAAACAAGTAACAGGGTACAGGAGCATGATTGGTGACACCTCTAGCTGACCAGGGACATGGCATGATTTAAAAGCATGATGGAAAAAATAAATGTTCTAGTGACAAAAACAAAATATTCCCACACATAACTGGAGACCATGGCAGACAACAAAAGGACAAACTTTGCCAAAAAGTCCTCGGAGTAGCAGTTAAGAATGAAAATGCAATGGAGGGTGACCATATATGGATATGCTTGTATATCTGGTTTTGGAATAGTACAAATGAGACTTTATGTGATGAAATTAATTATTGACCATAATGTCCATAAGTAAGTTTTGCCCTACATGAAAAACTGTCTGGACACATATGCACTCTGTAGTACCTTTACAAAAGTCATACAGGAACTTAATGACAGTTTATTCCCCTAGAAGATGCACAATTCTTGTTAAAGCCAGCAGATGGATGTTGGAGATTCTTCATCCAACACACATTTCAATGATTTCACAAGCACTTCATTAATTGGCAGTAAATAAATTGAATAAATTAGAAAATAGAATGAATTTTAGCTATTTTATTTATCTATTGCCTAAACCTCCTCTATTGCTGCGTGGGTTGAGGTAAAGGATAATGGGGGGTCAGGCTTTTGTCTGTTGTTTGTCTGATTTTTTCCCCTCTTCCTTTGTATGACTATCAGGTTTGTTTTTAGGTTTGTTGTTTTTTTTTAATTTTGCAGTGTCACAACCTGATAAGCCCTAAAGGGTTCCTTAGTGCACTTCCCTTCACACAGTTTGTTCCTATATAATCTAATGTAAAAGTTTTGTTACAAAAAATAATCAGAGTGCACAAATGCATCGTGGTTTCAATGAATTAACTATGAGGAATTCTATTCAAACCTACAATCATTTCTTCCCCTTCATACAATCATTTCTTCCCCTTTGCAATGCTTGTCATCCATATTTTAGCAATAAATATAAAGTCAAGTCTCTACGTGTATCTTATCACAAAAATCACATCGTTCGAGACTGACAATTTTAAGAAATAATCGAGACCATCTGCAAAACTCCTGTCGCAAAGAAGGGACTATCAAGATTGATCATCACCCCAATTCACAGGATTTTTCATAATATTATGGATTGGTTGTACTCACTGTTTGTTTGTTGTCAGTATCTCTTCCCTTGGAACACTGACATTGGTAAATGAGTTTGTCTTCCTGTGGTGCTGGTAGCTGTGCCCATGTCAACTGGACGGACGTTGCTGAAATTTCTTTAATAGATGGAGCTGGAGATGAAAGGCCACAGTGAGTGAGAGAGTGAAAGATTCATTTTGGCCAAGATTCTGATTTTGCTTGCGCAATGTATCAAACTTGTCAAAAATGGCTTCTTCAATGGCTCAGACTGTTACACCATACAACATGATAAATTATTACATGCAAAAGCTTTACTTATCACATTTTGACATCAGAAAAGAAGGGTTCGTTTAAGATTTTCTCTTGGTGGTATAGATAACTCATCTAGATCATTTTGATAGGGCTACATGTTTACTGCTTAATTTATCTTATCCCAATCCACATGGTAAACCCTTCTATGTAAAGAAAACTTCTATGATTGCTTTTCAGTTACTTTCATTACAGTGCCATTCAATATGGGCCTCATAACACGTTGCCTTTGGATTATGGATGTAGAGGAACAATGGATGGGTTGCCCTCCTACAAATATGATACCTTTCATGGCAGCAGGAGGTGCCTTGAGGGTGCTGAAGGAGTATTCCTCAGAGTAAGGTCCATTCCCTGCCTCATTGCTGGCACAGATCCTGAATTTGTAGATAGTGTTCTCACTTAAACGTGTAACTTTGTGGCTGGTGTTGACTCCAGAGTACACTATGGAATATCTATATGGAAGGAAAATGGTATCTTGGTTGTGCAAATATATCAGTAAATTGGGAAAGATCAGGGGAGACTGGGGAAGGGGTAATCAAAGAAATATTGAAATATTCTAGAGAGAGGGATGATGTAAGATGAATAGGATGATGGCTTCCAACTTTTTGAGTGCAGGACAAACTGCTTGGTGACAAAGGATATTCAAAATACAAGTATGTATTCTTCACCGGGGTTGCTGCGCTTTCTAGGGAATTAAGTTTCACGACTTTCCTAGAGCCAAATAAATAAATTTCCATGACATTCCTCCTGCCATTTACGAAAAATGTTCAACTATAACAGTTACAGCCAGAGCGATATGAGGTAATGTGAATAATAAATTTTAATACTAGGAATGAGGATGTATTTTTATACCAAGAAAATAGTCTTTTTACCAAAATCTCCAGGACTTAACAAAGTATTTCCCTGAATTTGAAAATTTTTCCAGGACTAGAAATAATTTTCCCAAATTTTGATGGATTTTCTATGACTCACAGAACACTAATATTCTTATATCATGTTACACTTCATTGCGTACTGCCAGAGCATGAACTGGTCAGTTGGATTCAGCCAGAGCATGTGCAGTTCATCTACTGTTCAGCAGAGTATTTTAGAACCCCATATTTATTCATAGGGTATTGTTAGAGAATATACTGTTCAGCTGGGTACTGCAGCCACATGCACACTTCAGCTGGGTAGTGTCATAACACGGATTATACCCGTCCCATCGACATCCCAACCCACGATGCTTTAGTCCTCTTCGGACGTTCTGTGATTTTCTTTCTTGTGTGTGTGTGTATGTTGCTAGAGACAAAGGACTTTCACAACTTACTTTCCTTTTCTGTCTTCCATTTCCAGGCAGTAATTGAGTGACTTTCCTTCCATGTTGACCACTTTAGATACATCCATCCACTTCAGCTTGAGACTCTGGTGGCCGTAGAGGTTACACTCCAACCTTGGTGGTGGCGGTGGCAGTGCTTGGGTGACAGCTTTCAGAGTGGCGCTGTACGGACCAGCGCCTCTATTATTCACAGCTTGAATTCGTATCCTGAAAGATTAATCACAAGAGCATGTAAAAAAAAAAACTCAAATGTGGTAAGTAACAACTTTCTTTCCAGGGAGTAGACTCTGCACTGAAAATAGTTCAAAAGCCAAACCTTACTCCTGACCGACATTCACACCTTACACCAAGATGGTTGCTTGTTATGTCTTATTGGTACATGACATGGTCCAAATAAATTGAATGGACGGTGTTGGTGCATTCTTTTGTTTGATATTTATCCTGACAGGCTGATTTACTATTTTCAGCAACTGTTCATTTAAAATGTGAACACTGCTCCTGACAAGAACCTGCATCAGGGCTCATGACCAAATCTGGCAAAGTGTTTAAGGCATCTCTTGTGGTAGCTTTACTTCTTTTTTTTTCATTGGTATATGAGAAAATTCCATGTTCAGACTGTCTGATCTGGAGCAAGACTGCTATCACTTACGTTTTGGTGAGCAGGAAATATTTCAAAATAAAATTACAAACGACAAATGATTGTAAGATTACAAGCTGCCATGGTACAGATTATAGAATTAACAGAATAATTTGCAGGTCCAGTGCTCTGACATTATTATCATGACAACAATCTACCCACCCATTAGGAAAGAGTCCTGTAAATTTATCTGGATGAAGAGGACACAAAGACCGGAAATTCAAATTACACTTCTCACAATACTTATGATGAAGCAAATCAATAACGTTGTGGTGATCGTTTGGTTATTCACTTAAAATAATGAAATATGAAATGTGGTTTGTAATGGCCTTACGTCATATTATGCAACAAATGGCTAAAGTTGATCTCATCAGAGATTTGAAACAGACTGACAGGAATGCTGTTCAAGCCTGCAATGGAACATAACAAGATTGATTTTACTGGAAGAGTCAAAAAGGTGGTGACAATTCCGAAGATGCATTAAAAAGAATACCTGTACTTTGTGTCTGCTTCTAATTGGTCTATGCAGTACTCTGTGACATTCCCCTCAACTACGATGGTCTGGTCCTTTCCTATATCTATGTTGTATGCTAAAATTCCTTCACCACAGTCGTTTGGTTCAGTCCATTTCAGCAAGAGGGAATCCGAAGTGGAAGAAATTACTCTTAACGAAGGTACGACCTCTGGTGACGAGGATGGAGTTGTACAGTCAGTGATATCACTAAAGAGGCCCGGACCAGCGGTGTTGATAGCCTGTACCCTGAGGGAGTACTTGGTAGCTGGTCTTAACGAACGAAGTTCACAGGATGTAGAAGGACCAGTGTAAGCCTGCAAATGTAACATACATACAAATGAAGGAGAAAATTAAAAGGAGAAAACATTGTTTTCAAAATGTTTTCCAGTCACATGATTTTCAAAATTCAATTCAAGCTTAAGAGTCACTTTGCTGAGATACCAGTCAACAGATAACATGAAGAGAGTAATACACACCAAGACAGATTCTGCTCGCTTACATTGATCAAGTTCAAGACCAGTAACTTTAAATTTCATTTTTCACCAGACTTTGCAAAAATCTTGTTTAAAAGGACTTTAAGCAGTGTTTGGTAATTTGTAGCACCAAGTTTCACGTATTGGTACACCTCTTTTATTGGCAGTTCAGTTTTGCACCGAGTAGAACCCAACATCATGCAAGCAAATGTACAAGAACGTTAACGGTGAGTCGGTGGGATAAAAATAAAGACGTTCACTATCTGAACCATTGCAAATGGAAAAGAACAAAGGTAAACCCAAACGAACTAAACAGCAAGCAAGCAAATGCACAAGAGCAGCAAATACTACCAGCAATGAATGTTTGTGCATGTATGATATACTGGTATTTGCCCCTTTAGTCGGTTAGATGTTACGACAATTTAACACTTGTTTATTTCTACACTGCTACTGAGTAATGGAAACAATTCTAACATCTAAAATAAATGGAACACTAAGAACAGAAATTGCATTGCTTAGTGCAAAGAGTGCACAGTTTAGAGTTTAACAAGAATGCAGAAACACATTGTGGTTTCGATGATCTATTTAAGAGAAATTTTTTTCTGAATCTGATATAATAGCATTAGTATGTGTCACATTTGTCACATTTTCACAATTTGACCCCTGTTGACCCCAAATGACCTTTGACCTTCACAAAAAACGATAGGGTTCCTCTACTCAACATGGTACAACTACATACAAAACATGAGATCTCTACAAACTTCCTTTCTTGAGATATCGTGTTTGCAAGGTTTTCACAATTTGACCTCTGTTGACCCCAAATGACCTTTGACCTTCACCAAAAACAATAGGATTCTTCTTCTCAATATGGTACACCTACACACTAAATATGAGATCTGTCCAAGCTTCCTTTCTTGAGATATCATATTTACAAGGTTTTCACATTTTGACCCCTGTTGACCCCAAATGACCTTTGACCTCCACCAAAAACAATAGGGTTTTTCTCCCTAATGTGGTACACCTACATACTAAATATGAGATTTGTCCAAGCTCCCCTTCTTGAGATATCGTGTTTACAAGGATTTCACCATTTGATCCCTGTTGACCTCAAATGACCTTTGACCTCCACCAAAAACAATAGGATTCTTCTTCTCAATATGGTACACCTACATACCAAATATGAGATCTGTCCAAACTTCCCTTCTTGAGATATCGTGTTTACAAGGTAGGGCGTCACGGACATACATACACACACACACACACACACACCCTCACATACACGCATACACACATACATACACACACACACACATATGCATGATTACAAAGGTTACGATTATCATCGAAACCAAAAATCCCAGCCAAATCTGCAAAACATGTCGAATGTTGCAGTCATTGGCAGAGCCTTCAAAGGTGTGCATATTCCTTCTTTGTTGGAGTTTGTGATGCCTCTATACTGTCGCACTTATGCAAATGGAATTTGGACGTTTTCCCCCAGTCAAAACCGACTAAGTTGCCAAACTATACAAGGAAAGCTTCTGATTGGTCCAGTGTATAATTCTAAGAGGTTAATCTAACTCAGCATCCTTCCCGTCCAATAGAACGAACCGAAAACTGCACTGCAGTCAACTTGTACTATGCCTTGCACTGATACATGACAGAAATCTTACCAAACCAAATGGGCCATCACGTGTCAAGGCCTTCTCCAGCTTGTATTCTGTGACTTCTGCACCATTGCTGCAGGGAGTTTCCCAGCTCACGCAAGCCGAGGTAGGGGAACGGAACGTTGCGGTGAGATTTCCGGGCCTCTCGGGAGGCCCAGCACCTGTGGTGACTTGTAAGGGCTCGGAAAATAGACCAGCCTATTGAAAATGATTACAACAACGAATTCAGTTAATACCATTAAACTCTTTGCTACTTTCATGTCCTCTGAAAAAGTTTTTCTGCGAACAGGGATCACATAACTGATGTACCATGGATGATGTTATTATAAAGTAAACTCGTTTATCAGAATGTAAGTTCGAATCCGAGAATATTACAACTGTAGCAAAATACCGTTATCAAGTTTGGCAAATTTCAAGAGCATGAGATGTAATGAAAATTTCAGGTTGAACAGAAATAAAATCACACAAATCTGAGGGAAAAGATGCTTCCATAGATAGTTGTCACAAAACACTGCTGACAGCCATTCTCCTTATTGAGACACTTTTTACCAAGTGCTGTATGTTCCATATAAGGCTTGAGAAGGACTTCTCCATACCTTCAATTTCACTTTAAGACCAAACCATTATAGCTACTTTGTCAATTAATATTTTGCCCTTCGTTTTTTTCTTTCTTCACTCCTTTTTTTTTTTTCAGTTCAATGGTCTAACCCACAAGAGAGACTTACCCCCACTCTATTGAATGCCTGCACTTTAAAGCTGTAGACTTTTCCAGGAAGCAGATGGTTGACACTACACTCGGTCACATCTGCTGGTCCTCGATGGACTTCTCTTGCCGGTCCTTCTGGGTCAGCTGCTGACATCTCTACCACAAACTCAGTGATCGGAGCGCCGCCATCATATTCAGGAGCACCTGAATAAAACAAAAACTTAGTGATAACCACTTTCACTCTGTTTCCTCGAGAAGGACGAGAAATCCAAAGGATGGGACTGAATCACTGCTCTCAATATCTGAAGCAAATGAATGCTTCCAGAATTCTCGCTAGCAAGGATCCTATCAAATACCAGGACACTATCGATATTGGGCTGACTATTCATGACCATTTTAATATCTGTTGTGAGCTAACGAACCCCGCCTACAGTCCTACGTATCAACTCCTTGATTCGCTATATCCAAAAAGTCACTCATCCTAGCCCTTTACTGTTCTCTCACTCCTCCCTCCCAACATTCTCCTGCTGTGAACTGTTGTAACTCATGTTATACCTCATGTAGCACACCTTCTTACCACCAACATATCACACACTGTAATTGTTGTTTCTGTACCATTTAATACACCTTCCTCCATCCATGGGAAAATAAAAACTGATATGCGGCTGTAATATTACAGACAGTTGCAAACAAACGATTGCACTCACTACCAGAGATGTAAACAGACATTTAAAGCACCACACTAGATTTCAAGTTGACTTTCAAAAATCTGGAAGATACAGGTACGACAATCTGAGTTGGGTCAATCCCTTAGATGCTTAAGAAAGATGCTTTAAGAGCAATTCTTGCTGTGATTGCCTGATATTGATAAACTGTACTTACTCCATCGTAAATTCAAAGTTACCGCCTTCGGCCTTCCGTGTAGTCTCGGAGGTGGGCTCTGCCCTGGACAGACTGGAAGAGTTGTGAGTGAACAGACATCGGAAAACTGCAGCAGAAAAGAAATCATGCAAAGGAAGCCTTCAGTAAACCATTATTGAATGATTCCGAAAAAGAAAAAAAGAATTCTGGTTGGTGAGAACTGCAGGGTCACACTTAAGTTGCAACTTTGACATTAAATCCTCTCATAATACCTAAATCAAATCAGGGAGACAAATCACAACTTCAATTTCTAGAAGGCACAAAATTAAAGCAAAGCAAAAATTTTCTTGACCGCTCACTTCTCTCCCCAAACCATGTGCATTGATTGGAGGAAGGGGATAGGGATGTCCCCCACTTTTTGAGGGTGGGATGTTTACACATTTGTGTCCCCTTCCCACTACTTTTTGAAATCTGAAACAAAAACGTTACAAAACAAAAAAAAAAAAAAAAGGTCGTGGGTGATGTCTTCCCCTACAAAAGTCAAAAGGATAGAGGAATGGTATGGAAGTTTTCTTAGTATCCCCAAATATTGAAACATTTGGCACCATTTTGCATTTGCACCCCCCTCCCGACTACTCACCAGGATAGAAGTTTCAGACTGAATATTCCCCCCACATTCCTTTTATTCCAGCACAATCTTTTTTCCAAGGAAGAACTGCAAAGATCAAGGCTGACACTCTGGCAATACTAATATAAACAATAGTATATATAAGAATGCTCTCCATAGATACTAACCTGGCTGGTTCCACCCCTGCTGGTGCAAGATACCCTCACTTTGTATGAAGTCCCAGGACGAAGGTCGTTGACTAAATGTTCCTTCTCCAAACCTCTATATACTTCCTTATAGATGACTTCTGAATAAAACAAAATATAGCAAATCAAATTATGTGAAATAATTAGAGCTAAGGGGCTTTGGAAGTAAGCTGCTGCACTGGGAACTCACAGGAAAGCTAGGAAAGGAGGTTAAAAAAAAAATACATCCTCTAATCAAATATTGTCTTCCAACAACACTGAACGATATCTTCCGACAATCTTAAATTCATTGAATCCTGCCTTTATATTATACCAAATGCCAGTTGACGGTGCATTGCCAATGTAAATTTGAAGCTACTCAGTGTAATTTAAAGTTAGGTATATGGATCATTCCTTAAAGAAACTAGCCAGACTTTAGTCAGTATGTGACTACAATTGATCTTAATCCAATCAAAATTCACATTTACAGAATAAAATATATAATTTCCTTCTCTATAATTCTGTTTTCAGGCAGTAGTTTGCACATTGTTGTTCTTGTATAGTTATTCCTTGCAGTGAGTGGTGTCTCCGCAAACACGGTTTATCGACTGCTGAGGTTGGAAGGTCTTGCAGTCTTTCCTGTTTTACTTTGTGACAAAATCATGTATCTAAAGACATGAGTTATGGAAATTGTTTTCACTTTTAAACACTGTTTCTTTGTGGGATACTGAAGAAAGCACAAAACATATGGAGAGAGAGACCTCTACAAAAAGTCACCTCATTCCTGATCTTATGGACGTGTTTCTTGATGTTTACCTGAGGCATCGCAGAGTTCCAAGGAGTAGTATGTTATCTCTGACCCTCCTGCATCACTTGGTGGTTCTTCAAAGAAGAAGACAAAAAAAAAAAAATATAATGTCAAATGACAGGAGCAAACAAATGTATTTGATGGCACTGGAAACTTTATGAAACATTGTTCAATTGTAATTATGGTTTACGGTTGAGATCGCAGTGACTTCTCTCTATGATAATTTTGTCTCTAAGTTACACCAGCAAATTTTTAAGATTTGGTTGGGATGGAAATACTTGGAGGAATGAACGCACCATGGCACTTTTCTCCACGGTGCTGGTATGTGATACAGTTTCCCCATTACAGGCAACATACGCCCTACCCTTACCAAATAAGAGTGAGGCGACGATCATTACAACCCGCGAAACAAAATTGTTGAGGTTTTACTTGAATGTGAACCCAGTGTTAAAAAGACGTCTCTGAGGAATCTTTCTACATTTTCGCATCCTCTCACCATGATATTTGCAGTTTGCATGTAGTTTCCATTTTCTGACAGGGAGACAGAACTGACAAGATTTCTTTTCTTACATAGAAACAGTTAAAAGAGATAGCTTTCTGGTTTAGTCCACAATAGCGTGCTTTGTACAAGGATAATACCAACTAATGACTAGTGACGTAGATCAATGAAACCATTCAGTGCACCTTCCTGACAGTTTCCTGGCATTGCAATGTCTCATCGAATTGACAAAGTTAGGAACGATACGAAAAACAACATCATGTATGTATGATTACATATGAACATCCTGTTGAAAATTGTGATTTTTTTTTCCCATGGTCTTTGTCCTGAAGGTGAACAATGTGTGCTCTTGACGTGTTATGGATACAGAGCAATAATTGTCAATAATTTTGATGTAAATCTTCTAATTTTCTGATATTAGATATATGTATCTAATTAGTGATTAGTATATTAAAAATTCATGATCAGTATTAAACACAAAAAGTCTCATGAACAACCAACTTCGGTGGTAGGTCCACTGCATACTTGCAGAGAGACTTTGCACATGTCTGTGCTTGTCTAACAAAGCCAACTTTTCAAAAATTCCCACTTTGTGTAAACGATTTTAAATGTAAGAAACTACTATTTCTTACCCCAAGTCACTCTGAAAGAATTGGAATGGATCTTTCCCTTGAGGGAGGGTCGCTGAGGTGCCCTCGGGATATCAGGATTGGTACAAAAGGCCACAACACTGCTCCTACGACCGCTTCCCTCATCATTGAAGGCACATAACTGCAGGTAGCGATGGTGAAAGGGAAGAGGTTGAAAAGCAACAGAAAATGTGAAATTTGTGCTGGTAGACAGTATACCCTTATGCTAGGGATAAAAATTGTCCAGAGATGCCAATAGCAAACTTTGTTCGACTTTCTGGGCATGCAAGAGTTTGGGATACATATTAGCAGTTTCTCTGAGAGCAATTCACCGTTCTGGTCACTTTGCCAGTATTAATATGGCTTTCAGTGTCAGACCTTTAAAACAGAGAACAATGTTCCAGAATATGTGAAAAAGAAAAGGCTGTAAGAGTGAAGTTTTCCTTCTTCACTTACCCTAAATCTATACTCGGTATTCCTGGCAAGACATTCGCATGTATACACAGTCTCGTCACCTCTGTACGCAGGTTGGAAACCGTATTCCTATTAAAGATGGATAAAGCAATTAGTTAATACATGAGGGTCTTGGCAGCTTTACACATGACCTTTTGAAGTCCCACTCTGTGAGTAAAGACCTGGAGGCAAATAATGAAGAAGTCAAAATGCTATGGTCTGTGAATAGTCGGTTGCAATGAATGCACAAGCAGACCAGAGTATTCCTTCACAGTGGCCGATTGATTCCGTCTCATTGTCCTCATCCCACCTTTTGGCTACAAAGGATATAAAACCAATGGTCAGTTTTCCGTCAAGATTGCCGAGAGTTCTTATCAAAAAATGACGGCGTTGGTCTGCTGTTTTTGGTCACATATTCATCTAAAATGGCAGCGCTGGGGTCTCTGCTCATATATATGCACGTCTCATCAGATGATGGTACAACTCTGCTGATCAATACCCCCTTACACTTGTCCTTTTTCTGCACATAGATCTACCAATGTGATTCTGATACTGGTGCAAAGCTACAGAGGTGGTACCTCATGTTGTACTGAACAAACAGCAGCCATCGAACACATGACACGAACAACCCCCACCCTTAAAGTTAATTCTCACATCTCCAGCAAGATCCCTATTAATTCTCCTTGGATATCCCATAGTACATCCACCCCCCCCCCCCCCTCCTCCCTCAACTTTTGAGGATTTTCACACTTGCTTTAAAGCCCGCAGACGGAGCACTGTACATTCTACCGAGCAAGGATTGCCAATGACCTATGACAATTACTCACCTTTTCCATCTCAAGCAGGTACCCTGTTACGTCACCCGGACATGCCTGCCATTGCAGTTTCAAACTGTGAGCAGTGCTTTCTACCAATGTAGGGGGACTCTGGGGTGGTGGGACACTCCCAGACGTAAATATACGTGCTTCGTCACTGTAACCACTGGAAATTAACAGAAAGGGTACAGAAGAAATTTAAGAACATATCACAGTGCCATTTTGTGTAGTAAGACATAAACTGCATGATACTGGCTTCACTGTGATATGAAAAAGCAAGGCCCTATGCCAGGTATGTTTTTCTAGTACACAGCTTAGCTTGTGGACACACAAAACCGTGAGGAAGTGACACCTAATTGTAAATATCGATGACGTGTTCTAAGGAACATGGATGGAAGAAACTGCTTCTACTATTCAAACATGGCCAAATATCAAGGATCTACATGGAACCATTGCCATTTCTAAAGCTTCTGAAGGTTTTACTTTCCAAGAAATGATGGATGATGAATTCTGTGCAAATTAATGTCATTAAGCTTTACAGCAAACCCCTAAAATAGACCCACTGTTGAAGTTTAAATAAGGTGGGTGATTCTCACCTAGCCCCATGGCTGTTGACTGCCTGGACTCTAAAACCATAGCAAGTTGACGGCTGTAATCTGGTCACCTTATGCTGTTTATCTTGACCTTCATAGACAGTAACGAAGCCCGTTTTAGAATCTCCCGATCCGTCTCCCTGAGCAAAGAAAGGTACATGGTGGCTTTAACAACTGATGACATAGCCACTGAAAGGGGGAGATGTCAAGGACAAATTTAAAGAATGTAACAAAGAAAAACAATCTGCTTTAACTCAGCAACTACAATACCTGAACATCTAGAGATGACAATATCTGATTATCATCCTTTACTAACTTTAAAATAAATGCAATGTATTCAACATGCACACACTTAAGCCACACACATGTGGTGCATCACTCACACATTAACTTTTCAATTTCAACCTTACATGATACTTCAGGTTTGTAGTTTTCAAGTGTTCAGTGTATACTGTTTAATTTTCTGTTGTTGCTGAAAGGGGATATGACTCTGAAGAAAGAGGTTGAAAGTGACGCAGCTGTGAGATGGCCGAACAGTCACTCCTTTCTTGGTCTGGTTCAACATTGATTCAGTGTAATTGCCATCACTTTAATTTATGAAGTAGACCTACTTTGGTAATTCTGATACTCAGCCACTGGTCACCTCTTTAAGAGTTCATCGGTGATACACCTGGTTTAACTTCACCTATGAATAAGCAGGTTTCCTGAAGGAGTATACTACAGATCTACATTCATGATGAGTTCATCTCAGTGACAGGAAACAATACAAATCAGCCAGACATTTCTAGATCGAAGGGTCACCAATGATTGAAACTGACTAGTATTTACTCTGTTCTATAGCAACATCCTTTACTCCCAGAAAAAAAAAAATTGTAGCTTTACTTCAAGCAGATTAATACAAAAATACTACCACCCTCTGGCTATCTCAATATCTGTCTTAACTATTTGTCCATCCCCCTCTTTATTTCCCTGTCTCCATATATGTACTCCTCCCTATCTGTCTATCCCCCTGTCGATCTTCCTCTATCTATAACCAAATCTGTCTGTCCCCCTATCTGGCTACCTAAAACCTGTCTACCTCCCGAATGTCTATCTTACTTTCTGTCAAACTCCCTATCCTTTTATCTGTCAATCTCCCTATCTGTCAATCTTCCCCTACCTGTAATTCTTCTATCTATCCCCTATCTGTCAAACTCCCTACCTGTCTATCCCCCTGTCAATCTTCTTCTGTCTATAACCACAACTGTCTTTCCCCCTATCTGGCTACCTCCAATCTGTCTACCTCCTGAATGTCTACCTTACTTCCCATCCCTTTATCCGTCAATCTCCCTATCTGTCAATCTTCCTCTACCTGTAATCCTTCCATCTATCCCCTTTATCTCAATCTCCCTATCTGTCTATCCCCCCTATCACTCTCCCCCTATCTGTGTCACCATATCTAGCAATCTCCTTATTTGTAAATTTCCCTTCCTCCCTATCCCCTACCTCTCTATCCCCCTCCATCTGTCTATCCCACTAACTTTCGTAATGTTTTTCTGAGATGTTTGTTTACCCCTTAATTTATTGGGAGTCCCTGAACATGAGAAACAATGCCAACATTGTTGTCCAATATGGAAGTAATCCTTAAATCATTCATGTTTACTGATAACAAAATGTTCAGGGCCTTCAGAATTCAAAGAGGTCATCCAGATTCAACCTCCACAAGCTATCAACTTATTCCATTTTCGTTCTTCTATTTGTTTTACATGTGTTCATGTGCGTGCTGTTGCATCTGTACCATTTTTTGTTTCTTTTTCACATTTTTTGTTTGGTACTAGGGTGATCAATGAACGCTTCAAGTCTTGACATCACCTGGGAGAGGGATGACCTTTCTTGGTGCCTTGTCGAGGGGGGCTGAGTAAGCAAAACTGAAATCTGAAAGACTTAAATCCTCCTATTCATGTGAAAGGCAGTCAAGAAATGAATGTAAGAAAGCCCAGGGTGGCTGAGTCAAACAAAGGGAATGTACTTGGTGGAATGGATTCCACCACTTTTCAGTGAGGGGGTCACATTGGTTGATCTTCGGCCACAGAGAGAGAATGTACCAAATGTTTCACAGCATAACACTGCGATGAAAAGTTCTGCAGCAAGGAGGTGCGCCAGGTATTTTGTTTTCTTTCCGAATGAGAGACTCAATCAATTCAGCAAGGGTGGCACCATACCTCAGAAATGCAATACCTGAATCTGAAAAACACTTTCCATATTGCTAAAATATGGCCTAAACAAGAAATCTAGATGACTTCTGATTTGCCCAAGAGGATTTTTGATATTAGACACTAACATTGGTTTCTTTGAGCCCTCTCAGTGTGGTAAGCTCAAGCATTGACTTGCAATGTCGATACATAGGACTTCTATGGAACTTTTACAAATCACCAAAAAGCTCAGAAGGTGTCTTACTCTCAAGATGGCAAAATGCTCAGAGTCCAAAAATGATCTCTCACTAGGAAATTGTATGCAATTACAGAAACAAGAACAGGTAATCAGCTTTTCAATAATCATCCACAAGTCACCCTGGCACACTGTCGTACGTAACACCAAAGCTCACCATGGAGAACATGTGAGTTATATTCAACTCACTCCTACACACAGTCACACCTACGTCACACATACAACATGATCAGTCCAATGGTTATGATGCGACCAAATTTTCATAGTTACCAAAAAAAAGTTTCCTCCGACTGATAAAAGTTACTGGGATTGGGACACACAAACAGAGCAATTCAATATTGATCAAAGATACGGGTGGTACATTTAATGAAAGTGATCAAAATGAGGAGGCTGTCTCAAAACCTGGGGCAGTAGTTAGACAAAGACCCCCACCATGCAGGGGGCTCATTTTACCTTGTCACACTGAAGGATGTAGGTGTGTATTTTGGACCCATTAGAGGCAGGAGGTTGCCACTTCAGGAGGAGATTATTCTTGGTCCTGTTCATCAATATTGGCTGGGATGGAACGTCTGGAGGACATCCTTCGGTGGAGAAACTAGTCGACTCTGACGGTGACCCTTTCACATTGTCAGATATTGCACACACACTGAAACAAAGAACAAAAGAAAAGGTAAAAACAACATAACACCAGGTCAATAACCAAAATTTGTCAGATCTACAAAAGAGACAAAGAAGTGTTTTTCGACTGAATTTCGGACTTTTTGTGAACATCAAAACTAAGTTAGAGTCTATTCACACGAACATGTTTGTCGGAATAGAACATCACTTATTCTCCAATCAACAATCATGACTGGCATTACACGTAGGGTCAGGGATTAGGTTTATGCAAATAAGGGATTATTCACCTTTACTTTTGTGCAAACAGATTCCACCATGTAAGTAGACTTTACTGCACAAGCTACTTGAAAGAAAACAACATCATTAAAAGCTGTCACAACAATCTCACTAACTTTTGTTCACTACCAGGCTGTTTGCATTTTAATTCCACATCTGAATTTGATGATTCTCAAGCTACTTTACCTGGCAGATGTTCACATATCAACTATACAATGATTATTTTGTTTTCAGCTAACGTAATTGCATTTTACAGAAATGTTACCATCGGCCAAAAATTCAACAGGTTTGTGATGGGGACTGTGAAAGGTGCTAAACTTGCAGAAATGCTTGCAAGATATACAATACATTACATTATGGGACTTTTTTGCAGCGTAGTAGAGGGTGGGGGGGGGGGGGGGAATGGTTACAAATTTCAGGTATTGGTTGTCTTTGTAAAGCTGGACAATTTCCATGACCTCCTGTTGATCAGCGCTTAAACTATTAATGTAGGCTTGCACGCATGCACCTAACAGGGTGCACAGTTGCAAAGGTGTACCCCTTAAAGGCAGGCAGGTTGTGCGTTTTTCTCTCAGCATTTATGAAAGCCAGGGTTATTGATCCTGCCCGGTGACCATCATCTGCTCTCACGGCAGAGAAATTTCAACAAAAGCTAAACCTTTGACAAATTCAGAGCTATGACCACAGATGTGAAGGCCCCTATTTATAAGAGGCTGGTAACTGAAAGCAAGGCTTATAACTGAAGGCAGGGCTTACGTTAAACTTCTCTGTTGTGGGGCAAATCGTCGAAATGAAACATAAATATGACTCCTATAATCATCATGAGTAGTAAATGAATTGACATACGACGCTTCTTTAAAACAAAAATCCTGCCATTGATACAAACATGTTTGAATTTGACTCGGGAAACAGACTGAAACCCAAGTTTAGAAAACTTAATTTTAAATCTGTTTTCTTATGAACTGCTAGTACTTTCATTTTGTGGATTATAATATTTAATATCATCAGATGTTGAAACTAACCCTCCAAAACAGATCTAAAACAATGTATGCAAACAATACAATGGACTTGAAAGATCCCCCTTGCAGTCCAAAAACATGCTGGTTGCATTCTGAGGGGAGTGAGAGAACGAGTGCCGCCGAGATTCTTGGCAAGAGTCAATGGAAACTTACAGGAGTTAAAATGTTTTGGTTCCATGTATCCACAATTGGTATGAGTCAATTACTAAGAAAAAAGTAAACCTCAGTGGAAAATGTCAACGTCTAGATGTGAGTTAAGTGGATCTACACATCCACCAGTGACATTTTCCCTTCCTGTGGAAATTCATGGAAAGCATATCACCTGACTGATCCTGAATTAACTCAAGCAATCAAAATATAGAATAAAATGATAAGATCATACCCTGTTCACATACAGCCACGTACTAGAGGTCCATGTACCATACACACAGCAAGTGCTTGTTCTCTTCACAGAAAATAAAACCTACATTAGTGTACTGTATCGTAAACATAGTAACATATAGCCCATACTAGTACTAAACACAAGAGACCAGAACTCTACACAGTTAAAGAAAGCTTTCACTAGTACCCTGTATAGCAAATATACAGCTTGTATTAGTACTCTATAGGCTGTACTAGCACACTAGTAAATAAATAGTCCCTACTAGTGCTCTACATGGTGAACATAGGGTCCGTGCTATAACTCTACATAGTAAACATATAGTCCATACTAGCACTTTGTAGTTTGTACATGTATCCCATAGAGAAAATGTATAGTTGTACTGGTACTAAAACGTGTAGCCGATGCTTGAACAGATCTATCAATTGTCAGTACTAGTACTTTATACGGGAAACACACTAGAACTCATAGCCCTTACGTGCTCCATGTAGTAAACATGTAGCCCCCAATAGTACTCTACTGTACACATAGTACATGATGACAAATAGCCTATACTAGTACTCTATAAAGTTAACAAATAACTCTAGTAATCTACATGTAGTAAACACATAGTCCAATACAAGTAATGCACATGGTTAACACATAGCCAGCACTGGTACTCCATGACCCTTCCTGTAGTGTTGGCAGTGGATCCAAAATTCAGACCCGCTTATCAGCTGTGGGTCAGGGGCCCAGGTACCTGAAAGAATAACTTCTGCAGGCTATAAGTTCATTGTGAAGTCACAGTTTGCTAGGAAAAGTTTGTCTATTATTTTACCATGCATCTTACGCACCAACTAGTAAAGGGGTTTTAGGTGCACACAGGCTGAATTTTGGTACATGTACAATAGACATTCATGAAACTTCGGATTCGGGTCGCAATTTCACAACCACGTCCTGACATCGTCGGTCAAGTGCCCGAGTACCTCATGCAAACACTTATATCCTGCATGTAAAATAGTTTGGGATTGCTAAACAAGCACCTAGATATCATTGCAATGTTTTGGAAAGACTGAAGTTCCTGTTGTAACAGCTAAATATGTACATAATATTTTAACCTACTTTTTGTTTCCCCTCATAGATGAGAGACTTATGGGAAGTTTACTACTTCAGGCAATGTACCTACAATGGAAAGAAATACTGTCTAGTTGACATGAAATAAGTTAAATCTACTACAAAAGTGCCCTAACAATTTTAGGGCACTTTTGTAACTTGATGTAATGGACTTTCAGGTTTGCTTTTCCTCTTACTTTTCTTTCAATGAAATGGCTCTTCACTTACGCAAAGTAGGAACTGTGGCAGGTATCTAACACAGGACCATTTTAAGAGCCAATCCTGGTGCCTTTCATGTTAAGAGGAAGTGTGACTATGTGCTACATCAAATGAAATGAAGCTTTCAAAATGTCCCTTCCAAGTTGATGCAAGAGGATGTTTTTGATCCTATCAGCACAGCATTATGTTTGCAAATGACTCATTTGGCTACTTCCATTTTACACCATGATCCATCCTCCTGCTACTCGAAATGTCTTTCAAGTTAGAGTCTCCCTGTCTCTGAAGTGGAGTAAACAACCAACATACCATTTCCTGTCGGTTCCACAATAAAAACCTGACAGCTAGCTGACAGGTGCTGAGGGTGAGCAGACAGCAGCATCAGGCTTTCTGAGAAATAAAGTCTTCTTTCAGACAAGGTATTTATGTGTATCAAAAAATGGGGGGATCAAAAAGGAGGTCTGTCTGTTCTACTCTGAGAGGGAGGACATTTTTCTTGGATTCTGGGAAGTGGTGTTTATTCGCTAATAAGTGCCAAACAATTAATATTAGGAAAACAAAACAAAAAAACTAAAGGGATTGACTGGAGTGATTTCCATGACTTCTCATACAAGCCAAAACTACTTTGCTCACCCCATAACCAAGCAGACAGAAGGAAGCATATGGGAGTAGCAGTGAACAGAGGAGACAGATTACACATCATGTAATCAAATGAATTGCCTTCTATCACAACAGAGACTGTCTTGTGCATAAATCATGTCTTGCATACATATCATCAAGAGAAGGAACCTTTCTTTTAACTCTTCAAACCCTCTGGTAAAAATCCAGGAAAGAAACAAGTTGATGACAGAAAAATTATTTTTAGATGCCTAGGGGTTAAGGTATACAAGCTGATCAACACTGTTCTCCCAACTGGGTGATGGGGGGAGAGTCTCTGAAGTCTTCCAGACAACACTGAAATTACCATTGCAATAAACCAGACATAATCCATGTCACATGTTGATTGGACAGGAATGTTTGAATTTTTACAATCCTGACTGGCCCAAGGAAATTGCTCTCTGTAAACAATTGTGATTACTGTGAGTGAAGCAGAATCGCTCCGTGGGGATCATGATGGCGAGGGAAAGAGAATTGCAGCGAGCATCAGATTAACAGCAAAAAACAGATTAAATGAGGGCTAAAAAACTGAGAGAGGGGAAAAGTTGGAAAAAAAATGAGACAATAATTTTATCCTGTGAAAATGCAGAATACTTCAAGCTACTTTTCTCCCACTAAAGAAGTAATCTTTCTACAAGAAGGCCTACAGTTTTTAACTGTAGAAAAATAAACTGTGAATCAGTTCACTGAGGGGTCATGAATAAAGTTAAACAGAGGGAGATAGAACAAACAAACCCAGCCAAGGGGATTAATAAGGATAAATTTACCCAATCAAAATTCAAGTTATCTGACGAGATGGCGCAACATATCCCCCTCCTCATCTCCGACAAGCAAAAACACTGAGTAACCAGCAGCCTCACAAATATGGTTTAAGTTGGTGTATACTGAGAATACGTTTTCAAAGTAATTGTGCAAGTACCTTTTCCTGTTCTGGGAGTAAAAAATAAATAAATAATTTAAGTATTGAAATACTATGCTACTGGATTCCCTCCAAAATCTCCAATGATATGAAAATTGCTAAAATGACATTATCATAAAGATCAAACTCACCTCAAAAAATAATCTGTTGCAGGTTTGAGGTCAACCAACTCCCAAGAAGTACCATCACTAAAATATGGAATAGAGAGAACAGAATTTGCTATGGTTTTATCTTACACCAATTTCAGTTAACCCTACAGTTCTGACAGCAAACCCAGCTGTACAATAAATGTACATGCTCGACAACAGTTCATCTAAGACCATCATTTACCTTCAATGGACACTAAGCAAGCAAGACCTACCATCAGTTATCGATAACAAGTAGATAACAATTATAAAACATGTAATTGTACTTGGTGCTTTTTCTTTCTTTTCTTTTCTTTCAGAATATGGGAGAAAACTCAATATGAACATGTTTACAACACAGTTTACAACTTCTCTGGGAACCTACATAAATCTGGCTTTAAAACGAGCTAAATTACATCATCTACACTGACAATCAAAGAACAGATGATGAAATTAATCTTACACATGTTACAGAATGTGGTCACCTGATAACAGGATCCCTCCATCTCCTGATCAATGGAATGTCACCCTTAACCACTCACGCTATCATACATATTATACTCTCCCAAAGACCCCTCTCACTCCCCCTGCACTTTTTCTCTGGTACAAAAACCATTGTGTATTGTCTTTCACACTAAGGGGAACATTTTGAACATTAGTACAAAACTGACAATCAGTTGTGTACTCCCATAATACCTTAAGTTGTTTCTTTTTCATAACAAAATTGAATCCCTGAGTATCTCCCTGTAGGGGGATACTCAGGGAGATCTCTTCACGTTCAAGTTCAGGAAAAGGTAAACCTCAATCATTTCAGAGAGGGGGGGTGGGGGGTCAGACCATCAGACTTCATCACTGAGAGAGGTCAGACCCCCCTTCATTCAGCTACCGATATGTTGCAATGGACCTGAAGTGTGTTCACCTGTTGATCCTGAGCAGCTGTGAGAGTCTTGACCAAAGAGACGAAAATGTGTGTACAGGTCATACTGAGAGTACAGAGGTCAAATAGAAAAGGCACAGAGGTCACACAGAAGTAGAGAGAGAAAGTGGGAAGGGCTTCTCTTACCACGGAAACGATTTCACATTTCCTCCTTTTCCCTTGTCAGAAAGTTCTAACACATAACTCCACTCTGCTCCTATGTGTCGCTCCTCTCTGTCATCGCAGGATGGGACGGTGGGGGGTGACCACTGGGCAACGGCAGTCCTAGGGGTGATATGGTACACTTCTGGACGTTTCACATTTGACAAAAACTCTGCCAGCTTCCGAAAACCTGTAGATAAAGATAGAAAATAGAAACAGGTTTGTCAAATTTCTGTTAAACATACAGACCATCTAGAAATACTGTGTACACAATGACACTACTATACCTGAGAGGTAATTGGAAATGTAACAAGAAAAGAGCTTGCCTTCATTCAGAGGTTGCAGAGTGAAAGCATGAATGACAACCCATTGGATTTTGGTTGATATTTATTGCAATTTTTGAGATATGACTTTTTAAAGTTTGATGAAAATGTGAAACAGATGACATGGAGTGTTGCACACACAGTGTCAGTATTTCTGTTCTTAACTCTTTACATGTTTTCTCTTTATTACTGGCTTTCACATGGGTGAGTGATATCGATATTTTTGGAGAAAATGTATGCTTCCAAAATTAAATCCATTGGGCATATGAAATTCTCGATTGTCCCTGAAATAAAGCTTAAGTAAATGAAGGATTTACATGAGACATATCATAGCAGTCCAACTCTTGACATTACAAATGCACACACTTAGCCTATGCTTATTCATGATGTAGGTGTGAGAGAGGAGTTTGCCAATAAAATTGTCAATATTTGATGGATTTTGATGAAATTTGTGGCTATCTTTGGCATTTTCAATGATTAATACCCCTAATAGTCCAAAATGTAATTTTCACGTCACACGACCTTGAAAGATAGGGGCCAGGAAGCGGATAAGATTGTGTAAATTTTTTTTCCCCTTAGACTGGCAGAAACATACATGATGGCCGGGAGACGGAAAACTGGTACTTAAATAATTTCACTGCAACATCTAAATATTATGACAAGAACACTGGCATAAAAAATAATGTTTAAAACACTTAAACTTTGGAAGACTTTGGCATAATATACTACATTATTAAAAAGTGTAATTATCTTGATAGAGTTTATTAGTGTTTTATATACTTGAAGTGTTGCTCATACAATGCAACCTGAGTAAACATCAACAATTGATTTGTACTTGATGATTCACGTACAAATTGTGTTCAGGTAAAACTAAATATTTAAGAGTGTGTACCTGGGATACAAACATCTGCGGTGTGTGTACAATTAAGGCATCAATGTGGGCACGTGTACAGCAGGGAGTATTGGCGAGTGTGGAGTGTAGACTTTGTGGCAGGTTGAAGTTTGTTACACATCTCTGCCTGTCAATCAAGATGGCTGTTGCATTTGCCCATATTCAGAAAGTGGGTTAAACTTCTACACCACTCCTTCCTTTAAACAACCAGCTGTTCATACTATCATAATATAATATATGTTTGAAAAAAAATTGGGAGTCAGAAGTAATGAAAATGGAAGGTGCCAAACCTCAAGAAAGGACAAAGTTGCAAAGTTCAGCAGTCACAAAACAACATGGAGGACGTATCATACACTTTGATTGACATTCTCCACTTGTTTCAGTATTTTTTTTTCCTCCTCTTTGTAAGGAAATTCAACCTCTTTCATACCACCTTTGAAATCAAGCATTGCTTCCCCAACCAAAAAAAAAGATATTAAATCAATTCAAAATATGTTCACTGACACCAACTTACAAAATATTTTCCTTTTCATGTGTTAACAGTAGCAATGATATCGTCACCAAATAATTTTATGAATCAGTCTGCAAGATGGCACCGTTATTTAGTGCCATTCATTTCAACACAATTAGTATCCAGGTCCCACAGATGCTTCTTCCCCTGCCAATAGCAATAATACATCCATCTGACAGTATCTGTCTACCTGTTCTCCTGCAACCTCTCTTTTTCTCCTTCCCTCTCAACCTCTTCCTCTCTTTGAGTGAGGATATGCGGTTTTATTCTGCATAGATACTCCTGACGTGCTCAGTGACGGTAGCAGACAACGGCAACTTTCGCAGACAACAGTGACATGCCTTAAAACCGTGAATCTCACAGCAAATTGCACCTTGGAATGGAATGAGATTGAGGAAACAAGTTGCCATAGCAACTTGAAGCACTTTTCTTCCCTTGTAAAGAAACCGTTCATCCAAGTCGTTGGCTGTCTTTAGCGGAAGAAACAACAGCCCTGACAGATGACATCATCGCTGTCTGACGTAAAGGATGGAGCAGACTGTATCAATGCCCAGCGCCGTATTGAGGCTGATGGCTATTGACAGTCCGTATTTGCCAAAAGGTCACTAAAGACACAAAATTACGATGAGTGCTGCACTGGAGCAAAACCTTGCATGGGGGGAGGAGGAGGGAAACTTTAGATGGGGGACAGGAAGTGCTTGTACGTAAAAGGTAAAGGGAGCAAAAAAAACCAAAAAAAAAACGGACAACTGCAGATATCTCAAACACTGGTGGTTGGCAGTGTGCAAAGAAAGCTGGTTTACTTTTCTGTCTTAATATCACACTATTTAGAAAAATGAGTTTTAAAAATAGTGAAGGATTCTGCTTCATACACTGCATTTGTTGGGAATCATCTACTTGAAAGTCAAATTTTAATTCAAACATGTAAAATATCCTTAAAATGTAAATTAGTTAAAGTTCATTTGCCATTCCGTTAAAATTCAACTGACTGAAAAATTCACAGAAAAGGGGATCAGAAGTTCAAACACTTCTTGAGTGTATATTTTCATTTATCTGAAGCATTCAAAATGTTGCTTTAGTTCTGTACATGATGCCTATTTTTCCTGCTGCCAACGACTTATCTAAGTAAATGCACTATGCCAGAGGATTCTGAACCAATTTTTCTTGTGGCATCAGACATTCACAATAGGGGCACAGTGTACTGAGAACCTGACTAGGAAAAAATGTCCTGCACAATTGCCATAAGTACTGCATAATTAATTTCTCGGAAGCAAATGGTATATTCATCGCTTCTAAACCAACAGCTATTGACCAATATCTGAAGACCTGTAAAATTTCAACGATCAAGTCAATACATTGTATGACCTTCAACGAACACCCACATCATGTATGAATTTCATTTTTTTGTTTCATTAACGGATCAAGCTGAAATCTACTGAAGTAACCTACTTTGACAGAAATTGGCCTTCATTTTGTACAATTTCAAGACAAATTGGATCTAATGACAAAAAGTAACTTTCAACATATTAAACGAAAAAACTCAGGTTTCCCAAAATTCACACAACATTACACTGACCAACAAAAATCTCTCTAGAGGTTCCGATTACTAAGGCATTTTGGCACTCTGACCTAGCTGTGCTGAATTCTATGGAATTGACCCTTAGACTCCACTAAAATACAAAGGGATTTCTCAGCTAATCATGGTGACACCTACATAACAAGATGGCTGAGATTTCATCAACTGATTACTGTATTCACACTCCTTGACACAGACAGCCAATCCTCACATGATATCATACATGTTTATGCCTGCTCCAGATGAACATACCCTAACTATTATGGTATATCTGAATATCACATCATGTTCAATCATGCAGGAAAAGTCTTCTCCAGACATGATTTTGAGAACAGTATGTGTTTTGTGAGGACTATAGGTGACACAGAGTAGGAATTTATGAATTTTTTTTCCCCATTATGTTAATTTTTTTCTTCATTTGGATCACCATTTGGATCACAACAAGAGATACATGTGTTGGTTAATATATGTGTTGTTTAACATCTACACTAAGAATGAAGTGCATCTACTATTTGTTTTACTTGTGGTATTAATGTACTTAAAAATGTGAATGGAAAAATTCATATTTACACATCATTGATTTTAAAACAGTGAAGTGAGATGTTTTCTCTTCACAGCCCTCTTTTGGGCCCTCCTATCACAGAGTCAAAAGCTGATTTATTGCATTTAAGGAAAGCAAAAGAACATTTCTTATACAAGGGACCTATTCAGGAGTGTATTTTGAATACATAACCTATGCATATATACAATAACATCATCATTCTACTGTTTTGTAATGTTGTCTAATGAAAATACATTCTTATGGTAAGTACCGCCTGTTAAACCCAGCTCAATGGCATCTGTCTCATGATGAAATACAGATTTGAGGAGAGTTGCATGAAATACATATCAGTAACACAGAGTGGCAAAAAACTGATACAGACTTAAAAAGACAAAGGGGGTTTTCAAACTTTGACTGAAAACAGTGAAACTTACGATAGTTGTTGAAACCAACAGGCAAAGGGAGATCAAACACCATCAAAATAATAAAATCATGTCACAGATGAATTTGTAAGCAGCTTCTCCATACTGCAGGTCAGCTTCTAGTCTAAATAAGTTTTCTTATAGTGCTTGCAAAAAGTATTCCATGTGAAGTGTGCACTTTGCAACATCGCCAAGGTCAAACATGCAAATGAAAGTTATCAAGAGTGGTAAAAACAATATTGTTTACATTTCCCATCCCATATTTTCTTCCTTTTACGTCACTTCACTGGCAATTTTGCTAGCTTAATTCCCGTTTCTTTTTGTTTCGTACAAGACTGATTACACCAGTGTATAGGTAGTATGCATGGATTATTGCTCCAGCTAGAAAACAACCAGCATAAAAGTAAGTTCACCTTAAATGCCAACTGGTGCCTTTAGAGGATTATATGGTACAGTTTATATGCTAATATTACTCCCTAATTGCATGCAATGTTGATGATAAGCTAAACACAAAAATCAGGTAATTTTAACCTGTAACTTCTGTCCACAAATCAGCCTACTACTATGACATAAGACATTTGGTTTGGGAAAGATGAGGATGAGGTAGAAGTGATGACAACAAAAGGATGTAGGATGAGATGATGAGCGAAGAAGGGAGATGGGGAGAGAGAGAAATGATGCTGATAAGAAGAGAAAACAAGAAAATGAAAAAAAAAGAAGAGACATTTCCGGAACAACTTTATGCCAATCTTCCTCCCCCCCATCCCCACCCTCCTAAGCACTGTACTGACTCAAACTGCACAAAAGCTATTGCCAATGTGCTGTGCCTGAATTGTTTTGAGAATGATTAAAGCTATTTTCTTTGTATGCCAAGTTGATGCATTGAAAATGCCCTATCTCCCTTTAAGAGGAGGGTCAAAAGAGTTTTCATATTCCTTAAGTTATCCAAAGAGACAAACATCATACTACCATTGTATACGGCTGTATTTACAACAGTTCCTGAAATCGATGAAACACCATCAATAAGTTATTGCCAAAAACTGTACATCACCACCTTCATCAGAAAAATGATGCAAGAATTTCCATCTTCTCTTCCTGCATTTGCATTCCAACAGAGTGGAACCTTTTACTGAAAAATTTCTAAAAACTTTGGGGGTATGTTCCCAGAGATGGGAGGAGGGAGAGCAGGACGGAAAGAAGGAACAAGAGATGAGAGGAAGAGATGGGAGAAGATGGGAGAAAATGGGAGAAGTGAGAGGAGAAGGGAGGAGGAAAAGTGGGATGAAGAACAAGGAGAAGGGAGGAAAAAGAGAAGATATTAGATGCCAATGTGCTGTGCCTGAATTGTTTTGAGAATGATTAAAGCTATTTTCTTTGTATGCCAAGTTGATGCATTGAAAATGCCCTATTCCCCTTTAAGAGGAGGGTCAAAAGAGTTTTCATATTCCTTAAGTTATCCAAAGAGACAAACATCATACTACCATTGTATACGGCTGTATTTACAAAAGTTCCTGAAATCGATGAAACACCATCAATAAGTTATTGCCAAAAACTGTACATCACATCAGAACTGCTCTGTATGAGCGTTACTTCTACTGCACTACCAGATCATGACCTCCGTTAACCTCGACGACCTCCACAAAACACAATATGGACAGAAGGGGTTTATCTTCTGAAATTTTTCACTAGCGGCAATTTGGAAACTTCTTCAAGTTTCCTCCAAATTAATCTTGGGTAAGTTGTGTTGTGGAAAGTTGTTCAATTAAACGAAATAATTCTTGGTATCCTTGAATAAATGGAGAGGCGCAAAAGCATCCTTTTTATCAAGTCTGAAGTCAACAAGTGTTCCTTCATCAGATCTGGTTTTAGATTGGTTTTGTCCATGCCAGTGACGTCAGAACAAAAGCCTGTAGAACCTTGAGACACATTATTTAAGGAAACTAAACAACAACCCTTGATCAATTAAGGCTAATTATATACAATTTGAGTTTGTAATTAGCCCCTTAATGGCAATAACAATTTTTTTTCCTGAATACGGAGTTGCGCAAAAATCGTCACGAGTTAGCAACGCATCGAAACTTGACGAGAATGGGCAACCAGTTGACGTCCGTGCCCTGTAATGATGAAATGGGCAAAACACAGCTGTTGCGGTCTTTACCCGCCTTCCAAACGGAAAAACAGGCAAAGTGGAAAGATAAGATAAATAAGGCATGCAAAACCTTGTCTGCACAAGATGCACTTTTTCAATTTACTCTATGTCCCTTTACACTTTTGCTTTTGATGCAAATGAATGAACATGAGGGAGACTTCTAGAATGGATTATGCTTAATCTGAAGAAAACTCAGATTTACTGACTATTTCACTCCAAATGAAAGCACTGTGGAATTTTATCAAGTCATAACCTCAGGGTTTTATCAAATTTCAAAGTCAACCCATTTAACATTATCACATTTTGGAACATAATGCCATATTTAGGTTACTATATTCCGGACCTATTTCCACACTTGGGTCATCATAACTACATTTTCTCTAACCCTTTTCAACATGTTCCGAGAAGATGCAAACAAAACCTGACAAACGTATCGGTATTAATTTTTTGCTCCACTGGTTACTGGCAGAAGCAGACAACATATATCACTCACAACAGAGGCAGAAATTACTACAATTCATACCTACCAAAGTCATCCCATCTTTTGTCACTCCCAATTCCTTTTAAACTTTATGAAGACCAAAAGAATGTAAATGTAGCTTGATCATGAGAAAGAATGTGACAAATGATTACATGTTCAAGGAAGTCTATAGGGCACCAAAGGTCCCTGCTCTTCCTGCAAATGACCTTTCATACTTCTCGACTCCTGCTATCAGGTGAGGTCTCTAACAGATTGATTTCCACTTCAGTGAACTTGCCAAGCACACCACATCCTTTTCCAGGGAAATTGGTTGAAAATTGAGGTCTCATTGTTGGACAAGACCTCCATATGACATTTTCTAACTTTTTTATGTTGTGTGCAAGCCCCACAGTCAGACTAATCAATTTGAGGGGGGTTACATCAGGACTGAGTTTTGCCGCCATGGGCAAGGAGTCTAGGGAAAGTTACACTCTGCAGAGTCTGCTTGGGCTGGAAAGTTTTTGTTCCTAATCTTGGGTCTGCCACCACTGAAGGAACATCCACATAGTTATATTTACTGTACTGCTCTTCTGGAAGAGTGTTTACTCCCCTCATTGATCGCTGCCCTCGCAGACTCTGGACACTCATTTTAATTATGCACACCAATTTTAACTAAGACCATCGTTTTTCACTACCAAATTCGATAGAAGCCAATCACGGTCATCGTGAGAAATGATGGGAGTGATGATGGGGAAGGGACCTACGACTGATTAGTTTCCTAAATATCATGGTAATTTTCTACTCTTCTTCGACTGTTTTAGGTCTCTCTTAGCGATATCCTATTTTGGCCAAAGGCAAATCTGGTGAGAGGGTGAAACTATAGGTGCTGTTGTACTTAAAAAGTCTTTCTTTAGGTCGAGGCGAAATAGAACAGACCAAAATTAGGGTATAGCAAAACTAACATAACGGTTGTCAGATATTGATGCAATATGTCTTCAAACAATTTACATAACTCTTTTTATAATTCAGATGTCAAAGTATTGTGACAGTTTGTACTGTATCGTTACTGTACTGCTATATAAATATCACTCTTTTAAAAAGTTTTCCCTTCATATTTGAATGTACCATTATTTTCTCTCATTGTTTGATGGCTTGCTATTGGCTCATTTCCTGCGACCAACGTGTAGTATTTTAATATGTATTAATCGTAACGTCAAACGTGACTATTCATGTGTACATAATTATAACGAGTGTCCAAAGTCTTTCCGGTGGACAGCGATCACAGGGAAACGCAATTAGTAAATGAGTACATATCCTCAGTTGGGTGTAAGTAGGTTGCAGCTCAAATTGTGAGGAGTGTATCAAAGGAGGGGGATTTATTCACCGAGAAAAACTTTGCAAAGTCTAAGGGAAAGTAGATCCCATCCTGTTTGATAAATTTTTGCCACTCTCAAGGGTTCTTGAGGAAAAATGATGCAAGAATTTCCATCTTCTCTTCCTGCATTTGCATTCCAACAGAGTGGAACCTTTTACTGAAAAATTTCTTAAAACTTTGGGGGTATGTTCCCAGAGATGGGAGGAGGGAGAGCAGGACGGAAAGAAGGAACAAGAGATGAGAGGAAGAGATGGGAGAAAATGGGAGAAGTGAGAGGAGAAGGGAGGAGGAAAAGTGGGATGAAGAACAAAGAGAAGGGAGGAAAAAGAGAAGATATTAGAAGCAAGAGGACACAGAATGCGAAAGACGAAATGAGAGAAGAATATGGGATCAGGAAGAAGAGATGGGAGGAAGAGTGGGATGGAGGAAAAGATGACAGGAACGAGAACAACTGTGAGGAAAGGAAGGGGGAAGAGAGGACTTGAAGTACTTCCATTTATATCTTTCCCAAGCACTGGAAAAACTCATTCAGCCTCTTATGAGTAAGTAAGCTTCTTTGATGGAGGCTTCATGTCATCCAACTACATGTTCAGTTTCTCTAGTATGTATGTATGTATGTATGTGTGTATGTATGCCCATTCTGACATTACAATTGATATTTTGTCTTCCTGTCATATGGATTTATTGTTCTGGTAATATTATTTCACTTCTTGTGGGAAATATCAGTTCACTTCCCTCGCGATCAAAATGGTTTACTTCACTTGATTAATAACGGTTAAGTGTCTACGGGTTTGGACATCACCTGAGTTGTTGTCGTTCCTTCACAGCAGCCTGACAGATGGTTGATTATCCACATGTACCTGAAATTACTTTTACAAAATAACCTGCAAATATCATTTAGCAGCAAACTTTGAAATAAAAATTCAGTGACACAGACTCAAACACAATGTGCATACTGATGTGTTAACAATGCCATGTTTTTGTTTCTAAGCCTTTCCAAAATGTTAAATAAAATCATAAGAAGGACAAAAATAAATGCACAAGTTTTCACGAAAGATGCCAGGTTACTATTTTGTGAACCAATAGGCTAGGCAGGGATTGCCAGGCAAAGTTAAGATTCTGAAAAATATGGAACTTGGAGAATAGGCCTAAATCGCATCAGTAATTAATTTGCACTCAAACAGCAACTGCAGATTTGTCTGAACACAGCTTAACACACATCCGATGCATTTCCCAGGTGAAAACAGGAAAACAAAGAAAAGATATGACATTAAGACAGCATAATGATTTCAGAGTGGAAGCATCGTGCATGTAAAAAAAAGATGCTAGCAGCTACAACTTGATTGTTTTACCTGTTATATCTTTCAAATGGATGTTTCAAATTTAACAAACCATGAATTTATTAATGGTACTTGACTCATTGCTAACGTTCACCGACTATCGCTCAGTTCAAAGCTTCTTTAACGTATAGGGAGGTGTGATAATTTTCTCCCGTTTTTCTTGAATAGTTGTGGGTAATTTAAGTTAGTTAAAGTTTCAAAGGACATTGCGATTCCTTCCAATGCGGTTCAATTTTCATACTTTCACTGCTGGTTAAATGAGGGCAGTCACTGGGTTGACAACCAGCTAGCTGAACTACCAGTCTCAGTACACAAGTCCTACTGACCAACTTTCTACCGCTGCATCTCTCAACGACATATAATCTCTCTCTGAAAACTAGCTGCTTTTTCCTCTTCACTTTCAACAACATTGACATTACTAATCTCCCACTGACACATATATATACCAAACTCACTGTCTGACATTTCCAAATTTTTGCAATAACAAGAAATTCAGAAACTAACACTTGGACTAATGTTCATGCTTCAGTACATCTGTTTTGAGGGTATGTATCTTCCTTCCCTACATGGTCTTTAATTAGACCCTTTGACACACTCTCTATCTCTCTCTATATGTAATGTCCGGTTGCCTAAATCCACACGCTGACTGCAAAACTTGCACACTTGCTGTTTTCAGGTGTTGAGCATATATCCTAATAGCCCCACTTGAAATTGAACGAAGAGAATTAACCACCACGGATATGGCTGCGAGTCAGTTGATGTCAGACTGAGAAACACTGCCATATACATGGTTGGGTGCAGACGCTCCTTTCCATTTACATGTAAATTATGCACTGTGTAAAGGAAAGCGTGACAGACTACAATTTTGTCTCTTAAGCAAGAAACAATGGGTGAAAATCCTTGAATAAATCAGTCACATTCAAGACAATTAACAGGATGAAATGTCTTCTTTTCAGAAATTGGTTTCAGATGAAAGCTTGGTAGAGAAAAGGAGTTTCCTTCAATGGTAAATGCATGGCACATGCATCTGCCTTGGAATAAGCATTCAAGGTGAACATTTGCCATATTTCCATGGCAACAACTTTGTTTCAGATGATGTTAAAACCTTCGTCATGTTCCCTCTAAACAGAACTTTCAATGGCAAAGGGTTTTGGTTTTGTCATGTTGTAAAACCGTAGCAAAAAAATGAGTGATCGACAAATCCTGGAAGTGATTTGTATCACCCCGTGTTGGCGAGCCGCTCGGCAGGAACACACGCAGTTTTGTTGAAGTATGTCTGGTTCACATTCCGACTTCATTCCAAATAGCTGAACATATTTAAATATTGCACATGAAGAGAGCAACCATCTGAGTGGAGTGCTTGCCGATGTGTCGTCGTCATCATCGAGTACCAGGCTAGGCAGCACAGACCTGTCCTATAAACATATTTTGATCTCAATTCTCTCGGGGTCATTGACATCACGGGAGAGAAGTAGCATGGAAGGCTTCTCCTACTGACAGTAACAGAATGCGTTGGAATCAATAACTTGGGGAAGTTCGCTTGGGCATAATTGGGACAATTAGCTTTCATCAAAATAGTTGTCTTTTATAGCAGGAAAAATACTGTATGTGAAAGAGGAAAGAAGTTATTACGGTAATCTGATGAAAGAGTGCATTTTCTCTCAATGCTGAAAAGCACATCTATCTAATACTGGGATGGGTCGTTTTTTTTTTGGTTTTTTTTTTGGTTTTTTTTTGACAGCGGTATGGAATGTTTGCCAGGGGTGTAGCTGTTACACCTGCTGACATTGAAGGAACATGTTTCACTCAGTGGGGCTTTGCAGCGAAAAGAACAGATTAAACACAACTGGCAGATTCTCATGTAGTACTGTATCCACTCTAATAAATGCCTGCTATCTAATAAACACCACCCACCATTGTTTTTTTCATCACAATGCAGGCCTCAAAGTTAATAGTGTATAGCCTCAGTGCTAATTCATTTATTGAGTCTATGTGTAGCAGCTTCGTGTTACTGTTACATACAGTCAGTGTTAGGAATAGCCCTCAATTAAAATCACGATATACAATTTCTACCTTTAGAATTCTTAGTATTTATCATTATTGGCAGAAGCATTTATTTTTTTTTAATTTCATAATCATAGTCACTTCTACCATTGAAAGTCCAGAGAATTGTGTTGCATTTGTTAGTTATATTCTGATGATGGTCGAGGAGAGACCAAACATTTAATGAACTGAAGAAAGTTAATATTTTCATTGTAATAGTTTACTTCCTGAATATCAGTACACCCAGAGTCAGAATGACCACAGCCCAACTCAACCAAGACCCTATAGTCATCTCAGATTGAAAACAGAGATGTTTTGGCCCGACACAACTCTTTATTGAGATGGCCACAGCATACGCTAATTGAAGTAACAAAGGTGGTATTCAAACGACCAGAATTTAACGAATGCTGTGCACTAGGCACCATAGTCACTGTGTTCTACACTGCTCTAGGAACTTCATGTATGACGTTACAATTTACCGATGAGATTGCTTCATTTTTCGTTGTTACAAGTGACAACTGCCCCACCCACCCACCACTTCAAAAAAAAAACTTTCTGGAGTATTGTGGGATCGATTATATAAAGCAGTGGTGGTAGTGCAGAATACTGCAGGATTCCTTCCTATAAAGCATCTGTGCAACTGCCTGCAGGACAGTGCTTATGAAGGTATGATTGACTTTAATAGATACCCCCAGCTTTCCCCTCCCCCTCCGCCTCTATGGGTGGTTACTGTAAATACCGTATCAAGTTTCAAAATCACTGATCTACCGAAGAGGATTGGTGTATCAATTTTGTTGGCATATGTCACAGCTGACATACTTCAGTCCAAAGAAGCAAGGAATAAAGCCTATGAATGTTTCAGGATGCTTTCATTCAGAGATTTAGAGGCCTGGATACCTGGCCCTGAAGCATCAGATTGGCTATCATGCAGTTGTTGTACGTTGCATCAGCGTCATTTCAACACCCAAACGGTCATCATGCTTTCTGCACAGTTTCACAGTTGAATGTGCTGCAGGTCAAATGTACTTATGAACAAACTCTCAGTCAAAAGCATTCTTCACTGCTTCAACTTGTAAAATGTTTGGAGCAGGTATAAAATGTTTTCCAAACTTCATGAGGTGTGTAAAACAGAATGTGTGATTCTTAACAAAAAGTAGTATCTCATCCAGTGTTTAGATACCAACTATCTCCATTTTCCAGACAAACAAGATGGATGAAGACAGAACCTTACCTTCAGCATCTCCGTTTCTTGGACTGGAACTGTTTTGTCTTCTCCTCCTCTGGCCACCTCTGCTACCCGTCCCATTCTCTGTTGGTCTGTGACTTGTACTACGATTTTCTCGTGGCGACGTGGAACTCCCCCGACTAGAGCTGCTACTGTGACCCCTGAGTTGAGGGAAGACAAATATGTGGTTCAGAAGCTGATGAACTATAACAATATATTATGCCACATTAACTTTATGAGGGTTTATGGGGGCTCATATCATTTGGTATTTCTTAAGATGCAAACTTCTCTGCAGAATTTGGCATACATGTGAGACAATAAGCCACAAACCCCACCCTTGGAATTTGGTGTTAAATGTAGAGGGAAAAAAATAGCTTTGTGAAAAGAGAACTTGACCAATAAAACAAAGAAAACATTGCAATGCAGTAGGTAATGGAATGGAACATTCATCCTTAAAGCTGATTACAGCTACTAAAGCCGATTGAAAGCTGCCCTTACCTTGGTGAAGTTTGAGGACTGTTAATATAACCGCCATTCTCTTTCCTTCTGTCGATTAATTTTCTTTGAAGTTTCTCTCTGTGTTTGTCGCCTCTTTCATCTTTGGGTCGTGACCTCGGAGGAATAGGTCTGTGGCTCTGTTCTGTAAGATGTACATGGAAGACACAAAATTTAATACGACAATGCACTGCAAATGTTTTCAAACTATAGATTGGTGAACAAACAAAAGGGCCACGTCTCATTATATCGGTCCCATTCCCTGTTCTTCCATACCAATCTCTCTCCCCCCCTCTCCATATGCCTCTTGAATGATGTCTTTTGAAGTGATTGGGTGTTTACAGAAAAACCAGAGGGGCAAGATAACTGACCTCGGGTTTTCCTTCATTTTTACATGTGCATGTATGCACAGCTGTCCATGGCCGGATTACCCATTCAATGAACAAACATGACAGTAACCATATTGAAAAGCAACACAAATGGCATAAAAACAAAAAAGAGAAATATGTTTGAAAATTAATGGTTCTTGCTACGAGCACCCGCATAATGAATAATGCAGCAGTACATGTTTAACAGGTGTATCAAAAACAATTCCTATTCTAGCCTGCCTCATGATCGCTCGATATTGGGAACTTGCATACTATGACACACTACAGTATGTTGAGACTGAATTTTTCAGGCTACTACAACATTAGCATTCCATGTGTACTGAAGCATAACTAGAGATTTCAGAGTCTGATTTTATGGGACAATCTTGAAATCACCATACTAAAGGTTGTGTGACATGCATTGACAGAAAAGAGCTGGCTTCACACAGAACTTGCAAAGTAAAACCCTGAGTGCAAATTTATATATTTCCATTTTTTAGATCTGACTTTGTTTGAGAAAAATACAAAGCAGATGATGTGGAGTGTTTCACAGTGTCCGCATTTCTTTTGTTTACTCTTTATATGTTGTCTCTTAATTACCTTACTACTGAGTTTCACATTGGTAAGTGACATCGATATTTATAAAGAAGAACGTATGTACATACTTCCAAACTAAAACCCTCTGGGCACATAAAATTCTCAAATGTCCTTGAAATAAAGGTTTAAGTAAACAAACGATTCACATAAGACATACCAAAGGATTTCATCTCCTGATGTCATCAATGTTTATTCATGAAGCAACTGAGAGACATTAACTTGCCTGTAAAATTGTCAATCTCTGATGGATTCTGATGGGCTTTGTGGCTATTGTTTGTTACTTTATTATCTCCTGAAAATGTCATGTTTAAAACCCGGCTCCACATACTGCAGTCAGTGCTGGCGCTCATGAGGAATGATAGGTTAATTCAAACAGGTGTTTTGACCCGCTGCAGCTGGTCTACAGGGGTCAAGTTGCAGACTACATTTTCACACATTGTTGTAATAACAGGCTCTAGGTTGATATGATTGCAAAGTTTATTCAGGAAACTTAAAACAAATGTAAACCAAGGGCATTTGGTTAATTTAACATTTTTTGTCCATGAAAATGTCTGTGAATTTCTGCAGAAAAGATCAATTTCTGTTCTTCAGTGGATTTTCCACAATCTCAGAGAATCAGTGGGCCCTATGACCCATAGCAAGCTCCACTTGATTGCCACACCAAACATACAAAGTAAATATTTTCTTTGCTTTACTCTTTCAGGATACTGCAGTGTATGTGGAAATCCATTCACCCTGGCAGTTTGTGGTTTCATAAACTAGCCTCAATGACACAGGCAAAACTTGAGAAACCACAAATTTCTCTTTCTGCAATTAACTCTTTTGGGGGGTACATACACACCATACCTAATAGGATTTGTCAGACAATAAAAATCTCAGAACCAATTTCATATGATAACTATTCAAGAGCCAATGAACATTTACTGGGAAAAAACAGGAAAGAGACTACAAGTACTTTCATTAAGGGTTATGGCATTCGGTGTACAGACAAAAAAAAAGTTGGGTCATTAAACTTTGGTAACAACATGCTTTCTGCTGGGAAATCTTACGGGGCCTGGCAGATCTTACCAGAAAAATTAAAAGCCTATATAAATGACTTACTTTCACATAGCAAAATCGATTTTGACTGCAGCTTGTTCTGAAATTACTTTGTTAGCCTTTCTGATTTGCGCAAAAGGGAATTCCCATCATTCTACTTAGACGATGGCACTGTAGAAGTTATGCGTCTTCAGTAAAATGAATTCAATGGGCAACATGAACATATGACCAGTTACCTTTAGAGTTGTGATTATGTTTCAAGTGACCTGAAAAGGATGCAAACCCAAGCTTGCAGATTTTGTGATGAATGGATGGTATATCATGGATTTTACATGAAGACGAATAAAACATACAATGACAACTCTGTCTTGAAGTGTCTCTCCAATGGGAAGCAAGCTGAATCAAGAACTTGGATCTGTGAGCATCTCTTATATGTACTGTAAACTGATTTAGCTTTTGTACTTGTTCAGTGAATGAAATGGTTTCATCACAAACAGTGAAAGAAAACACAGAGAAACATGACAGAGTACTATAGAGATGCAATGACAGCATTAAAGCTAGAAAAAGGGATAAAAGTGCATCATAAAGGCTTCCATGACCCGATTGCAATGCAACGAAACTCCTTGAGACTAGCTGTCAGATTTGAATCATGTCGGCAAAAGAGTGAAGCAAATTTGCTTGCATCCCATTCCCAAGCTTGCAACAGTATTTAGGACTTCTAATGAAAGTTGGCATGTATCAAACATGTTTGATATTAGTCGTGAAGTTTAAAGTTGTTACGTTTGAGTTGAGTTGCATCATGCCAGTGTGCCCCTGTCAGTCTGTCACCGACCCAACTGCGATGACACTGGTTGCAATTGAAAATGAGGATGTCTTTTGGAAATCAGGGGGACATATGTGATGTCAAAATGGTGACCCTATGAGGACTAAGGACCAAGAGGTCCAACTCATTGAGTAGAGATTGGTTCATTCAATGTTCTAAGCAAGTGAGCGACCTGTCTGGAAGACGATGTAATCGTTTGAAACTTGTTTTGTTGCATTGCAGTTGGGTCAGGATCTGGTTTCTTTCTTTACACGTTATGTACATGCCCATTTGGACTATGAGACTGATGGACGTGTCAAGAAATTTTTCACAGTAACTTCTGTATCTATATGGCTTCCTAAAACAGATTTAAAAAGATGATGGAGGTTGTTATCACAGAATTATGTATTGAATAATAAGCAGTGGCGGTATATCGATATTATCGATAATATGTATATCCCGTTTTCAGGAATATTATCGATATCCACCTTGGAACTATATTGATATATAGAAAATACTATAATATAGAAAAATATCGATAATATAGACTGCTACATCTATAACTATATATCGTTACTTCTATATTTCATGGAAACCCTGTTTCAAGATTTACCGCAAAGTTCACGCTAAGTCAGTCAAAGAACATCCAGATAATTTATTTCTGTGTCAAACTGCCCAGTTTCGCGCCGTCTAAAACAGCTGTTGTGTAGTGAATGACCGGGGTATGCGTGTTCACAGCACTGATTGGATATACTCTGGAAAAGCCCCGCCTCCGATCCTGTAACTCGCCTTGTGTGACACAGGCCCTTCCCGCATGATGTAACGTACACACATTTTACTCACTGAAAACCTATATTTTCATTGCACCGATATTTATCTACGAGACTATATTTACAGAAAAAGTCTATATTTATCGTATTATGCACGTCTCCCAATAGTTCAGTACATCGCGCGACCTGTAGTAAAAGCCACATAAACCCTTCCTGCATGTAAACGACGCACACATTCCACTCACAGAGAACCTGTGTTTTCATTACACCGATACTTATTTGCGAGACTATATTTACCAAAAAAGTCTATATATAGTTTTAGCACGTCGCCCAGGACAACAGCATCCCGCACGACCCGCAGTTACAAGCCACACAAATCCCGCATATAATCACACATTTCACTCCCCCAAAACCTATATTTTCATTGCCCCGATATTTATCCACAGACTATATTTACAGAAAAGTCTATATTTTATCGCCGATATTTATCAATGAGACTATATTATAGAAAAGCTTGTATTTTATCGTGTTTGATACACGGCGATAATACAGAGAAACTACTGTAATGTCTCTATAGTTATGGTTACCTGTATTTTCACTGCGCCGATATTTATCGGCAAGTCTATATTATAGAAAAGTCCGTATTTTATCGTGTTTGATAAACGGCGATAATACAGAGAAACTACTATAATATCTGTAGTTATGCGATTGCACGTGGTCAGTACTGAAGGCAAGCGGCGGCCTGCTCATGCTCACATCCATATATGGCTCTTGCCCAAGCTTTCCCCGCCCACAACACCTGTTGGTAGCTCGCGATGAGCGATCTGATTGGACAGTCGGTTTCCAAAACAACACACCAGTGTATGAGAATATCTAGTATCTCACCAAAATACCCCTTGCGTAGCACAATGAGCATACATTGCATAGCAGTTTTTTTTTACTGAATGTACAAGGTACTGCTGTTGAAAGACGATAATAGCTGCCACTTTTGTTTTCGTACAGTAGTTACGGAGTGTAGGTCCACAAGTTACACTATTCAGGTAAGGCGTTCGGGAGAGGGGTAAAAACGGGTTCAAGTAGGCAAACATACACCTCAAACAATTCACATGGCGAAAGGAACATTTGAGAATACGAGGATGGGGTGAAAATTAAGTAGAAAAAAAAAGTTTCAATACACTTTGTGTCAGTCAAATTGCTCTTTTTTTAAAGTATCGTAAAACATGTGTTAAGCCCACAGTTTGGGTCTGTATGTGCAGTAGCACATTGTGTGTGCCTGTTCTGCGAAATTATCGATAATATCGATATTATGTATATTTTGTTGCCGATATATCGATATTTTCTTTTTGGACTATCCCTACTGCTTATTGAATAATAGTCTTTGCATCAGGAACCCGGGCACCCGATCAACAATGTCTGAATCCTTCGCAATAACTTTTCCAATAAAAACACCTGTCATGACTGTAAGTGAGATACATATATGGTGTTATATCAACATGCAAACCAAAATTTTGCACTATGACTTCACAACGAGATCGTACCATAATAGCAGATTTATGATTTTCGGTACACCAGTACCCAACAAAGTGCGAACTTCGAGTAGCCAGATACAATATTTGACCGGTGTCACAAGGAAATGCTTTTGTTGTTTGTTTATTTTTGCAAACTGATGAACAGAATGTTGCATCCTTTAATTTATTTTCATGATGCAAAGGGTGACAGAAAAAACTGGGAAGAGACAACCCTTTTATACTTGAGTGTAGGGAATGTGCCATTTGTTGATGACAATCAATTTTTATTCCAGTTGCTGCTCCTTGGCTGTGTGGAGATGGGACAATAATAGCTTGTCCTGGTGGACAATGTACATACCAAGTTGTCCTTTGAGTTTTGGTGGATGCCATTTTTTTTTCTTGCCAGTTGCATAAATATTTAGTTGATTCTTGAGCGCGTTTGCTCAGATGTGGTAGTAGTTTTCCACACATCGAGGCAGATGTACTCAAGCCTCCTGAGCACAGACATGTTGTTTCTGCTGACAGACCACTGTGTCTGGCTTAGCCACCAATTTTGATTTGTGGTGCAGCAGAAATTAAAAATTTCAAATCGAATTGGTGTGGATACAAATTGTTCTTTTCTTAGACGAGGCCTGGTACAGTATATTAAAGCTGCATTAAATGAAGGTCATCGATGGCACGAGGTTTCGGAGTAGCAGCCTTCACTTCCAGACCGTGAGGAATCCACTGCCGTCGCACTTCACAGAGGACAATTGTACATGGACAGCCATATGAAGGCGGTGACGTATACGCTACGATAACATATGTTAAGTTTTGATGGTTGAATGTGGAAAGTGACACTGAACTTTGTGAGACACTCCACAAGTAAATGCATATGAAGAAATGAACGTTGGAAGCAGAATTTTCCACCAACAATGTTTGACACTGAATTTTCAACAATGTTTTGGAAATAGCCAGTCTGAATTGCCATTCAATGTAAATGTAACATGACTTTTGTTTCAATGTGTAAGTTGCTTATGTAATTATAAGAAGACATCCCAACTAGCAACTTCTGACTGATTTCTTGAATTGGGTCAGAGTACAGGACCCTTCTCATGAAATGGAGACTTGAGGACTGAAGTGAACATCTTACAGTTGAGAAATGAGAGGAAAGAGTACTGATTGTCTGCAATATGGTGAAGTTGGATCATTCTAGTGTAAATACTTTTTCAGTCGGAGTCGGAATTCATTATGATCAGAATGTGTAAAGAGGCTAATGCTAATTCCATGCAGGATTGTCTTTAAGCTAATGATGGAAGTCGGTTCAGGTTTCTGATTCATGAGCAGACCAGTACTGCATCTTCATGGATGACGATAATTGTCAAGTATTGAATTGCATAGTTTAACTGTATAGTACTGAATCCTATCCAGAATTGTTAAGTATTTTTTTTTGTGTGATTTCACCACTTACTTTTACTGTACAATAAGTTGGACAGAATAACATACATGTAACATTTGGTTTGGTAATAGAAATTGACTCTACTCTTGATCGTTCTTACCAAGAAGTGAAGAGATGTTATATTAAATGCTTGAGTGTGGGAGATGTGCACATGAGTAACAATTTTGCTTCCTTTTTTTTTTTTTGGAAAGCTTTTTGTAAAACTGGGTAAAATCTCACATAAGAATGTGTTCCGTGATTAGTAATTTGATAAGGACAGAAATACATTGTAATTACTGTATCACAAATGGCACTGTGATCCATTCTTTGAGTTATCACAAGTGACAACCACGTGCACACAATGTTGAATAACAATCATCACTTGTTAGAGATAAGTGTGGTCAAACTCCTTTAAATCGTAGGTATGTGCTTAGCAATCCTTACAAAGCCCATGCATCAACTATAAATCAAGCCTTTATGTGCACATTATTCAGACAAATCTCAGCACCAAATTACGGAATTGCCACAGAAAATGATCGCAATAACATGAGTCACACTCACATGTAGCTACTCTATACACATGGAGCTACACTATACTAAAAAGCTATGGTGAAACCAATGCAAAAATTGTCACAATTTTTCAGATACTTCCTCATGTATCTGATCCAGACTCCTATCGGGTCCTCATATAAAGGAAGTGAACAGTAACGTACATTGTATGGTTCGTATAAATCCCCAAATGGCATTGGGAAACTGCCCCTCCCCTTCTAAATGTTTATAAAATATGCATATTAAATGCATATTGTTCTGACAAGTATATGGTTCCCCCACCCCTCCCATTGGGAACCACTGCTGTACGTACTCTCAAATTCCTTTGAAAGAATACTGCATTCAAGCCAAATTCTCACATCTGTGAAGAAACCCTTCCTGAATTGAATGTAGTTGTCCTGCAAGTTCGCACTCTGTGGGTAATGAGGTTTCTGAAGTGGATGACCAGCAGCTCAACATACAGTATCATATGTTGTACAAGTAGGCCTACAGTAAGCACAAGGCCACATGAGTTTAAACTGTGAAATGACCAGTCTGAACTTAAAAAATCACATTCAACATCAAGTTATCTCGATCAGCCCATGGTTGTAAATAACATCTCCACAAAATTGGAAAAAAAAAAAATTGCCTTGTAAATGTCACTGATGTACTTACTCGGCCTATACATTACACTGATGCACAGTACTGGGAAAATCCCACATACTGGCAACACAATAACATCAGGTCTACCAACTTCCTCTATTCCTGGAGATTGATGTATATTTTGGCAGATGCTCATGACCTTGTCACCTCTGCCAAAACTGGTTTATGTGTCAGGCAAAAAGATAATCCCCTCAACAACACAGCATTCAGAGGCCAGTTTAGCAAGCTACTTCAACCAATAGGAAAGCTGCCAAGCAAGATTCCCTACTGCATGACACTTTGTGTACACAGACAAGGCAAGGTCACCTTATGAAAGTTAGGTAAGGGAAGAATGCATAGTCAGGGAGACAACTCCACATGAGTGAAGATTATTTCATAAATTTTCTATCCTCTATCCCCCAAAGGAAAAAGGCACATGCCAATGGGTTTAACAACACTGTACCATATGTAACAGCTATCAATGAATGCATGGTTGTCACTTACTGGCTAGCCTTTTACTGCTTTCCAAATTTCAGTTTCATCATAAGGCTTTTTGTCAAATAAACTTAGCCTATACATGTAGGCCTATAGGCTTAAAGTCCCAGTTGCTTCACACACTTGAGCTTCCCAAGTATCCCAAAAGATCTTCATGTTCTTTACACTCACATGAGCCTAATTTCTAAATAATGTGTTGGCCTGTCACTGGCATAAGCATAGAGCCTGGCCTAAATTTCTACCTCACATAACTAAGGCCTAGGCCTAAGACTAGAGCTATAGGCTACTTAGCCTACCTTTGCCAATACCATCATCAGATTCTGCCATAATTGCTACAAGTTCTACTTGGTTTAAATCAACGGTAGCCTTGTATCACAGACACGTGTGCTTTCTCCAGTTTTTGCGGACAGCTGTTAACATTTACTGAGTTAGTAAATCTTAGTCTACATTCATATATGATTACACTCTCTGTAGGCATATATGTTCACTGAATAATCAACACAGAACTGTACACACATACTGCAGTGCTGATTCAGCACTACAGCATTGCAGGTCAAAAAACACTGTGTGGAAGTTAGCACTACTACTACAGGAAGTCACACCAACATGTTACACATTCAGATATCTTTACAGCAATTAGCACTGTAAGCACACATACAGACATGCAGGTAGCAGATACGCACAAAAGGATATATAGGCCTATATGGCTTCGGTAATCCTACTGGGCATTATAGCAAACAAGGCTAGTATGCTGCACACCCGTGATACAAATACTGTTAATTACACATGCACTTCATACTTTGGAACAGTCAAAACAATTGTTTTGGATTCGGTGTTGCACTTTGCTGTGTATACTTTGTCTCGTTAAGGCGAACAAACAGAAAATGCAACCATACATGCACAAGGAGTTGTGGGGGGGGGATTGAAAATTAGTGTCATAATGGGGAAGGGTTGAAGAAGCAGGATGAGCCTATAGTAAATATTCTGCAACGAGAATGCTTCTATCACATAGTCTATGGTAGTTATAACTTATAGTAATGAGAACTCCCGAGTCTACTTGCACAATGTTTGTGAGAACAGTCACATATAGTACAAAGGCAAAAGGAGACAGCAGAAATTTGATCTCATTTGTAGCTAGAATTAGCTGTGTAAATTCCTTTCCATTAAAAAGGTTTTTGTGAAAAATTTTAATGGGTTTGCATCCCACCATAAACAATACAACAATCATTGTAGCACATATCAGCTTGAGTTATGACGTCTAAGCAGGGGTGGCACCATGGTATTTTGATAAGTGGAAACACGAGTTAAGAGATTGTTAACCTGGGGAGGGTCAGGGGAGGGGTATGCCTTAAAGAAATTTTTCAATTACATGGCAACCACAGACGCAATCTGGTGCAATATTTTGCATCTTTGGAAGCCATATGCACCTTCTAAAGAAATGAAGGGGAGCTGGCTTTTAAACTGATGATTACCAGTGGGAAATGATAGCCACCCTGTTCAGGTAAAAATATTAGCATGCCATCTTGTGCAATGTTGCATCTTCTGAAGAAAATTTTCTTTTTAAATTGAGGCTTCCCTTTTGTGGGAGGACATATGCCAGTCAGCTGCTTCTGTGTCACTTAAAAGGTGGCTAAGATTGAAAACTATGTTAAATACTATTAAATAGCAGAGACTTGCGGATTTTCGTCAGCAGGCTGCAGGGTTTCGAGCACACACACCATATCCTCAATGGTAGCTATTCCTTTCAGAGTTGTAGGTCCACGTGTCTCAAAATGGATAATGTAAGTACAATATATACCTTTACTTCAGGTGTTCTTAACACTACATTGTACTGAGGACACTTGAAAACTGCTCACCAGATTAAATACGCATGCCTTCCTTTTTTCTAACTGCCTAGAAATTTGTACCAAATTTAGGTCTACCCTATGTCCCTCTTTCTCTCTTTTTTTTTTTTTACTTCCTCATGTCTTCTCTTTCATTTTCTCCTTTCCTCTTTTCCACTTCTTTTCCTCCTCTTTTCTTCTTTTACAGCAAATTACAGCAGAGGAATTCCTACCCCCCATCACCCTTGCCGTCCTGTGTCTGAAGTTTATCTCATTATACTTTAATTAAAGGGAAATAGGGCGTTTGTTTTACAGAAAACATCCATATTATTGAAACCAATGTTTGTGGATGCAGAAAGATAGATTATTCAAAATAAGGAAGAATAGTAGCCTTCTTTTCAAGAAATAAGTTCCTCACAGATAGAAACTCAAATATTTGTTGCTCAACACTAATTTGTTCACCCAAACTTTTTAAAATTCAAATGATGCATCTTCCGTTACTCATCACATGCATAATGTTTTGAGTAGATGAAGCTTTGGCAGGTGTTTATTGATGAGACTGGATGGTTTAACAATGACTAAAGCTATTTCTTTTGTATGTCATGTTGGTGTATTCTAAATGCCCTATTTCCCTTTAAGAAACTCTGACATGTACTGAAGCTTTTATTGCTCTCAACCCAAAAATATGGTGCTATGTTTGTTTGCTTCTTCACTACAAAGTTGAAGGGTGAGAATGCATGCACTGTGGTAATAAATATCACACAAGCAAGCTACCTATAATCATAATCAACATTGAAAAGTAAAATGTACCACATTTGGATGGTTTATAGTTTCAGATTGTCACCTCAAAATGTCGGTGTTGCACTTCCCCCAAACAAATAATTGCATATCACCTTGTGACCCAAGGAAAATGGCATACCAGCTTTGAAATCTGATCCAATTTACATGGAAGATTGTTAATAAAAGGATCTTAAGATAGTATGACTTTATGTTGACCTCAAACGACTTAAGAATGGTATGAGAAACAATTTATTGAGGATCTTTCACAACTGGGACAAGAGCAACGAAGTTCAGTTCCTGGGGATGGATAAGAGTTGAAATTCAAGCCATTTCATCTGGTGGTTCAAGGGACAACTAACATGTTAAATGTGATCGTCTTCTACAGAACTGGGTTGTCCTGCTCAAACTAGTCACAATCCTCAAAACTCACTGGTATGGGTATTCACGAGTGACTAAACTTGGTCTCCTTCCTTCGCTAATGCATTAATTTAGCCCTGGTCAAATGTTCTCAAAAGTAATTCTAACACCGTACACTCGAAGGCTTAACCCACTCTTGATGGACTGAGTTACGGATTTCAGCCCACGAGACTGAAGTTTCAAGAGACAAAGGTCCACGAGGCTGAATGTCCATGAGACCGAAGGTTCACAAGACCAATGTGAAAACACCAGTGCCCACAACCATGCACTTAAATGAATCATGGAGAGCTGTTTATGCCGATGATGATGATGATCGTAAAAACTGACAGAAAAAAAATACAGCATCTACAATATCGATCATGTAAGCTTGAATTTGTAAATAAAAGCACTACAATAAAATTACAACTTAATTCCCATTCATATTTAATCAACATCCTCGCTTTGCATTTTCAAAATATAATCGACAATATTGACCGGGTAAAGGGAAGGTAAAAACGTACGGCGCTAGCGTTACTTTGTGTAGAGCCAGTCAGTAACAGCGTTCTTTTTTTTTTTTTTCCCCTTGGTCTCGAAAAATCTTTTTGATTTTCGGTCTCGCAAAACTTCAGTCCCTAGAACCCACCTTAATTTTCGTGAACCTTCCGTCACGTGAACCCTTTTTGATCTTTGGCATCGTGAACCCTTTTGATTTTCGGTCTCTCAAACCTTTAGTCTTGTGAACTATTTTATGATTTTCGGCCTTGTGAACCCTTTTTGGTTTATGGTCTCATGAACCTTTGGTCTCGTGGGATGCTGCCCCCCCCCCCCCCCCCGAGTCACAATGTGCACAACGTTACGTGCCTCCAAGGGTGGTTACTTTACAGAGCGAAGTGAACACACAAGTGTGGAGGAAGCCTGTGGCTTATGTATTACAACTTCACATCCAGTGACTACTGACTTTATTACTTTGGACTAAATTAAGTGTCTTCAACTAACCATGACCAACACAAAAGTGTCAAAAAAATACATAGGCAGGTTTTCCTACCTATGAGATCCTTAGACAGTCAGGTTCAATTTGTAGGATGTTTTTACCGACCTGATTTAACCTGATGACAAAACCCAGACATGTTGCATTGTCCTAAATCATTTCAGAGGCACTAAATAGTAAAATATTGAGATATCATGAGATCTAGGCCAAATATATTGCATGTATTACATACACGATACACACACAAACTTCAACTTCCACTAGCTGTAAAGCTATTTGCTTGCCTAAAGCAACTAAACTATGACATTTTCAACTCTCAGAGTGCATGCAAGTGCTAAAATTACGAACAAGAAAACGCTTCAGTGCATACCGTTAAACCATGAGATACAGATTCCTCTAAAGGTCACATGACCAAGTTACCCAGTATCACTTGCAGCAGAGACTATGCTATTGACCCATTTCATCTAAAATATACTTTACTTCATTCTTATACGTATTTAAAATGCACAGCATATTTACATTGAGAGCATTGCTTTAAGAGACCTGTGGTGTGCTAAAATAAGACCCAAAGACATGCCTCAGTATAGTTAGAGGTCACATGACCAAAGATTGGCTATCTTTTGCTGCACACATTTCTCAATACTGATGACCCATGCAATCTAAAATGTAAAAAAAAAACCAACAACAAACAAACAAACAAACAAACTTCAATCACAATCTGAGAGCTACAATCTAACAAATTAAAGCATTGTAATGTTAATGCACTGAATTTGGATATGACTCACAAGAAATCAAACTTGACTCATCATAGTATCATGTGATTTCTAGCTTCCGCATCACTCGTCTAAACCTTGCATAAAGCCAAGGGCAGATAAAGCAATTGCTGTGAGGGAGGAGAGGAGGGCAACAACAACACATTGATTACAGCATCCATGGGATCCAGGAGATGTGTTAACATGACAGGGTCAAAAAGTGAAGGCCCAAAGGAGGTCCAACAGAAAGCCAGAAGTTCTATCAAGATGAGATCATTTGAGGTGAGCAGATGAATTTGAACTGTGGTGATGGCATGCCTAAATATACCCCATATGATGAAAATATAACGAAAATTTGTGAGTCAGACCACATGTCCTTTTTTCCATTACAAATGTTCATATTTTTCTCCCCAGGTAAAGGGCATCCCCTTGATCCACCATTGCACAGTGCTTTATGATAGCTAAAGATTTGGAGAGAGGGGGCCCTATCAGAGCACTATAGTGATGACGTTGTTGGTCTACTTGTTGTTGGTGTACAGTATATGGTCTTCTTGAAAAGGAAATAGGGCATTTAGCATACGAAGCAAAGAGCTCTTAATTATTTTTGTTCAACCATTCAGTTTCACTGATAAACACCTGCAAATGCTTCAACTCCTCAGATCATCATGCATCAGATCACTAACGAAAGATACATTTGAACCTTTGAAGTTTGACTGAACGGATTACTGTTGAGCAACAGATTTACTGCAATTTTTATCTGTGAGAAACATTTCTTGACAGAAAGGTCACCGTCCTTCCTTATTTTGAATAATCTAACATTCTGTGCCTACACATACTAGTTTAAACAATACGCTTCTGTAAAATAAGTGTCTTATTTCCCATTGATTAAACAGATGCAGCAAAAAGGTCTGGCATTATGGGCATTCTCTGTTTATGTCCATTTTAGATTACTTTGCCATACATTGTCATCCAAAGATTCTTCAATGCACTAAAAGAAAAGTACCTTTACCATACTTTATGAATATAAGCATTGCCCTGTTTCAATTACCAGTGATATACTTTTCAAACATTTAGGTTTCCTCCATCTGTGTGTAGGACTACAACACCAAAAAAAAAAAAATTTGTGCATTGGTACGTAAATTAGTCGGGGAATACCAAGATGAACACACCTTATAATTTTCAGCCTTGCACCATGAGACTCGTTTGCTCCATTTATGAATACAAACAGTACAAGGGGACTCACTCAATTGATGTAACCTAGTACACTTACACAGACAGCATTTTTAAGTCCTGAACTACAAAGAGAAGCCAACACTGACTGCCCTACTGTACATATACACACCTTGAAGCATAGGTCCTTCAAAGCTTGGCTGCACAATATGTGTGCACCTGTCATTAAAGCACTAAATCCTGAACATGTAACATTTTTACGACGGCAAGCTCCATTTACACTAGACCTTGCCAGTTTTGTGAGTGAGTCTTTGGCATCTCCTAGTGTGTAGGATACAAGTTGATGCTTAGGACTATAGGCTAACATTAGATTATGTGTGGAGTTCTTTTCTTCATGGACCCTCAGAGAACCTACAATTTCATTTGTCCCACTCAAAGCAAAAGCAGTTTCATTGCTGTAAAATATATTAATCTCTCTATACATAACCTGATCAACATACCAAAAGTAATACTGCATTGGTCCCAGTGAAATTGTGACTGTTACCTCAATTACTTTAATACAACCTTTACTAAGGCGAGTATGCATTTCGTTCTGGGGAGTAAATTTTTGGTTTAAATATTTTTGTTGAAGCCTGTCTGAATGCAGCGACTTACAAGCAGCAAAACATGACTATTTCATTATCAAAGAAACCAAGTATTGCAAAGTAATGACAATGCTTGGATTGACATATTGTACACAATACATGCAATGGGAAAACAAAGTTGAACACATCACTCAGAAATCATTCCAATCTTGAGTTGTATGCCCCTGAATCTAAAGGATATCTGCAGTCAGTCAGTTGTTAGTTTATAACCTGTTCTGTAACATATGTGTTCCCTAAAAACAAGCATTTGCACTTTATTTGCGACTCCAAATTCATATTTTGCATCCAACTTTTCCTGAATTGTTGAGACACACTGCATGTACAGTAGTTTTCTACTCAACATTTCCTCTATATATACGTAGAACTTCTATTTTCCCTTCTCGTCTTCCTTTCGTAAGTGCTAAATATGCTAAACAGCAGCTAAAACTTTCCGTGCAACACCCCCACCGAGAAAATAACTTTAATTGCATCTCGATATCCCTATGATCAACCTGCAGACCAAAGTCCTTAGAAGTAACCTATTTTTACTCCACAAAGAATTTTGAATTGTTATCTCTTTCCTCCTTATGCATGCATCGCCACATGTACCTCTCGACGAAAATAAAGTACTGCTCTGATGCACTTATTGGGCAGACTCTGATCAAGGTCGTTCATTCTTCATCGCACAGGCAGAAAGAGAGAGAGAGGCAGCGAGAGAGTGAGGGAGGAATTATAGAATTTTGAGGTGGGAAGATATATCAACTGTTAAATGTGAAAAAGTGTGGGTGGGTGGCAGTTTATAGATTTGCCTTTTTTTTTTAATACAAGCTGTTAATTATGCCACCCATTATTTATCATAGCATGCGCTACTGAAGCACTCAAGAACAGTTCCAACTCATGCGTCTCAACTACGGCTGCTGCAGAGAAAGCAAAAACACATACAGGCTTTCCTATATGAAGTTCGCACGTAATTTAAAACTCATGGAAAACCAAATCAATTAGGACTCGAGGGTCATACCATTTTCTGCTGAATGTACCGTCACTGCAGGGAGTATACGATGCAACGTGTTTCTCATTTAGTACGTACGTCACATTACCTAATTTACCTCCTGATTTTGGAAGACACAAAAGATTTATTGAGAGTCAGTCTGGTTGGTAAAATAGTTACATTTGCAGATTCTCATTCAGTCATACTTCTAAAATTCATGATGAAAGTTAAGCATGTTTTTCCACTGAGTAAACAAAGTAAAAAAAATACTTAACATCTGCAAACTCACTCATAAGGCAACTCAAGGCAGATGTGTCCTTCCCTCAATGAAATGATACTACAATACAGCTCAGAAATGTTTAAGTTCAATAGCTAACAGTGACCCTTCAGTATGTCACAGGCACTTAGAAATGTGCCAGAAATTTATTTGTTAGATAACATCAAACTTGACTCTTCCTTTGCAACAAAAAGTTAGACAGTTTCTTAAAGGATGGCTCTGATATTTCAATTTATACTTGTTTGGAGGACCCTTAGTTTGGTGGGATGAGAACTAACTTTTCTGAAAGTCAAAGTATCACACACTTTAAAAAGTTAAAAACAAGTGACGGTTAAATGATGATTTGACTTTATTTAATACTGAAGTCAGTTAGTGGTCCAAGAACCCATAGCTCTTCCTTTGTGTGATGGACATCATATTTGTCAACAGCCTCAGCATTGAGACCACGCCAATTCAAAATGAAGACGAGGGCAAACATTTCGACACCCGAAGTGTCGTGCCGTGATCGACTCATCCCTCCAAACAGACGGGAAGAAACTAACGGATGTTCCTTCCACTTTCACCTCGAGCGGGCGAAGCAAAGCGATCTACCGTGAACAATAACGAGTGGACTGGAAAAAAAAAAAGAGAGAAAAGTCCCACGTCTCCTGGTTATGTCTCTGACAGGAACCGGTCAAAATCTGTCCACTTTTTAGCGACGTTAATAGAATTTAGTCACAAATCGATAGAGCTAAGAGTGAACTAATCACTTAAAATCTCATTAACATTTACATGTCTTTTCCATCTGTCAATGACGGATGTGATTTGATTCTGAAACTGTCGAGTGCCCGGCTCTGTGGTTATCTTTTCAATCTCGTCATATTTCCGTCGCTGGATAGAAACTTCTCTTCCTTTCATTTAGCAATGCTCTTTCTTGCGTGTCTCTCCCAGTTTGGAGACCCACGCTGCTTCTACATTCCCTTCAGGCCGGAGTTTGTTCTCGATATTAAAATGACTAACTCTGTCAAAATCATTATGTCACGACATGCATGGAGTCACTCACTTGAGAGTGTGCAGGAACGATCAGTGTTGAGATTTTCACTTTTTTTGTCGTTCAGCTCACAGTGATATTTCACAGAGCCTGATCATGTCCTGGACTCGATCCAACAGAAATGTGTCCTGCCCTTATGATACAGAGTGCTCGGCATGAACACCAAAAGCTGCACAGGGAAAATCAGGATGTCACATTGAAACCACCTCGATGAACTAAAACATGCAGTATACTGAGTTTGGTTGATACCACGGAGATGGCATCTCCCTGGTAGATACAAAACTGAGATGTTGTTTACAACAGTATATGGAAACTTAACTTCTTTCACTATATAATAACATTCATAACTTTAAAAACCTTCCTCCATCCATACTAATCTGGGACACAGGTCTGTATTAACTTTGTTCTTAGCAGAAACATTTAGAGTAAAGTAAACCTTGGATATGATTTTTTCTTCTTTTTTTTTGTTTCTGAAATATCACAATTGTAATAAAGACAAGGCATATTCACTAAATGATTCTGTCCTGGTATGGCAAGCATGTACATATCTCTAAAGCATACAAGATGTTGCCCACTTGACCTTTTGACCTCCATCAACAACAAGCCTCCAATCATCCTTTTGTTCCAGAGTGAATCAAAATACCCCCTTTGATGTTCAACAGACTTTCATTCCTGAAATGGCTTTACAAAGTTTCAGGTATGCAAAAGCACATGCCATTATAATCACTGCATTGATTCATATTGCCCTAGGCTTAGAATCGATATTGTCAGCACCCATACACGGCCGTTTCCGCAAAAATTATGGAAAAAAAAAAAGGAAAGAAAAAGGGATCTGGCAGTCGAGGCCACCGCACAGATTCATAGCAGAGAAAACAATATTAGTCACTGTTGGTTACCGACAAAAAAAAAAAATTGGCAGATAAAAGTATGTGACTCTTGTGAGAGCAACCATTTTTCACATGTCATGATTTCAGACACATCAACAATAAAAGAGGGACACAGAGACACGCTGGTAGCCAGAATTCCTCATGGAGGGAAGCACACCCAGGATGTAATTGGTTCAAGGGTATCTTTTACTGGTACACCGCTTACCTCCCGTAACCTCAGTTCTTGAAGTTCCGGTAGCGTGGCTATGTGACTTGCCTAACCCTGGTTGAAATAAGCCAGAGAGAAAGGTGGGAGGGGAGGGGCTGGGAAGACTACCAAAGAAATAAAAGAAGCATGTGCCATTCTCCTCATGGTATGTCCTAGACATACCACAATGTTGACATGAAACTAATGCATCACTGTTTTGTTTTTTTGTTTTTTGTCCAGAACCAGAGTTAGCAGCACAGAATGAGAGGTAATGATGGTCAGCACTTGGTAGAGACTTCATACATTCTTGGAATATTCTATATACATGATGCAACAGCTTCTTTGATACAAAACCATGTCACCAACAGGGCAACGTCTAACAATTCGGGAGCAATCACAGCGTTGTTCATCTGAGAGTGTATAAAACATGGTAAATCCATTTTACATGCTGCAAAATGATCTTTGTTCCCTCTCTTTTGAGACAAACATACTGTGACAATCTAGGATGCACTCGATTTCAAAATTCAGGGAATCAGAACCTTGATGACCGAATGTTCACGTGCCATCAAAAAGTCCAGACTTAATCAGAACATACTTCTATTTGAGTTCTCCCTCTCCCCCATACCTCCCCGCATATTTCATGCACATTCCTTACTTCCTAATTTTGGTTTCTCTATTCTTCCATTTTTTGTAAAGCGCCATGAGCACTTTGTTAGATCTCCAGCATTGTAAGTCTTATTTTATTATTATTACTATTCATGATCTTGCCAACTTCTTAATCAGGTGACCACTGTGTGGCAATCAGCTGACCACAGTGTCCCCACCTCAACATTTCTACTGTAGCTTTCATGTATCTCTTTATTCTCAGTAATCCAAAGCTCTACAGTTTGGATTGAAAATGGAGTGCATGCCAAAGTGAAAACACAGTTGATTATATACTTCACCATATCAAACCAAGGGGTTCATCTTAACTTCAACCTGCCCTTCAACCCTTAAATTCATCTTGGCACAGTATGTGAAGTTTCGACTTTTTATTTTTACGGTTAACATGAAATGAAACTTGCTTGAGGAGAGTCTCTGACTAGACAAACTTTTTATGACATCTCACATAGTTCACACCAAGCGTGCAAATAAGCGATGATCTCTGATGTCTAGTTTATACTACGGTTGAAACACGATGCCATGCAGCTACTCCCTCCAATCAACCACCATTCACATAGCAGCAAACAAAAAGCCGATGAATATGCAGACTTACCGTGCCTGTTTGAATGATCCATGTTGGAAGGATGGTGAGATGAAGCATGAGATGGCGGCCCTGACCCTGGGGTATACCTTTGAACATGAACATGGGGTGGATGGTGATGGACGACACCATGGCCAGCACCGAGTCCGGGCAATTGTGCGCCTTGTGGGTGCATATGAGGCTGCATAGCAGTGCTTGGAAAGCCCACCAAATGTGGGTATACCCCGCCACTTGCAGGCGGTTGATGATACATGGGCGGGTACATGTGCGGAGGAACTGTACCTGTCCCTGTGTTATATACAGCGGGTGGGACTCCCTCTGGGTCCTGCATTGGCAGTTGCATTTGCATTGTTGTTGCCGGTAATGGTGCGGTGTGTATGGGAACACTTCCAGTATTGTTGACAGGGCCGAGACCTGTCTGCACCATGTGGATTGAGGGTGGGGTTGGTGAGGGTGAAACAAGCTGAACCATAGTTGGTCCTGTAACAGAAAAGAAATGAAAGCATAAGTTCATTACTCCCTCATATAACTTAATATAACAAATGCCTTTTGTTATCTTTAGCTGATGTTCAGAGCAACAAATGCTACAATAAAACCAGCCTCCACAGTAGGCAGAAATTAAGATGCATAATCCACAGTTCTATAATGACAATAACTACATAATGCTAAAGCCCTTGAAAGCATGGACCACACCAAGCAACTGTACAGTTTGTTCAGCTCTTGTAGCTCCTTACTGTCATTACTGTCAAAGTACAGTAGTGTTATCTCCTACGGTGTGGTTTAATGGTACTTGGATGAATCTTCCCCCCCCCCCCGACAATTTTCCCCCTGACAATTCCACCTGTCCTTTCCTTATTACCGCAACCCTTTTTCTGAAGGAATTGCCAAAGGTGAGGGGGGTTGTCTGAGAGAGAGAGAATTCTCTGGAGGTGGTATGCTAGATATAAACATTGCCTTGCAAACTTACAGACAATAATAAACTTATTGTGCTTACATATACCTTCCTACTTCCAATTTTTTATATGAGCAGGTAATTACCATAACAGTTGTGATATAATCACAAGATTCAGTAAAAACTCTCGGTCATCTCTGGTCAATTTTCATCACTTTCTTGCCACCTTGACGGTTCAACCGTACATGTCCATCCCACTTTTCACACAAGGAAAAAGAAATTCTTCCTAATAAATCTCTTTCGACCACATTGGGAAGGAATGATGAACTACTTGTTTTTCCTTTTCAATTGGCCGTAATAATTAGCACATGTCGAACGAATATGGGGTAACATGTGGACATTCCCTTCAACACATGGGTGACAGAGTAAATGCTATTTATAAACAAGGAGACCAACTGCAACATGGCGCCGACTTACACAGGGAGGGAAAAAACCATGATGGCTATAAACACACCCAGATGTTCTCCCCGCAGTTGAAACTTTTTTAATTAGTTTGAGAAAAGATACCAACCTGATTGTGGAAAAAAATAAAATTACAGAATATCCTTGACCTCACAACATTTAAACCCACAGAAACAGACTCAAACTACACACCATTCACACCGGTGTTGCACGAGGTTTCACCATGTAGTGAATCACCTTCCATCCAGATCAGAACTGCTGCTAAGACTTTGAAACGTCTACCTTTGCAATCCATGTTCATCCATATGGATGTAGATTTAACACACATGCACAAATGCATACAATAGGGGGTACAGTACATTACTTGGCTTGATTTGGAATTTCGAAACACAAGTGCAGTGCTTCTCAAAACAAAGAAATGCAGATTACGATTCCTAACGTTCTTTTCATGTCAGAAATTAGGCACAAAAATTTTACATACCATGTAAGTGAGGAAAGGGTGTTTGAAAATTTCATTTAAGACAAATGTACCACAGGCAAACCAATATGATCCTCTAGCTTGGCTTGATGTCAAGAGTGCCATTGTTTAGGTTAATCACATGACAGGCAATTCAGGCAGGGTACATTCCCTAAATATTAATGAACATGAACATGAATGAAATTCCTACAGGCCTACTCCCCATTTATTCAAACAAAAATTCAACTGGGCAAATTAAACAGTGGTAAAATTGAGAAGTATTAGTGAAGAAATTAGATTTATCTGTGTGTCCAAGTTGCAACCTGAAAATTGTGGTTGTTTCTCTCCTCTGTGTTTACTAGGTTGTCCTAACAATGTCATGCAATGTACAAAATCAATGAATTTTGTTTTCTTCATTGCTGTACTACTATGTGATTACATAGCCATTTTTTGACAACTCTCATTACATTTTTCAGATATTATAAATTAAAGGCTTGAGTTCCATGTTAGCACTAACTGATTTTGTCAGCTTAAGGGTGAATGAAATTTTGTTTCAAGTCCCTGTGAGAGTTTTTGGCGTCTCTGACGCCAGGATTATTGCAGAAAACCTCGAATAATTGTCTGGGAAAATTTCACAATCAGGGACAGTTTACATGAAAGGCATTGCAGCAAAATAGTTACAACTGATTTGGGCGAAACTTCATAAACAGATATCATGTGACATGTTTTTTACACTAATTTGTCCCCTTTTTGAAATAAGGTTTTGTTATCTGCAAATTAATCTTTACTAAGCAAAATCGTGTTCCTTTCAGATCTGGGGTGCTTTCTCATTTCAAATAATTTCAAAACCCTTGTAGACTACCCACAACAGGCAGTTCGCATTTACATATCTTATAGAATTTTAATTTCCGGGGAAGACAGACATAGGAGTATAATTCCTACTTCAGAGAGAGTGGCGCAGGATGACTGTGTGGGTGGGAGAACATGGATGAGTCATGCAAACAGCAGACTTGAAACTTAATGAATAAAACCCTCATGAACAACAGCCTGGATGCGAAGATGTGACAAGTTACGGCTTTTCTTGGTAACGAGAGCCACTTTATACATATTAATTACATTGTCAAATTTCATGGCGAATAAATGACCTCAGACGCCACACATGTTCAGCTTCCAAAGACAGAATTCAGAGAAAAAGAAGAGAAAAAAAAATTCCTGTAAATTATTGAGAGCTTTCTAAACACTTACAATTACAACTTACATGTACCATAATAAAGTTGATGTGCAGTACTGTGAAAGACTGGGAGGATGGAGAGGCAAGGTGAGTGATTAGGAGAAGAAGAGGAAGAGATAGAGGAGGAGAGGTAAGAAGAGGGGACAGAGTGGGAAATATTGCAAACACAAAAGGAAATACAAAAGATAACGTAACGAGTTTAAAAGCAGATGATGCATGAGGGTTGTCAGAAAAAGAACTTGCATAATGATAGCAAATGAGTGAAGAGGAATGACAATGGATGCACTGGAAGGTAAAAATCATAAAACTTCATTAAAGCATAAATAACAGAAAAATTAATACCATTGACAAAACAAAACTTATACACATGTATACAAAAAGATCACCAGAAAAAACTTGTTTAATTGGAAAGTTGAAACATTTATCACATCAAAAATGTCTCAACACTGAAAAAAAAGGGAATCCTTTGTACCTTTGAGAATAAAACATAAACTGCAATCTAGTCACATTTGTTTTACAAATTGCCAGGATTAAGACATGAATCACATCTCTGGAGTGGAAAGCTCAAATCGAGAGCACTTCTGGTCGAGACTGACATGATCTATCGCACAAAATGTATGATTTGACTCACCGGAATGTCAAATCGCTAATCTCACATAAGTTGGGGTGGTGACAATGGTTAAAACCCAATAATTTGACATTGTCATGCTTGTGTCTGATGAGCAATTTGAGTCAACATGAAAAATATGTGTACATTTGTGGTAGATGGATGTGGTTATCTTGACTTGACAAATTATTACCTTTTCAATGTGCCACTCCACCACCACAAAAAAAAAAAAATTGATGAATAGGTGAGACCATTGAACACTGCCTCAGTCATGTCTCATGCAGCAACTGCTTATTTTTTTCTCACCATTTATACCTGGCTACTAGGGAGATGAGTCAACCAACTGTTTAGGTTTATGGTTTACCTTGCCTAATACTCTTGCTTTCTATACACCAACATATTTTAACATAACCCCTCAAAGGGTGAAGCTGCCAATAACTTTATCTCTGAGGAATATTGAAGAATCCATGTGTCTGTCAGACAGCACATCACCTGTCATGCCGAACCAAGAGACACCAATCAACAAACTATGATTGAAAATGTTTGAACCAAGGGGCATAGGCCCCACATAATTGCAGAATCCATTTTCTTTCTGAGTTCTAATCTTAAAATGAGTCATTTTGCCATGTGTTATCAAAACAACAAACAGGGAATAGTTTATTCAGTATGGCATCTCATTCCGCTACATAAAATGGTCAAATTGCTACACAAATGGAATAGTGTAGGAAGTTTATGTACGTGCGACATAAGGGATTTTGCAACAAAACACCCACTAGGAAATCCGAAAACTGCTAGGCAAATTTGGAAAATCAAATTATTCCCATCCAAAAGACAATGCACAGAAAACCATACATGTGGTAAATTTGGACATAGGTCAGTTCCCTTGTTCATGATCCTAAGAATGCAGGTTGTATAAATACTACTACAGAACTTCAATCAGGTCATAGATTTAAGATTCTAAGGCAAGTGTTCCTTGGGATTGCAGTACATCTAGTTGCCTTCCACTGACTTCCTGTGCAGCAGTCAGCCATCCAACTTTAGACAGGCATGTGGGAGCTACATCCAAACGTCCATATGCGCTTGCTCTTGATACATTATTCATTGTCACATCCACTCCTGTGACTCTCTTGCCGCGTTCCTGCATGTCCACATGCGTCTGCCTGGCATCGTCACATGCATGTGTCAGTGCGTGCGTGTTCAGAGTCACTTATCCGCAGCTTTCCGTTACCATCCGACAGAGAGGAACTGGGTTAACGAGCAGATCTCCTCATGTTACGACAAAACAAAATTTCCAGGAAAGCTCAATTTTCTTAGTCACAGAACTGTCCTATCCTGTCTAGGAGATGGTAATTAACGTTGCTACGGAGATGCGGTCAGCACCTGGCTTGATCTCTCCGCTGCTCGCTTGTCATGGATGGCACAGCAGTGGATTAGAAGGATGTTCCAAGTATCAGAGTAGAGCAGTGAGGTGGCAAACCTGGATGTTGGTTGATGAGATTGGTCACTGACTGTTAAAGCACTAACTACACAAACACACAGCCCTTAATTAAAACAGGATTTCCCTTCATTTATAGAGGAACATCAAAGTTCACATTATGTAACGTATCACATGGCCAAAGCAAACTGGTATGTCCTATCATTCTGCTGTGCTACTTCTCCATACATATAACTTTCATATCAATCATACACATTTGCTTTACAGTAGCCCAGACTGGTCAGACAAAAACAAGTCACTAATGCCTCGTTGTGCTTATACCTCAGCCACGCATCACCAATTACAACTTAGACAAGCGAACAGAAATTTTGCTATAAAAATACATTTATGGTAATTAATAGGTTAATTCAAATAGGACAGGAAAGATATTGTTGTATGATTTAGAAAGCATCTTAGAAATCACGGCCAGAAACTTCTTTCTTTTTGTGTAATATGTCACTTTGTTTGTGCGCAATTTCTACTCTTGCATTTTGTTTTTATGTGTGTTTGTCTGCATTCACCGCATTTCATTTTTCCATTTTTATCATTTGCCCATTTCATATATTTATCATGTTTTTATGTATCATGTATTTTAGAGCGCCTTTGTGATCACGTAATTTCCATTTGCATTTTATGCAGTTGGTTGAATAAATTACCTATCACTTCACAAATGGTATCTGAATTTCTGAAATGCGTAATTGATTACACCAGATGCAAATTATGCAACTCTGGAACTCAAGCTCATCAAAGCTCTTAATTTGCAGAGGATCCGCATCTTCTAGACCTTTAATACAGTAATCAGTGTTCATATCTCTCTGGGTAACACTCAGTCGGGGCACTTGGCTTAGGAAACATGCAGAAGTTTACAGCATATGTCTTAAGGGACCAAATGAGTGGCAACGTAAAATATAATTACAACATGAACTCAATGCAGGAAGCCTATTTTTGGTGGAAGGAAGGATTCATAGCTTTGAAAGCAAGAGTGAAATGGGTATAGAATTGACACATATGTTCTGCATAACACTTAGTGATGTTTTCTTGCAAAATCATCTGTCGCAATGTATCTTGTGTTTCGACAGGTGCATAGATAGCTGGTTCAACCAGTACATATAGTTTAAGATTTTTTTTTCAATCCTGTGTCCCTTTCCCCTGCATGGCATTATCGTTCTTAACTACTTATTGCCCGAATAAATGAACAGAACATTTTGTCATCTGACATTCTTTCGTCAATGGTAATTGCACCCTCCCCCTTCTCTTCATATACTACAGTTATAAATGCTGTTTTGGAACTTAGTTCTAACGCAAGTGCCACTAGGCCTGGCAGCATTAGCTCTCTCCAGCAATTAGATTTCAGAGGCATACTGTACATACGTATCATAGCAAGCACTGTTTCAAAGCTGGCACACAGAAACAGTGCAGATAAAACCCAGATTAACAATCCTCCTTTTTTTTTCCAAAAATCTCACTTCTCCAGGAGATGTCAACCTCTCATAAGAAATTCCATCAGCCCGGTGTTCACATATTCCACATAATTTCTTCATGTATAATTTCTGCATATCCCTTTTCATTATTCTTCCATATTTTTCCACAATACAAATGCAGTAATCTTTCATTGCTAGTCACGATAAAATATCACACTTGCAAATTGTAGTGTCGTCCTACAGTCTGACTCTCTGGGTAACAGTACATGAAAGGGGAAAAATGCATTGTTTAACAACAACAAAAAAAACTCTTGTTTTTCCAACCAAGATTTGGGGACACAGAATGATAGATTATTCAAAATAATAAAGGAAAGTACCATCCTTTTCAAGAAATGAGTTTCTCACAGCTAGAAATTCGGTTATTTGTTGCTCAAAAATAAAAAAAACTTTCAAATATTCAAATGATGCATCTTCTGTGACTCATCTTATGCATAGTGTTTTGAAAAGAGATGAATCTTGCGCAGATGTTTAACAACGAACCTGAATGGTTTAACAATGATTAAAGCTACTTTCTTTGTATGCCGGCCATGTTAGTGCATTGCAAATGCATCTATTTCTCTTTGGATCTGTAACTGCACTTCCATCTGATTTTTATTTTTACTTTCTTGTCTGCAATATAATACCTTCTGTGCAATAAATAAAGTCCGACAATCCGATATTTCTATCCAGACACACGTTTTTGACACCTGTTACAGCAACTTTACACAGTAACAACTGTCCCAGTAACACTTTGGGTGTAGTTTATTTTCCACAATCCTTCTTTGTAGTTTCCATCATCCATAATTCATCCAGACATCCACTTCTTTTTCCCTGGCTGCTAGCCAAGTCAGTTTTGTTCTACTTGTATGATCCATGCAAAAAAAATAACTTTTAATACCACTAAAATTACGTACAAAATTCCAACAACTTTACTTAAGACTGGAATACATTTACAAGGTAAAACAGCATAAGTTAGACGGATTGAAATAAACCATTTTTAACTTGTAACAACTAAGCAATCAGAGACAGGATTTTATCTGTTTCACTGAAATAATTTACAGGACCGGCAAGTTTACCAAACAGTAGATCAGTACTAAGCAGCAAGATGAAATATACTGGTGGGCCACAAGGTGCAGGCGGTACATGGTGTCTGTTTACATTGTTTTCATAACATTGATAAACAGTTTCTACTGATAAATTACACAAAAGTGCACTTTTTATCGATCTGTCTCCTGATTCATTTTGGTTCCGGTATCTTTGCAAACACAGTACCTTCTCGTGCTTTCAGCGTTGCTAACAGAGAGCCACTTACATCGTCTTCCGATGAAGTTTTTTTATATTTTATCTTTCAATATTCCAATTTCCATGTAAGGTTTTCCAATTCAGTATAAATCACCATACCCCCAACATCATTTATAATGCAGTAATTGTATGGATGGGCTTCTGTAATACAAAAACACATGTATAAATATAACCTAAACACTAAAGAAAACAGTATTTTCAAGAATCACTGATGGCAAAAATAATCCCAGGTTGCACCGGTCGACAAAACATGAGGTAATACTCAGTGTATTGCCTTTACATGTGAAAACCAACCTGACAAAACAGTTAAGTCACATTTTCAAAATAATGACAAGTTTTCACCACATGATGAAATATGAAGATACAAGCATTATCTGATGCATACCCCCCTTTTATTTGCCCTATGAACTTGCTTTCCTCCTTTTCAAGTGGAATAAAAAAATAGAAATTCTGATATACTGTACAGTAACTTAGTGATCTCACCTTCAAATTTCCCTTTCAACTTTTACTTAAAAGCATTTAACAATTTAATTTACCGTGTCATAAAACCTAGAAGGTGCAATCACGATGCAGTGTATAACAGACATACATACTCCATTTTGGCAATTCTTGGAGGAAACTGTCTTTTTAATTTTCCCTGCCTGAGAAGAAGCTGCCCTTGTTCATATTTCTACAACATAACCCACCTCCATGCAGGCAGTTGAGGTTTGGAAAATAATAAAAAGAACCCAAAAACGAACCGTGACCTTTTAATCAATTTCTCAGGCATTACAACTAAGCACTCCACTTGACGTTTACTTGACGTAAGTCAGCGTACATCGGGCACAGCCGAGCATTGTCGATCAAGCAATTTATTAACAGCTCTGCGCCAGAATTATCGCAGCATATTGGCAACTTCTCTTGAACTACGTCTCTCTCTCGCTCTCCTTTTAGAAACAGCATTAAGCAAATATGCAGTATGACCAGACAGGATGTCTTAAATAACTTTTTGATAAATAGTATATGTTTGGCATTTATTGATGCTTATTACTAATAATGAAGATATTTTTGGAGCTTATCAATGAAGAAGTATTGGATGGACCTTTTGTGTTATGTCCATGAGCATAACATCAACAGTTTCATTGCAATTTCAAAGGGGGGAAGGGGGCACATATACCAAATATGGCATCATGCACTTCATCAATTTTTTTGTGGTTCCAGCAACTGTCTGCAAAAGTCATGGCAGCATTTGCGCTTCTTATCGAAACATCGTCATGTAGCCCTATCTCTTTTACTTGACACTTACTCCCATGCTCCCTCCTGGTTTCCCATTCCAGGCTTATCACGGCTCATATTATTGCCTGCTTTATCTTCTCAACCTCTCAAGTACAACAACATTTGGTGCAGCTGCTTATGATGGATCAGTCACAAAGTCACAATCAAGTGGAATGACCCTTTAAACAACATTGATTTATTTTAGTCTAATGTAACGGAGACGAGCAAAATGGTCTATTATTTTTGGGCCACCGACTGCAGTGATTTCCTTCACCGGTGCTCTTGAGATGTTTGGTACACTCACCATAATACAAGGTATCCTGTACATAGGTAATTTCTATGACTACTCCCTTACAGTATATCACCCAGTTAATTCTGCTTTGCATCATCAACACCTGCTATCATCCTATCCCCAAAAGTCCCAATCAATAGTAAGCATGCTACTTCTGTCAACCGCTGTTTGAGAGTCAGGTAACCTATGTTGACCCCCTCCAAGGTGCAGACAATTCTCAGCAGTGGCATTTTCGGTCATCAAACTCTGTCACAATCCACCACCGCCTCACCTTTGGCTATGCCGATGATCAGGTACCATCATGATCACCATCCTCTTCACAAAACCACTTTGGAATGTGACACTAATACCATTTTCTTCCAAAATTCACTTGAGACTTTCCAGGATTAACAAAAAGCCTAAACTGCCCATATCTTGTCACTGCAAGAGTAACTTTCCTTCCCCAAAACCAACCAAAGTACCAAACAGACAGAAAGATAGACAAACAAAGTTCACTGCACTGTCTCTGAAGCAACTTAACCGCAGGGGGAAACTTTCATGTTCCCTGAAAAGGAGCGCATACGCCAGGCACTTAAAACATCCGACCAGACATGTACCTCATGGGGTCCCTTTTTGTAGACAGATACCACCACTGCAAAATTCAAGGCACATTATCATATTGATCAGAGAATAATTTACCCTCAAGGCCCTGATGAGAACAACCCCACCACATTCCAAAACTATCACTACCCTTTAATTTATACAAAAGATTTGATCGATACAGAAAAAGAAAAGAAACACCATGAAACATTTCAGCCTACACTACTTTCCTTAGTCTTCATCGATACTTTAATACATTCACTCACATTTTGTGTCTTCCTTATCAGAGACTGCATCTAGGTGTGAAACTGTGTTCCTTCTCTGTGCAGTAGGGTATGAGGGAAGGGTTGCTTCACATATTATTACCTTTATTGCATACCACCTGGGGATTTCTCACTTCTTGCAGTATGATGTAACCGTTCTCCGGTTTAATTCACATGTTCACAAGAACAACTTGCACCTTTACCCTACACTTTGTTCACATCAAAGCTAACCTTCACATGTTCACTTCAGTAACTTTGACAGATGATTACTACATGGCCCAACTTGTGGAAATGTCCCTTGAACAAAAAAATCACAATCAACTTCTTTGGTGACACATAAAAGACTTGGGCACAGAAAATGGAAGACGTCAGGTTTAGTGAACATATCAGAGGCAATTACTGAATCAGTCGAACTCTTTGACATGTAACAGAATAGTGTTGTACTTAATTTTCAGTCAAGGGCATTGAAAATCTATCCGCTATGTTAAAACAAACACTAAAAAAACACTGATAACAACGTCATATTCAAGTCCTTACAATAGAACAATGGCCAAAGCCTCAATTTACATTGATCACGCTACATCCGTACTTTCCAGACTGCAATTGGTTAACATAATGGGAATGTTTTCTCCTACGTCTGATGTTCTGACGCTCTGTAGTTACCCAGGGACATCATTGGAATGTAAGTCTGTCTTGGTCAGGTATCAATCTTTCCCCCACAAGACAGTGAGAGGTTCCTATTTGACCTCTGGTAACAACGGGGTCAGTCTCTTGAGCAGCGGCCTTCCAATCACTGAGAGTAAGCCACAATTACGGTGCAAACCTGGACATATCAAGACTCCTGGAGATTTTACAGAGGGGTAGAGAGTTCAATATCTGGAAACCAGCAGGTATACACCTTCACTATGTAATTATCATCTCTGAAGGAGGGATTGATGTAATATTAAAAATAGTCTTGATTTCGTTTCTTCCCACCCAAATATACTACTTGATTGTGCAGTGAAATTATCCTGCCATAGTTTGAAACAGTTTCCTCTGTATAGTATTAGCTGTCCTTCCAGACCTAGGGCATAGGCCTGTAGTGATGAAACTGCAGTGTTGTCCTTCAAAACTTATTTTTTTAAAGTGCTGCTTTGAATGAACGAACAAGGGGACATTCTCTTTTTTTGATAATATGGATATATGTACAAAATGCAACATGGAGAAAGGAAAAATGAAAAGGAGAAACATGGGATGGAGAGGGGTGGCTAGAAGGAATTGGGGAGGGAAGAGGAACAGTGAGGGAGGGAGTAGGAGAGGGAAGAGGAACAGTGGGGAAGGGTAGAGTGGTGAAGGAGAGATTGAAGATGGCAGGATATGGAAACAGGTGTCCATAGTCAAGGGGAGGCAGACAAGGGTACTGTCCCCTCTCTAAACACCAGATGTGCTAGTAGAAGCACCCCCTACACTTCTATTTCCCCCTAAGAGTATGACCTGGTTGTGCACATGGATGGAGGGTACTAAAAGAAAAAGAGGGGGGGAGACATACTCTTTGCAAGAAAGATCTTGGAATGTTTCCCTCACTATCATTTGGAATGTTGAATGCCAAACTATTAGACAAGCAGGCCAAAAATAGTATCACATTACACTATGAGGGAAAAATTTACAGAGTAATGAAAACTGGTCACTAGATGCATAAAAGTTTTACCAACTTTCACCAGCTGAATAGCAATATATCGTTGGGAACTCTGCTCTTCCATATAATATTCAAACATTTCTGGACCTTCTTAAATTTTCTAAACTTCTTTCAAACTAATGTGCCATCCTCAACAGCAATAGCTCTATGTATGATAAAGAGAACAGTACCATTTGAGAGCTTCATACATTGCAGAGTTTCTTTCACATACGTACTTCATTTTTCTACAATGGCCATGAAACTTTCCTTCAGCATATTCACATTTTGTGACAGATATCCACACTAGACATTTAGAATAATAAATGAACAAGTATTGGGAGACACAAAACTAATGGGTCACTAAAATGGACTTCTGTGTTGTATTTTTTTCTTTCTTGCTAGTACCTGTTTCTTTAACCCCTTGCATGGGATCAGCTAAATTTGTGGAACACAAAGACACACTTTACTTTGATCATCAGGTACTGCATGCAGTCATATATGCTTGATGATGAAAGGCCTTCATGGTTCCATCGGGAGTATTGTGAACATCCTGCCACGTAGAAGCAGGAGGGCCAGAAATCCCAAGTTCCAGAGAGCCAAAGAACATCATGACACCTTGCCTATATTCATGAACAACAAAGGACAAGCTGCACACCAATTTTTAAGTTCAAACACCTTCCCTTTCTTGAGATACAACATTTACAATGTTTTCAAACTATGATTGCTCCTGACCTCAAGTGGGCTTGGACCTCCATAAACAACAACAGAAATTCTCATCAAAAGCTACTCAAGTCCTTCCTGTGAAGTTCCAGCAATGGTCACTTCTTGACACAACCAGCTGAGATATCAGTTTGTCTGGTCATTCAAATTCCACTTTGGTTGACCACCAAATCAAATTCAAGACTTGCAGCAGGAGGAATCTCTTCCTGCTCTGTTCAAGGGAACTCTGCCATGCGCAGCATGAGCTGAGATGCTTGTCATTGTGATGTTTGTATCCTTATTTGTGGTAAACAAGAGTTGAAATTCTAAACATGGGGGTTTTAATGAAAGACAACAGACAAGGAGCGTAACTTTTCACGTCTTCTTAAATTTTGAACATTTAATGTTTACATCAAGCATGATCATGAGATTGTAACTGTGCATATCAATCATAGAGGTTATGCAATCTTTCCACCGTGGTAAAGCCGTTGGTCAAGAAAGATAATGATCACAATTGCAATAAAAATAAAGACATATCCCGGTAATGCATCGCCAAGGCTACGTCAAATCTCTGTCCAGTTCTCAGGTTTGTTACCTGTACCTGACGCAGTACTGATGCTACACAACCCTCAACTCATGTGATCTTACCATTCAACTATGTGAATCCCATTGCCACATAAAACTGATTGAGCACCATTTGTAACAATGCTATTACTAAAACAGGAAAGGACTGGTGAGGGTTTGATTGGCTTTAGGCTTTCACTAATCAAGCTTTCACTAACCAAGTCTGTTAACTTGACTTGCAGTTGATGAATCTTCTCCCCGATGTACTTGAACATAGAAGTTGAAGTATATGAAATGTTGACTGGCTCTGTAGTGCACCACTGACTTAATGTACAATTTCAGATGCCTGTGTTTTACCTTTCACAGTCTCAGTAAGTATACACATGACGAAACCTTCTCCATTCACCTTCAGCCAATATATTCATCCAGCTGAGGTTTTTCTTATCTTGCTTCTTTTGGGGCTTTTTTTTTTTAAGTAAGTTTTCATGGTTTTATCATGTTTTCAGGGCCTCACTTGTCTTCCTTCAATCACATCCAACGACAAATAACAACATGGATTAACTTACCACAGGCAATCAATAGCTACCAACTTCTAGAAGTTTAAACCATTTCTATTTCATGAATACATGTTGATATGACAATAGTTTTTAAGAAAAACACACCTCCCCTAAATCTCTCCCCACCCCCCACACATTCCATTATGTTGATCTCAGTGACCCTTTCACCTGAGTGAAAAACAAAAGGTTTGATTTAATTATGACAGCCCACCCACCTACCTCCTGACTCCCACTCCTGTCGTCGATTGAGACATTTTTCAATGAATATCATTTTTACGAAGAGACGGTATGTCACACACGAACACCATGCTATCAGCGACCTATCCTACATGCAGTAAGAAACCAGAGACTAACAGGCACAAATTATTTCCATGATATTATAAACATGACCCATTATCCACCAAAGTGTCCAATCATCACATTCATAACAGAAGAAAATCATTTTGCTATTGTTTTTACATCTAGTTTTCCATCTCTTGGCATAACTTCCTGCTTTACTGAACAGCTGATTTCATTGGTATGTGTATATATCTATATATAGGCCTATATATATTGTAGCAGCAACCTACAAAAACGGAAGGAAGTAAAGGAGACGGATTGCTTCCTTCCTTGGAAGCATGAATTACAATAAAGTGAAATTAATCCAGTTGGCACACTGATGCTTTAACTAAACACTGCAAGTCCGGATTTTGTTCTGACTTCCAAACTGAAGTCTGATTTTGATGCTTACCATGGATGTATCTGACTTGGTCCCCATTCTCCACCGGGAAAGCCTCGCCCTGTTTGATGTGGAGGTAAAAGACATACTTCTGCTTCTCACCAGGGTTCGTGCTCTGAGGAGGAGAGCCAGCTGAGTTTGGACTGTGACCAGCATCCTCTCCAACTGTCGATAAGAACGGAAATTGGCATACTGATAGTAATTTTCTGGCACCTTGTTGCTAAAGTAGGATATACTGTTTGATAAAAAAAGTTAGCTTTTATCTTTCAGTTTCCGTCTTTCTCTTTCTTCCATTGAGCACCAACATGGAAAGCAACATCTAAACCATCTGCTCTTCAGCAGAAATTTTCTAAAGCAAACTGTTTACTACAACAGAAAGCTGAATTAGTTTTAGTGAGAAGACTTGGATCCTATGGTAAATATACAGGACTAAGTTGCAAATGACCAAAAGGAAACTCTTGTGCAAAAGCATTTCTTTTTGGAAAGGCAAATATACCATGGTACAATAGTTTTTGTTTGTTTTTCTTTTTAACTATTAGAGATATAGCTGGCATTTGGTGAACTTTGGTGTACTCATTCCATCCTGCTTTAAAATTAAATGTGTGACAAAAATTTTCCCTTCAGAAGACTATCACAGGAACTACGTCGGGAATTTCGTGAGGGTTTCTAGGAATATCAAATTGTTCAGGGAGGCATTTTTGTGTAAATACTTTGGTTTTGGTCAACCCAGAAGTTCTCCAATGATACAAAACATTCGTGATCAATTTTTAATTAAAAGTGATATCTGTAAAACTGTCGCATAATACTTGCGTTTTCATTTACAGTGTATACCTTGCATCGCTTCAATCTGATTTGCAGAAGTTCAATTTACAAAGAACTCTCACAAAATGGGCAGAATGATCTTCAATTTATTTTGCTCCTTTTTCCAGTGCAACCTTTCTATGGGCATCTTGGATAAACAGTTTGCACATCGTGTCCAGAAACATGCGACTCAAATTTGCCGAGGTCCACGACAGCTGGTCGATGTCAACTGCAACAATGACATGACAACAAAAGGTCAATGACACGTTGCTGCGAGACCACTAACTCACCGCCGCTGTACCACACACAGCCTTTAAAAAGAATCTCCAGATGTCTTACATACCCAGGATTACTAATGCCTGGGAAGTCAATTAGTTGCTTCCTCTTAAACCACACAACCATAACAAATACAAAAAGGTATCTCACAGCCATGGGAGCTAAGCTGTGAGAGAGAATTGCAACTATCTGGTTGTAGCGACAACAACGTAGGAGTATATATACAACAGCTGTGTGTGGGTAGAGTGCAAGAAGAAAGCAGAATGTGCGGCAAGTGGCTTTTTCACATTTGCCATGCAGAGAAGAACAACTTTACATCCATGGGCGAGATATGATTGGTGATCACTAACCAGAGAACATACTGCTAGTGTTTGCATCGGCAGTTTGAACAGGGCGCTGTCCATGGCATTTCCCTGGTGTGGTTTTCTTAGATTTGATTTGATTGCCAGAGTGCATAAATGTAATGAGACTCATTGTCAGATGAAACATTTGTTAAAAGGACTGACCATCTTTACTGATTAGGAAGATAAAAAAGACTGGAAAAAAATCTTCAAAGGGGATGGGACACTTCCTCTCCTTAGACTCCCCCCAGGCCAGGGAAACTATACCTTTGATTTATCCACCCACACTGGTTACGGACCTGCTCAATTAAAGGATAAAAAAAAGTCCATCAGATAAGTCATAACATTGGCCATGACTATGACCTCTGTCTACTCAGAACTACTGCACTTTAATACTGTTACCATGTGTGTGGGGATGGCAGAGCAACAAATTACAGACAACTCAAGTTACCAGGGAAATGTAATTCACTCCTTGGTCCTAACACAATCAGTGAAACATTCACTGATTTCACACAATTCTCTCCTCAAGCTACTGATAAAATTCTTCTGAGAACCCTCTATTCCCCTGGTAAAGTAAACAAAAACCTGTAGAAAGCCCATTCCATCAATTTCTCAGGATGACGAACACAATGGTTTGAAACTTTGCTGCAACAATAAGCAGCCCATGAATCATCAAAACAGCCAACTACTGAGAAGAGAAGAAAGGAAAAAAAAAAAAAAGTTCATACTCGGTAGGTAGTAGGTACCAGGCTGTAAAAGGTCACACAGTCTGGTAAAGGAATTCAGGATTATCATCTGCTTTGACAGTTGGGGAGGGATATTTGCCAACAGTCTAAATGCATTGACTTCTTACATCATCATTCTGAAAGAAACAAAGTTAACAATCCCACCCACATTGATCAGTACCTTAAACATTCGCTTGTTTTCTATTGTTACAATCGATGGCATTCCACAGTAGAGTACTTTGTGGGTTAGCATCTTGTTTTGTAAGTCTTTCCCAGGTTTTGATTTAATTCCTATCATGAGTGCAGATTTGGAATTACTGAAACTCTGCTGTTACATATGGACCTGTACTGTTGATCAGGTCGCAGATTGTAGCCCATAGGACTGGAAGTCCACGAGATCCGAAGGCATGCAGGTAATTACTACGCAAGATTTAGGATCAGCGGCAGCATCATCGTTTGCCAAAGGAAACCAATCTCCTCATACAGAGTAAGGGAATCAACCACAACCACCACCCCAGGCCCCACCCCCTCCTCCAACAGTGACCAGTAAGCATGCATTTTCAAGACAATGTTTACGGCAGAGTATGACGTGATCCAGGGGGGGTGCCAAAAACATTTACAGCATTTGCTGCTTTTTTTTCATTCATGTTGCAACTTTCGTTCCCATGGACCCTTATTCATGTTAACCCTCACGGCCTCTGGTGGTACCATGAGGATCCAACTTCACATTTGGTCCTGAGTCAATTGATTTCCTATTTCACACTGACACTACAATGCCATGTTGGTACCACTGGTCCCCCACGCTTCACTGAATGGTAATACACTGTATTTGTCAACAGAGGGTACATGGCAGGTAAAATCACCACTAAGTCTTCTAGTGTAGCCATTGGAAAGAAAAAGACAGGGGAACCAAAAAGTTTCCACAAAATAGATGCATTATGATTTATTTCATAGACTGACAAAAAATATCAAAGGACTGAGTGGTTGCTTGTCACTGGAATATCAAACTTTGTCAAATCACTTAAGTCATTCCTTGGCAATGTGATATGAAACTTTGTCAAATGACTGCAGTGATTCCTTGCCAACATATATAGGTACTTTGTCAAATGTCTTGATTTTTCCCAGTGTGATTTATGTAACTTTGTCGTATGACTATAGGGATTCCTTGCTAATAGAGTTAACTTTGTCAATAACTCAGTGATCTTGCTTTATACCAATGTAACTTAGTCAAATGTCTCCATTCCTTGCCAATGTGATACGTAACATAGGACACAAGATTTTTACCAAACTGCAGCATAGTGAGAAGTGACAACATCCAGTGTTGCACAATGTTCCCGCAGAAATAACTGATAATTGTCTCAGTTCATAAACAGATTGACATTTAACAATCTTTCAAAATTAACTTAGGAAAATATATCTATCCAGAATAAGTGCTTTAGGTATAAGAGGAGGGAGAAATATTCTTTCCACTCAGGAAAATTCTCTAGAGAATTTGAAGCTCCAGTGTGTGTTCAATCCAATAGTCTCTCAATTTCTGCCCGGGTCTGAATGGAGTTAAATCTATGTCAACTAGAGTCTGGAACCCTGCAACAGAGTTTTTGAAGAGGTTCTACAATGCACTGACTTCCAGTAATTCATATAAATTATTGGACAGTATGACCATCTTGATGACATGACCAAAATGCAACAATCAAAACAAGCACAACATGATGCTATCTGCAACAAACACAATGATTGGATGTTTGCCCGTGCACACTTTCCCCATTCTACATCTACGACATGCTCTTTTTTGAAAGTTTTCTTCTTAAGTTCCACATGCATTGTGACTGATTGTAATGGAGACAACCATGAAGAAAAGCAAAGCAAGGAGGAGACAAAGAATACCTGACTTCCAAGAATTCCTGAAGTCACTGGGTCATGTATTCACCGGATGGAAACAGCACCCGGATGTGTGCCACTGATGTAGTTACAGATCAACTGGGTGGGATGGAGGATGGTGTGCATTTGCAGCCAGAAATTTAACGTAAATAAACTGGCTATTTATGGTGTTTGCACTGTCTGGATGGGACAGGAATTTGAATTCCAGAACTACTAACGATGGACACACACACACCCTGACAGATCTTCCAGAGAGAAGAAGAAAACCCAGGGTTTTATCATTCCTATCCCTCAAGGGTGGAATCTAATAACTATTGCCTGTGAGGACTAGGCCTGCAGAAAACCAGGCAGTGCCTGACAAGTGGATGCAAATCATGACGGAAGAAAGCTCCACTTCTTCCAGCTGGTCAAGAATTCTGCTGCTGGGATATGCTGGAGAATGCCTGGCATTACTCAATGCTGCTGGCAAATGCACACTGACATTCCAGAACCTCTTTATCTTTTAAAGTTCCTGAAAGTTTTGTGAAGTTGCATACAACTGTTAACATCCACCAGTGACATGTCAGAGTTTCATGCATCCCCAGCCACATCAGAGCTTCTGTCTGTAACATCACCGTGGCAACCGCAGAAATTCTAACTGCTTCAAATCACATGATCACCATGGGATCACCCACTGAGGTGAAAAAGTTCAGTACTGGCGATTTTACTTGGATCAAATCTGGGTAGTTCTATTGGTGGTTGGGGTTTTAGCCCCCTAAAAATTTGCTAACAGCCCAAAATTGAGCAAATAGTTTACATCAACAATCATTCACCTCTACTCTTTGGGAGAGTAAGCTACTTCTACAATAAGATATATCTGGATGTCTTTCTTCAACACAGCCAGAGAAGTGCCATTTCCTGCAACCTTGGGTTTATTAGCCAAAAATGTCTTGATATGCCATGAGCCAACAATATGGTGGAGCTCTGCTAAGATGGGAAGACATGAATAAGACCTGCAAAGTAACGTTCCATGAACTGCATCTGAATCAATGTCTAATTTAATTGAGCTGAGCGGGAAAGGAAATGTATGTATAAGAAGTGGCAGAAAGTAGAAACTTAACACAATACCAACATGAAACATCAGACAGTTATAACCAGGCTCTTGAAAAAAAAAGTTTCTCAAATTTTATCCTCCCTGTAAAGCAATAAAAGTTTCACAATTTAATGATTACATTTGGCGACAGCTGCTCCCATTGTTTACAGGCAGGAGATCCACAGTTAAAGCACTCAAGAGGCTCATCCTCCGTTTAAGAACATAATCCTTAACTAACTCATTGAAATAAATGTTTCAATTCTCAAAGGTAGACCAGGAAGGAAGCAATGAAACAATCTCCCCTCCACCACATCAAGACAAAGGTAGAAAGGTACAGTCCAATAAAGAGAATGCAATAAAGGAAGTCTAAGCATTCCAAACACTGATAAACCAAAAGATGATTAAAAGCCATCAAAACCAAATTGGGTCCCCCCTCCTCCCAACAGGAAATGTTGCAAAACAGATTGTCAAGTCACCTGATATTGATGATATCACCTTCCCTGGCTCACACATATGCAGCTAATGTACGATACACTGGGTAGTGGGTGGATTTAGTCCACTGGCTCACTCCGGCAGCTACACTGGGTAGCAGGTGGATATAGTCTGGTGGTTCACTTCTACACCTAAACTGGGTAGCAGGTGGATATAGTCTAGTGGCTCACTTCTTCGGCGAAACTGGGTAGTAGGTGGATATAGTCTAGTGGCTCACCTCTGCAGCTAAACTGGGTAGCAGGTGGATATAGTCTAGTGGGTCACTTCTACAGCTAAATTGGGTAGCAGGTGGGTATAATCAAGTGGCTCACCTCTGCAGCTAAACTGGGTAGCAGGTGGATATAGTCTAGTGGGTCACTTCTACAGCTAAACTGGGTAGCAGGTGGGTATAGTCAAGTGGCTCACCTCTGCAGCTAAACTGGGTAGCAGGTGGATATAGTCTAGTGGCTCACTTCTAAAGCTAAACTGGGTAGCAGGTGGATATAGTCTAGTGGGTCACTTCTACAGCTAAACTGGGTAGCAGGTGGGTATAGTCTGGTGGCTCACTTCTAAAGCTAAACTGGGTAGCAGGTGGATATAGTCTAGTGGCTCACTTCTACAGCTAAACTGGAAACTGGGTGGCAGGTGGATGTGATGGACTGCAGAGGACATGGCCTGATCTTTACTTTTCCATTCCCAAATAAAGAGAGGATTAGCCAATTTGACAGACTTAAGTGTAAGGAGAGCTCTGGAAGTAGTGTTTAAATTCCCGCCATACATGACAAACGCCTGGAGTGCACCGGTATAGTAGGAGCAGGCCAACAAAGACATTGTCTACAACAGCCTGAAACATTAATTACCCTTCCACATCTGCTTTTAATGTAAGGGCCTACACACTACCATGCTTCAAAACACCAAATCGCATTTTACGAGCCAGACAAACACTAGCTATTGTACACTGAGGCGGAAGAGTGCTGAAAACAACTACCATGTCCTTCCTTTCTGCTGTCATTGGTAACAATGCTACCCTACAATATATGATACCAAAATCAGAACACAACAGCCCACCATTGATCATCGCATTCCTACATCAAACCCGCATTACCTGCAGTGGATGGTGAGTTCATTAATGGAGGTACTTACCTCCATGCATCAACTAAGTGATCCTGTGCACACAACTAGTACTCACCACAGTATTTCTCTTTATTTGAAAGTAATGTACAATACAAGCTCCATCATTTAACATCGTTTAACAAAGTCTCCAAGACTGTCTCAACTAGATAAAATGATGTTGATTTTTATGCTGTGACTAGCCTCTGCTTCCTTTTCATCTGCCCTTCTTTTACATTTTTCTAATTTTGTTTATTGCAATTCTTTGAATGTCACCAAATTGGCCAAATTCTCTTTAGTGTCCACAAAGTCAACCAGTTCGAAACTTTGTTGTTAATGGGACTGTTGAGTTGCTATCATTAATTTTGTGAGAGAGTATTGCAAGAAGCCACCACATGCCAATACTTGTACTTGTAGATTCATTAGTCATGTATTCATTCCTATAGTGACTGAAAATGAAAGGAATTGTAGGAATTTTTGTAGACGTATATAGCTTATATGGTATGGAACACGTGTCTGGTCACACATAATGAGTTTCTTACCGTATCATCCTAGCTTCAGCTGTGTGTCAGATGTTCAGGATCCTTTTTTTACCATCGACATATGAGTAACACTCAACAGGTGTGACAAAATATCATGACTTCGTGAACAAATCCAACGAGAACCTTGAAACCAGAATGCAGAATGCACTGAAATTTCGATGCTCCAAATACGTTTTTTGAATCTGATATAATAGCATTAGCATGTGTCACATTAAGTTACATATGCTTTACATGACATATGAGATCTGTACAAGTTTCCTTTCTTAATTGAGATCATGTCTTCAAGGTTTTCACAATTTGACCCTTGTTTACATCAAATGACCTTTGACTTCAATTAAAAACCAACTGGTTCTTGTACTCCAGAGATACAACTAAATACTGAATATGACATCAGTCAAAGCTTCCCTTTATGAGATATGTTTACAAGAATTCCATTATGTGACCCTGTTAACCTCAAATGACCTTTGAACTTCACCAAAGACAATGGAATTCTTGTATGCTCACAGAGAACACCCACAATATAACTGGTAGATCTGCCCAAGTTTTCCTTCTAAAGATATCATGCTTACAATATTTTCAAAATTTGATCCCTGTTGACCTCAAATGACCTTTGACCTCAACCAAAATCAACAGGGGTCTTGCAATCAGTGTAATACACTTACATACCAAATATTAGATTTGTCAAAGCTTCCCTTCTTGATAGTGTTTACAAGTAAGTTGCATCGGTATGAGCAAAAGCAGATATCAGTATAATGGCTGCTCCATACTGGTATACCAGAAATCTTCGTAGAATGACTGTTAACTGTGTAACTTGTACATACCATAGTGTTGTGATGTAGGAATGTACAGTACATGCACATACATGTGTAAACAGTGTCAATTTCTCTAAGATCTGCTTTAAATGAGTTTTGAAAAAAAAAATGCCTGATAACATGTTTCATATGTTTACTCTGTCTTTGAGTGAATGTTAGACTCCCATTTATCCCCGATTCTACTCGCTGCGATGTTTCTTGAGCATGGAAACACCTGGTATACCCATAGCAGCAGTAAATTAAAATTTCGTGAAATCACTGCTTACTGAACTAATTACACATATCATCGGGTTGTCACACAGACAACCTGATTTGTTCAAGCTTCCCTTCTTGAGATATCGTGTTTACAAAGTTTTCACGACTTGACCTCTGCTGACCCCAAATGTCCTTTGACCTCCACCAAAAACAATAGGGTTCTTGTCCTCAATGTGGAACACCTATACAGGTACTAAATACGAGATCCGTCCAAGCTTCCCTTCTTGAGATTTTGTGTTCGCAAGGTGGGCACAACAAACACACACAAACACATATTGTTACATGATAACAAAGGTTAGGATTTCATCGAAACCAAAATCCCTGACTTAAATTTTATCTTCTAACCACCAGTGTTTACTAGTAAGGAATTTTAGACTCTACCATACCACCAGGCATGTCTACCAATCTACCCTCTATAATCTCTTCCACCAAAACAGACAATGGGATCATAAGGTCATGATGTTGCCATGGTAACATTCAAGCATGCTTGAGTTCCCAATCCTTTGGAAGGGGCAGTAATCCTACAAGGCATGCATCAAAACCAAGCTTTAAGTTCTTCATCAGCTCAAATCTTCCTTCACTTTGATTTCCATTTTTTGTTTTCTCTGCTCTCTTTCTGCCCTTACCATAGTTTCTAAAAGATTTTCTTGAATGCGTCTCAATATCTTTCTCCTCGGAATACCAGTGGTCGAAGGTGTTTTGCAATCGACAACAAAAAAGCAGGCAACAGTTCACAGGATTCTTTCTTTTTTTTCCTGTAAATACAAGTGTACATGATGCATGAGACCTCAGCAAACAGTGACAACCTGCTATGTGACATATGTTTCATTCTACTTCTGAGCTTAGCAATGATGAGTAGACTTTTCTATCTGACATGAATGTTACCTGCTAATTCTTGCATCGTGCATGCTTTACTCTCTGCATGGTCAACAGGAAGGTTCTCACAGGAACAGCATTTTTTGGCATTTCCCACATTACCGGATCATGTTTTGTCATCTTTTCCTACTCACAACATAACATAATTACGTATGACACACTGCCCTGACCTGTGCTGGTCCATGGCTAGTGTGATTTCCGGTTCAAAGTACTTTTCTGGTATTCATCTCAAGTTACCACTTACTGGAAGGTGATGACATACTGTAGGTTTTTAAACACTTTGCTCTGGCACTGAGTTTTTCTCTATAGCCATGATTACATTCATGTACAATTTACCACAACCAATCCAAGTTAAACACTTTCTACAGCAGTTTTTCTCAACAGAGACGGAGCATATACCTATACCTACAATCGACCACAATGAACCGTTGCGACTGCTTCAGATACAGATCACCGTCGAGCTTAACGACTTCCGCTAGAACTGAAATCTTGCTTTCCGTCATTGCATCTGACCTTGAAGTGGACTGGAGGATCATCCTGTCCGGATCTGGTAAATTGTTTGCAAATGATTTCCACAGGCTCATGAACGTGCCATCACAAAGTGGTCTACTGTGTGTGCTGTGTAGTACATGTGTGTATACAGAAGCCCTGAATCCTAAGCATTTACAGGTTGCCAGATAATAAACCAGAAACATGTCCCTTTTATTCTTCTTCTATGAAGCACTCTAATTGACAAAGTGCAGTTCAGTCACATCATGAAGCTACTACACATGAAGTAAAAGCAGCTCCTTGAAGTTAAGATCTGTTAAGACATTCCAAAAATTAAAACCCTCTTTAGCTGCCTAAGGCTAAAGTAGCTGCTTAGGGATAGGGCTAGAGCCTGTTGGATCTGATCACGGATATCGAAAACACACAAAAGGTGTCTCGTGCATTTTCATTCACGCACCATGGTTTCCCCCACCGCTGGGAGAAGTGGTAATACATTAACACTTGTTCAAAGTACAACATTGGTGACAACCAATGAAGAGGAGCCTTTCAGTTCAGAGTGGAACTGACCAAAGTGGGGGTGGATGCGACACTATAGGGGGTACCTGTCAGGCAAAATTTAAAACTGTTAAAACTGCCTACTAGGAGTATGACAACCAAAAAGACTAATAGATGCATTATGCTGGCAAACTTGTGAATATATATGTCCATATGAATTGTGAATATTTCAAAAGCACTCAAAATTTGTGAAACTTGTAACCCTTTGTGGAACATACCATTCCGTCAAGCGGGGGTGTAACAGTATGTTCATTGTGTGTGGATGACCATGGTAAAATTTTAATATGCATTACCTAAAGCTTGTTGCATGTGTGGTTGTACATAATGAAATCCCTTCTTCCACAGGTTATTTGGGTGGACGGCAGTCTGGCGACCAACAGATATGGGAAATGATTGAATGGAAAACAGAAAAGTGAAAAGGAGGAGCTTTATGAAGGGAACTGTGTTGTCGGTTAGATGGACGATTAGAGAAATTACAATGGGGAGAAGAGCAGGTGAAGTAAAGGGGGTAACAGGTTTTGACTGCATCGCATGTAACGAGCCTATATGACAGAAAAGGCCTTAGCAAACTGTGCTAACAAAGGGAGGCTTATAAGTTACATATATGTTACATAAAACCTGTCAGTACAAAGTAATTCACTGAAACTTTGGATCCAGGTAGTGTAGCAAATTTCAAAACCATAAGGTCATGAGATCTTCTGTTCAATAATCTTATGCAAACACTACTACTACTAACTCCAGAAAGAGTTATGCACCACACAGCCTTGTGACAGTGAAACTGCCCTAAGATATAATTGGAGAATGACCTCTTATTGCTCAATGTAAACTTTTCACGTTTCCAACACTAGCATAATATTGTACCCATGAAAGTGTAAGCACAGGATGAGGCACCACGCAAGTAAGTACCAGGATAATGTGGCATTGAACTGAATGTGTGTACTTTTGATGGAATATCAAGACCAGTAGCTTATTGCTGTAGTCAACTTACAGTATCACTCTGATTCACTATATTCACAGGATTTGTGATGTTCAGTGATTATTAACCAGATAGTACCATTACTCCACACCTTTCATTTATGTTTAAAAGCACTAGCTGTAGCAGCAAATATCCTAACAACTAAAACCTGAAGGTTTCTGAAGTTGCTTGTATTAATACATAGCAACCAGATGTAGAAACAGCACATCACATATACAGAGAGAAAGTACTGTACTTGACCTACAACCTGACCTACATATTTGACAATTGAAATGAAGCTTACAAAATGGACTGTGGTAGCTAAGTGTGACATGTGGTCATAATTTCTATACATCCTGCTGGATGATAGTATCGAGAAAACAAACCATACTGGGAGCATAATTGTTGTACTTTGATTCTGGGAAAATTCCTGTCATAGCTCCGGAAATGACAGAACAATTAAAAAGCAAGTAATATCACTTGCTTTGTTACTTGCGACTGTCTTCATCATGATTTCTTTAAATTGATTCCTTATGAATATTCATCAGGGTTTGTTATTGCAGATTTAAATATTTCATCACTCAAAACAAGCTCTGTATGGGAGACTGACTTTCCAAGCGGAGACAAGTTAGTTTTGTTTTTATGTGGTATACGCAGCCTTCCAGGATCTCCATCTTGTTAAACAAGTCAGACCTTCACAGGTAATTTATTACATCCACCATCTTAAGTTATGAATCACTAAAAGTGATTAAGTTGAGAAGTGTTTTCCCTAAACTTGTGATTTATGGTATTTTACCAAATAGGTATGATAGAAAAACATTCAATCTGTGGAGACACTAGAATGAAACTTCTTTGCTGGTAACTTGCTACCACAATAAATACCAAAGCACTACCATTCAGCTCATTTGTGGTAGGAGTTACATAACACCTGTCAGTACAAAGTACTCACTGAAACTTTGGATCCAGGTACTTTAGCAATTTCAAAACCAGGGGTCATGGCATCTTCTGTTCAGTAATCTTATGCAAACACTGGTACTAACTCCAGAAAGAGTTATGCACCACACAGCCTTGTGACAGTGAAACTGCCATGAATAAGATAAAATTGGAGAACGAGACCTTTGATGATAGCCCAGTGTAAACTTTTCACATGTTACCAACACTAGCATAATATTGTACCCATGAAAGTGTAAGCACAGGATGAGGCACCATAAAAGTTAGTACAGGAAGATGAGGTATTGAACTGAATGTCCGTAGTTTTGATGGAATCTCAAGACCAGTAGCTTATTGCTGTAGTCAACTTACAGTATCATTCTGACTTACTATATTCCCAGGATTTGTGATGTTCAAAGATTATTAACCAGATAGTATTATTACTCCACACCTTTCATTTAGGTTTAAAAGCACTAGCTGTAGCTCAGCAAATATCCTAACAACTAAAACCTGCAGGTTTCTGAAGTTGCTTGTATTACTACATAGTAAAACCAGATGTAGAAACAGCATATCACATACACAGAGAGAAAGTACTTGAACTACAACCTGACCTACATATTTAGCAATGGCTATCACTAAAAGTGAATCACTAAAAGTGATCAAGTCACTAAAAGTGATTAAGCCACCACAGTGTCGTTAGTAAAGTCTTACCTTGACCAACAATTTGCTGACTCTGATAATCCACATATTCAGTAGCATGATTCCTATAAAGTTCAGGAGGAATAAACTCCTGTGTGGGGGATGGGTATTCCAGGTTTTGATTTCCATCGTACTCTGGGGCAGGTATCGTGTATCCACTCATGGGGCCTTCCATGTGGGGGGTTTCATATTCACAATCCTGGTACATGCCGCCGTGCACTGGACCGTTTATGTACTGGGTCGGCTGACTCTGGCCACTGTCCATGGAACTGTCAGACATGTCAGGTCCGTTCTCGATGATGGGCCCATTCTGCTGAACCTCTTTGACGGGTACAAACTGGGCCTCTGTCTCACTGCTGGCTGTCGAACTGGTTTCACCATTCATCGGGGTGATGTCATGGTACTGTGTGTGGTTTGGCGACGGGTATTGTGCAACAACCGGTTCTGACCCTGACATGGTCACTTCTCTATGTTGGCATACAATTCATTCCTGTGGAGAAAATAAGGACATACCATATAAACTTAACAACATTGTATGCAAGTGTGCTCTAGCTGTGAATGGTTTTGACATCACTGCGAATGAACATGACCACTTGGATTGCCATGAAATATGCACTTTGCTGTTTTTTTTTGACACTGAAAGTTCATGAGAAACATACAATTCTGCTTTTAACTGGTTTAGAAAACAAACCAGCTACTTTTAAAGAGTTCTCCCCAAGTATATGGTCTGCATTGAGAAATCATTCATGTGTAGCTATTAAGTGAAAATATTGAACTACAACGTAGTGCAGAAGTAATGTTTACCAAAATCAAGATCAATTAAACTGATGGCAAAGCCGTTTCCACAACTGAAGTACATGTGACATGAAAAACGTATTTTGGAATATTGACCACCAAATTTAACATTGAAAATATTGGAAATAGTCACAACTTTCATGAAAATCCATCAAACATCGACCACTTTACAAACAAATTTCTCTTTCACAATTGCATCATGAATAAACATAAGCCAAATATGCATATTTGTGACCTCTAGGGAGAGGCTCACCTGATATGCCTCATATTATCCTTTGTTTACTTAACCTTTATTTTCAAGGGCAACTGAGAATTTACATGCCTACAATTTTACATATACAGGGATGTACATATACAGCAGGGATTTCATTGGCTCATTTTAAACTTTTGTGACAAATAGATATATAATTATGCAGGTTGCACCATCAACGTGGGTTGCAACTTGACTGTTTTCACAACACCCACCTACACCCATCTATCCTGACACTGTACATACTGGCCATTTTGATGTTAAATCATGAATCCTCTTGATTAATCAAACTGCTTCACCTGAACTACACAATATGTTTGCTCAAATATGCATTATTTTTCTGCATAACACCTATTACTGGGTGAGACTCAAATAAAAACATGTGCTATATTATATGCAATGTCTGTTCCCATGGACACCAGATGACTTCCAGATGTTAGTGTCATTTCTTTCCCTTTTCCACTGCATGCAATATACCTCACAGTTTGTGTACACAACAAGAGTGATCATAAGCTCACACATCCTCTGCACAAAGAGTGCCACGCATATTACGAGTGTGTAGAATTGATTTCATTGCAATGTGGACAAATTAGCAAACAGTAAAACAAGCACAGGAGTAAATGAAGAGAATGCCACCATGCAACTTATACTGAACTTACTCAAGTCAACTTATTTATCTGTTGATAAGGCAAGGCAGTGAAAACATACATGTGATACAAAACAATCAGCATGTTACTCACAATTGTAACATTGCAGGCTTCACTGACTAACTAAAGTTGTCAAAATTGTTAAGTATGAAACAAGCTAACGCAAGAGTGTATTTTCACATCTGATGTTAAGGATTTTATAGCAGCCAGACAATCATACGTAGCACATTAAAACTCAAATTTAAAGACGAATAAACACTACATGCAGTTGCTGTACATACAATGGAGGTGCCCTGACATTTTCCACTGGATATTACTAGCACATAGCAATGTAGCCAGTGATGCAGTGGGGGAGGGCCAGAAGCCATGGCTCCCCTTGCTTTTTTGGGGGGTGCCTTTGCTGAGCATGGGGAGGTGACTTCTGAAATGCTCAGCATCACCCAATGGTGGTGCTCCACTAGATAGTCTTCCCACAATTTAAGCTATCAATGTTAGTGCTGATGGGTGTCCCTTGAGCCTACCAGGAAGGATGCACCAGCCTACACCACCACTGAATGCCACAAGTCTGCCTTCTCCCTCATATCCATTTTGGTTAGAAGAACAGCTTTCCAAGATAGCAAATGTTCATGTTTCAATAGACAAGTAATCTATTGTCTTTTACCTATAAGGGGAGCATCACCATTAGTTGGCAGGGAGCGTACCAGGTAACTTTAAGTCCACAGCACCTTCTGAATCACCAAATATGACATTTCTGAGTCCATTCTTTTTTTCTGTTTATTCTACACCTCCCTCAATGTATATAGCTAGTTACCATTTCAATTAAATTTATTTTGGGGATCAAACTATGATGGGAGGCACATGTTCCCATGGTGGCATTACTGTATTATATGTATACAACAATGTTACAGCATCATAACACTACAGGCCACAGATCTTTAGAAATGATCAACGGAAGTCTTGGTCTCTCAGGTATAAATCAATCAGGGTCAAACTCCTTCATGTACGTACCAAATAAGAAAGATTAGAGTCCTGCTTCTCAATCACTAACGATTTTCACCAGTTCTTGTGCAATGATATTCTTCAAAACCAAAGTGTGTGTTGACAAAAGTACTGTACCATCCATTCATCCACACAGGACAGACTGACATCTAAAAGAATATAATTTTCACCCATATCTGAAAATCTACCATCCCCCAATTATTCAACTACTGCACTGCCAGATTTGTTCTGCACCTCTTCTTGTGTGATAACTTCGTATTTAACTTCATCATACTGTAGTTAAAGCCTACCTTGCACCATGCCATATGCTCAAACCCTGTCGCTGTACTGCTGCATAACAGGGAAGGAAACTTCAAATACAACTAACTCTGCTGACATGAAACGCACTAAATTAACGCTGAGGCGAGCTCAACATCTAAAGACCAATCAATAATTTTACTATAGTAACAAAGACATACAAACAGGTGATTGTTGCCAGAGTTCAATGTTTTGGAAGAACGGTGAACGAATGATTCCAAACCCTGATGACAGCAACAGTACTTACAATATAGAGCAGATGTAAAAACATAGTAATCATCAATACACATCCTACAGCCTATCTCAATCCTGTTCTTTTCTGATATGTCAGAAACCTTATCAAACAACTGTAAGACTACTGTCAGTTACTTATTACCTTTTATCACATGTTGAGGAAAATTCTTTTTCCCCCGATGGTTGATTTTTAATTCGAAAATAAAAATACAACCAAATGTGATGGATGTAAACTTCCACCAGACTATGTTTACTTCGAAGATCCAGATGAAAACAGAACAAAAATCAATATTTTATTAGCTCCGAAATCCGACACATGCACTCAGTGGTTCCAGATGAAGAGAAATTTCCTTTTCCTTTGCTTCTGTAACTTTTGCACAAAACTCCTGAAGACTGACAGATGTTCAAACAGAATGCAATATATCCATTATTTTATCCAGAAGATGGAGACGGATCCAATGTCGCGATAAATGAAAGTGATTCATGTGCACCTATGTCATGATAACATTCGTTCTATGTAGCAACATGTGTGTATTAACAATAACAGACCATTTGTCAGACTGCTCTTAAAAAACTGCTAAAAAGTGATTTACATAGAGTACACACACACACTCAAGTGGGCACATTCATTTGGACACATGCATGCAAACACACACACACACACTCATGCACACTCACACCGCATGTCCAATATAAGACCAGATAGGAAGAGACCACCAACTAAATTCAGCGTTAAGATGTCAGGCACAAGTCACAGTGTGATGTGTACTGTTTTATTATTACACATACAGTACAGTAGTAAGCTTGGATGCACCAATACTCTGTTTGCCCTCTATGTTGCCACTGCTCCAAGTACTATTATTGCTCTCTGCAATACTTGCTCTCGTCAAAGCTCTCTCTCTTTCTCCCTCTCCAGCAGCACATGAGATGAGGAGACAGAATAGGCGGACAGACGCCTGAGAGTTCGCATGTGGAAGCACGATCTACAAATGAGAAACAGTGAGTACTTCTTCTGCGTCTGTATTCTGTACACAGTAGATGAGATCTATTGCAATTTTGCCTTCATGTGTGTTTGTCCAAGCACCACGGACAAAAAAAAAGTTTAGAAGACGAGGAAATGGACTTTTCCGTGAGTACAGAGCAATCTCTCATGTTACACAAACAGGTGAAGGAATGCCCAAAAAAAAAAAAGGAAAGGGGGAGTTACAGATCTTGTTGTGACAACTCAAATCTGTGTTTGTTTTAGTGATGTACAAAAACAATCACTTCCAAAAGCATTTTGAGGAAAGGAAATGCAAATCTAATGTACCAGATTTCAGAGCAGCGATTTGCTTTATGAAGGCTACAAGAAAGTTCAGCAATGATGTACTCTGTTCCTCAGCATTACACCAAACACGTTACTAAACAGTAGTAAAACAAAATCTGAACTGCGAGGTATACATGGTCTTCTAGATATATCACTGGATCCTTTTGCGCTGCACCAAAATATAGAATGAAACATGAAAACGCTTCCTCTGTACTTCTTTTACTTTACTTAGGTTTCATTTTCTTGTAACTGGGCCATATCAGGGTCTCTTAACATTGTAAGGGTCAAGCTAGAACATGAGAGGGATTACTTTTGAAAACATCCTGCCAAAATTAGATCGATTGATCCGGTATGATCAGCCGGTTCTGTTGACCTATGGTATTTTTCACAGAGTAACAGTAGCAAGAATTAGATTCACTTTTGCTATTAGAGCTTGATAGATGGTCTACAATCACACCTTTTCAATCACAACATGTTCTTAAGTGCTACACTTCGGAATCCCTATCGTGAGAAAAATTCCTACTAACCATGACGAAAAAATAAAAACACTGATCCATTGTTCTCTTCATAAACAAAGCACCATGGAAGAGCTTCAGTGAGTAAAACAGGGCTTGAACCTTTGGCAATATGGAAAGTGTCTTGTTTGTAACCAGAGTTCAAACAAGCTGTGTTTGTCCTTGTCAGTCTTTGTCTTTTCTAATAGTTTATAGCCTAATTGTACATCAAAACTTCTTAAAAAGAACGCTCATCCATGTAAATGATTTGTTTTCCTAGGTTACCTACAGGTGGATGACAGAAGATGAATGTGGCTCATCTCAACGATGTATGCCTTATAATGTTATCAGGCTTCAATGAACACTTCAAACCCCCCCCCTCCCTCTCTCCATGATGTCTCCCTCTCTCTCTCATGATGATGATGATGATAGTGATAGTGATGATGATGATGATGAGGACGACGACGACGCAGTGACTGAATATGGCGCACGAGGTCCTGCTCAGTCAGTCGTGACACAAGAAGCAAGTTCAGTTTAATTGATGCCACACAATTCAGGGGAGAAAAACAAATCAAGATGACTGCTACATTGCACTGTATCGAAGACCGATCTTTAAGCACACCTGGTGAACACCTGTTGCTTATTTTTTAAACTTGTTGACCGAACTATGGCCTGTCTGGCTGGGTGAACTGAACCTAAACAGATGCAGGTAATGTCACCGTGGAAGTATTTATTAAATTTCCATAATTACCTCAACTGCTGAGTAACATGCATTGCCATGGTTACAATATCATAAACTGACTTTCATGCATAGTTTGATGTTCTCATCTTCAAAGAAAGGTGGTAATGGGGGGGGGGGGGGGGGAACAAAGGACTCCAAGGTTTACAAGAAAGCTAGGAGTGATAGTGATGTCTGCATGTTGTTTCCACTGGGATGTGCTAAGCCCTAAAAATCAAGGGAACAATATAAATGGCTACAGAATTTCAAATAAATTAGAATTTGCACTTTCTAAGATTTTTTATCCATCCTACTAGACACTAAAATGCATCCACTAAAAAATATCGTTATCTTCCATTTTTTTTTTTTGGTCCTGTTTTCTTTATCTTTCTTGTCTCAAACATATTCATAGTAACAGTTCCTTCACATATCAGCAAACAATTACAGAGCAAAAGTATGTGTGTCCAGTTTATACAGCAACTTGAGTGGCAACAAGAACTTTGTGATAACAGCAACATTGTAGTTATAAAAACAGGAGAAAACCATGAAGCCACCCTCTTGAGAGTCAAAAAACCAAATCATAAAGATGGAGCACAAATTTGAAGCTAAGCGAATGTCACTTCTATGGAACTTTAACCTGCTTAAATAGCAGTGATATCCTAAAAAAGTTTAAATACTTGAATGTATTTCAAAGATTTAGTCAACACATTTTTAATGCAATTTCGCTAAAGCTGGAATATGAGTTGAAAATTTGTCATATTTTGCCACTGTGAAAGTCTTTCTTGGACAGTCTGAATTTTGAAGGGCAAACAAAAATGTGAAGACAATTTTCATATTCAAATATCTGGAAGATGAATGCATAGTTCTCTTTCAGATTTTGTGACAGGTGATCTTTTCCCCTACTTTATTTTTTTTTTTGAGACACAAAGAACAAAGATAAATGAACAGGCAATTGCCAGCACAACCTATATTCCAGCTTTAAAGAGGGGGTAAGATGGCTTCTCAGAGAAATAATGTTCATATGGCAGCAGTCAAATGCAATTGAGTTGGGGAATTGAACTTAATAATTCTTCTTCAAAATGTGAGCCTTACCTGCAAGCTACAGTAATTTATCAAACCCAGAATTCTTGCTGGCTTTATGGGGAGCAAAATATAGTCCTATTGTACATGGCATTCATAAAATTGGAAAAGGGAAAATGACATTGAGAGTAAATTGCTCACATTCATTGGAGAACATAAATAACAGCAACAATAGTCCCACACAGAGAGAATCCCAAAATAGAAACAAGTTTGTTTTCTTGTTGTTTTGCTACATTCTTTGATTTTCTTTCATTAAGTGACATTTCACTCTGTAGCAAACCATAAATCCTGCAAATGTGGCAACTTATGCAAATTACCCTTTCATGTATACGTACCCTTTGTACCCTTTGTACCCTATGTACCCTTTCATGTATACGTGGCAATAGTCCCACACAGAGAGAATCCCAAAATAGAAACAAGTTTGTTTTCTTGTTGTTTTGCTACATTCTTTGATTTTCTTTCACTAAGTGACATTTCACTCTGTAGCAAACCATAAATCCTGCAAATGTGGCAACTTATGCAAATTACCCTTTCATGTATACGTGGCAATAAAAGGGAAGGCCGGAGCTCTTTTTTCTTTCTTTCTTTTTTCAATAGAACTGAGGGCAGCAAAGCAGAACTGTTTTGTATGTAACTTAAGCCAGGCTTACAGTAGGCTGTATTCCAACTGAAGCAAACTGCAGACTTGGGCTGTTTTACGTACACCATGTCAGTATTCCATGCAATGATGCATATTCTATGCAGTGATGGACTCCATGACTGACACAGTGCAATAAAATGGCAATGTTATGTCCATCAAATTGGCACTTAGCTTGCAAGAAACAGAGTTTGGCAGAATCTGAAACAAATCTGAATCAAACTGAATTTTGTGATTTGTAAAAAGACCTGTTGCTCTATGAAAGAACACACATGTTCAACATGTTGATATTTTGGCTAAGTGAATCCTTTAAGTCACAATGATGGCAAATGTTTCAAAGTTTTAAACTATTGAGCACTCACCTCAATGGTCGAGATACTCCTCAAGGACTTAGCTAATACCCTATCAAGATGTTTGGACTTGTAACAAGTACTCAAGTATGGAATAAGTGGTGACAACTACTTTACAGAGAGTAAGGTCTCTTTCTGGACCTAACCAATGTAATCAGGGTGCTTAAATTGCAAAGTACAACTGGGGCCAAGGCATCAGACCTCATATTTAAAATTACTTTCCTAGCTTGTCTCATTACAATCCCAGAAAATGAAGACTCATCAACCTCCAGCAACAAACATCTTGTACAGCAGTTTCATCATCTACAGTACCAGTGTTACAAACTGACATTACCAAAACTGTACCCAAATGATATCTTTTTCTTGCTAAATTCTTTGTCGCATCAGATTTGAAACTGTGGAGATCATTTTTACTTGTTTAGCTTAAAAAGTTTGTTGAGTCATGGATATCTTTCAGTTGATATGATTTCACTAACTGATAGAAATGCAAGATCGACAAAATCTATGAACGAGACCGAATGATGGAAGTTGGCATGCAACACTTCCAGTACTAGAAGCTACCATTATTCATACCTTGCAGGAAAATTTGAAGCATATTGAATGACCTGAAATCCAGCGCACAAAGCTGGGAGGCCGGTAAAAATGAAAAAGGGTGTGAAACCACTACCATTCAAAGCCCCGAGGCATCGCCATTTACCCTGTCTGGCCCTCAGTGGGGTGCATGCACACACCTTCCTTTAGACCACATCTGTGAATGGGATTGCATGTTTCTGCAATTAAAAAAAAGCCAAATCAAACCTAGGTAAAACAGGTTGTATTCTAAAGTGATAGGAATGTCACAAACCAGATCGACAAAACAGGCATATGGTCCTACACGTTGAACCACACATGGAGTTTGAATCAACTCATTGCCTGTCTGCATGTCCAAAGACTAATTACGCATAGATATGAAATTTGCAAGACAGTACAAGACAGAGGTTACAAGGGATTTCATAGGCTCGTTAACATCAGAGGTCATTTACAACCTTTCTCAATATGTCCACTTTTGTGGCAAAATATGTGAAAGTGTCTGGTTGAACTAACAGGATGACTCATAATACTCTAGTGGTTTGGATATTTTAGAGTGGTAAACTTTAAACAGCTGCATATGCCTCTGTGTCTCATGTTTGTATAAGTGATTGGCGACCTTAAAACCGCTTATGACCCAAATCGTGGTTCAGTGCGATTGTCGTGTACAGGTATGTAAGTGAGAGTGTCGGTACTTTGGGTTTATTACTCAGAAGAATGAGCCACTTATTCTCAAGGTATATCCACATCTGGGTGATCAGTTTCTATGAAATATCTCATCTATCTCTAGTCCAATATACCCTTATTCAAGATGAATTCCAAAAGAAAAGAGGTACATTAAAGATTAATTTCATAAAAGAAATTTCAATGAGGTTATACAGGAAGAAAAAGACTTCAATGTTTAACTTTGGTGGCTTCTGCTCTGAGAGCAATTTCCGGAGACACTGAAACATGTAGTTAGCTCTTAGCATAAAAGGCAAGGTTTATTCAGGGCATACTGGGCAGGGTAAGCGAGGGGTAAGTACATATGTCCATGATATGAATTCCTAAACATTCATTCCTGCTAAGAAATCAAGGTAAATCTTTACATTGTTGAGGGTGAAAGAACCTTGATTTTGTCAAACCTTTGGATAATTAAATATGCCACAGAGGTGAAAGGCAGGTGTGTACATGTGGAAGGCTATCCATATCTGTCAAAAACTGTGGCTTGTGGGTGAACTACACAAACCACAATAGTCAAATCACCAAATAGTCTTAAAAAGAATGACATTCCTGAGGTGTCTAGTGATGCCAGACAAGTTTTGTCTATCTCCTGTCAATAAATGGGCATTCTTGGTGTTGAGTCATGTCATGTAATTGCTTGTAGTTTCCATAGTAACAATAGAGTTGAGGTTGGGTAAACTTACAGATGGAGTGACAAAAGGGAATGCAGAAATTCCATTCAGGCATTCATAACATCCATAACAAAATAACAGAATGGTGAATGTTTTCTCCAGTGGTCCAGGTGGGTACTAACAACAAGGTAACTCTTGTCTATTTTGGGACCAACCTTTTGAGACATTTTGATGTTGGAGTAATTGTCTTAATTACCTTTTGGGGTTATTCTTTGCTGATAAATTTGCCAATTTTTGCTCCTAATGTAAAGTCCATTCAGGGTTCCTGCACTTTCTAAGGAATCAAAATTAATGGCTTTTCCATAACTTTTCTAGAACCAAAGAAAAAGAATTCCAAGACCTTGACTCCTAGTTGCATTCATACAGTCTTCACCTATGACGGCAAAAGTCAAAGCATCGGTGTGATTGCATGGTGCCCTAAATGAAAAGAAATAACAAACCAAGATGACAATTTATGGATTTAGATTCGTCATGAATTTTTTCCGTCATCAGTTTCCATTCACTCTCCCTTTCACCAAACAGCACTGACACAGTCTCTCAGGAAAAAGTACTACCTTGTGTCTCTTCCCAAGATAGAGTTCTGACACACATGACCCCCAGGATGATGCATTCACCTTGGAGGGATGCTTGTGCAAGATTTAGGATGTGCAGTTGAGTCAAAGCAATAAATCATTGCAGAGGAAATTGCCTCATTCCAAAAGGAACTAGGAACAAGAAATGACTGTTGTTTATATACATGACATCTATGACTTCAGTGGGTGAAGTAGTATGTTGTAGGCTTACTTAACTCCTTCAATTGAGAAAACAATGAAAACTCTTGTATTTAGCATTTGACACCACAGAACCACTTGTACTGTTAGTGACGCCTATCATTTTTTGAAACATTTATGACTTTATTTTATGATAAATTAGTCTCAACCACGAACAAAATACTGCTATCCACTCTGGACAAAAGTTGTGCCTATTAACCTGTATCAAGTACAGAATTATTAGACTATGCTGCAATGCTAAGATCCAGCCAACTAGAAAACTACAGTAAGCCAGCCTACTACAAACCAAGACACCACCTATTCCAAACCTAGAGTGCAATCAACTATCGACCAGATGGAGAACCCTACTCTAAAAACTTAAATGTTGTATCACATGCATCAAGAAAAGAGCTGACTTTATTTAAAAGTTGCAGAATGAAACACTGAATGAAAATCTGTTTGGAATAGCATTTCCATCTATTATTGCTTTTGAGATACTGTTTCGCTGTTCCAAGTTTGGTCAAAATGCAACTATAATGACTTGGATTGTTGCAATGTATCAGTATTTCTTTTGTTAAGCCTATATATATTACCTCTAAATTACTATGTTTCACACTGGTGTTAAAGCGATAACTATATTTGTAAAGAAGAAATTGCATACTTCCAACACAAAACCCTCCTGGCACATAAAATTCTCAATTGTCCTCAAAATAAAGGGTAAGTAAACAAGGGATAACATAAGGCACAGTATACCATGTGAGTCCCTCTCTTGATGTCATAAATTTGCATACTTAGCCAATGTTCATTCATGATGCAGGTGTAATACAGGATGAATTAGCCTGTAAAATCATCAAGAGTCGATGTATTTTGACAGAACTTGAGGCTATTTTTTCAATGGTTAATACAACCAACATTCCAAAATGTCATTTTCATATCACACAACCTTTAAAACCTCATCCACCATTACATTACACCCACCAGATGTAGTTCTCCAACAGTTAGACAAAATCCCCACACCTTATCAGTTTTTTTTACTTGGAAAATGGAACTTGAACTTTGACATTCAAACTGTCCCTGCTTAATGCTTCAGTAGTTCTGCTCAAAAGCTAATCTTGTAATATCAGTTTGACTAAAACCATCACATTATCATATATTTCAAAGGTCAGGCACAGAGATCAGAGCACTGAGTCCTGCATGCTATGACAAATCAGCAATAAAGTGGCATTCTTAGATCTCTGAGGACCATCTGCCAAATCACACCATTGATACTGTGAGTCTACTTGTGTATTCCATTCAGGAATGTACTACCTTACAGGTATTCATCAGAGGAGGACTGCTGTAAAGAAACTGTATTTGGGGCTCTGAATCAACAATGGATCCAGAGGAGAGGGAGCACATGCTTCGAGGGTTTGTGGTTTGTATGCCGAACCCCTATCAGAGTTCCATCCCTCCGATGGACCATGCCGGGTCTCTCACATGGGTCCCTGGGCCCCACAGGATAATAATCACTCATCACGCACATTCGATGTACACTTCACTTGGCTACGTCATCCTACTTAAGGAGAACTTAGACCATGACTGTTCTGGTATTAAATGCGGTCGCCGAACATTTTCGCAAAACTGGTACATACATGTAAGCAATCATACATGATACGGGAGAAACCTAAAATTGACTATTTCTCATCTCTCAAAAAGTTGTATATTTTGTGAATCTCTCACACATTGCCATGTTATCTTTTTCGGGAGACACATTCCCAATACTAACATATTCCGTAGACAACATTATCAGGGATAAATTCCCCACAAATATCAATTATTTAACCTTTCTTTCTCTCAAATCCAACACTCAGGGAGAAGGGACAAATTTCTTACTTGCAAAGTACTGCTGATGCTTATGGACCCAACAGAAACCAAGTGCTTAAATGTGGTGGGGGTCCTTTGTGAAGCTATAATCTCTATTTCTAAGAACTTCAAACAATAAACCACAGACCACAGCTTCCCCAAATATTTAACAAGAGAACAGACAGTTCAATAAACTGACACAAATTCCTCCAGAAACAGCATTTGTTATGCTGCGGACTCCCACAGAACACTGGCCTATGGGTAGAGACCACTTGGTTTTAGAAATCACTATTTAACCATGTTCTTTGTGCACTGGAATTTCATACATTAGGCTATAGTGTAACATCAATGTTAGTAACCAGACAGTGACTGGGCACACAGAATTGCCAGCTGCTAGATTATCATTTCAGTAAGGTTATATCAGAAGAGGGTGCATACACTGTGACCACTGTAGTATTTATTTTGTTGAGGGAGCGAGAATGACATAGAGCAAAGGTTACTTGGATGGAAACATGTAAGGCTGTAAAGTGCTGTGAGGGAAGGATTACAACCTAGGCATGGAAGCGATAAATTTACTTACAAGTACTGAGCTGATCTGTGTTTTGTACTATGTAAATGTCATTCATGCAAGGACAAAGTAGTCATTGACAGACCTTCTAATTAAACTAATTAAATCTACTAGAAAGGCAATCTACATTATTCTAGAGACCATGGTGGACCATTACCTGCTAGCTGACAAACATCACCCATGACCCAGCTTTTTCTGGACTGTTGCATAACAACAATTCAGATGGATGATGTTTTATCAGTCTGTATTAGTCTAAGTCTAAGCACTGTGTCCCTGACGGTTCACACAGGTTTCTGGGTTATCCCAGTTGGTTTCTGGTACAAACAAAGAGTTTTCTGATCATACAGAAAAACATCCAGGCTAGTTGAATCAATTCAACTTTATAAAGCTGTCATACAAAGATCCAAAACACTTCAAACATTAAATGTCACAGCCTGAAAACAACGTACACAGGCAGAGTCGCAGTACATGCACATTGTATCACATACAGTCGAGGCACTATGCCTAGAATATGTTAAACCTGGTCAAAGATTGAGCCCCTGCTTCTAACACTATAATAATATCTTAAAGGAGGATAGGCAGGTGTGACAAACAATGCTTACATCATTTTTGGACTTTCTTTTTCCGAATCAGGTACACTGTAAAGTTTATCTCCTCAACATATTTGTGGTGACAAAAATGACCTGCCAATGGTGACCAATGCTGCTTTTTAACTTTTCTTTCCTTGACGTCACACTGATAAACATTCCTGAAAATGTCCTATGCTTCCCCCTGGCTTTAAATGTGGAATATTGTTTAGTCAATGTTTACCTGCAGAGTTCAGGCTCACAAAATCTGTGGAGATATGCTTATTTACAGCCTATTTGGAAGTAAAAAGTGCAACACGCTATGCAAAATGTATATCACAACTGCCAATCGTCCTTTATCCTCTTTCAATCCCTGTGAAGAACAATAGAATAGTAGATTTACGATCACTCCAAACTTCAGCAGGTAGAACAAACGGTAGAACCATGTTGATTATGGATGGCGCGAGATTGTCACGATCTTTGCAGCAAATGTTCAAAGGGTATTAATTATGAGGCAGGTCTAGCAAGCCAAAAATCCCAATAATTCTAAAGAAACCTGGATTATCAGTTGATAAAGCAGGTTTATCCACCCACGTAATTTGACAAACCTGGTGTATCAGTTGATAAACCAGATTCATTAAGTTTCTTGCTTAAAAGGTCGATAAATCTGGTTTATCAATTTCATAAACATGATTTACCACTTTGATAAAATTGGAATATCAACCTGGTTTTTTGACTGATGAACATAGTTTATCACCCGATAAACCAGGTTTATCAAGAAACTTGGCTTATCGGTTGTTAAACTTGGTTTACCGACGCCAAATGCCCAGTAATTCTTAAAACTTGGTTTCTCAGTAAATAAACTGGTTTCTCAACGATGAACCAAGTGTATCAACACCAAATGCCAAATAATATGATAACGCTGGTTATCAATCGAAACACCAGGTTCATCAAATTATTAGGCATGTCCTTGATAAACCTGATTTAGTAGTCGATAAAGCAGACTATCAATGAATAAGCCTGGTTTTAACACCTGATAAGCCATGTTTTTTTTTCATACAGATGTTATATCCCCTTCACCACCTACTTGCCCTTCTTGCGTATGGCAATTACATGTGAACAGCAAATCAAATGTCCACTAGTTTGATAAACCTGGTTTTTTGGTTGGAAAACCTGGTTTATCAGTTGGCTGACCATGTTTATCAGTCGAAAACCTGGTTTAGGCGTCAAAAAACCTGTTTTTTTTTAATTATTGGGCATTTGGCTTACCACAGGCAGGGGTGAACCGATCAACACCCAATGTTAACTCAAACATACTCTCGGGACCAGCATTTAACATGCTCATCCAACGCACGATGAGAGTGTCTCCACTTTCCCAAAGGCTGGGACCTTGGAGGACTTACACAGCAGAGCTGCACTGAACAATCTGAAGCACACAAGACATGAATCAGACAACAGAAACCCAAACTGAACTCACCAAATTACCACATGACCCTCTGAGATAGTGATGTACTATCATACTCATGGACAGACACCTTGCAGTTTTCGGTAGGTCAACGGATCTAATCAGAAAAGAGCAGACATGAAGAATACCAAATATTTACCCCTTGTCTTACCTTCCTATGGAGCAACTTAAACTCAGCTCAAAGGAACAAGAAAGGGAAATCTGTTGACGCATTCCTTTACAGAAAGTCAGTCTCCTGTACCATTTAATCAGAGGTCAAGTAGACCTCCCATGAGGTCAGCAGATGCAAGCCAAGTTCCTGTTGGCTGCCAGCAAAAAGAAGGTAGAAAAATCCTGAACTCGATGACAAATTTAAGAAAAAGCTATACCTAGGTTTTAATTTGACCTTTAATAGCTTTCCCCCCATCATGTTTCACATTTGCCATAATTGATTCCAAAGAAGAGGCACATTTTGCCATATATAACATTATGACTGACAAATTCTATTTGCTTGCCTTCGTTCATGCAAATCAGGTGAAGAATATTTAGGTATAAACCAGGGTCTGTGCAACCCCATTACAAACTTGAGATGGGGGGTTAAAGTTTAAAAAAGAACTTTGAAAAATATTTGAGGGTAAATGTCTAATGGGTGATTCTGAAAAAAAAATCTTATTATGTGTCATAAGGGCAAGTTTTCTTTTTCAAGAAGGGTAACATTGCAAGCACTGTGATCAAGCTAACAGTAGTAGAACTACTCAAAAGACTGCTGATGCTCTGTGATAAACTTCATGGCACCTGTAGGCTGTCTCAACACAACACTGAGGCACTGTGATCAAATGTACACCACACACGATAGGGCCTATACTGTGATGCAACTGCATATTCTAGGTGGGAAACACCAACTGACTGAAGGATCTGCCGAGGTCTCAAATACAGTATCATGCTAGGTATACATAAGCATGGAAAGTTTCCATGCAAACAGATTGACAATTCATGGCCTATGAGACAAGTACTGTTAGTTGGCTGATCAGCCTGCCAGCTCCAGACCACATTGCTACTGCCAAGGAACACACATCGGGCATTCAAGCAAGGATCAAAGAACTGTGGTTCATTATTAATCGAAGCCCATAGCTTCGATTCTTGGATTTACTCAACCCGTTGTTTTCTTTTTTATCATTTTCGTCTGCGTTGCTGCCTACAAATAGTTCAGTTATACGTTCTTGTGCACACACGTGAAATACAGATTCACCGTGAATGTGAACAGTGACGCAGACATTTCTGTTGCTTTATTAAGAGCTAATCACCATTTTAACCTGCTAGCAAGACCCTTTGAATTTTATCACAGTGTGTAACACCGAGTACCTTTCGACACTTTACTGACTTTCACTCAGGGAAAATAGGGGGATTTGATTGGATTGTTTCAAGTCGTTTTCCCACCTACCTAGAATCACTCTGTCCATGCTAGCTTCGAACCGGTACTGACAGTCAGCACAATTAGCCAGGTAGTGGTAGGTACTGTTGTACATATCGCATATATGTATACCGTACTACCACACGTCCACGACAAGTGGTCTTCCCTCTGTTCCCTTCACTACTTGAAGAAATAGTCCTATCTTTATGGACAGAATTCGTTGCTGGCGGAGTACAAAAGGCTGAGCATTACTTCTGCTACAGTTTGAAAGGAGTTTGTAGGTTAATTTAAATGTAGGCATTTCTTGGCATGTGTTAAGTTTTCTTCCATTGTAGTGGTGTTTCGTGCGAGTTGTGGAGCCATGTATACGTGACTGTATGTGCGTGCCATTGTACCATCTAGGTCAGGCCTACTGGTGTTACAGTTTATCAATCTCACTGTAGCTCGTAGCCTAAGCCGTACATGTTATAGGGCTGATCTGCAATCACACGTGCAGCGTACATCTCCACAGTTCCAATGGGCTTCGATGTACTTGCCTGCAAGTTCAATTCTTCTAGTTCCAAGGGGTTTTTATTTTGAAGGGTCATTTTCTGAATTTAAAGTATAGGTCTTTATTCTGAAGGAACACTCATCGGAAGGGTTGTTTTTGTGAAGGGTTGTTACTCTAAAATTATCAAGAGGGGCGTTATTCCGAAGGGTCATTTTTCGGAAGGATCATACTCTGAAGGGTTGGTATTCCGAGTCAAACATCAGGGTCATTATTCGGAAGGGTCAACATTCCGAATTAGACATAACTCTCAGTATTCTGAAGGGTCGTTATTCCAAATCGGACATAAGGGTTGATATTCCGAAGGGTTGATATTCTGAAGGGTCATTATTCCAAGGTGTTATTATTCCGAAATGTCGCTTTAATGAAGAGAACATGAGGGTCAATATTCCAAACGTCAAACAGAAAGAATGAGATGTCATATTTTATAAATTTTCAGTTAATTCAGGATTTATGTAAGCTTACGAGAGTAGTTGTCTAACATTTCATCTCTCTATCCCAAGCCGTTTCACATAAATGCAAGTAATTTACATAACAAAATACTTGCCCTGCCGATAAGCCTTTGATCAAAAAAAAAAAAAAGGAACTCTTCATACTGTTATGAACTTGAAGTAACTGCCCTTTGACTCATTTCCCAAATAACGAATTTCCACAGTTTCAGAATAGTAACCCTTTTGTTCGATTCAGAATAAAGACGTTTCAAAATGATAACCTTAATGTTTGATTCGGAATTATGACCCTTCTGAATAATGACCCTTGTGGTTCAATTTGGAATAATGACCCTTCCAATTGATCTTTAGGGGTACATTCAGAGCAGTGACCCTTCGGAAAAATGACCCTTCGGAATAATGGCCTGTATGTTAAATTAAATAATGACCTTTAGGAGAAATGACACTTTGGAATCATGAACGACCCCAGACAGGGGTGTATGCAATGTTTCAGCACAGAAGGCCTAGGTGTTCTACTGCCAGTGTCACCAGCAGATCCTTGAGAAACAGAAGGGGCAAAAGGATGGCACATGTAGGCACCACTCACTCCTTACAAAATGGAAAACAGAACTTCCAGTGATTGAGACTTCACAATCTCCAACCTTCAAAAGTAGAATGGGGAGAAAAAAGTATGCTACCAGTGGAAGACCACACATGCGACAAAAATACCCTCATCTCCACAAAATACTATGAAAGGTTACCATACTCATGATACTAATAGACAGGAAGATAATAAATTACATTTGTGTAGCGCGATTCCAGCTACACAGGGGCAGCTCTTGGTGCTCCACAGATGACGAAAAACAACACTTTTAAGAGGAAAAAAAAAGTGAGACTTTCTCAAATACACATACATGCAATCATGGATAGATTTCCAAGATTACTTGAATGTAAGACAGAAAGAAGGTCAACAAAATTCACCCAAATTCTAAATTTCTTGTATCTTTTCAATCTTACTGCGTTCCCCATACATTGTCTTCACTTCTGTAAGACTATAGTCTGCAGAATCACCTGTTACAAGGCATTTGACCTATGACCATGGCATAAATTAGAAAAGGTTTGCTTCAATTACAGTTGACAACAGCAAAATGTCAGCAGGGCACAAAACACAGCAGTTTATATACAGTGTGTGCTTGAAACAATAATTTTAAAGTAGGTCTAGTAAGAAAATATACAGAAAATGTAAAACTAGCAAGCAGGGCACAAGACCTTTTCTAGAAAAGAAGACAACCTGTCCTTATAGCCTAGCAGGATCCCTGAAACAGTGTGGCATTCAGGCACATCAGTCTGCATGCCAAGCAGACTATAACAGCATACCCCTAGATGTAATATACATCATCAAGCCTAGGCCTAGATAGTAAAAACTGTTACAGACATGGATGGTAGCTCATACAATCAAGTCTGAAATTACGCGTGGCTTATTATCTGTGACCAGTCATCCAGTTGCAAATCTCTCCCTCCAAACACAGGATATCCACTGACAATCAAGGAAGGACATAAAAAAGAGCTTTCTCAAACTGAGTGCAAGAATGGTTTTGGTGCAAAATGTTTGCTGCATCAATTAACTTCAAATACCTGGGAGACTCATGGCCGACCTAAATGAATTAAACCATCTATGTGTGACGGCACTCCAACACACAATCACATAATCTTCCTCTGGGTTATATAATCAAATTTTCTCACTGTAAACAAAGACTGTTGATTGTTGGATGTTTGTTTGTTTGGTAGTTTGTTTGTTTGCTTTATTGTTTGGTTTAACATTTAAAGTTCTCTACCTCCACAATCAAAGATAAAAGTTGCCAAACATCACACTAACACTCGTGAGAAGTACAGAAATGAAAATGGGGGAGACAGAAGGGGAGCTTACCAAGACCACACCAATTTACAAAAAATGTAAAACAAACACACACACACACACAAAAAAAAATCCAACTTGTAAACTATGAGGACTTTGTCTATGGTTGAAATGCATTTTTCATAAAATGACAAAATGGAAAAGGACAGCGTCTTTCACTAAAACGAAAAACATGTAAATACTTAACATCAATGAACCTAACCAAAACAAGAGGGTGCATGGATAAAAATGGTGATGAGAATTACAGCCCCTTCCTTTGACCCACTGTATGGAAATTTATGAAACTTGAAAAGCAGTGTTATTAGCAAGGTAGGCTGCCATGGTGTGACAATGTACAACCCAACACGTTCTTTTAAAGGGAAATAGGGCGTTTAGAATACACCGACATGACATGAAAAAGAAAATAGCTTTAATCATTGTTAAACCATTCCGTCTCATCAATAAACATCTACCAAAGCTTCATCTTCTCAAAACAGTTTTCATTTAATGAGTAATGGAAGATGCATCATTTGAATTTTGAAAAGCTTGGATGAACAAATTCGTGTTGAGTAACAAATAACTGAATTTCTACCTTGGAAGAGCTTATTTCTTGAAAAGAAGGCTACTGTCCTTCCTTATTTTGAATAATCTATCATTCTACGTCCACAGGCATTGATTACAAAATATGGATGTTTTCTCTAAAACAAACATCCTATTTCCCTTTAAGTGTTAGTTACATCCATTCATGTCTATCCCGTCCCCACTCACTATCATGCCTGAATCATGTCTGTTGCCATTTATTAAGAGGTCCCTTCCCAAGTCTCAAGTGATGAGCTTGCAACCCAGAACACCTACATCAGAGGACAATTTATCAATAGACCTAACCATAATTGCAAAATATGGTAAGCATGGTGCAGAAATACTACTAACCGCATACATTGTCTTGTTTTTTAAACTTGTCTTTTTCTCAATGCCATCCTAACAGATACAAACAAAAACCCCCAACATTTCTTGGTTTAGGGAATTAACGAGCAACAAACTCACCTCGTATGACCTATGCATTTGCAATATCATTTGCATAATCTAGTGAACTGGCAATTGTGTGTGAGCGTATTCGGTCACCATCCTTCCATAACTGCCAGGCTTTTGGTCTAGCAGCAAAGAAATTCTGCACCCATTTGTGAATTTAAGAGGTATGCATAATATTTCATGAAGCATTAATATTGTCTACACATATCCATGATGCACAGGCCTGAAGTCAGCAAGTATGCGGACAGAGCTCGATAATACCTCTCAGTTGTATACCTGCTACAAATTAAGGAGGAATTGGCCAATACCACTATCAAAAGTTTGTGAAGGCCCTGGTTGAATTTTACCCATTTAACTAATATCTGACAGTATCAGCATTTTCAACGTCATTTAAAGTATCTAAGGAACAAACCTATAACCCGTACCTACTGCCCATTTATCTACTGAAAGAAGACTGGCATTGCTTCATCACACAATGTTATAGTTATAATTTTCCGGCTTTTCCTACACTATCTGTTGCCATCTAAACTGGTTCAAAATTTTTCAAAACGCTCGTGGAAAGAAATATGCTATAAATGTAAAGAGGTTGAGTGTAATACTAGTACCCTTAGGACATCACTTTACCCAGATTTGCATGGCAATGTCTTTGGATTAAAAAATTCAGCAGTGAATATTATGAAATCTATCCAAAACAATACAAAATAATTATGTTCAAAGACAGCTTGGTTACACATTCTAGTACAACAACAAAAGTGTGCTTCACATAGACACTCTCTTGAAATAATACAATTTTCATGCAGGACATGCAAACTGACCAGGAGGTCTACGGAGATATCAATCACATCCCAGTTTGTTTGATACATGACATCATATGTTACCACGGTAACATTTCCAAAATCTTAATTCTTGACCTTTGACTGAAGGAGATCCTGGTTCATGGGAATTTATTTGATAGGTAGGACTCTTGATCCCTGCACATAGAAAAACCACATAAATCAAAACTTCATCACACACAAATGCAGTGAGCAGGTGGGATGGAGCTCAAAGGAATCTTATGTTACTATGGTAATATCTTATGACAACATTTGAACATTGATTTTCTTTTAAAGACCTTAATTAGCTTTGCATGTGGTCAACTCAGAGACCTTGATGTGGAGCAGCTTTGCAGACAGCACAACAGGTGTCATGGGTCTTTTACATCAGACGAGCTGCCCCATACTCTACTTGTCCTTCAGTGACAGGACATCAATACATGTACCTAGTGCATAAGCTTGAAAAAATCAAAAATGAAGGATTTCATGGTCTTCCTATTATTGTGAAAAGAGTCCCACATTAAATTGCTGTTTTATATGCCAATGACTTAAAAAGCTGATAGCTACTTTATATTTAAAAATGTTACCATACTTCTTAGAGCACTTCACTCATCACATTCCCTATAGTCTGGGCTTAGGCAGCTTACTCAACTCTACAGCACTGCACAGTCGGGACCCCTGGCCTGGAGTCTCCACTTCATTTTCCTTTGTGAAATTTCTTAAACTACAAACCAGACTGAACAAATGCATTGTGGTTTTGATGATGCAATTATGATGATTTTTTTTTTCTTCTGACTCTGACATTACAACATTAGGGTGTGTCACAAGCAACCAATGCTTCATATGAAATATGAGATCTGTGCAAGGTTCCTTTTCGGAGATTTATCATAATCACAACTGACCCTTTGCATACACACAACCCCATGCATCTTACATATGGGCCTGACAATTAGTTATCCTTAGGCATGTATGCTGAAGTTTGTCACACGCACATTACAAAACGTGAAATGTACAATGTATGTGTATATGACAGGTAGGCAGTACATATAGATCTAGGTAGTAATTCATTTGACATTGCAGGTCTGGTACCCAGGTATCTGGAGTAAACAGTCTTTTTCTTCTTTTTTTTTTCAATTTACCTGTCTTATAACCATCAACTCTGGTAACTTGCCATAGGCAGGGCAAGCTTCATGGAAAATGGTTGTGGTACCTGCACTCAGTATGAAGATCTCGGTTGCATGTTATAAACAGTATGGCATGCCATCAGAGAGCAGGTTCAAAACAGAACAATGGGTCATCAGTTGTCATGGCAATACCAGGATCAGGGGAACAACAAAGAGGAAACTTATCAGTTGTAAGATAAACACTGAAAAATGGTGTGTGGGTGAATTATATTGTGTATTCTATACCAGTGTGCATTTACTGTATGCCAAGTTTGTAGACATACCATCACGAAAATAGATGACAAAAAGTCTGTCCCTTCCAGTATATCTTAAGAACACTCATTTGTGGCTCAGGTCATCTGGGTTCAGCAAGCATGTCCTACCAACCATTCAACTAACATTGCAGACCTCCCCGAGCGACCTGCTTTTCACAAGCTTTGACATGAATTTGAACAGCCAAACCTGCCCATGCAGTTCTCTGAAAAACTCTCCATACAGCGCACACAAACAACCACTATAGCTCAAGACTTAACACACGACCTACTACCAAATTACCTATCTCAACAGTATCATGCTTTATGACACAAAATTTCAAGTCTGTTACACTGACTGATTTCCTTTACATTGTTTATCATTTTGTGTGAAGATACAGTACAGTAACTGATCAAATTTTCTTCAATGTGAGCACCCCTTTTCCGCCATTATGCCCTTTTCCCACGAAGGAGGTCCATCGACGGACAGATCAGAGGTGGACCTACGTCTTGCGTCTCTGGACTTGAGAATGTACATTCAAATGCTACACTCACATATAGTTCTCGACAACTTGGCATAGGTCAAAGTTCATGTAATGTCATTTGGGATTAAAATTCCAATTTACCAACAGATGACAACTGGTATAGGGTTGGGCAGTGCACCGGAACTCAAGTTGGTACCGGTGTTCTGGGAACTGGTGCTACTAGATAACATTTGAAATTATCAGTTACTACTAGCAATACTATCCTGTGCTTTTCAAATCCACCTGGAACCAGCTTAATTTATCAGAACTGGTATCATTTAAAAAAAATAAACAATTATTATCTTGAAATGTGTTGTTAATTCTCACATTTCTCAGCACAAAGTGTCTAAAAATATAACGTCTAAAAATCTAATGCTGCCAACAAGGAGTAAAAAATTCTAAAAGACATCACTGTTTTGTTGTAGCCTAACCATTCTCTACGCCTAACAAAAATAACATCAGCTAAAAAACCTTAACATTAGGCTATTTCATAGATAAAACCAGTAAACAACATCCTACAGGATATAACATGGGCTTCAGGGTTACTAAAATCCAAAACACCTGTTTCTGGTAATATAACACCTGTCAGAAACATTCCCAGTATGTGTCTAACAAATATCTTTTGGCCCAAACAGTCTAGAATTTGGTAAATGCAAACAATATTCAAAGAAATAACAGATATCATCGTTAACTATGGTGGTTCAACATAAACTATAAGCTAGCTATTTACACACTGATGAAGCTGATACACAATTAGCTGCGTTCTTGCTCTATATACTAAAGACAAAGTAGTTCTGCATTCCCACACATATGTACCTACCACCCGAGAATTTGTCCTCCACCTGTTGCTCCCGCTATGATGTCATTTCTATGGCTCTTGAAACTAGTTTCAATGTCAGATCGATAAGATTCAATAAATACCTGTGCCACAGGCCTAAAAATAGGGACAGAATTTTACCAAATTAGTTTATAATCACAAATAGGCAATATATTTATGTGAAGCAATAAGTGTTAAGCTATTTCTAGGAGTTAAAATTACTCTGTAACAATCAAACGTGTTGCAGCATTTACAACACTCTTCTGTTCTAGCTAATTTAATTAGCAGAGTAACATTGGAGACTAGGTGCCTTGTATAACATAAGCAATATAGTACTTGGAGATAAAGTACATAAACCTACATACTGTAATTTTGTTAGCTTTTCACAAGGAACAGTCATAAAAATTTGTTCCTTGTGACCTCTCTGCTTTTATGAGAAAACATGTACATTAATTCTAGAATGTAGGCTACTTATGCAATCCAAAGTCACTTTGTAGCCAGTTTCCACATTCCAAGTGACCATTAATGAAGGACAGGGAGAACATTCTCTTATAAGGGATGAATTGATTGGTGCTAACATTTATGTGCCACATGTAGTGGTCTGCACCTCATGCATTTTTAAAAATACATGCCTCAGTTTTACATAACAAAAATTTGTGGCCAAACTTCCAGGACCAGCATTTTTTTTCTTTTCTTCTAACTTGAAGAGTAAAGGCTTGAGTTGGAAACACAGCAGGTAATATTCCCAAATGACTTAAGTAGATGACCTTCAGTGACCCTCCTCTATTTTAGACACATTTTAAGTTCAGAGATGAAAGATCTTCCTAGCGTTTTATCATTGAGAGACAATATTTTATAGTACAAACAGGATGTAATAATGAATATAAAGTAAACACAATAAAAAAGGAATAACAGATCTGATCTGAAGTTGCTGAGTTTTGTTTGTGGATGTTGTTGAAGAGAGTAGACATCTAATGCATGGACTGAAAGTTCAGAGTTCGTCATCCCCAGAGCAGCTGGGAAAGGACCCTGTTCAACCCCACCGTCATCCCATTGGGGATGCCCCAGTGGACGGCAGTGATGGACAAACGGTAGTTCTTGATGGTATTCGCCTGCTTGCCCTCTTCAAACAGTACCATCAAGAACTTGGAGACCTCCACCACAGATGGCTCAGATGAAGGGTCTCATGGTCTGCGCAGCACCCTCCGAATTTGGAAAAACTAGAATAGTAAGTGCGGAGGGTGGTGGGTCTCTTCGCTGACGCGGACATGGCGACGTCGTCAGGAATTCCCTGTGCTTGGAAGGAATCCCTGACAGCTGCCATGCAGTCAGGTGCAGGTACTGGACACTCAGGTGCCACACCCTCCGCCTGCCCTGGGAGACAAGGTTGGCCAGGGGGGCAGTTGCACTGGTAGGTGCCACTGCAGATAGAGGAGTAGCAGGAACCATGGCTTTGGGGTCACAGGGTGGCCACCAACAGCACCGGGTCCTGGATGCCATGATCTTGAGCAGGACCCAGTGGATGATCGCAAATGGTGAAAATGCACAGGCGTCCAGACCCTTCCTGTGTAGGGACAGGGCGTCGACTGCCCAAGCCTTCAGGTGAAAGGCTCTGGAGCAGAAGAATGGGAGCTTTGCATTGCCCACCACTGCAAAAAGGTCCAGGATGGTCCCACCTAGCAGCTGGCAACATCACAGGAGGAGTGACCAGACCTTCGGGCAAAGCTGGGGACATCTCATCCCCCTGCTGATGTATGCTACGACCGTCGTATAGCCGGAGAAGACTGTAAGGCTCAAGCCCTGCACAAGAAAAAAGGGCTGTTTTGGCCCTTACCAGACTTGTACATTGATCAATAAGGCAGAAGGTACCCTTCTCAAAAGCAGTGGGACACTATCATTGATCCATGTAGTAGATGGGTTCAATATTTTTCACAAAATTATTTCAACAGGCTCAGTGGATCACATGTGGACCATCTGATGAGCTCCAATAACTTTCATAGTTAAAATTGGTGTAGTTTAGAATTGTATAGTATTGTATAGTTATATAGTATTGTATAGTATTGTATAGCATTGTATAGTACAGTATTGTATAGCTTATATAGTATAGTTTAGAATAAGGTGATATGAGGTGAGGGAGTACGCGCTGTGAATTAGAATTGTTGAAGGTTGCCGGTTTGCTACCCTGTGCTACGTAGTATCCTAAGCATGCCAACCGTAGAGCTTGAATGAGGAAACTACACTGTGGAAGGTGGGAATGATGGTAGTAAAGATTGCATGGATGAAAGAAAACTAGCGGGTAAATTTTTAGTGATCATGACAATTTGCATATGAAGCATTGTAGGTCACTTTAAAGAGCCCTAAAGCAGAAATTTTGTCAACTTGTAATTGCATTGTTCTACACAATTGCATCAGCAGCTTTTTCCTAAAAAGTTCCTTTGTATGGATGGCAGGGGGGCGGTGGGTTAAAATAGTACAGCAAGCAACATGAACCATGGTAGTCAAAATATGCTGAACAGTGTAAACTCACTGAAAAAGGTGATGAGCCTCCCACCCCCCCCCCCCTCCCCTCTTACCCACCCCATTCAGCAAGCCTTAATGGTACAAGCCAAGAAAAAAGAAAATAACAACTGAAAAAATTATATTTTCAAAACCTTTGGTTTTGTAGCAGAAAAGGATCAAAGCATGCTACTGATATGTGCATCATAACAAACAATCAATCATGTATTGTTTATGTTGATTACTGTGATTCAAGATTTTTTTTATTTTTCTTACCTATCTTAGATATTGAGCATGTGGGAGAGAAACCATCAGAGGTGGTACTGGTCATGCAAGAAATAAGTCTGTACCTTTGTACAGTATCTCTAATATATACTGACCTTTGCAGTTACTGTGATGTTCAAGTCATTCTCAACCTTTACTTTCTGTGTGTGTAGTGCAGCTTCAATTAGTACCTCAAATAACTTATACTTACCTTTAATGTTAATTACAATAGATGAATATGATTACAGAATTAAATGTCAGGATGCAAAATTGTCAGGGGCAGATCCAGTTGGGGTGTCCCCGGTGCACGCCTCCTATTTTGTCCATGACTAACGATTTTTTGTTACCAGAATGAGCAAAAAGGTATAGAATTATAGAATATATTCTTTCCACATCCTCGGAAATTGCATCTAGAATTCAATTTTTCTTAGGGAAGGTCCCGGCCTGAACCCTCTCACTATAGCTTTGCACATGCGGCCCTCGCTTGTCCATCTTTGGCTGACAGTGCATGCCCCCATCCTTGACCCATGCCTGATTGTTGCACAACACGAACTGCACAATGTCGTCATTTAGGTCATTCATGCAGATTGCTAAAAAATAATAGCAGTGATATATTCATGAAAATATAAAATCGAAAAGAAACTATGAGGGTATATCATTTTGCCACATGTGCATTTCAATACGTAGCCCCATGAACTAAAAATCTAGTATGTGGAAGCAAATTGTGGACTTATACTGTGAAATTGCATTTGGGTCATTCTCCTGGCTTCCTTGTCTCTTTTTTTTTTTGCAATTATGCTGATTAATTCATACAATTAAGCTACAAGAAAAGAAGAGAGAGGTATGTGGGATAAAGGAACCAAGTAAGGGTACTACAAGAACTAGTTACTGGTCAAAGAGGGTGGTAGTGTAAAATCATACAAACAAGTACAATACTGCTGCTGAAAGTGAAACAGGTCTGATGGGAGCAAAGGTAATTACACCAGTAGGGGGAGGGGAAAGGTAATTAAACCAGTAGGGAGAGGGGAAATGGGTGTGAAAAACAAAATTCTGAAAGGAAAGAACAGTTTGCTTTTATGGGATAGGTTTAAACCATGAAAAAGGAAAGAGAAAATTAACATGGCTAATCATTCAAAATTTTGTCACATCCAACTGGTACAAAAAAATAATCATTTGTATAAGTCACATGGAACTTACTTTCTCAATGTTCATTCATTCCTCTCCCCTGACTCCACACCTATTCCCAACTAAAAACACGGCTATAACCTGCATCCTATTTCCGCACAAAATTCAGCAACTTTACCTTTTCCAACTCCACACGATTGTGACATTACAGCATACATGTGCATGTTAAACTTTCCTCCATTTACTCGAAAACGTGTTTCTCAACGATAAATGTACAAGACTTCACATCTGCCTGAGTAAATAAAGCCAGATATTACTGTATAGCAAAGAAAAAAAAAACTTTTGGACAAGAAACAAGGAGATAATTTCATGTACAGCGGTTTCCATGACCTAAGGAAGTAAAGGAAATTAAAATGTTCCCTTAGTCTGTTACTTTCTCGTAATTAGCTTCGGCGTATTTACAGTAGCGCTGGCACACTCATCTTGCCAGTTGCGGATCTCGTACTCTGCCAGTCTCCACTAAAACTGCTACCCTGCTTCATGGACTTAAAATTGATCACAATGTTCACATTAATATTACAGCATGAACTCTGCACTACTTTACAAGTTGGAGATAACCCAGAAAAATATGGGACACGATTACAGAAAAGTACAAGTAACATGTGTCATGTAGAGTGAAAGCAAATCAATTGTTGCATTAGGAGAGACCAGAACACATTCTGGTAGGGCAGACGGTATTTAACGATCATTTTTTGAAAACTGCTCAAAATTCCAAGATTACCAAGTCGCTTTCTTACAGGCAGAAGATAAAAGAGAAGATAATAACATCTCAAGGGAAAAACCTGGGAATAAACCAAGTTAGCAAACCACTGACGGGTCTTTAATAATGCCACCACTCATTGGTGAGTACATTCAGAAGAGACTGCACACCAAACTTCGCGTTAGAGCGCGCAACTATGGAGTTCCTCCCACACTGCACTGTTTTCCCTTTTTGGGAATTTCCCGCATAAAATTCACGGCTCAGCACAAGAGTTTGGTGTCTGTGGATAAGCAAAACTCTAATAGCAAGTAAGATATTTGACAGTAACAATTAGTTTGAGCTTGCAAAAATAAATATATCTGTATGCGTACAAGAAAGATTTAAAGTAATGACATGAAGCACATGCTGTACATACATCATGAACACTAAAGCAACTACAGTAATACTGAAACAAGACGTTAGGTTAGGATAAGCTGTTCGTTTTAATATTACTTTGCATTTTCCTCACAGTTCACACAAAAATATGAAGATCACCTCAAAATTTTGGAAGGGGAGAATCCCCCTGTAATTTGATCCTAGAGCAAACACTGCACAGGCACGTAATCACAGGGGGGCATTGGTGGTGCATGCATGTCAAAAAAAATTTTCAATGAAAGGCCCTGCCTTTCTGAAATACAAATACAGGGAGAAAAGACGGAAATCTCGCACCATTTTGCATAGATCTAGAACCCTTCAAACAGGCAAAACTATTTCAAAGAGGAGACCCTCCCCTTAGACCCCTCCCTAGGCCAACAAAAACTCCAATATTGATGTGCCCCCCCCCCCCAAATTGGTTAGTCTGGTTTAAGGCCTGACACTGCCGCACACATTATCAGTCACTGATAGCAACAGCTGAAACACATGTGTTTCTATGAGCAAAGTTTGGAAATTTTCAAATTTTTACATAGGAAGACTGGGGACAAAAAAATGGGTGCATGGGGAAAGGAACATTGAGTAGTAGAAATAATACTTCTAAGCTATAGTTTTTAAGACAGAGGTCTCACTTGCCTTATGCTTTTGCTTATCTGGAGATCTTAGCAGTGCCTGCCTTTATCAGGCAGTCACAACTCCCCCAGTATTCCCCACAACTCACTGGTCCCCAAAACTCCATGGTTTGGGAATTCGCTAGCGACGTACTCACTTCATATAACCTATGCATTACCGTATTGACCATGGTCTAGCATCTGGTAATTTTGTGTGTGTGTGCGTGTGTGTATCTGGTCACCGCCCTTCCGTAATTGCCAGCCTTTATGGTCTGACAGCGAGTTTTTAGCTGCTTCTGCATCTACGCTAATCTTCCTTGGTTTTTCAAGTTTTCAACTTTTGCATTGCAATCAAGTCGATCCTCATCCTTTTCAACCTCTTACGGACTGCTGGTGTGCGGGGTTACCGAGTCGGGACATGTGCTTGTCGGCCTCCCTGAGGGCCTTGAGCCAGCTCACTGGTATAGGTATTCACAAGTGAATATACTTACCCCCTTCTCCACTCAGTTTGACCTTGCTCAAAGTGCACTCGAAATCAATTAGGACAGCGGGCCTTCTAAGCCTAGACTTGCCCTCTCTGCATTGGATACCAACGTATTATGTGCCCTAAACATATTAAATTCTGATAATCAATCTGTCTTAAATGTTATACCAGAAGAGGAAATAGAACTATCGCCTTTAATTTTCAGCATGCAAACTTTGACATCAGAGAGTGTTTGTATGCAGTACGAGATGACGACAGCAGACCAGAATTCTCAAACTCCTGAATGCCAAGTTTTGCCGGCATGCCATATTATCTTCAAATTTTGAGCCTCCACGTCGTTCCCTTTCTCTCCTGAACCAGATTCCTTTAACACTCATAGTACCAACTTTTCACATAAATATTCCAACTTTGAGCACCTAAAGGTTTCCCATGCATACTTACAGATCAGTCAAGACTAAATCACCTTCTTCCCTCTAGTAAGGTTGACTACAGCGGAAGAATAGTACAGTCCTGGCTCTTACTTAAAATGTTAACAGACATCCAAACATCCCAGTCAGAAGTGCATAAAGTATGACACAGCTCTCCTGCAGAGTAAAAAAGCAAAACAGAAATTCACAAAATGGTTGATGATTTTAAGCATAGAATATTAATTTCCTACAGTTTTCTAATAGAAATCAACATTTTTAGTTACCAAACAGCCATTTAAATCATACAGCATGACGTATATGCAGGTACACAGAATCGCAATACTGTTTTCTGTTGAAGCATGCGGAACCCAGCTCGGTATTCCACTCTAAGCTTTTTTCTTCATTGAATTAATCACAGGGTAAAAGTTTTTAATTTTGAGAAGGGGGTGTATTGTTTCTTACATTCTATTCCATTTTCAAAAGGATTGCTTATTAGACTGTGAAATTGGCACGCATATGTACACTGTATCACATCAGTAATACAGTATACAAGTATACTCCTTTCGCTATAAACTTGTGCCAGTGGGTTGCAATTACAATGCCTCTCATGTCCCCTCCAGGTGTGATAAAGATTCTGTAGACAAAGATAATTTGCACAGTTTGTGATGGTCCTTGAATAACAAAAAAAAAAAACAATAGAAAAACAAATTCCACTTGATCTGAAATTTCCTTAGTCACTCCATACAAACAGCCATAAAGCAGCCGCCACGCTTGCAAATCCCCAAATTTTCGAGGGAATCATACAACACACATCCCAAGTAAAGCAGTGCGGTTCAAGATGTATACTGAAAATAGTAAAAGTGTGACAGTAAAACTATTGTGTAATAGAAATAGACTGAGGAATAAGAGGGAACTTTAAGGCAGGCTTGCATACACACAATTCAAATGACTTTATCATTTGCACCCACTTTTAAAGTGCAATCAACATTTTACCTTAATTAACATGTACGGGAGGTACATATTTTACCTCCAGTTTACATCTTGAACCAGACACAGCTCTCAGCAAGTGCTACAGCAATTACCACATGATAATTCCAAGTAGCATCAGTGAAGCAAGGGGTAAGTATATGCCTACGACATGAATCCAACATTCACTTCCAAAGGATACTCACAGCCACTTATCTGGCAGACATACATGTACAGTGCTATTTGAAATCTTTGAAAGCTGTTTCATGAACGTCATAGTTCTTGTACAGTATCTTCTTGCCCCTGACCAAAGGCTCAAAAACAACAGGTGACTAACATGAGACATATATGGTTAATCCACATGCCAAGTCTATCTCTGTATGTTTAAGTCCAACATGCATGTAAAAACACGGGTGTAGACATACACTTTAAATGGTTTCACCAATCAATTTTTTTCCTCTCAGGAAAGAGGTAGCGTACAGAAAGGGTCAGAAATTATGACAAAGTCCTCCAGGGAGCTGCCGGTCCATCTGTCCTTTGAATAATCACTCGCATTAACGGATTAAAGATAACTGCGGAAACTTTAAGTACTTCATACTCTAATGAACATGGCAGAGTTAAATGGTGCAATAACAACTTAGCTTAAATTACATTGAACAATTAAATGGAAGTATCATTACGCTTAAATTTCAGTAGAAACAGAGTTCATGAGCAGTGCTATAGCTAGGAACCAGTTGCAAAGCACTGTTCCAAAAGCATAGCTTCAAACTTGTTCCTTTCTACTGTACTTTGCTGCTACAGCAAAGTCAATGAGGGGTTGACATAATAACACAAGGAGATCATTATCATTTCCTTCCTCTGACACATACACTGCAGGCAACAGCAGTTTTCAGTGTCCTTCAAAAAATGGTGAAATGCGGTAAATTTACCTCGCTCTAATAATAACGGCAAAATGACATACAAACCTGAATGTTAGCATCGCATGATACCTCATGAAATGACTATCAAAGCTGACAACCTGTGTTCAAGAAAGATACACAAGTTTACAAATATTAAAATTACAAGTCTATGGCATCTAAAGGCTTCTGCAGTGTAAGGTGTCCTTTCCTTGGACTTCGAATTCACTCCTTTAAGAGGCAATTTTATGTATATACCTTTCCAAATGTAATCTTTGCCTTGTAATCCTCTTACATACATCAGTCCAGTCAGGGAACTGTGAGTCCAACAGTGTTCTCCAATTGTCAACAAAATTTTTTCGAAGAGCCAGGTTGTGGGGTACACCTACTTCTGTCTTTTTACAGCACACAAGACTGTCATGGGTGTCTGCTACGAAACGAATACTGACTAATCTATTTAATCCATTCCATGAACTTGGAATCTTTGTCCACAATATCCTTTAGTTCACGTATCAAATTCAAGACCAAGTCATGCTTAACAGTATCAAAAAGCAAAGCATCAAAGTCAGGAAAGACTTCTCTTCACTGGCTGGTTTATGAACAAGTTTTTACGATACAAAGGATGTATGCAAAATTCCTGAACAGACATGAATTTTTTTTGTATTACAGTTAATGATATATTTAGAGTATGTTGAAGTCATAGTTTACAGTTTCCTCTGGCTGACAGTATCAAGGAAAATCCCCTTAATATAAAGTTATGATGTAATCATCTATTTTCGCCCGGTTTCACAATGACGTAAGTTTGCACTGCATAGGACAGTTATTGTCATTAAAGAGGCCAACATGACACGTAGACTAAAACTAAATGAAAACTGGTTTTTCTAAATACTTGGACATTTCACATCCAAAACTGCCTTTGGTGTCCTTGGGATGTTTTTCAATGTTACAAAATTTAAGTTAAAATTTCAACAGTTGCAAGCTCCTTGAAAAACTATTTTTTTACCTACAAGGCAGCTTATGATGTCATATTAGGAACCCTTTCATGCAAATGCTGTCGACGCACAATAATTCAAAATCCATTTTCGTGCACATGCCTTGATGGATTTGCTTCAAACTTACAAACAATCTTCCTTGGGGTCTGGGCAATTTAGTGTCCAGGAAGTCTAGGTCCATAGTCCCATGTGGACCCTATCGCCCATTTTACAAACTTCTGAAAAATGTTTTTCCTCCAACAGATTGCTATGTAAAATCTACATAGTCTGTCATCAAGAAAAGTTGTAAGTGGTATGTTCATTATGTTCACAAACTTTTGGTACAAGGTCTCATATGCCCCCTATGGCCATTTCACGAAATTCTGCGGGATACTTCTGTTCCTTCAGATTCACTTTTAAAATGTTAGTGCTTGGTCACATTGACACTCAGGTGGCACCTTAAGGGTGTTCAGGAAATTTCGGTCCGAATGTCATGATGGTCCCTGGGGTCCATATTCCTTTAGTTTATGTTAGACAGAGTTGACAGAATCCTATAGACAGTCACATACAATCTTAACGATTTGTCATAAGGATTCTAGTTAGTAATCTTGCTGATGGTACTGAAGAAGTTTTGGTCCATGGTCCAGTGCAGACCTTTGGCCTTTTACAAAGTTCTGCAAAATGCTTCTACGAGAACAGATTGTCATACAAGTGTACAATGTATCGAAGATTTGTCATAATGATATTCTGTTTGTGGCACCTTAAGCATGTACCTAAATTTGGAGTCTAAGGCTGAAAATGGGCCCTCAGGCCCATCTTGGGCTTTGCACACAGTATATCTGAATACTCTGAGGGTGTCACTAGCAGAACACCATTATATGTCAAATCATCAAAATTGTACAAGAGAATCTGTAGGAGAATGACCTTTTTGCAGATTTTCATAAAAAGGGCCACAGCCCCATGACCTTGGATCAAAAATTTATGAACACCCTGAAGGTACCACTACCAATGCATCATTGTGATAAACCAATAAGATTACACGTGAAAATTGGAAGGAGGATGATCATTTTGCACAATTTCACAAAGTGGGCCATAGGGCCCACATGGGATCTTGTACCACATATTCCTGAATACCTTAAATGGGCCACTACCTAAGTTACATTGTGTGCAAGTTAAAAAAAAAGTGAAAGTATGTAGTGAAAGTATGTGCAAGTAGAAGCATTTTCAATCATTGAGAAGAGATACAGTAGCTCTTGGATGTAACTGCTCCTAATATGACATCCTATGACGTCCTGCAAAAACAAAAACATGCAAGGGAGAGCTTCGAACTGTGAAACTAAAACTTTGATTACACCAGATTGGATGATGTCACATGTACACCAAAGGCAGTTTTGAAAATCAAATTGTCCAAATATTTACAAAAACCAGTTTTTAGGGCATCTTAGTCTACATGTCACGACCTCTTTAACTGCTTGCCAGCCCTGAGTTAAAAGTTAAAACTTAAAACTATTGAGTCAGCTAATCACCACATGTCTCACAAAGTCTGAATTACAGTACAAGTTCCTACTGTAGGTGTAAACACCAGAATGGGAAAGTTTTGAGTTTTGACTTCCTCATTGAGAATTAAAGGTCACTGCTATGGGCAGAATATTTAAAATTCAAGAACAAAACACAGTGGGAGGACTTGGGGGGAGGGGGAAATGATAATGGGTAAGCTTTTGTCTTTATTACTCTTCAATTACACAAATAAAATTGGGGAAATAAAAAAAGAGCAAAAAAAAAAAATGAAAATGTTCAAAATTAACCACAGCTACTCGGTAAAGGAAAAAGGGAAAGGTCTTCACAAAGCGGTACAACTCTTCAAGTTTCTACTTGGTCAACACATTCACTCGGAACACGAAAAACAGGCAGGTGTGTTTGACATGGTGAGGGAGACTTTTCACTCTTGCAGCCTACACCACATCTTCCCCAAATGTCTGGCTTAAAAGAAAATATACTGTTTGTTTCACAGGTAGAAATCATATTTTGCAAACAAATACAGTATACAGAATGATACAAAATTCAAAATAAATCAGAACAGCAGCTTTCTTTTCAAAAACTTATATAGAAATTCAGTCATTAATTGTTCAAGACTAATTTTTTTAAAACAAAACTTACAAAAATTTAAATGATGCAGTGACATTAAACTCATCTTATGCAAAATGTTTTGAAGAGATTAAGCTACTGTTAATGTTTATTGGTGAGACTGAATGGTTTATAAAGGATTAAAGGGCAATAGGGCATTTGTTTTAAAGACACGATCATATTTTTAAAACCAATGTTTGTCAACGTAAAATGATAGATTATTCAAAATGAGGAAGGACAATGGCCTTCTTTTGAAGAACTAAGTTTCTCACAGACAGAAATTCAGTTATTTCTTGCTCAACAAAAATTTGTTCACCCAAACTTTCCGAAATTCAAATGATGCATCTTCCGTTACTCATCACGTGCATGATGTTTTGATGAGATGAACCTTCTGCAGGTGTTTATTGATGAGACTGAATGGTTTAACAATGATTAAAGCTATTTTCTTTGTATGCCATGTTGGTGTATTCTAAACGCCCTATTTCCCTTTAAGGCAACTGCATTTTCTTTGTATGCCATGTTGATTCATTTTAAACCCAATATTTCCCTTAAATCAGAGGACAGGATTATAGATTTGACTGGAGGTTTGCTAACTTCATAATTAACATAAATACTAACCAATGTTTGTTTGCAAATTTAAGTTTGGTGATGTTTACATACAAATAAAATATAGCAAATAACATGCAACAGAAATACGGAACATCAACTACTATTCCAAGTGAAGTTTCTCAAAACACATTGCATATTCCCTCGCTTACTTGCTCACACTACTGCATTGTTTGACCTAACAGAATGCACACCTGAAAAAAGTTCTACCACATCACATTGTATGTCCCAGCCTCATTCCGCTTTGCTTTCAAAAGACGATGTGTTTGCATACTAAATTCACCCAAAGACTTCATCTTAGAATGAGCAAGCAGTAACGACGTGAATACTACAGCAAGAGCTGCAGGTTGGTGCAGGACATGCTAATCAAGAATCATAAACAGCAACTTATAACAGGCATGTACTCGCCACAGAAATCTTTGCCGAGAAAATCCATTTCATACTTGCAACCTTGGATTAAGTCACTTGACTTCCACCACTTCTACAAATCTTGATTAATTTTAAGCCCAGAAAGGATGGCAGTCAGCAGCCTCAGTCTCACCCTCCTTTGAAGGTAACCAACAGTGTTTGGCTTGGTAACCCTGGGTAGATTTGCCCTCAGACAGTTTTTCTTCCCAAGATCTTACTTGGTCATTTAAACACTGCATCTTCCTGAGCTATAAATCTCTAACCTCTGTGACCTGTTTTTACAACTGGATAAAAGAACTTCAGAACTGGCAAATATTTTTGCTCTCTCTCTTTTTCCTTACATTCTTTCTTGCCAGTAGCTTTCGACAACCAATTTCGATGACCTCCAGATTTCCATGGGAGTTGTAACAGTGGTGCAGAATAATTGAAGTTGTTACAGGACATCCTGAACTGAGTGGCAAAAGAGTTTCCAGGTGTCCTCCCTCTGACGAAAATGATCCAACTGTTATTGGGAGTGGTTTCAAAGTATATCAGAATACTGCTTAACCAATAGTCCCATTCCCTTGTGAGTGAGCACAGTGCATCCTTGATTTATTTTCCCAAGGGTGTTAGTTAACTTTCTCAAGAGCCATGTCCACATTTGAGTGAGGGGAGGAAAATCAAAGATATAAGAACCACTCTAGACAGCTTATGACCTCAAAAGAGAGTTTATTTCACCTAAAAGATAGAAATGCTTCTGAAAGAGGAACGTGCAATAGGCCTATGGAACAATGTCTGGAACAATGAGTTTGTACCTGCCTGTACTACTGTGACAGAGAGCAAATGCAGTGTATGGTCTGATTTCTTAATTTCATGTATGTGATCCAAATCCTTTCTTAGAAGGATTTTTTTTTCTGACTGAACAGACCATATTATTTGGGTCATTTCACAAACAATACCAGGAGTAACGACTCCTTACGATATCATTTGCCGATATCAAAATATTGCAACAACAATAATTTTCAGACTTCAATCCCCTGACTTCAAAGTCCTTTGACCTCACAGATGCTAGGTATGATGTCGGTGGAAGTGCTAGCCTTGTTCCTAGCCAATTTTTATTCGGTCCCCTTGGAGTCCACCTTGGACAAGGACTTTTAATTTTGGTCTACATACCACATGTATATAGACACCATGATTAAAATGCAAAAGCTAGCACCCTACGTCAAGCAGGGTTACCCTGAAAATTACAACGATGTGATAAATGACAATGACATTTTGTGTAAACCACCTTTCTTACAATGCTACCCAAACCCCCCCCCCCCCCAGCAAAATCAAAAGAGAAAAAAGTTCTTTGAGCTTAGAACTCATTCCCTTAAAAACCTAAAACCAGTGAATGGGACAGTGCCAAATTTTCACATGAAAATGCAATGATGCCAAAATTGGAATCACAAGGGATCACCTTTTGCACGATGTGATCATGTGACCTGCATTCATGAACTACAGGGTTCACAACTTTAAGAACTCCTGTTAACAATTTCATTAACAGCATGCCCCCCATCCCCTCTTCAGCTTTCCCTCCCCCTTTTTTTGTTTTCTTAGTCACTTTTTAGTAACATCACATCCTGTTCACTCCTTTCCAGGAAGCAACTAAACAAACTCTAATCACCTGTTCTTGTTTATCTTTTCCCCGTCATCGCTAACGAAAATCTTCATCACTCATGAAAAGTGAACTGATATAGGTCATCAGCCCTCACTGAAAATGACTCTTGCATTTTCCTGTTGGATGAGTCCAGGGTCTACAAGTACTCCGTTCCCACAATTTATCTTCTCTTCTACTTCTGTGTCAAGAGCTTTAAGTCTACATATGCAATAATGACTTGCCACATTGACTTGGTACAGCTATCTGGAGGGTTCTAGAAATTTGGTCCTGGTAAATGCCTCAAAGAAAGTGAGTGGTAGTCTAGTTCAGTTAATCCGAGTTGCAGTCATGCATCAAACCTTCAAAACATGTTCAGATGTGAGAAACTTGTACCAACCTGTAGTGCTGTAAAAGACTGGCTACTGTAGGTCAACTTGTTACTTTTTAAATACCTGAGAAACAGCCACTAACTGCCACTTTACTGTAGTTCCAATTTGTCACTTTCAATGCTACTAAGTCTGGATCATTATTCCATAAATTTACCACATGTTGTACAGTTCTGGTCGACATGAACTGAAGCACTGTAGCTGAAGTAAATCTATATCATTTTATTCACACTCTTCTGCATGACTACAACATGCCTGTAACAAACAAATCCTCTTAAATCCTTCCACAGTCAATTCTATCTGCTTAAGAGATGATTTATTCACAGTTCAAAAAAAAATATATATTCAATAAACACCAAGTGTTGATTCTTCCCCTTTTTGGTGTTTTTATTTTAAAATTTGCAGCAATCCAGGTCAAATTTTCATTTGCTGAGGGAATATCCGGGTTTGCTTTCAGCTTGTTTTCCTTAGAAAAGCATCTGTGCTATTATTAAAAATATTTGTTGACCACCCACTAGATCCTCCTTTGCTAAACACACATGGTCTTCAAGAATCAAAGCCACGATCTCAAGAATCATGGTCAACGTCATCAAATCAACGAATACACAAACATCGTCGATAGCACAGGCCTGTGGGAAAGTACAGTACTCAAGGTTCATATTGAGATGAAACAGTTACACTGAAGATAAGTCCACAGTGAGTTTTGTTCCCCCATTGATAACTGCATGTAGAATTGAGACTGTGCAGTGGATTCTTCCATACCAGAAGGACCCCACTTACTCATACTTGTGTCCTACTAGTGTCTTCTTTCATCGATTCCTAAAGAATTAGAACTCGGCTAATTTGTTCTCATAGCCATCGGGGGTATCCAACCAAAAAATCACCCATATCATTAGCAATGGCATTTCCACATCACCTACATCACATATGTGTGGAGGATCTCACTAATGTACTACAGTACATGTACCCACCTACACCTACTCATTAATAGGACCACTGATTTTCCCCCCAGAGAAAGAAGAAAATTCCGTTTTGAACTGTTGGCAACATATAGCAGGCAAAATTTGGTAGCCTGACACAGTGTGTTTATACAGAATTACATCATTTTTCGCTTACATGAAGGGATCCGGTAGGTAAAACACTGCGCTGGTACTCGGATGCCTGAGTTACTCAAGTGAAAACACTACATGAAACCACTCTTACTTCCTCTCTCTCTCTTTCTACAGATTGGAGTCAGAGTTCTGCTCTGACTCTATTATGAGGCTAGAGTCATACTGTAAATATGTGATACTTCTTGAGATGACTGCCTCACATACCTCATACTACCTCATATACCTCACACAGGTGTCTGCCTAGAGCAGACTGAGTGCCAGCAGGACCATCTACCCATAGCACCATGACAGACAAGCATGTGGGTGACTGCCTAGTAGAATGGGTCTCAAACTGTATGTAGTTTTTCTGTTTTTATGTCTGGTTCTCATGTAATACAGGCTGCATTTGTCTTTGTAGAGGATTATTCAGCTGGATTCTGTATTGTTATGTGTGGATGGCTTATTTTCTGAGTGTTTTTACAGGATGTGTTTTTGACACATGTGGCAGGCAGTAGGCAGGTTGTGTATATCAGTTCTGCTACACTGTATGATTTACATGTACATTGGTAGGCCATGGTGGCCTAGCTTATGTGTGTAGCCTAGCCTCAATGTTATTAAGAGAGATTGATATAGTTTTGGTGTTGATATTGCAATCTGGAAGTATCTAGTCCTCATTTGGTGGTGATTTGAGATAAGGTTAGGCCTTGTATAAGGCAATGTCGACCCCAAAACTATCAACCTCAAGAGTCAGGTCTAGTATTTGGCCATGAGAGCTCAGGTGCAGAGGAGGTATGGAATTGCAAACTCTGCGAAAAGGAATTTTCAGGAGGGAAGTGCGAGCTTCTGGAATGCGAATATTGTGACAAGCACTTTTGTAGAAAATGTTTAGGCTTATCTTCATCTGAGTATAAGCTTTTTGCTAAAAGATCAGATCTTCATTGGTATTGTCCACCATGTGAAGAAAAGGCTGTTAAAAGTATTAGGATAGAAAAGGAAATTGAGGAGAGATGTAAAGATTATTTTAGTAAGTTTGAGAAAAGATTAAAGGATTTGGAAGAAAAGATGTCTCAAAAAACAAGTATTGAAGATGTACAGAAGTTGATTAAGGAAAGTGAAAAGAGTGGTGCTCCTCTGGAAAATGTTCAATTAGCTGTTAAGGAGCAGATATCTGAATTTCGTGACAGTGAGCAGAGGAAGTTGAATGTTATTATTTTTAATGCAAAAGAGTCTGACAAAAGAGAAGTTGGGGCTCGAAAAGAAGAGGATTTTAAACTATTGGACAAGTTATGTAAAGAAATGAAGTCTAATCTTGATGCAATCAAGAATGTAACAAGACTAGGAAAGAGGGTAGTGAATGATGGGGGTAATGTGGAAAGGAGACCGATGAAAGTTATATTTGAAGACATGAAATCTAAAAGCAAGTTTATGTCAAACTTGGGTAATTTAGCTTCAGCCTCTGAGGATCTTAGGTCTTTAAGTATAGCTCAAGATCTGACTCCAAAGGAAAGGGAAATTAATAAAAAGAAATTAGCTGAAGCAAAGCAAAAAAACAAGGAGCTGAGTTCGGGGGATTTCAAGTTTGTTGTGAGGGGCCCTCCTTGGGAAAGAAAGGTGACGAAAGTAAAAGTAAAGTTATAGTGAAGTCTACAAGGAGTATTGTTGTAAATAATGTAAATAGTATTAATAGTTTAAATCGAAAAATGTTGACTGAGCTTGATATTTTGAATTGTTTTTACACAAATGCTGATAGTTTATCTAACAAACTGGATGAACTTAGATGGAGGGTTAAAAGCAGCAAAGTGGATGTTATTGGTATCACCGAAGTGTATCCTAAAAATTATAGATTTCTTCCTGGCAAGGCAGAGCTCCATATTGAAGGTTTCAATTTGTTCCTGTCAAATCAGGTAGGCAATTCATCAAGAGGAGTGGCTCTGTACATAAAAGATGGGGTGTTGGCTGATGAGTTTCAAGTTCACTCAAATTTTAAAGAAAGTGTTTGGGTTAGCATAAAATTACAGGGTAATGATAAATTGTTGATCGGCTGTATTTACAAGAGTCCAAATTGTGATGTGGACAATTTAATTGAGTTAAATTCCCTCATTTCAAAGGTTTCCAAAATTGGTTATTCTCATATCTTGATTATGGGCGATTTTAATTTTCCCAAAATCAACTGGAGCTCTTTAAGCTGTAGTGGTGACAATTCAAGTGAAAATTTTTTAGAATGCATTAGGGATAGTCTTCTCTACCAGCATGTTAAGGAGTTTACAAGGACAAGAGTTGATAGTGAACCTAGCATGCTCGATTTAATTTTCACTAATGAGGAGGACATGGTTCAAGATGTACAGCACTCAAGTCCATTAGGACATAGTGATCATTGTGGAATTCATTTTTTTTTTAGATGTTATTTTGATTCAAGTGCACATGTCAGAAGGAAGTACAACTTTTTTAAAGGTAATTACATGGGAATGAACCAGAGATTAGATTGCGATTGGGATAAACTTATGCAAGGTGATAATGTTAACAAGCTCACTGACAAATTTATGCTACTATTTAATCAAGCTACAAACGAGTTTGTACCAAGAACAAATCCTCAAAAAATCATAAAAGCAAAAAAGCATAATTATCTTCCACTTGACTGATAAAATCGTTTGCAAGATTAAAAGGAAACATCGTTGCTGGCAGAGGTATATGGAAACACGGGACCAAAGGAAATATCAGGACTATACTAGACTTAGAAATCAAGTGAAAAATTTAGTAAGAAAAGCCAAGGTATTAATGGAGAAGGATATTGCAAAAAATATTAAGAGTAATCCTAAAAGGTTTTGGCAGTATGCCAACTCGAAGCGTAAAATAAAAACTGGAATACCCAATTTAAAGATGAATCAAACTGATGGTGAGATTGTAATGACAAAAGATGATAGTGAAAAGGCTGAGGTCCTAGCTAAATTTTTCAGCAGTGTTTTTACTGCTGAACCTGAGGGTCCAGTTCCTTTTATTGAACCTATTGAGGTTGTCAATCTTTGTGCGGACATCATGGTGAAGGAGTCTGATGTTTTTGATTTACTTCAGAATTTGGATGTTAATAAGTCACCTGGTCCTGATGGGCTTCATCCAAAGGCATTAAAAGAATTAGCTCAGACTATTACAAAGCCTTTGACTAAAATATTTAATTTATCTCTTTCTACTGGTAAAGTTCCAGATGTTTGGAAAGTAGGCAATATTACTGCTTTATTCAAGAAAGGTGACAAGGCTCTTCCAGGAAATTATAGGCCAGTCAGTTTAACAAGTGTAGTGTGCAAAGTACTTGAGAAAATAATTCGATCTTTTATGGTTGACCATATGAGGATGAATAATTTGTTTAGTAATAAGCAGTTTGGCTTTATCTCTGGGAGATCAACTACTCTGCAATTACTGAAGGTTATGGATGTCTGGACAAAAGTGGTTGACAATGGTGGTTGTGTTGATGCTATATATATGGACTTTATGAAGGCCTTTGATAAAGTGCCACATAGAAGACTTCTGGAGAAACTTAGGGCATATGGCTTTAGCATCCAAATAAGGCGATGGATTGAAGATTTTTTAAAAGGAAGAAGCCAAAAGGTTATTGTTAATGGAGTTGAATCTAGTGAGCATGCAGTTACAAGTGGTATTCCTCATGGTAGTGTTTTAGGTCCCATCTTGTTTGTTATATATATAAATGACTTACCTAAGTGTGTGAATGGTACGGCCTATTTATTTGCGGATGATACAAAGATATTTAAAGAAATTAGAGGCATGGATGATATTGAGGATTTGCAGAGAGATCTTGATCAACTCCAGAGCTGGTCTGACAAGTGGCTTTTGAAGTTTCATCCCGACAAGTGCAAAGTGTTAACTGTCTCTCTTAATAGGTATCATAGTTGTCTCCCTCGGAGTTATCACTTATACAATGATAGTGGCGATGAAGCGTTCTTGGAAAAGTCAGATTGTGAGAAGGATATAGGCATTTTTGTGGACAGTGGTCTGGACTTTTCAGAGCACATTCAGTACCAAGTAAGCAAGGCCAATAGTATTATGGGCCTTATTAGACGAACATATACGTTTTTGGATGAGCAATGTTTCAAGCTTCTATTTCAGGCCTTGGTAAGGCCACATTTAGAATATGCTGCTGCTGTTTGGTCACCTCATTATCAACGTGACATTGATGCTATTGAAAATGTTCAGAGGAGGACAACTAGGTTGATTCCATCTTTAAAGGGTTTAACTTATATGGAAAGATTAAAGAAACTCAAGTTGCCAACTCTAAAGTATCGTAGGTTAAGAGGTGATATGATTGAGGTTTTTAAAATTGTTTCAGGTGTGTATGACAGAGATGTTACAGAGGGTTTCCTCAAATTTAGTAAAATTACTCATACACGTGGTCATTGTCAGAAGTTACTCAAAGAGTTTTCTAGACTCAACATTAGAAAATTTAGTTTCATGAGTAGAGTTGTTGATGTTTGGAATAGCCTTCCTGAGAGTGTAGTCTCAGCCACCACTGTTTTTCAGTTTGAGAAGGCACTGGATAGGTTTTGGGCTGGCTATGAGATGTTGTATAACTACAAGGCTGATTTTGTGTAAGTTTTATAGTATGTCAGTCACCCACAGCTTATGATTGTTGCTTTAGTTGTCAATGGTGAAGATCAAGACTATGAAGATGCGGACATAGAGGTCGATAGACCTGTGTCCACTGATGTTCCTAAGGTATCCTAAGGTATGATTGTAAGGGAGAGAAGCGTACAAGAAAATTTTTGACTCCATATAACCCTAGATTGCCGAAAATGGCACCGTTTGGGTGTCTTTGAGATGCATCCAAATGTTCTGAAATCCGATCACAAATTTGAATTGTGGGAAAAATTCTGGTTGGGACATCTGGTTTGGACACTTTTACCATCAACGATGACTGTTTTATCACAGTGCTTGTTGAATTAGCGCCATTTGGAAAAGTTGGACCCTTTAAGGTAGCGACGGTTGGCAGTTTTTCATCCTGATCTGACCATACTGGTGCCAGCGAGCAAGAGGCAGATCACTGCTCATGTGCCTGTGAGTGTGGTTCGTGCCGACAATATTTCTGAGTAGAACTTCTCTTGTACCATGAAGCTCAAGATTCAAAGCACAAAATGTGAAACGTTTCAGTGACCACTGTACATATACCTGATACGTGTCTAATTAAAGAATAATCTAAATCCTCTCGGATTTAAGTCCCGTTTAACTCCTTGGTGATGTGGAGGATGACACTATCAATATTTCAGACAAAAGATAAATTGCTTAAGCTCTCACAATACTGAATTATGGCCCTTCAGTATTCAAGGAAACCCACGCAGATCAGCTGACCAGGCTATCATCATTTTCCCAAGGACAATAACCCGTTTACATTCTGTGCTGTACACCTGTAATTACCTATAGCCCAGATGTCAAACACTCATATATGACTTGGCCCATCATTACAGGCTTGGGGTAATCGTAATCAGTGATCGGAATTGATTACAATCAATTACATTTTTAAGTAATCCTAATTGATTACTTTGTGAAAATTGAAAAGTTATTATAATCATAAGAGATTACAGAGGCAAAGTAATCCTAATCATGGTTTAATGATGATTACATTGAATCAAAAGAAATACAAGAAACAAATGTTATTAAACATTTTTTTCTAAACGCTTATTACTTGCTCTTTAGTGACTATACAGTATTTAACTTGATCCTGCTTTCTTAAATGCTCCAGCAGGGCAGCCTGAGAGAGAAGTGCATGGGATTCAGTGATATCCACTTTGGAACACTTAGTTCTCTTGTTGGTACAATCAGGAATTTGTTTTTATTACTTACAAATTAGGTTCACTCCGTCACCCTAAACATGAAGGCATTCTTGTTTCACAACTCATTGACTCTACAAGTATTAAACACATAATAAAACTAGAGCACCAATGGTGCAGGAGCTCATACCTTCAACTAAGTGTCTGTAGTTTATATGTGAAATCCTAGAGGATCAAAATCACTAAACAACATGTACGTACACCACTGACAGAGTACTGCTATCACAAACCTTCAACATTGTACAAGAGAATCTGTAGGAGGAGAAGCATTTTGTGTAATTTCATAAAATGAGCCAAAGGGCCCATATGGGACCTTGCAACCAAAATTCCTGAACACCCTGACGGCACCACTAATGGAGAATCATTATGACAAACCGTCAACATTGTATAATAGAATCTCCAGGAGGAGAAGCATTTTGCAGAATTTCATAAAATGGGCCAACGGTCCCACATGGACCCAAAATTTCTGAGCACCCTGAAGGTACCACTATTGGAGTATCATTATGACAAACCACCAACATTGTACAAGAGAATCTGTAAAAAAGTGTTTTGCAGAATTTCATGAAATGAGCCAAAGGGCCCACATGGGACCTTGTGTCCAAAAGTCCTGAAAACATCAAATGGTCTACTACCCAAAGAACATTGTGTGTAAGTTTAAAACAAATCAATGAAAGCATGTAGGAGGAGATGCATTTTGAACAATTGTGGACAGATAGTGATGCTGCATGATCGCATAAGCTCACACCACAAGCTGGTATGAGATACTGTAACAGTAGCAACCTGATCAAGTGGAACATCAAAATTGGAATAAACTTAATAGCTTCACTGATAAAAACTTGCAGGAGCATGAGCCTACAGATAAGAATCCTAGTAGCAGTTATCTGTGCAATTGGTGCCTTGTTGGTATTTGTATGGTATATGTGAGTTACTAGTATGTTGTTTGATATATTATACCTCTCTACAATATTCTCCACAGAGTTTTAAGGAGCAGGAAAGAGTCACACAAGGAGCGCATGAGTGATTGCTAAGCGATTACCAGGGACAGGTTAAACCTCACTAATGGAAGGTTTTGATCATTATGATGCACAATGGTGCAACTTAGTGGACACAATTATTTGCTCTTATGAAAATGGCAGCAGTCTATTGTCAACTTCTTTTCAGCCTAGCCAGGCTTTGTAGCCAGGGTATTTTTTTTTGGGGGGGGGGGGTAAATTGCTATATCCGGAGAGCAGTGATTTTCACTTGGTTGCCAGGCCACTTCCAACAACCAACACCCCCCAGGTCCAATGGAGGCAAAAAGGTAGAGTACCCCATATTTGGACAAGGAGTTTCTAAAAGCTCGATGATGTAGAAGAACTTTGTGAGTGGGATTTAACACTGAATGCAATATCTGATGCAAACATAAATTTATAATACTAATACCTGAGGACTACGTACATTTCTTCCTCTTGACTCTACCTATTCACAGAAAGGGCCCACATAATGCAAATGATTTCACATCAGTAGGCCCTATATATGTATCTGTGCAGTAGCTACTTCAAGTTGGCCATACAAACATGCGAAGGCAAATGTTACAAGTATACATCAAAACTGACATGAACAGCAAACAGTTCATTAAACTACTCTTCAAGTCCCAGGGTACCTTTACATATTTTTCATAATATAACTGAAGGACTTTTCAAATTTAATTTATGTTTCATGTCAATAAGAGCACTACAGTCAAACTTTCTGCCGTTGAGAAAGTTTTCACTTATGTTTGCAGGATGCATAATTATTGCTCATTTAGAGAAAAACTGCGTAGAAAGTATAAAACTTACTGATGACCTCTCCTTTAGGTCGCCACTTGACGAGACAGATCAGCTCCACCAATAATACTTTGGTAAACCAGATGTGACTGAAGGGGCAGTCCACTTTACTACACAAACATGACCAAAAGCGAGAGAAAAGTTCAACCCCCTTCAGGGTAAATGTACTGTAGGGAGTTACAGCTCCACTTCAAAGGTATCACACATCTTTCGAAAGCATTTTTCTGACCAAAAGTCACACTCCAGACTGCCACAACCCAGCCCAGCAGTTTCAAAAGATAACATTTGCACACTCATAGCATTGTTCACCGATCGTTGCAGGCATCAACGAAAGAAACGCTTTCCGAGAAAATTCTGTTTGCAAGTCTAAATGGATTTGGCAGGATTTTAAATGCACTGGATTTGGTAAGCAAAACAAGAATGGAAAATACTTAAGGTTTTCAAATGCAATTGACAAATGTGTATACTCTACTTACTTGTTTACAAAATTCCATAGGGGTACATAAACCTTTTCTTGTAATATCATACATTAATCGGCACTCTCAACATGCAATCACTCCAAGAACAGAGCTCTGCATAGAGATGTTCAACAGTGACCCTCAACTGTGTTAGCTCCACCAAACCTTTTGTTAATCATCCAGTACTCAATTGTTGAACATCTTCAAATTAACATGTGAGGCTGTCAGAGAAGCCTTCCCGCTACAAAATCCTTAAAAAGTAGTACCTGTCTGGTGACAGTATCTAAGAAGAACAGACAATTTGTGGGATGAAGACAGGGTTGAAATAAACATATACATGTATGCATCTTCCTTCAAACTTGTGGATTCTGATGGATGGGGTATCAGCATGATGCCCCCCCCCCCCAGGATCACAGCAAAATTACACCAGTTTACACATCTGTGGTGGACAAGGAAATTGCATTAATGTAGACGAGGAAGGCCAGTCAGAGGTGAGAGTAATATAGTCACAATTACAGGTTCATCAAACATACATATGTACTGCACTTACAGTACACACAAACAAAAATTATGACTGAGTACATGTTTGTAAGTCCATCTAACAGTGCTCATGAAATCTGTGACCATAATCACCATATTATTAGAAGTGATCTTTACCGGCAAAGCTTCCCCTCATCTGTCACGCACATAACAATACCACCCTCATTCCATGTGATCAGTTTGCATTGACGAGAATTTCCACTAGCAAGGTTTGCAAGTTTTCAAGCAATACAGCCCACTTTCAAGTCAAGATTGTGGTTCACATGTCATGTTACGTCCAGTAGGTTGCTGGGAAATAATTTTTCTGGTGTCTGATACCGTTCAATGTGGGATCTAGTCAAAAATTTGCCAAACCAGCTACGTACAAACCAAATTTGACAATTGCATTGCGATATTGTCCACTAGACCGTCAGACTCAAAGGGTCCACATTAGGACCACATGTTTGATTCCAGGGTGTGCAGAGTTGCAGATTTTGTCAAGCAGTCAATCCAATTGTCAAGTGTGATAGTCTAATGTTATCAGGATCAATGCATTCCACTTATATTACCACAGTACTCAGTGTCCCATATGTAAACATCACTAAAATGAGTTTAACCAGATCACTGAATCAGGAACTTTCCAACCAGGGGACACAAGCAGGGACTTAGCCAGGTTTTTTGCGGGAGGGGGCAAAATTGACTCACCATCCCCATTTTTGACTGGAGAGGGGGTATAAGGAGATTAGGAGAGGGGTGTTGCCCTACCAAGGCTTAAGCCAGGACTTCAAATCAGTCAGTCCACAAATAGGCCAACACTGGCCTATGATGGCCTTTCTATGGGGGGGGGGACCGAGTGAACCTGCCGACACGCTGGCTACACCACTGGGAAAAAGAAACAAAGGGAAGTTTGTACCATAATTTAGAAAATACAGGAGATAGCATTTAATATAGCTGATAAACAGGGCGCTGTTAGAATAGCAGCATGATGGTATGTTAAAAGCACTGTGAGTGGAATCAAGAAAGAGAACGGAAATTACGTTATGACCAACTATCGTTGAAGTAACGTGACAATCTCAAGAAAATCTAGTATGTCTGACACAAGTTTTGTAAAGGATGACCAGCCAATTTATATCAGGCAACAATCTTAAGTCTAGCCTCTCACTTTGAAATTGGTGGAATGATACGAAGAGTGGTTCCCGGCTAAAAGGACCCCTAGCCTCCTTCAGAGGTACTATACTGTAGGGTTACTCAATATGACTAGTATAGTGAGAGGAACCATACTACTGCATAGCAGTTGTGTACAATGAGACAAGTGGGTCAGAGAAGGGTAACTTCAGATTTGAAAGTCTTTTCTTTAAAAATATTACAATCTGAAGTGTGTTTAAACCCTTCATGCAGAAAACACAGTGAGCAAGCAGCAACTAGCGCCAACTCAATATCATCCACAGCTGCATACTGGATCATATGGCTCCTTCTCCTTCATCAATTGCAACGTATGTCTGAACTGCATGCTTTTTACAATGTAACATAAACAAAAACGAAAATTCCACGAAACATGAGCAGCAAATTAAATTAGCAGCTTTGAATGCCCTAAGCTTCATGGAAGAATCGAATACCACACGCGGCTGAAGTCGACCACGATGTTGCAATACTTTTCTCTTTTGTCCACAGATTTCACCACGATATATGCACCGCCTTTTAGTCTGGCACAATGTATTAGATTGTTTGTGTCAATTGATGATACTTTTCTCTCAAATTAAACACAGGAAGTCCTTTAGGTCATATTGACTTAATCTAAACACACAGATATATGTTCCCTCATGACGAATATATACCTATCGCAGACAAAAAATATTTGTTCCGCTAACAAACCACAAATAAAGCAATAACGAGAGAAATCTGAAACAATCAAAGTAATTTGTTGTATAATGTACTCAGTAGCCTTTCATAACTTCTGCGACTGAACACATCAGAATTTGGAGACATGAATTCTGGCTTGTGAAGGAAATCAGTGTAGATAAAATCCCAGCCGTGTGACATCGGAGACATAGTGTACCCTTAAAGTATGGGATAGTCTTTCTCATCTCACTCCAACTGAATTACCAATTAAAATCTTAATTGAGAAACTTTGAATTAGAATTTCAATAAACCTTAACTGTGTGCTTGCACATCATATCCCCTTGAGAAATCCATTTTAGATAAGTTTCCAGTGCAGATTTAACCTGTGGAAGAGGCAGAGGATGCGACTTACACCTTTGTGAGGCAAAGCAATCCATCACAGAGAGAACAAGGAACAAGTTGCCACCGCAATGAATTTTAATGTCACCTTCGCCCATGGCAACCGATGACAACTGGTCTTACGTCAGCAGTCGGGGAAATGTAAATTTGCTGCCGGTTCGGACGAACACATGAATTTCAGGGAACATGATTTAAGGAGACGTACAGAAAAGCTTAACTAGTCTTGGAATTAATTGCTACTTTCTGAAAGAATGTCGACAGAGAAAAGAAAAATTGATATTTTTGGACTGAGCATCCTTCACTGAAAATAGATCAGAGCAGTACATCAAAATATGACAACACATAAAAGAGACCACATGAAAAACACAAGAATCTGTTCTGCACAAACTGAAATGACAACTTCAAGATAGAGGCTTTGCATTTACTTATACAAGTCCAGATCAAAATGGAAAATACTCGAATTGGAAAGTTACTGCATTTTACACTCACAAAAACTTGTACATATTCTTGCATAAATTTATCTTTCAAGTCTTACATAACTCACCTTCAAAAGCACAAAAATTTAGTAGTAACCTAATTACTTTATCTATGGTGGGCTTAATGGACTGATTGCATCAATCACTTTAATAGGTTTTCATACTTTAATCTCTACTGACCTAAACGACCTTTGACCTCCGAGGAAAACATCATCTACACACTATGGACTACCTACACACTACATCTGAAGTTCAAGCAACATTCAGTTGTTGAGATCTCAATTAGTAGGTTTTTATACATACAGTACTTTATCAATATGGTGACCTAAAATAACCTTTGACCTCCATGAAAAACAATAGAGATTTTCTAATAAAAATGGAGAACCTACACATCAAGTCTGAAGTCCAACCTTTCCCATACTGAGATATCGCGTTTACAAGGTTTTCAAACTATGACCGTAACTGACCTCATGTGACCTTTGACCTCAATAAAAAATGACAGAGATGAACTACTCAACAAGAGTAAACAATGTGAACAGTTTATGTTTCAGTAACATTCAGTTGCTGAAATTATAGAAAGTCAAATGACTGTGTAATTCCTCACCAATATCTCATTTTTTTATCAAACAAACACAATAAGCAACCAGTGCAGAGGGGAAGGGGCCATATCAAAACAAAAAACAGAACACAAGAATGTAAGCTGTGTATGACTTTGGTTTATACCACACTGATATTTCATTGACTTAGCCTTGATGAAAATTGTAGTAATGAAGGATGACATATTACAAAGTTAGTTCACAAGTGGATAGAATGTTCCTAATACACATGTACCAAAGTGTGGTTAAATATCTGAAATTGTGCAAGACAACAAAGGCAACCTATAAAGTACCGCCACCCCACAAAAGTACACAGCCCCAGGCAGTCTTTCAGGTGATAAAAACAAGTACTTTGTCAATCTTGGAGTTGACATGGACTAGCTGGCAACTGGGATAGTCACTGATTGCTTAGAAAATGTGATAAATCTAAAAAGGTATATTTATGTGATTGTTTGGAGAGGTCCAAAAAAAGTGGGCTTTTAATAGTTTCACATAAGTTGAAAGAAAATGAGACCAAATTAGCACAATATCTTCTATTAAACATCTAATTTTGACAAGCATGATCCACACTATTACATTTCAGTGATGACAAGTTCTGAAAGCTGACAATTCTTGTCTAGAAGTAGATTGTGAATGCTAACTCTGTGAAAAACAATAGGGATCATCTACTAACCATGGACTAAAGTACCTACACACCAACCTTGGTCAGGCACATTTCCCCTCTTGAGATATTGCATCTACAAGTCAAGACATCACATATGCACACATACACACGCACACATACACACATGCCATCATGTTCGCACAGATTCCTTGCCTGTCTCTGGCAAGACATCCAAAATACACAGATACAAAGAGTACACACAGCGATTTCTGGTCTACTGCCACCATATTTTTATTACACTGAAACTAACTTAATAACGGTACATTCATCCGAACCATAAGTGTAATCAATATAACTGAAGTTTCCAAACACGAAGGAAATGTGTCTTACAATAGAATACAAAATTGGTGACAAGTCTACCTCATGGAAATTTTCAATGCAATGTAGCTATCCTCTAACAGCAAAGCAAAATTTTAGCCTTGTACAGTACTTCACCTGAATATCAACAAGTTGACAAACCCCTAAAATTCAATTGCACCAGCTAAAAATTCTATGTTCAAATGGTAGTCAGAGTCACTATGGCAAAGGTCTGCGTCATCTTCCTTTGCACTAAAGAACGTAATCAGGGCTCCACTTTCATGGTGTCTGGCTGTCCAGGACTAATAAAATTTTATAGGCACAACCAAAACTTAAATGTTGGTTGTCTTACTGCCAACCACTTTTTTCTTGGTAAGAATTGAAAGGCTGTTTTTACCTAATTCAAGACTATACTGCTTTCTGATCAACTCTTTTCAACTTTCATCATTCTATGTGGAATTAATAAAGCTTTTGGACTCTCAAACATCACCTTTGCCAGATGATACAAACCTCACAATTCTCCATGTAAAACAATAGTTGTGGTGGAGAATCTACAGTACAAATAGGTAGCTGAAATGAATCCAGAATGAAAACACCTGTTGATATTTTTGTCTTTGACTTACATTTGTACTGAAGAGTTTCACACAACCAAATTCCCCTACAGATGTAAAACTATCGAAATGGCTGTCCAAATTTGTAGCCATAAAACTGAAAATCACTGCATGGTAACTATTGGCTTTCATCCACCCCAAACTTCAGAAAAGTATGATGATGAAATTTCTATTTCTCACATCAACTTCCAATGATCCATTTCTGCACACCTCCGTGACCTCCCTCAAGCAGTGTTTGATAAAAAAAGACCTTCCATCGTTCTCTTACATATCAAACTAACCTGGAAAACAACATCTGCACTAAGTTTATTTCAGAGAAATGTTTCATGTAATTAGGGTATAAATTACAAAAGAAAGAAGGCTGAATTACTGTAGTTGAATGTTTTCAGAAAAACTATGTAGATGCATCAGCGGTTATTCACACTGAAGTTTCGCACATTCCCCAAAACTTACTGGTTTGGGAATTCGCTAGCGACGTACTCACCTCATATAACCTATGCATTACCGTACTGACCATGGTCTAGCATCTGGCAATTTTGCATGTGTGTGTGTGTGTGAGTGTGTGTGTGTGTATACATCTATGCACTGTGAATTTACAGCACCCACAGGACCTAGTTCTTCTAAAATCAACTAGTCTTAATTTGGCAGCTTTTCTTTCTTCTTGAGAAATAGCACCATAACACAGTGGTTTTCATAGCTTTTCACAACTGGAAGAAATACAGCTAGCCCTTTGGTGCACCTCTGAAAATGCAGGACAGACAGCACATGCAGCAGTCTACAAAGTTAAGTAAATTTTGTCCAATGTTTTAGTCTAGGGAATGATAACCTCTTGGGAGACTTCTACTCAGAGGGTGTGACCAACACCAAAATTCCCAATCTAAAAATAAATCCATAACTATGCAACTGGTGAGATATTCTCATCGCACCAACATCATGCTATACCTACAGGTAACTGATTCAAACGGATGTCGCACAGAATTGTCGCTGTCGTTGTTGGCAACGACAAAAATGTAGGTTTCGTTCAAAACTTTTCAACAGTTTATACTTTACAAATTTTATTAAAACTTAAATAATCTACCCTTTCCCTCCCTTTCACAGCCAAACAGGAAGTGTAAAGAAATCTGATACAAACCAAGAATCACACAGCAACCTTACACAACTAGGAAAACTGGAAGAAAGTGACTCCAATGTGCTGGTAGTGGCCTCCAGCAGAATTAGGGAACAATTTCTCAACTGTTGTCTATGCACTGTAGTACAATGGCCACATTCAATCAATGTCTGAATACAAAAAAAAAAAAACACAAAAAAGAGACAATCTTGACTGAAAGTTCTTACATTTGGAACAACTTCCTGATTTATAAACTGAAAAAGGACACAAAAATATTGGGGGAATTGCATCCCAATGTGTCGATTTTCAAGTTATTATGGCTATTTTTTTTTTTTTATATCTCAGATATTCATTTATTGGGATTCATACTGCATTTACAACCTTTGATGTAAACAAAGTGGCAAAACAAAGTTGCCTCTTTTGTTTCACTGTTACCATGTCATTTCATTTTAAAACATGTTCATGCTGTACAAAAGGGGAGAGATTGGTGAAGGGGTTTTCACAGTGGACAAAGCCTTTTATTTGCATTATAACTATCAGTTCTGTCTAGGAACAATCCTTGTGGGCATCAAAAGCAGACATCTAAAACCCACTGTTCTCCAAACACAATGTTGCCCTCTTCATTTGATGTTTGTTTCTGCTTTATTTTAAATATTTGCGTAATTAGAAAAAAAAAATGCAAAATGAAGTACATTGGTTGGAGATATGTTACTGTAGAGTGACTACTTGGCAGCCAGAGAGATAATTTCATTTCTTGAACCTAAATTATGAGCAGTTCAATTGAAACATACACGTGCACAAACGAGTCACCGTACATCACAACCAAAGGTGCATCTAGTCACTGTCTCCGACCCATCTAATTTGTGCACATGATGTTTTCATGTGCAGTTTGTCTTGCTGGTATATGGTTATACTGCTAACAGAGTTTATCATCAGGTTAAACTCAAAATTGTAGTAACCTTGAACAGTAGTTCTTTGTTGCCAGTAACAGCAATGCCTAACCAGTATCTTCCAGACTTCCATGCAAAATACTGTATGGATGTGTATGGTCCTACTGTAAGTGAAGAGACTCTCACATACAAAGAAGAAAAATGGACACACATACGGTAACATTGCATCCCACGTACACTACTATACTCCAGCAAATATAGCATATATAGAATAAAGGAACTTGCCACAAAAGACAGAAGCTCCATAATATTTCAGTAGAGTGTTTTACTGGTGAAAACCATCTCAAGAACATGTTTTGCTGAAAGTTACAGATTTTTAAAGACATACATTGATCTTGTATTTCACAAGATTTGGTACGTCGCATGCCAGGAAGTTTGTGATGTCACAACAAATCCTTCACATTTCTCTTGACTGTCTTAGAAGAAACATCACAGTATTTGGAAGAGATGTGATCTTTAAATTCTTTTCAATGTATCAAGAAAGCTTAGTCTTACTACATAGCCTGCTGCAATAGGCCTCCATGCATGAAAACTGGTGCAAACAGTGCATTCTAGTGCAATAACATGCCTAGACTACAATCAGGACACTTAAACAACATCACTTCAGTCTGTAATGTGTGCATGATGAAGTTCCCAAATGACCAACCCATCCTGGGACTACAGGGCCACCAGCCTGGTCAGTGAAAAGAAGATTACGGTAGGAATTCACTGCCACTGAAAACTGACTGAATGGAAGTGTGAAGGATACGTGCACATACAGGACTTTGCTACAGTATAATGGTGTGGTACCATGAATGGGTCAGTTTTCGTTGAAGAAAACATGGTACAAAGTAAAAGAATACAATTAACAATGTGACAGGAAGGTGCTTCTATGACCAGATCAGAAACCAGTTATAAAACAGAAAGCCAAAAGGCTTTGTGACTCCTTGCCATATGGTTATATTATAACAAACATGAATTACCCACATGACAAGTATGAGATCAACTACAGTTATTGTGCTTGAAACACCACATTAACGAGCCTTTCACCCCAAATGACCTATTTTTGGTGACCTCAAATGACATTTAACTTCCACCAAAAGCAACAGGGAACTTCTACCCAGAATGGCCAAACCACATATCAAGTATGACATCAGTCTTCATCACCCTTCTGGAGGTACTGTGTTTGCAAAGTTATCAGTTTGACCTCAGGTGACCTCAAATGACCTTTGACCTCCACCAAAACAATAAGGATCATCTACTTAATATGACCAAACCATACACCAAGTATGACATCAGTCACATTTACCGTTCTTGAGATATCGTGTTTACAAGGTTTTCACAATTTGACCTCTGGTGACCTCAAATGACCTTTGACCTTAACCAAAAACAATAGGGATCATCTAATCAATGTGACCAACCCACACACCAGATAAAAGATCAGTAACAGTTACCCTTCTTGAGATATCGTGTTTACGTGGTTTTCACAGTTTGATCTCTGGTGACCTCAAATGACCTATGACCTAGACCAAAACCAATAGGGATCATCTACTTAACATGACCAACCCATACACCAAGCATGACATCAGTCACATTTACCGTTCTTGAGATATCGTGTTTACAAGGTTTTCGCATTTTGAACTCTGGTTACCTCAAATGACCTTTGACCTCAACCAAGAACAATAAGGATTATCTACTCAATGTGACCAACCCACACACCAAGTATGACATCAGTCACAGTTACACTTCTGGAGATATTGTGTTTACAATGTTTTCACAGTTTGATCTCTAATGACCTCAAATGACCTTTGACCTCCATCAAAAACATTAGGGATCATCCACTTAATATGACCAACCCATACACCAAGTATGATATCAGTCACAGTTACCGTTCTTGAGATATCGTGTCTACAAGGTTTTTGCATTTTGACCTCTGGTGACCTCAAATGACCTTTGGCCTCAACCAAAAACAATAGGGATTATCTACTCAGTGGGACCAACATACACACCATGTATGACATCAGTCACAGTTACCATTCTTGAGAAATCTTGTTTACAAGGTTTTCACAATTTGACCTCTGGTGACGTCAAATGACCTTTGACCTCCACCAAAAACGATAGCGATCATCTACTCAGTCTAACCAACCAACACACCAAGTACGGTATCAGACATGGTTACACTTCTTGAGATATCATGTTTAAAGGAAGGCGTCACATACACACGCACACACACACACAAGACATCACCATCGCATAGATTCCTTCGACCTTCGGCAAGGAATCAAAAAGGCAAGCTGAATATGACCATGTAACAATTCCTGATACTGTAGATCATGACGGGTGTTGAGTGACAGCCTAAGGAGGGGGAGGGGAGGCATACAACTGACAAGTGTAATCAGACATTATGGTGTGGGTACAGATATGAAACAGCAGCCACTGCAGTATACCACTGTCCACTTTCTCAGATGTAGTATAAATATGATATGACCCCTACTGCTGGCCTCTCGCTTTTTCGTAAATCACTTTTCAAGGGTGGCTGTTCAAACCAGAAATATTTAATGTTACTAGGTGATGGCTCTGGGAAACTGTAAGAATGCAATCCAAAGGCACAGTAAAAGTCATTGTGAGATCCTTTAATGATAATCTGATGGGACTTCAAGTTTGTTCCCTCCGGATGAAAAAAAAAGAGACCTCTTGAAGGGCGTTTAAAGGGGAATGGAATTTCCAGGTACTTGCACCTTGCCAATGAGTGCGAGGTGACAAACCTGATGACAACATAAAAGAAAATGAACACTGACAATCATTCCCTTAGTCTGCAGCGAGCTCAAGAACCCTCAGCTTAAACATTGAGGTCTCCACGATTCCCAGAGCAAAGGCTAATAAGGAACATTTGATCTCAATTTGCCATATTTCATGCCATTTTCTTCACTATCTGAACCTGAATTAGGTTAGGTGTTTAAAAAGTGCAACCGCAAGTCAGCTGTTAAAATTGCTAGATCTATTCCAACCACACCCGTGCAAAAGTCTGTTCAAACAGGCAGGCCACAAATCAAACGGGGATTTCCCAGTTGTTTGAAAGTAACAAACCGGCTATGGACTTGCTCTTTTTGACAAGATGTATTGTACAAAGCAGCATACCAAAACCAATGTTCACTGACAAACGTTTTGGTTACACATGAGAATAGAACCAAACATAAAAATAACTTACAATTGGATAAATGTTAGTTCACAAAAATGTAAATCTATACTTAAACAGAGACAGATTAGTGAACAGAGGTCATAACACATAGTTGAAACGCCCTATCCCTTCAGGATTGTTCATATCAGAAAGTGTAATACACTGAGAGTGCAAGCTACTGTTCTAACACACTGAAACGCATACCACCATCACAAACATTTTGATGAAAAGAACTCAAAACCTGCAAACTTTCCTGAAACAGAAAAGTTAGACAAAGTGCTGTAAAGTTACAAGAGGAAGAGAGGCCACACAAAGTGGAAGGACATCCTGTAAAGAGTTTTCAGAGGCCTAGAGACAAGGTATATGGAAAAGATGATTGAGAAGAAAAACAGAGTTCATCTGTCTTGGTCTCTAAAGAAAAGTTCGTCTCTAAAGAAAAGTTTAGAGTACAGACTAGGCTATTGTTATTGTTGACAAGAGCTCTATGCAGCTCAGTGGACTCTTTTATGTTGTCCAGTGTAGTAAAAGTTATCCCTGCAATGAGCTATATACTCAAATGAAATGCTCATGTAAGAAAATGAACACTTGTTGCTTTTGAAAGCATACATGATGTAAGAGTACTGTAAGTATAAAACATGTTGGGTTGAGTTAAAACTGGTGTTTACCTCCGACCAAGGAGGACACAATATTATTGGCTCATCAGCATAGCTCAACTTCAGTTTACAAACCCACAGCAGGACAGATTCCGAGCATGTTTCCTAGCCGTAGCAAACTTATAACTTTAACCAATCAGAAAGAAACAGACAGACTATGGATGGTCACATGACACCTGGCATCGCTATGAGCAACAGCTTCAATCCCCTCCATACTGGTTTACAATTTCGATATCTCTGGTTTAATAATACCTCATAGAACTACGTGAGCAACTTTTCCAGCACAGAAGAAAAAGATTCAATAGAGACAGGAAGACTTGATGTCCAAGGGAAGTGTATTGGTCAATTAGATCAATTGACCTATTTATGATGTAAGGTCCTCTGTATGGGTACACTTCAGTTATAACTACCTGGGAATTAATCTCTGGTTGACAGTGAAAGAGCAGGAGAATGGACAAAGGTCTACAGAATGACTGCTCCGGTTTATCCCACAATCTACCCACCTTCCTTCCTGGATGACTAAAGATAAGTCACACACAGAGAAGCCAGCACAATGCAGAGTCTGTTCCATTTGACTCTTGGTACATAAACCTTGGAGGGCATGTTTCCTCCAAAAGAAATGTAGTCAAGGAGGTGAAAAGCTGTCAACTAAAATCATCGAGAAACAGTTACAGCAATCATGACTGTCACACTCTCTAGACCTACAGTACATGTAGGCAACTCCCCATGTATTGTTTTTTATAACCTCTCCTAACTCTAAATTCTATATCTTCACTTAATTCCCTGGCTTCACTCATTCTTTGCCACCACACTTCCTTCAATATTTTTAGTAATTTCTTAATTTGAAGAAATGAGATCTTTGTGTCAGTAGTTTGTGTTAAATTAGTTTTCGATTTCAGACTATACCCTAAATTGAGTTTTCCACACCTTCCAGCTGCCTTTTCCCCTAGCAGATTGTAGTAGAGACCTCTGCACTGAGGAGGAATCTTATATTTTGCAGATGATCAACAAACCTACCACAGATCTTTAATACCGATCCCGTACATTCCTCATAGGGCCCCATTCATGACACATTTAAGTGATTTTTTTCATCTGGCAAGTGCAGAACCAGCACTGATATTATAGCCAATGACATGCATTAAAGGATCATTTGAATTTGTAAATTTGTCAATTTATATTTGAGACCAGTTCACTGACATTCCGTTCAACAGTCCATCTTCCTTCACCACCCCTCCTAGCCCACGCCCCTCCTTACCCCAATGAGAGAACCCTAGAATAAACACATTGTTGGCCAACCGGTATGCTCTTACAGCACTGTGACTGTAATAAATCCAGCATAACAAACAAGGTTAAAATTTAAGCAATTTTTATTTGCCAATTACAGTGTATGCTTCTTGTGGGGCTTCAGTACCTAAGCTTGAGGCACCATGGAAGCACTTGCATTGTTGTTTACGATGCAAGATATAGCATTTTTAGTCTCATGTGCAAACAATTCAAGTCCCAACAGATTTCATTGTTTGCAGGACCAAATGTTGTCATAGCTGCAGATTTTAGTCATTCAGGGAAGGAAACTACAGTGAGCATGTCTATCCTCACAGTGCAAGTTGTCGAGTCTTCTTCAAGAGGTCGGTTTCATTCCACCAAAACATCAGCACTGAGAATACTATCTCGGACATCTTTAATACATCTGAAGCTATGAACAGGGTCTGAGACCACTAGCATTATATCTCTTCTTTCACATAAATTATACCATGCCAAGTGTTACGTCTTTTTGTTAGGTATGATTAAAGGCTGCGGGTCATCCCGTGAATCAAGAGCCTCAGACTTTGTTAGGTCATTTTGGTCTGTCACAGACCTACTGCTGACTGCAAATCAATGGAGTACAACACTTGACAATAATACTTGACTTGCACACACAAGCAATGTACATGTATGCAATACATGAAACTACACAAAGAATTTAACTTTACTGCAATGCTTAGAGGTTGTGTGACATGCATCTAGAAATGAGCTGGCTTGATTAAGAAGTTGAAAAGTAAAACCCTGCATGAAAAACTGTGGGAGTTTTGTTCACATCTATACCTGTTTTTGAGGTTTGATATTTGATATTTTTGAAGAAAATGTTTCCAAAAAAATCCTTCTGGGCATATAAAATTTTAATATGTCCTTGAAATAAAGGTTTAAAAGTGAACAAAGGATCAAAGAGAATTTCATCCACAGCTATCATGGCACTAAATATTTATGAGGGAGGGTTTAGGAGTTTTGTTTGGGAGGTGCACTAGATTAAAAAAATTGTGAAAGAGTGTCTTCCATCTGAAAGATTTTCATATAGTGCTCCCAATATGGTGTTTGAGTTTCTAAATCAAAACTGTGACAACAATGTAGCAAAAGTGAGATCTCTGCAATAATATTGGAGGCACAAATTGATTAAGTTTGGAATTTCAAAGGGAGGTGCACATGTAACCGTGAAACCTCTCCCCGGTGGATGCACCACTGAACTTCGTAGTCAAACTCAAAGAATGAGGAAATGGTAGCACAATATTCTGCATGACACTGAACAGCAGAAAGGAATGTTTTGTAAATTTTTATCCTCTGGAAGAGTACCATTAACTTCTGTTGCAACTTACGAATCTTTCATGCATTGCTGTACATTGCAACGAGATATTCTGGCGACAGACAAAGTGTAAATTAACGCAGACCACCACTTCAAAAGGTAAAGAGAGCTTTCCGCTCATAAAACGTTCCAAGAAACTCGGTATCACTAGCAGGGACTTGTCTACTCATCATGAAAGTTACACTTCAGTTAACTTTTAGGTGAAAATCACAACTGTCAACTACAGCTTCGTGATTCAAGTTCCCCTCAGTGCCATGATACAGTATAGTTCCGTCACATCACATGCTGGGTGTCAAAGTCACTTGGCCAAATAACTTACACATTACTACACAATATGCACAGATTGCTCACACGATTTGCTGAACAAAACAGCATGGTTTTATAAAAAGACGGATCAGAGACCTGTAGGGTGTATGTGTGAACTGTCAACTAATTTACAATTTACTACCCCCCCCCCCCCCTTAAATCAACTGCTGCCATTCACAAATTTCTCCTGCTCTTTGTCCGATAGAAACTGATTACTGAACTTTGCTGAACTTTTTTTCACAAAAAATTACCTTAAAAATCAATGTAAACAAGAAATTGATGTAAGGACACTTGATTATATGCAATCCCCCAAATCGAGAACAACCTTGAACCACGATGTCACAAAGCACCATGTGCCATAATCTGAGCTAGGCAAGGGCAGTCATACAGTACACCACCAGCAAGAACCCCAAATCAATATGAGAAGTGGAATTTTTTGCACACCTATATTTTATCAAATTTTCATAAAACAGCCCACCAAGAAAATTAAAACCTCAAGACCTCACTGTGCACAGTCTCTAGTGCTAGGGGTTGGCCATTTGCAACTGTTTGTGAGAAAAATTAGGCTAAGTGACGGGTACATTGGGACTCAATTATTAACCTGTACAGCCTGTGATGCTTTTTGTTGCCTCATTATCAGGGACTGCACAATGAGTGGTCTGTGAACTCCATGCTTGGAGGATTGTATAGTTTGTGTATCACCATACTGGATGAAAAATTCTATATAACAGACTGGGCACAGACATACATTTATGCTCATAGTAGGGGTTTGTAATACTACGTGAAAGGATCGGCTGGAAATATACAAAATAGAGCTTTCACTTAGCGGTAGGCTACTTCGTATGACCATCGTTGAACAAGATGCTCTAAGTGGAAGTGGCTTAATGGTGTCTGAGGTTGATTATGGTCATACTTTCCTCCAAGTTCTATGAAAATAGCAACCAAATGAACCAAACTTATCTCAAAACAAAGACTGGTCACTTGACAACGTAGCACTGGTAATTTACTATGGAATGCCGAAAGGGCAACACATTCTGTTGTTTACTTTGATGTTGTTTCCTTTTATGCTGCTGTCTCCTTTAATGTTGTCGTCTCCTCTGATGTTGTTTACTTTGATGCCGTTGTTTACTGAAATGTCTATTTTAACGTTGTTGTCTCATTTGATGTTGACCTTTCCTTTAATGCCGTTGCTTCCTTTCATGCCGTTGCCTCTTTTAATGTTGTTGTCTCTTTTGATGTTGTTTACTTTAATACCATTGTTTACTTTAATGCCATTGCTTCCTTTCATGCCGTTGTTTCATTTGATGCTGTCGTTTTCTTCGAGTTTGTTGTCTTCTCTGACGTTGTTGCTTCCTTCGATGCGGTTGCTTACTTTGAGTTTGTCTTCTCTGATGCCATTTCCTTTCATGCCGTTGTCTACTTTGAGTTTGTTGTCTTCTCTGATGCCGTTGTTTACTTTGATGCTGCCGACTACTTTGAGTTTGTTGTCTTTTTTCCATTGCGTTGTTTACTTTGATGTTGTTGTCTACTTCGAGTTTGTTGACTTCTCCGACAATACACAGAATCTCCCACCCAGTAAGTTGAACAATTCAACAACGTTACGTGCACGTACATCATATATGCCCACACCCACATACGTACATCGCACTGTATGAACTATGATGGAACACAACGTATGCTAGGCTGCAGCCACCTGAACAAGTAGGCCGGTCCTCATTGAAACCGAATGTGTAGCCAATAGCCTAACATGTAGAAAACTACGATCAATTAAGCAGAATTTACCCAGGCTGAACAGCTGTGCTTTGAAAGTACAATCGCAGTGTGTAACGTATGGCATTACCGTCAAATACTACTGTGCCTTGGACTAAGAGCTTTCACCAAAGGATACTTTTTAATCATAGTTTTGTGATTAAATTAATTTTGGATGAGTACAAGATCAGATTGGGAAGGGTGACAGCAACTGGGGGGCAACTGGGAGACAAGGAAACAATCTGGCGAGGCAAATGCCCTCTCATGCCCCTGCCCCTCCCCCCATAGCGCCGCCTCTGGAGAAAACCATTTTTTTTTAATTCTTATCCAGATGTCTCATACAAGGCTAGATAACATCCATGAGTACAGTAGGCAACTATGTCATTATGTGGTTCAATGTGATGTCTCCCTGTAGCCCGTTTGTACGTGGGAGGAATTTGCCATTACCTGTCCCTTCTTGCTTTGAAATCGAGCGCAACGTGAATCCAAGATTTCTGCTGTTAGAAGTATTTGGATGCACCTAAAATGACACTTTTTAACTTTTGTGGAGTCGTATGTACGCAAAGTCGAATATCACGTAGCATTAGCCATGAGGTATATGTATCATGTAAACTTATATATCTAGCAGGTGGATCATCATTTTGGAAACATGGTGGGATATTGAGGTGTATGATGGGTTGTTTCGTTGAAGTGACATTTGAAATGAAGATACGAAGCGTAGCCTTTAGGCAAGGGTGAAACTTGAACCTCATTAAAGAATCAGGAGTGTTACATGCTTCATCGGCAACATATTATTAATATAATTGATTCCTTGGAAGTTCGCTCTATAACGTAGAGCTAGCTCCTATCGTACTGTAGGCCTAGATCTACGTGAGCACGACCTGCGGCCTGCCGAATGGTTTCAATAATGAAACAGTATTGTAACGTTTGCCCGGACCGGTCGTGTGGTGAGGAATCAGGTTGGTGAAGGGGTAGGGAAGGGGCGAGAACCTAGAGAGGTAGGGGCTTGATGACACCGATGAAAATAAATGAGGACACTAACGGAGCATGTTAGGTTTAGAAAATGTAATTCAAGTCATCACCACTGCCCCAAAACCAAGCAAATGAAGATGCTAAAATAATTCAACAAGTTAAAAGGATAGTCCAGCCACAAATATAGCTTTGATATATGTTGAAGAGTATGTTAATCTGACCATTACAGTGAAACTTCTATTCAGTTCCCATGTGTGGTTCCGGAGATGTGAGCAGTTGAAGTTGCCACATTTGTTACCGACAGTTGACTTGAAGCAAGCAGGAGTGATGTCATCTCCCCACATTGATAAAACATCTTATGTTTTTCTTTAAAATTTACACCAAATTTAATACTTCAATAAGTAGTGCTATCACAACGTGAATGTATGATGGGTATGAGAGTTTTGCGACCTTCACATAACCAGTATTTAAGCTGAGTACCTATTGATTTCAAGGTCAAAATAATAAATGCAATAATAAAGAAAACAAAAGACTTTTCAGCCATGGGAGGAGATGATGTCACTCCTGCTTGCTTCAAGTTCACAGTTGGTAGAAAAGAGGGTAACTTCAACTGGTAATATCTTGAGAACCACACATGTGAACTGAATAGAATGTTTCACCAGAATTGTTGGATAACCTTACTCTTCAACATATCCAAGCTAAATTTTTGGCTAGACCATCCTTTTAATAAACAGCAAGTGCAGTAAACTCACACTCATACTATGCTATTGCAGCTAACGAAACTTTCGCGGTGTAAACAGTACAATGTAGTGTGAGGCATTGCCACTAAAACTCAGCGGCCTAAATGCAGCGCGCTTGAAAATGAGCAGCCAAAGCTCAGCCGCTAAAGCGCATGAGGGCGGCTGGAACTCAGCAGCTAAACCCAGCGCAGCTGAAACTCAGCAGTAAGATGAATTTGACGCAGCTCAGCAGCTGAACATACGCAACGCAGCTGAGAGTCAGCAGCGTAAATACTACGCAGCGGAAACCGCTCCAATAATAAGTCAAAAATAAACTAAGTCCCTAAAAATCGCCCATTACAAGATGGATAAAAATTCGGCACAGATTCTGCTTAGTAACAGTGTACAAGTACACCCTAAACTACTGAATTAAATCACACCGTACATGGCATTATAAAGGACCCCGTTATCGTGTAAAATCCCATACGAAACAAATTACTGTGTAAAGTCCTATACAAGCAAACTGACAAATTACGACACATCAAGCCAGATTGACATACACAAAGGTCTAATCACAAGATGGTCAAGTATTCTATTCCGCATTACGTAAGCAAACTAACACCGCCTCGCTGTCTGGACGAACCTCGCTACTCCCCCCCCCTGAGGAGAACAAAGCTGACTTTGCGAACCGGAAGGCTGCAAACTCCGGCAGCGCTGAATCACCACAATGCTAAACCTACAAAGTACAAAGCTCAAAATACGGTTTCTCCTTGAAATACCACATCGCCAGAAGCTGATAGCCGTTTTCTCGTAACAGTATAATAAAGCTTCCGATTTCATTGGCTCAAATACTTACAACGTCATAAAAAGTAAACAACGCCATCGAAAAAAAGACAACAAACTCAAAGTAGACAGCAGCATCAAAGTAAACAACGGCATCAGAGAAGACAACAAACTCAAAGTAGACAACGGCATGAAAGGAAACGGCATCAGAGAAGACAAGCTCAAAGTAAGCAACCGCATCGAAGGAAGCAACAATGTCAGAGAAAACAATAACTCGAAGAAAACAACAGCATCAAATGAAACGACGGCATGAAAGGAAGCAACGAAATAAAGTAAACAACGGCATTAAAGTAAACAACATCAAAAGAGACAACAACATTAAAAGAGACAACGGCATGAAAGGAAGCAACGGCATTAAAGGAAAGGTCAACATCAAATGAGACAACAACGTTAAAATAGACATTTCAGTAAACAATGGCATCAAAGTAAACAACATCAGAGGAGACAACAACATTAAAGGAGACAGCAGCATAAAAGGAAACAACATCAAAGTAAACAACAGAATGTGTTGCCCTTTCGGTGTTCCATAATTTACTACCTCTGCCCACCTTCCTTACTCCTTCAAAGTTCACAATTTTACAGACCATGTGCTTGATTGCTGCAACAAGCCAAGCAAACACTGACTACGTAAACATACCGTATGGCGTTAAGTACACATCATACACGATTTTCTGTAAGTAAAAGTGCTGGGTGGTCTAAACACAGGTGCAGCACTGCTACTGTAGGTGGGTAAAAAGTGGGGAAGGCTACAATCAGACATTAACAGAGAACTAATTTGTTAATACTGCATGCACACGCCTTTTTCCTTAATCCAAATTGTCTGTCATGATCTAATGCAAAAGCTCAGCTGTTGAAATAACTGCATCTACAGTGGATGTTTCTGACACAGAAACAAAGCCAATCACGTCTATGGATCTACGATGAATCAGAAAGCAGATTCAACTGTTTGATTTTGCACAATTTACGAAGTGTTCCGAGAATCGAAACATGTAATTTATGTGGGCCTACGACTTCTGCAAAATTCCAAACATAGAGTTAATTTAGGGATATACTGGAACTTGTAGAATTTAGTGGATTATTTCTTCCACCAGACTTAAAATCAAATGTAAATTGTGCTTGGATATTTACACTACCAACATTTTTACGTGTCGTCGAAAACTTCAACGAGGGTATAACGTTTAATCAAAACTCAGGGTGGACTTTTGCTATCTACTCTTCCTAACTTGTGGCGTAGTTTTGCTTTCTTTCTGATGAACTGATGTAAGTCTTTGTCAGCAAGCACTATTTGCAGGAGTGCAGGGCCATAGGCAGGGCCCTGTTTTTTTTCTACACTTTTCCAGGAATTCTTTGACAAGGGTTTACCAGCAAAGTAAGAGACAGGCCCTAAATTTCCATAACTGCCCAAACAATTGCTGTGACACCTGGTATACAATATGATATAATTTGTTTGTCTTTGGATCTACTTTCCTGTGTTTGCTTTGTGAAGGCTAACCTTACAATAGAAACAGATGACACATTTGAAACAGTACATTAGTCCATACAGTAAGACGAGTGGTAACATGTTTAGGCACAGTATAGTACAAAAGTCCTACACTTTCATTTGAGCTGCATGTTGTATGCAACAGCAGTGTATGTCAAAAAAAAAAAAAAAACTCTTGAATATGTCAGCGCTTTTCTCAAGGTATTGTAGGCAGACCTTCCAGATGTTCAAGCTCAACTTCTATCCCTTTATTTATAGTAATTTTTGTGAAATTCTTTGCCAGGAGAACCTGTGTTTATGAATGTTGTCGTAGTTGCAGCTGATTTAGCTGTTAATTCCAGGATCTATGAAAGAGAGAGAAGAACCATTTTTCAGACCCGCGTTGGGACACATTAATGATTTTACATGCTAAGAGCCCAGCAAACCTCCCGCTGACTATGCACAATGATGTCACTTGTAGACTGTGAGTAAATGTGGCTTTCTTTCAAATTACGCTATGGTCAGGTTGAAATGACGTAAAATTTCAAAAACTTGAGTCTGATTTCTACTTATCATCAACCGGGCATTGTTTGAGCCCTACAATGCAAAACTATAAAATGTGCCAGGAAAGGATGTAAAGATCACCTCAAACCAAGTATTTTAAGCTCACCTTTGAAACTAACACAAAACTAAATTCAGGGCAGATCTTCCACATGCTACAGTACAAGGTATGTACAGGTCCATCCAACATAATTTCGAACATACGTGAATCTGTTCCTACCTACATTGTTCTATCCTACAGATAACTTGATGCCCAGACACAGGACACGTTACTAATATATGCACGCTCACAGAAGAAGCAAGAAACACACTGTTCATTCCCATCAGAAGAAGATGAGTGTTGAGTGTCAAACCTCCGTAGTCCGTCAATGCCCATTTGTTTGCTATAAATTTCCCCCCTGCATGCCCTCCGGCACAGTGGATCACTCTTTGTGGAATTGACCGTCCTTGGCAAGAACAAATGGATATATTCAATTTTCATGTACATCTGAGTGTATGTTTACAAACATCAGTACATAAATCCAACGTTTCTTTCATAGAGGCTGTGAAAGGAGAGGAGAATGTTTGGGGTGGTAAATGGTATCTATTGGAAATAAAGTGTGGTGCAAATTCAAATCTAATTGCCACAGAAATTTGTGTGGAGACTTCGATGTGTGCATTTGATGTTTGCACTATGTATTTTTTTGAGTTCCATTTTCTTTTCTTTGTTAAGAAAAACAGATAATAAATAGGCAGTGGACTAATAAACACTGAAATACATGCACACCTGAGTAATCACGGCCTACTCTCGATCATATCGCTCCTACAACCTCTAGCATTTGGAAGTGTTTTCTTAACTCGATTAAATTTTCTCTTACTCCATTACAATTAAAGCAATACTGTGACATTTGTAAAACTTCAGTTCACTGTCAAACTTGCACAATATTAACTGTCACATTGTCACATTCATTGCCCCTTCAAATAGTGAGACATTACAGCCCATACTTGGTTAATATTCAGGCTCTCATATTGCCTCCAATTTGAGTGCACTGAAGTTCTAATTCTTAAATGATTTGATCACTTAGGTGATCATGTCTGCACTCAGCTGTTGTTCACTTCTACTGTACAGTACTGATGGCACTGGGGGGATTGAAATCCAGACATTACCACAAGAATTCAAGGATTTTTAATCTCTTCTTAACTCATCCAGTCTGCGGAGGTACTGAGTTCATCTTTGACAGAGGTTTATTGTTCATGGAGGATTTGAGACTGCCACTGAGGCATTTCATGACTGAGTGAATGACAGGACTAACAGCAACTTCACAATACATGATAAACATGAGTTTTCAGTGTAACTTCGTAAATACAAATGAAATTGCCAATCCAATGGGATGATACTTTGATTACTTTCATGATTAACCATGTGACAGGTCCCTTCCTCAACCAAAATAAGATGAAGTGCAACATGGATGTAAGTGAAATTGATTTTCATCCTGGAAAGGGGAATACCATACTAGGGGATAACACTCCTCTTGTACCCCTTGAATTTTTTTGTGTTTCAGAAGTCCAGGTTCGGATGCCCAACAAAGCAGTTTGTTCACTTTCTATGGACAAATGTTTCCTCAAAATGCTTACCATTGGGAGGGATAAATTATCTTAATTGTGAGGGAACTTTTGAAATACTTTTGACAATTATAACTGGCAAACTGTTTTTTCTTCTTTTTTTTTCAATACAATTTGAGTAATATTTTGCTCACCAGTCTGAACATCACTACAGTACAAGTGGCTTGTGTGCCGCTATTTGAGGGCGCCCTCGGTTAAAAGATTACAATTACAAGTAATTTCAAAGTATGACAAGTTAACAACACAAAGGATTACACAGACCTGTGTGAGTTATACTTAAGGTCTATCTCAATCATCACTTTACAATCAGACTGATAATAAACAGAAACATGATATCATTCTGACAGTACCTCACTCTCTCATGACACAGAATATTTATCTGATTTACTAGATTTCATCCATTGTTTCTGCAGTTCACATAACAGTACACTTCAGCTTTGCAAATGCGCATGTAATATTTATTCAAAATAGATAGCATTACTAAGTTAGTACAAGGAAGTGTAACTGAAATCCGAGGTTTGTTGAGAGCACATTCCCTTCTTACAGAGAAACACAGGAAAACATCAATAAACCCACCCAAAAACAGAACACAAGAAGACAACAAAAAAAAGCATCACTACATGAAAAACCAGAAGAACAATTTAAGAGAAGCCCAAGCCCTCCTAACCTCCCCCACCAACCAAGGGATGATAACAAAGGGGAGTGATTACTTAGTAATCATAAAGATATCGATAAAAAGTGAGAAACCAAAAAAATATATCCTTATGTTTAGTTAAATACTACATAATTCTTAGAAATTTCATTTCACGTATTTGCAGCAAACATCCAGATTACCATCGAAAGGAACTTCAAAACTCAAGTTGCTTTGAAAACAATGCCTATGAATCATGATGACATCCCTTGAGCAGTGAATTCAGAAATCTTGCAAAATGTTCTTATAACAATTGAAGAAAATAGGAAACCATCAAGAAAAAACTGGTCAGAAAACATGTGTAACTCCATAATTGTAAACGGAAGGACAGTTTAGGCATTAACCACTGAATCGAGTGGGATGTGGGTTCACTGACAGTGGAATTCACAGTGATACTAGTTGCATTTGGGTAGACCAGTAGGAGCATTAATGTGGAGAAGGCATGTAATGAACAATAAATGCAGTCCTCCCATGGGGTGGGGAAAATGGCTAGTGCCAAAGAGCCTTTTCTGTACAGTTCGCAGCTGGAAATTGATTGCGTGCATAGGCAAAAAGTAAAAACATTGAAATTTCATCTCCAAAAGTTTGGTAAGGCTTTTAATTACACCATTCAGACAATCTGGGAAAAGAATAGGTTGCAGTTGGTTAATTTTGCCATATGATTTCAAATGATTCTAACATAACGACAAAAAGTGTAGAATACAATAATGCAGTGGTTGACAGTTTTCATTCAAATCAACAATGTGCTTCTTTGAGCAAGCCAATGGGAAGTATACTAGTATTGAATATTCAGGTAACAACTCAGGATCACTGACGCCGAGGGCAAGGTTGTGTTCAGTTCGTAGGTTATTTGTAAATACAGTATTTCCTTTCCGCAACTTCTACATTTCCCGATACCTACCAAGGAGCGACAACTTGAGTAGTATGTTTTTGATACACTAGTGAGACCTGTACTGTTGCATATTCATTATGTAGGCAATGATAGTGAGAACCGTTAATTTTCAAATATGATTTCTGTTTTTTACTGTTTTATGCTAATCCCCTTGCTTTTCGAAGTAGTTACTGTCATTGTCCTTCATTGAAAGACATAGTCCGTTCAAGTACAACCTCGCGTGTACATTTAAAAATAAAGAAAAAGTTAAGATCAAACATAATCTTATCGTTTTTGTTTTTCAGTACACACGCAATCACTTTAAGGTTTGTCTGATTGTCTGAGACGAGAGTTAAAGTCCCATTGGACAATCAAATCCACTCCTTCCGGATGTCCACTGGACAAGTAACTTTCTGAAATGTTCCCCCTTGAAAAGTGGTAACAGTTTGTTGGCATCATCCTTCATTTACATGATAATTTCTTTAGTATGCTCTCAACCAAGAGACCTTTGTTATACAGAATGATAGTCTGAAGAACATCCATAGGAGTGCACTATAAATACAAAATGAAAATGATATAGGGCAAAATTCAGTCTTGCGACTTTGGCTTGTCCTTTTGTTTTCTGTTCGGGCAATCAAAATGTGTCCCTCAGAAACTTTCTGACAAACAATTGTAGGGAATGGGTTGTCCAAAGGACAACTTGTAATCTTTGCTAAAAATCAGGCCTTAGTACAATTCGTAGGTTAACGTGTCTAAAATGAGTCAGTCTTTGAGCAGCAATTCTCTGCTTTGAGTGCAGCTGTCGTCACTGACTTTAAACTGACAAAACTGTTGGAAAACCAAACATCAATGTGAGCAGCCATAATCGACCATACAACAGTTGCTTCAGCACTACACACTAACATCAACGACATTGTTATGAGCCATAGCTGCGGCAGAGAGGTTGGCTTCAAAGAATGTTCAAGGAGATGAAAACAACTTGGACCAACACAAGTTGGAAATGGGTACACCTCACACGCCATTTGGCAGGAGATGATTTATACTTGGGAGAATTCTGCATTGCTTCCACACATAAACCTAGGGATGCGACTGATGACCCAAGACAGTGGTTCTCAAGAAAATCCCCTTGCCGTAATCTTGCAGAATTACATGGAAGCTGGCTAAGGACTCAAAGGAAAGGAGATTACTAGAGCTGAGGCAATCTTGGAAGTGAAAAATTTGCTATGCAAGTCCTACAAAGCTGCCCACACACTGTAAGCCTATTCTGTAGGATTACCAAGCTGTTGTCATCCAAACTGCAGACAGTGTACTTTAAGGGATTATCTTGCCCCTGTCTTGTTTAGGTAAGCCAACAGCTTGCTGTTATCATTATTACTATTATCTGCAAAGATATGGAGATGGGGTGTCTTGTTACAATCAGAGAAATTAGTTACTGAGGAAAGTTAAGAAGAAGAAAAGAGATTATAACATACAGTGAGTCTCACGAGGCATGGGGGTTGTTGAACTACACTGCAGTTTTAAGTGAACAATAGCTAAGACACTTCTGAAGTATAAGAATTAAGGCACACACTTTGAATGGTGTTACTTTTGCAAGTATGCCACCACCATAGCTGCAAGATAAAAATGAGCACATGACTTCTCACCAAGTCAATACATGGAGTATCTTATAACAACTTAGTACTTTTCCGTCTTCTAAAATCCTTCTTGTTATCTGGATTAGAGTCATTTGGCTGTGTGACAGGTTGGTTCCCTCAGAGATAGGGTCACATGACTAAATTATTCCAGTTGTGACAAGTCAAGCTATGAAATCTCCACTGGACAGCTGATCATATACCTTAGATAAAACATTAAAATAAAATTTAAAAAAAAAAAGTTATTGGGGTTGACTGCTTGCTTCTCTCTGACAAACATAAAAAAAAAACGGTTTGTCAGGCCAAGGCCCTTAGATACAATCATCAATGCCTACTGTCTCAAAATCCTGCAGTGACAAACTTTTTTTCTTTTTTGTTCTCCTGCTGAGAGATTGACATTTGAACTTGCCACCTTAACCTCCATGAGGTGATTGAGGGCATACAGTAGTACTAAAGTACAGGTACATCTGTACTGTGCATGTAGTCATGGTGCAGTACAGGCAAACACCACACTGTCAACACAGCTGAATTCAGTACATGTGACATGACTGCAGTAGCATTTTATACCAGTAGCCTGCATAGGCGCATAGCAGCTCTGTGGGTGCCACCCCTTCCTTTCACTGATTTTCCAAGCGATAAGCTAGACAATAGAGATCATTCCCCCCATAGGCCCACACAACAGACATGTACCACTCATGCGCTGACTTGTTTGCAAGTGTAACGGACCAAGTGGTATCAGCGTTGAAAAGACGGTACATGTATACCAACACCTGCTTGGAAGGTTAACCTTGACTTAGCTTCCACACACTCTACTAATGTTGTCTTCAAGGTCAGATTTATTGGCGGTATCATCACACTTTGAAAGTGCTGGGAAGGATTGCATGTTGGTACCATGATTGTACAGTATAGGCACAAAATGTACCACTTAATTGAATGTAATTATGTGTAAAGAAACATCCCAGTCAACGTACTGTACCTTGCTCCTAACTTTTCACCTGTCAGAGGGAAAACTCATTACATCAACTAGGCACCACGAGCACTTTGGTGGATTTGGTGCGTTATAAGTATCATTTTATTATTATTATTACTAACAATTTTCCGCTTGTGTGTCGATCTGTATTACAGTGCCTGCCTGGACTGACTCAATGAAGAAAGGTACAAAGAGATGGGGGAATGTATAGCCTACAATATTTGAAGTTTAGAAAGAGCTGGCGTGGTTCCAAAACTGAAACACTCTATCCATGCCCTAGTAGGTTTTCAACAGAGCCGCATCAATTTTGGGTTATTCTCATTACCCAGGAATACTATTTACAGCCATACAATACACTGAATACAGTACCTGCAATCCAGTTTACAAGTCAAGTTCTTTGATAGGCACAAACTTTCAATGCAACCCTGAGGAAGGAATCATCTGTAGGTCTAAACATTTTTGAAATCTTGTGACAAGAAGTCGACGAGGAAATCCATGCCATGAACATTTTGAGAAATTACAAACAGAAACAGTCATCATGCAATAGTATAAGAAGATTCATGTAAAAATCTATGAAACATGTAACGGTACCCAGACTGACACCCACATTTTTACAGTTTAAGATAGAAATTTATACAACTTTCACAAACTTCTTTGTTCATTGAAATGTACAATTGGCAATGTCTGAATCACAGTTCAAAGTACAGCCAAGGGATTAACCCCAATCTTCTCTCTAACTACAGTAGGTACATATGACGACCCATGATACCAATTCAGGCAGAAATAATACAGTATCACCATGTTGGTAACACACTTAAATTCAAAGTGGATGAGGTCAACAGGATGATTTGACCTGCACAGTACATAAAAAAAGCCTTCAAAAATCTCATCTCCATTGAGCTGACATGTCATTTTCAGTGGTAAAGTATCATGATCTCCTCCTCGTTTATGAAAGTTGAAATCAGTGTCTGTTGCTGATATGTTTGCCAGATGAACACCTCATGCACAATGCAACAAATATAATGTGGCAATTAAATTATGACAGATGACATTATCACTATTACTCATTATAAAAAAAATGAAAAGTGATAAAATTGACCCCACTTACAGCTCTACAGTTTACACATGTGGCGTAACAGTTCTGTCAGGATGTTTGGTGACCATACCCAGCATACAGGTATTACATTATTCTGAGAAAAGGAGGCAATGACGTTAAATTTATGTGAAGAGAAGTTACCGTACGTCATACATAATGAGAAAAACAAATCTATGACAGGATGCATTTTTTTTTCGAAAGACGAATTCTGAGATCCCAGCCATGTTTATCACTTTAGGGTTAGGTGATCATGCAGAAGTCCACATCTTTTGAAATCAAATATTTCAGAAAGGACATCTGCATGAAGAATTGGATCAGAGTAATAGAACAGACTGGTCTAAGCAATCCCACTGGTGGCATTCCAGACTGATGTTCAAAGAGAATAATATTCTAAAGGGAAGCAAAACTTATCCTTCCAATTCCATTTTTCACGACTCAACAAGTGATGCAGCATGAAAAGGGTTTATGTACTGTTAATGTAGTCTACAGATAAGGTTTTGAACTTGAAAGGCTAGGCACATACATCTTCACACAACCACCACACACCAATATATACGACAACACACCCATACCACACAGGCATAAACCGATATACTGTACTACACACCCATACCACACATCCATATGGACTGTACTGTACTGCATGCTACTGAGCTATTCTGATGAGCTTTTGTTAGTCAACAATGTACTGCAGACTATAACGTGAGATACAGGAATATATGAAGTTCAAAAATGAGCTTCACACAACCTGTCCAGTGAGTAACATGCAGTACTGAACTTCCGCACACATCTGTAGATTAAAACTTAGGCTACTAGCCGACTGGGAACGTTTCCTGTAATCCTCCCATTCTATCTTCCATGGGCCTCTGTACAATCATGCACACTCCTCAACACCCCTCTCCCCTGTACACTCCTCAATACCCCTCCTACCACTTCTCTCTGTTCTATAACTTCCTTTTGAACTGTGCATCTGGGACCTAGCAGACGATCCTGTGATACACTGACCGCCAATGTTAAACATCGATGGACAAAACCGGTGACTTATAGAGTGAGAACCTATTGCAAATAGTATTCTACAGATCAACGCAGGATACATTTATAATAGTCTGTTGATCTGTCTGAAATTCCAAAGGAGTAAAAAGACCATCATAACTTAATACAGACAAATATCTCTTACAGTAGCATCATTCCAGTTCAAACTACACATTTTACAATTACTACTTAAATGTGGAAACAATATATTACCAATGCCCTTTGAAAACTTTGAGGTACATCTTTCTTTTCTACCAAGTTTTCTCTTTGGGAGGTTTATGATTTCCTGTAAAGATCTTCTCAGAAGTTGACAGTCAATGGGCTCAGGAGAGCCTGTACATAAAACTGAGATTACTCAGGCTCTAACTGATACCAGAACAATAGACTTCCCATACATGTGGTTTCCACTTGGTTTAAGTTTACGTGAGATCTTTGGCTTTTCTTTGCCAAATAAACCTCTGAGTACTTCTCTTTTAGTTGGGTAAGTCTTTGCAAAGCACTGAATTTCTTAGAAGTAAATAAACAATTCAGAGGTAAGGCTTTGGAAAACATAGGCTTCTCTCTGCAGAAACAAAAATGCATCTCTTCCACAAAAGTACCTTTCCTGGACATTCTGAATACATGTGCATGGTTTCCTATTGGTTGGCTTTTAATTTGGTTTGCAATTTAACCTTTAGGAACTCATGATCATTGGTCTGCCCCAATTCTTGAACACACAGCAATATGACTGACAAAGCCCAACAATGGAGTTTATGTTACTCTGTTGATGATAGTCACGCTACACTGATTTAAGGGAAGTATGAGAAACTATCCAAATTGTGTCAACTGGCCCTGCAGAAGACTTTTCATTTGCTTCCGGACAAGAGTACCACGACCAAATGGATAGCATGATTAGGTTCAGACAATGGGTATCTACTGTGGTGAGTGTGGTCTCTAAACTGCACAGAAAGAGAGGGACTCAAGAGCCAAACACATCTGACTCCACATGATGGTTAGGGTGACTATATGGACATTTTGATAGATTTCCACTCTTGAAAATCTTCAATTTTAATTATCAGAAATGCTTTTAATTGGCCGTTATGATTACGAATAGACCTAAAGCTTGTATCAATGAATGTGCAGCAAAACTATGGTATGATTAAATGGAGACAATATCTTGTCCATACAATATATCATACAATATATTGTCCATAAAAAAACCCCCAAAAGACCTGAGAATAATTAACCTGGTCTTAACTGCATTACTATGGACCAGGTACAAATTTGAGGTAATTACTAGCACAGTAACCTGCACACAAAGGCTTAAATCAAGCTTATCCATGCAGGTCTCACAGATGTTACAACAAATCTCTGGTTTCTTAAGTCAGGAGTGGGGTTTTGAAATTAGAATAAGCAAACAGTGGTAACTATGCATCTTATTTGTGCATATTATTCACTGCTACAGTGCACACATTACTAAATTGTGGAATTTTTCAGTGGCTCTAGTCCTTCTGTCCATCATGCGAGTATCTGGTCTTTCCCTTGCATTTTTGCACTGACTGCCAAACAAAAGGTGGGTGGAATAACCTACAGTATCTGCAAAGTTTAAACTTGGCAACTCCCAAAATTAACTGACTGTAAACTTCAACCACTATCCACTACACCATCTGCTAAACAAACCAATTTGTCAGCAATAACTTTGCACAAAGGGAACTGGGACAACAAAGATTGCGAAAGATCAACAACTATACAGGGGCTGCCGCCAAAGAGACACTATGTAGGCTACCTCAACATTGCAATTTTTCTCTTAAAGTGGTGGCAACCTGACCTTCCCTTCAGTGCTGATTGTAGAGTTATGACATCAAGCTGCTATTTTTCTGCTTTAAGAAGCAAAGTCTGTCATAACTTTTTATTCCCCTTTTACCTCTATTCCAAGAGACCCAATTTCCATTAAATTCTGTTGCATGTTTGACAGTACATTCATATGTGGTATTTAAACTATCATACTTTCAGTGTCCTTTTCCATGACTGTGGTGCACTTTTTGAAGCTTATTTTGAGCCCTTTGGTATACCTTTCATTTATAATTAGTACTCTCCAAGTTCTGATAAGAACATAAATAGAATTACCTCTACACTGACTATCCAAGTCAAAACGCAAACTCAGTTGTCCCAAATACACCTCTGTGACAAGCTTACATACTGTATACGTATTGCAGAACTGAGAAATTAATTGTCATACTGTATGTATGTTAAGTGGGTTCCATTGTTTAAGAGGGTCACACAATTTACAAAATGAACATTGGTTTAATAACTCGAGTAATTTCTCAACTGGTACATAATGTTCTGACACACACACTTCCATAACTTTCTAACATATCGCGACATTCAATATGTTGAATGTAATATGAAGGGAGCGTCACTTGCCGTTACGATAATTCTGTGTTTCTTGAATTCACATGTTTGAAAATCACTTTTGACTTAAAGAGTTCTCTGACATATGATTGCTTTGATCACTGCCATGAAAGGAGGCACATAGCTGATGGACCTCAAAGTTGAGTGACAATGTCTGTGAACAATGCAAGGGTTCTTCAAAATTAAATATAGCATCCCACTATTCTTTTCTATTATTTTTGCAGCAAAGTTGTATCTGCCAAACTTTAAGATGTCAGACATGACACTGGAATGATACTGACTTGATTCCTCCAGCAGAGAAGATCAAACTAGTTTCAGCTGACATAATTCATCTCCCCCCCCCCCCCAAACCCCAATATCAGCATGTTGTCAATTCTCTGTGGGAGAAGTTCACAAAGCTCAACATTTTACAAATTACTTCCAATTTTTAACACTGACATTTCGATCCAAACAACTGTCAAGCTTTCCCAATAAACTTCTGAATGCCATGGTATTCCATTGTTATTGTAATGTAAACAAGTGCCTTGAAAGTGAGTACAATGTAAAGCTAACAGGACACATATTACACATAAACAAACTGGCCCAACAATGAAATCCTTTATGTCAAAATTCATAATTTGCAGTACACTGCAGAACCATGCTCCACTTTTGGCTGAGTATACTGTACTTGGGCTGTACTGTAAGACAATCAGTAGACCTAAACATATGGAAGAGTCTAGAGTTTACAAGATGTCCTGTGGTTCTGCACGGTCAACAAATTATTTCAAGTTACTCAGCCTTTCTCACAAGCATACCTCAAAACAGCTTTCTTGAGAAGGAACTCACACAATAATATGAAAGTAGCTGATCATATCGACAATTTTCACATACCTGTATGCCTACAATACAAACTGAAAGTCGCTAATAAGGTAAGTACTGGTACGTGTACTACAACAAAAACAGCCATGTTATGTAATATTAACAGTCATGCAGAACACACTTTTACAAATCCCAATAGATGCTACAACTGGTATTTCTCTCAAATTATCTTTTTTTTCTATTTTTTTTTTCAGGATGAACCAGTCACCATTTCAACGATCACACAGTGGAATATTAGAACATTTAAAGCTGACATTGGGTGTTCAAATTGAATTGAAAGGCCCTTGAAGAGGAAATAAAAATGTAAATTAGATATATACATCTAAAATAAATATCTTTCTTGCAACACATTGCATTTCTCTGTTAAGTTTAGGTTTCAAACGAGACTTTTTAGGCCAAACCTATGTGAACTTTAGAACAATTCTGCATTTGTCACACACATTAAAACTTGGTATTTATCAGTTTCAGAAGTCCTGAAGGAATTCAAACAAACAGAATTGCCCACTACTTATCTTATCATCCTTGAAATGATCAGCTATTAAAAACTTCAAGCAAACCTTCACACAAGGAATGAAAAGGATTTTAGGTTAAGTTGATCACAGTTTCTCTTTTGTTATTGTTGATATTGCACATCCAAAGAGCTATCTTTGTACTGAAATTGATAAGTAGTAAAAGGCACAACACATGAATATAAAAAATCAACTCCTTTCTCGCGGTTTTTCACAATGAAGTTCACCATATGTTCATGTGACAACCAACATACAGCTTAGCCATATGTTTTACCACCACCCCCTCAATTACACAAATAAACAGCACAAAATTACATGAAACTTTACCTTATGTCTACACTCTATACAGTCGTATTTCCTAATATGTGTTCCTGAATAAAAACCCGGTCTGAAGAAACTTAAATAAAATTCTGACAACACATGTAGACAAGATTTAACCTAAAGATGCAGTATCGCGTTGGCCTGCACACGTAGTGTAATGGGTGAATCGCAAATTTTGTACAGCACCTAGCGCAATAAGTTGTTGTCCAAATCTGGCCTAGCCTAGACACAATATTTGCTGAAACGGCAATAAACTGAGATGATAGGTATCAGTAGAAACATGACACTGTATCTAATGAAAGACTGTGCCGATTTAGAGACACGAGATCAATCTGCAAAACGATGCAATGCGAACCGATTAGTGCATGCTAAATTACTGCTGTTTAATGACATTCTTTGGTTCCATTTGGTTGCAGAACCTCAACATTTGGGTAACATATGTAGCCCGTGCGTAGAAAAGTTACTGGACAAAACCGACCAGGCTTGTGCCTTACATCAATACAGTAGCTTCGACAAGCTACGACGGCAACGATATACGTGTCACTGACTGAGCTCCACACTTGAATCAGCTGTATAAACGATTTCGGAAAATATCGAGCAGCGAATGAACAGCGATTAACAGTGCCTAAAATTTACAACGTAACCAAGAATATGTGGTACTTTTACAGTTAAAAGTAAGTAACGATACCTTTTGATTTCCAAACAAGAGTTTCTCCGTGTATTCCTTGCGTAACATTTGTGTCATGATCTGAATGAGAACCCTAAATATTATCTTCCAACTTGCGCATGCGTACATGCTTTCGTTTTTTTTTCTTTTTTTTTTACGAAAAGTTGATGCTGCGATGATGGAGAGGGTTTATGATGGTCCAGAAAATTCACGAGTATAATATACCAATTTCCATGATCAAATACATGACGTTAGAGTAATTAACTCGGAATTTTATATCTGGATTTGAAGGGTTCTTTGCAGTTCCATTCACACGTTTATTTTATCTGACTAGCAACTTCCGGTATTTTTTTTTAATACGGAACGCCCACAAAATTACCACTACAAACAAAAACAAAAAATCAAAACATATGTTCAATACTTCATGATTGAAAGCCTTCAGTGTGCATGTGCATGAACAAAATCGCGGAATTCTTGACAAAACATGTTCAGTTTAACTTATTCGATTTACAGATTAAAAAACAGAGATATGACATGGACCAAAAAAAAAATCATTCCAGGTGACACGGCAAGGACAAGCCATACCTTGCTAGGGCACGCGGTTACCATCTCAAGCCTCCCATATGGAGACTGAAGTATGCCATATGCTGAACTTGCTGACTTGTACAAGCGTGACAAACACTGACAAATACAGATCAAAATCTTAGTCCGCCAGTCTACTTTGTTAAAAGGTAAGACTTATAAATTGATTTCAAAATCGGGATTTGGGGTGGGAGGAGCTAATCTGAAACAAGTTAGCCAGCTTAAATAGGCGAAGGACGTGAGGTTGATGCAAGGAGTTAGCACATATGGGAAGGTATCGTTGAGTGAAACTGAGTAGCATGACCCAGTCTGACTCGCCGGGGATCGCGGGTTCAATTTATTATACGGGAATACAAACCTTTATTAATTAGTACCATCCTCCACTTTCTTTTAAAATTTTAAGGGTTTGTTGTAATACTGGTATACGGATACTGATGACATCATATTTCTGTCACAGAAATTCAGTTTGAGGTGACTGTATTTTCCACAACTAGTTTGCTCAGAACAATAGGACCTACTCAGTACAATGCAAACAAAAATTATGCCGCCAACTTTAAAATTTAAGACCACGTGGCATAAAATTCGAAACTATATTCTTTAATTGAAATATATGTACCGGCGTATACGTAAAGGAGACAGAGCCTTCGTTTTTTTTTTCAATGACAAATAATATAGAGACTTACACTTTTGCACCCTCAATGAAATAACTTAACAAATAAACTTTTTCCCGAATTTTCGTTTTTTTTTTTTTTTTCGCTCGTCTCTGTTCTTCACCTACTGTGAAGGCTGTCATTTCCCCCTTTTCAAAGCGGGGCGATGTAAAATTGACGTCATAGGATCCCTTCAAATGTAGCTGTACATAGGCCTATGTCTTCATCATGTTGTAAGGTGCAATGAATTTGACTGATATTGAATGTTTGAGGCTCAGAAAGCGCATAGGGCCGATCAAGGATCCTCCAGGTTGGTAGTCAATGAGCACCGGCGAGATTCGCCGAGGCTCTCTCGAGACTCTTTTCGATGGTGTCCAGAGGATAACGAGACAGGTTTGAACCCAGTGAACAATCGCCAATGCAAAGTAAGCCTGCTCCCGTGATCATCAGTTAACATTCCCATCCGACGGACGAGGGTGTATCCTCCAATCTTAAGCCAAGTTTCCCAAAGGCTGGGAGGGGGAGGACTTGCCCCGTTATCTGTACGGAGCAACCAGAAGAGGATATAAGACCTAAATCGGAATACAGGAACCCAAATAACCCCTCAGCACTAAAGTAAACAGCCTTTCCTAAGACAGATTTGAATTCCCAGAAATTTTCCAAGGGCTTCCGTCGAGATTTGATCCGAGGACCCATAGATTGCAAGACGGACATTCTAACCACCAAGATGACTCACCACTCATCAATGTGTAAGACTGCTCGCAGTTGATTGCTAGTCCAACTGATAAAATCAAGTCAACATAGGCTCAGCAGTGATATATAGGCCTATATACCAGATCTTGGAGAGTGTCAACCACGACCTTTCCTGTTTCTTTTTGTCTCTTGTTATTGTTGGGATTTCGCAATAACTTCTCCACCCCAACCCCAACCCCCCGCCCGAAAAGTTCTGATTTTCTCTTTTTTATTGATGCAATGTTTTTACCTCGGTACATTTATGTAAATACGTGTCACTACCTACAGGGAAAATTGCAATTCACACAAACTCACCGTAATTGCAACAAAATACCTCTCTGAAAAGTGAAAGAGGATAGTCCTCACCCGTCTCCTCCCTCACGAAATTCGTCAAGTATTATAGACTTAAAAGTTGACTTTCAGTTTGTACACAGGTGTTGAGGTGTTGAATATTGTTGAATAATAACGTAGGTCTACTTTCCGACATACACGGAGACGTCTGTAGACTGTATCATTTGTTGAAGGGGGGGGGGGGGGTGATTATATGGTTCATCAGCCCTATAGTCAAATTTTGGGAGATAAATCCGACCCCTCAGGTATCTACGCCTTTAGCATACATTCAGGGGCGTAGCTAGACTGCTTTTGGCAGGGGCTGTGGAACCTGCTTTTGCCGATTTCCAGTCTAAGAGATAGTTGATTACCGATATTAATATACGTGCATTGCAAATATACTAACGAGAAACCAAGTTTCAAGTCATTTTTTAAACCATATCACATTTACTTTCACCATCAAAAGCATAGAATTTTATGCTTCTTACTTTATACAAGAGAACACGTGCGGGGAATGAAATATATGGGGGGGGGGGGGGGGAGGGTAAGTGAGAGCAGGACAATCAGACCGAAGCAATCAGTTGACTTCAACCGTACAAGAAAATTTTTGGCTCCACAAGTCCCTCAGAAAGCTGGCCCGAAACGACAATTCTCAAGTTTTCTAAGCTGTATTTACCAGGACTTAAAATAAGGGTCTGCACTTTGAAATATACCTTTAGCCCGCCACTTTCTGTGAGGAGATGAGTCCCTTAGGACCCCCTGGGTTATGCCCCCACTTCGAGACACTGCACCAAAAGTGCAGTGAATGGACTCGTCTAGGGTCTTGACAAAGCCAGGAAATTCGAAAAAGTACTTTTCAAGTTGTTCCAAGATATGTCAAAAGGAAGATAAAAAAGTACTACTAACAGAAAAAAAAGGTGATGGTGTAGCCTGCGAAACAGCATTGTCAATATATGAAAAGTGTTCGATTTTATTGCGATTCGTTTTTGAGGGTGGACGTGTACTTGATGCAAAAAAAGATGCTCCCTCTCCTTTTTTTAAATTTTGCTCAGGTCTCAGGGTCCAGGCGATTCAGGTTTTGCAAATGAGGTTTTGATGATGGCGTGTGGGTGGGTGATGGCTGTTGGGAGCAAGGGGTCTGAAAATTTTTCCTTTCGTGGAATAATCTAAATGCAAAATGGTGCTATATACTTGATACTTGAACTGAATGTATAGGCTATCCAGAATTCCCAGTTTTTAAGTAAGGATGTTTTCATCTTGCTGAGTGAAATATCTTTTCTTAGACTTTGCTTGCATGGTCAAATTCAGAATGACAATGTGACAAGTCTGTGCGCAGTTTCAAATCCACAAACATTTCCTCAATTCCCTCCCCTCTGTCAAAGCCAAATAATATGGGCTGGTCGATGTTTCAAACTTTAATCCTTACATACTACATTCGCATACAACAAGATACCAAATTGGTCCATATTTGCCATTTCACATTCTTTTGTTGTATATGATTTTCTTGGGTGTAGAAATGATGATAGTGGAAGTTTTACTTTACTCGTTTCATTTTATTTGAAATCTCTCTCGCTGAAAATGTTTTTCTCATATTAACTGAACTCCACCTGGGACGGAATGGGCTCCACACGGAGAGACTGACGTATGCATGAACTGAAAATTGCTGTTCTCAGGTTCGTAGCTCTTTTTTTTAACTTTTTTTTTTCTTTTTTGACGGGGGACGGGACGAAGGTCCAAGTTTTCCGACTCAGGCTGGATGTTTCTTTCCAACTGAGTGGCTGGGTCGCAAGCCAGATTTCAGGCAGAACGAAAACATAATAATCAGTGGCGACACCCACCTTTTTACACTTGGACGGCTGAGGAGACAACGGGTTCAATTGTAGGAGGAAAGCAACTATATCATCATCTAAGCGGAGCGCCATCATCAATTGCCGTGTGGCCAATAGATAAGCTTTATGATGTTAATGTCTCTCAGATTGCAGGAAATGGTACTTCCTGCCGTATCCCTGGGTGGTCATTCTTTATTTTGTAGTGCACAGGTTTTGCAAATTTACTCTTCCACTACGATTGGTGTTGACTCGAAAGAGTGCAAATACAATCCATTTATGAATATGAACATGAAATCGTTCTTATGTACAAAATCTAAAACACAATACTTTCATGAAGGGGCGAAGTTAAAAGCTTGTTTAAAAAGGGGGGGGGGGTGGTGGCAAGTTATGAGATGGCCTCAAAAAGAAATTATGGTAGATAATTTCAAAAAAAAGTTAGCAGCGTAACACTGCAGTTGTGCATCCAGGTTTTTGGACTTTTGGACTAATTGTGAGAAGAGTCAGCAGAGCGTCACCATCTGTTAGCACGGGCGCCTACCAGAATTTTTTGGACGGAAATACCTCCAAGATCGCAGGAAATCGCTCTTACCATTCTCCGCAACTATAAAACCCCTGGAAATGATACGGTAACTGTGAGTATTTTGCAGGATAAAAAGCCCAAAGTGAAAATTTGATATCTTGCAGAAAATTCTCGAATTGACAAAATGTGATGAGTGGTCATTCGAACATTTTGCAGCAAATTGTTAAATCATTCCCTTCAAATGAAGTGTACAAGTCGATGTCTCCCAGAAACTTGTTGGATTTACAAGATGTGATAAATCGTCATTTGAAAATTTTGTTGAATTGCCCGCCTATGAAAAAATTTAACAATAGGTTATGCAGAGAGCTGTTGAATTGTTGGTCATTTTTGTTTATTTGTTTGTTTGTTTTTTGTGTTTTTTGTGTGATATTTCCTGGTGACTTAGACATTTTTCTGAAAATTGTCGATTTATTGGCAAAGATAGTCGCGGCCTTGATGGCACTTTTAAGCTTCCGTACATGGGAGTGATATTGGTATTTATGAGGCAATCACACGGGGACAAACTCAATTATGAAGGAACTTCATGAGTAGAACCCATCTTCGGCTTTGCAGTCTGGTTCCTGACCTTTTACACCTTCACCTCCCCTTTCACACCATGGCGCTGCCCCCCCCCCCCCACATCACATTATCACATTAATAAAATGCCAATCAAAGCACGTATGATGCGTGATTGGTCTGACAATTACAAGCATATTCTTTTCATCTATTGTAACAGTAGAACATTGTAACACGTCGCCTGCCCCAATATGTAGAAGTGCATTAAAGAGATATTTTACTTCACTAACGCGTTAGCGTTCATAGACTGCCAAGCTCGTTCAGTTGTCACTTTTACCAAGGTGACATAGAAAGCGTTAATGAGCAGGGGATGAGCAGTTGTGATAGCTCAACCGATACTGAGTAGATCTTCAGTTAATAATATTCTCACAATAATTCAAGATTCAGTATAGATCTTTCACAACGTTACATAAGCCCCGCCATATACTAGGCCTATCTATATAGCACTGAATACGTTTTGCATGTTTGAAGTCCCTTTCCAACAGCTGATATTTAATTAACTGTGTCCTGTGTATAGCGGTACAATTTTCAGCAGCGGGCATAGCAAGACCCGGGGGGGGGGGGGACAAACGAAAGCAAGCACCCCGTGCCCCGGAACTGCAAGATAAGAAATGCTATAACGAATCATTGAAAATTGGCCGAGGGCCTGTTGATCTTTACAGAAAAGTACGAAAAGTGAGGGTAGGCGTTAACACTATCTGACGTCACACTAAGTCGATGAACTTTGCACGTTTTCTGGGAACGGCAGGAAATAATCATTTGCGATTTCATGCGAAAGATGCGGCACCAGCTGATTATTTATGGGGGTAGCATAAACTTGTCTGATGTAGTAAAGAAATTAATCATTTTAGAAGAAGATAGCGTTTTGAAATTGTGAACCTTTTACGTACTTTTCAAGTTTTAATGTGACAGGATATTTGGTTCTTGGCCCTAGCGGGTGCTGGAAAATTCCCTTCTGCAGAGCCTAATTGCCTTTGCTACCTAATCAAGGGAGGGGGAGGGCTGACTGGAGCACAGGGCTTAAGTGGAGGGAGGGGGGGGGGCAAACAGTAATTACATTATAGCAAAACTATTGGTTGACACCCAGCTTGTGAGAGAATTTTAGATAATAATGTGCCTCAATTTGCGGGAAATGGCGCACTTCCCTGTCTCTCTGACCTTGCTTGTGAATTTCAGTTTCAATTTTGACCGTTTACTTTGTCTATCAATCTATGCTCTAATTTTGCCGCTCTTGGAATTCCTGCCTTTCCCATGAAAATTAATTTAGTCAGCTTTCCATTCTGCCCGAAAATTGCATCGCTGCCATTGCCCCCTACCCCGGACTGTATGCCTATGTTTAGCAACCCCCCCCCCCCCCAAACTGTAAGAGGTTGCCCTGGTCCTGCCGGATGTACCTGCCTTGCCTATGTCAAGTCAGACATCTATTTTTGAGAGGATGATACACCTTTTGGACATTTTCTCCTGTGAGCAAACTGAATCCACTTAAAGGAAAATGGCAAAACGAAAAATTCAAAGACCAAGCTGAAGACTTTCAGTTAGATGTCATAGCCTTAAAGGGAAATAGGGCGTTTGTTTTGGGGAAAACATCCATATTTTTTAAACCAAAGTTTGTGGACGTGGAATGATAGATTATTCAAAATAAGGAAGGACAGTAGCCTTCTTTACAAGAAATCAGTCTTTCACAGATAGAAATTCAGTTATTTGTTACTCAACACTAATTTGTTCACCCAAACTTTTCAAAATTCAAATGATGCATCTTCTGTTACTCATCACATGCATAATGTTTTGAGAAAATGAAGCTTTGGTAGATGTTTATTGATGAGATTGAATGGTTTAACAATGATTACTGTTGTTTTCTTTTGTATGTCTGTTGGTGTATTCTAAACGCCCTATTTCCCTTTAACAAACGGCATGTCACAGGTGGAAGACGCTACCAGCGTACTCTACCGGCTAATGTCTGAGGAGATCCAATCAGGCCACTGAGGCACCTCAACTTCTCGGAGGACTTCACGAATATCCTGGAACTCGACAGGCAGAGAAGAGGCTCTGCAGTGTTTGAGGACATGAGTCTCCCTCCCCCCCCCCACCCCCGGGGCTAAAATTGGGTGTGAGAGAGATTTGTCGAAACGGAAGCTAAAGCTAAATCTGACTTGAATTCAGCTTTTGAATCCCAAGCATGGTTTTGCCACTCAAAGCTTTCAAAGGTATATGGCCTCATCCGGCAAGTTAGGGAAAGACGCAGGATAATACTTTAAAGATACCATACTACTGTTGACTTATACACTAAAATAGGCTAACTACCTCTGATGACCCCTCGTGCATGTAAGATACATCATATCAGAAGTTCCTACCTATCATGTAATTGGTAACGGCTTAGATTATCATGGCATTTAAAAATTTCGGTAACTATGTCGACCCCTCTAGATTTTAGTGGAATTTTTGAGATGGTTTCCGTTAACTTGACAAGGCTTTCGAATTATCACTATCACACCTTCGAGTTTCTAAAAAAAAAAATAAATCTCCTTCAATTGTCCCAATTATCACATCATCTTTACTTTAATTGGTACTGGTTAAGACCCGAGTAAAAAATACAAACGAGAAAGTTCTTGGGAGGCATTTTGAACTACGAACGTTTTCGAAGATATCACATCTTCCTATTCACGCAATAGCCTAGGCTATATTGAATATTATCTGACTGTCTAACTGCTATACTTTACTCCTGAATACTACAATCTAAAGTCGACTTGTTTTTCTTCTCTTTTTCTTTGTATATATTATACTGCATACTTTGTATGATTCAGACTTTTGTATATGTTGCCTGAAGAGGAAGATGTGATATCTTCGAAAAAGTTCGCATTTCAAAATGCCTCTCAAGAACTTCCTCGCTTGTATTTGCTCATTTATTTGGCTTTACAACTGAACAACTCTTCCAAAGTTAAAAAAAATAGTGATGATAATTGAAAACATGACGAAAAGGGGATCCCCGTGACTCAAATTACTGTATATACTTTTCCGCTTATCCCGAGCAAGGTGAGCAAATTCCGCGGATCTACGTAATCTGATTCTGGAGTTGATCTAATAGTGGTATATGATGTGACCTGAAAGTCAACGGGCCTTTAAGGGCCAAATTGCAAGTCGTTTTAATATTTAGCTCACGGTTCCACTTAATTAAAATTGAGTTTCACTTGAGTGAAATTAAATCCTGCTTAAGTATAATTCAATCAATGTCAGTAAAATTCAATTTTGCTTGAGCTAATTATGGTCTAATCTTATCTTTTTACTTCAGCTCAATTCAATTTAACTGCAGTAAAATATAATTTTACTTAAGCTAAAATGAACTTGGCTTAAGTAGCACTCAATTCACTTGCAGTAAAATATGATCACAATGTTACTTAAGCCAAATTGTATTTCAATAACGTTAAACTATTTTCTGCTTAAGTAAATGTGCGCTATTTTACTTAGGTAAAAATGGAAGAAGTTTAATTTCATTTAGATGAAATTATATTCTGCTTAAGTAAACTTCAGTTTAGCTCTAAGAGAAATTTAATTTTACTTAAGCTGAAATCATTTTAGCTTGAGCAAAATGCAATTTAGCTTAAGGAAATTCAATTAAGTTTAAGTACAATGTAATTCTACTTAAGGTGAAATGAATTGGGCTTAAATGAAATACAATTTAGCTTAAGGTAAAATAAATTTAGCTCAAGTAAAATGTAATTCTGGGTAAGCTGAAATGAATTAAGCTTACGTGAAATACAATTCAGCTTACGTACTATTCAGTTTTGCTTAAGTGAAATTGAATTCTACTGAAATGAAATACGATATTACTTTAACCAGTACATTGTTCAATTTCACTTTGCCATTTGAATTCTTTGCCATTTTAAAGAACTGAACCTAACCGTATTTTTAAGTTTAAGTAGGTTAACATTTTACTGAAGTATAGTTATAGTTTAGTTAAGCAAAATTTCGACGCATTTTGATTCATTTTTCTCCAGTTTATTGAAGTTAATGTTAAGTAAAATACAACTAAGCTTACGTAATATATAATTACACATACGTGTAGTTTACTTTTGCTTCAGTAAAATGAACGTGTTTTTTTTTCACTTAAGCTAAAATTTATTCTGCTTAAAGGGGAAATCAGGGTTTTACTGAGAAAATTCACCTTTAGTTGATTTTTCTTTCTAAACTGATTGTTCACCGAAATATAGAGACGTTGGGAGAGGTGTTTGAAGGTAGAAGAAACGGTAATTATTGTGTTAATTACTGTTGAATGAAAACTCTTAATATTTGTCGGGTACAAAAAATAAACGTTCATGTACAAGACAGCCTATAAGATGACCAATCACAGCGTAAGACTGAGAAGACGTTATATGAATAAACATGACCGAATGTTTACGTTTCCCATGCTGTTCGTGCATTGCGCAATGCTAAGTAAACAAGAGTTTAGTGACAGTTGATGATACATACAGCACACGTAGGCTACGTATGAAACTGTTCAGCCACATCTCCTCACACCGTGAAAAGGCGATAGTATGGAATATTCATACTTGATCGATGAATATGGATGTTACAAACTTTCAGAGTTCTTCACCGTTTTTTTTTTTTTTGCGAATTTGACTCGTTTCTCGAAATTGTCCACATGTTTTGAGATAATCTTGATCATATTTGCTAGTTATAACTCATTGTGCGATACCGGTGGGGAATTGCAGTGACTGTGAAAATAAACCCTGATTTCCCCTTTTAAGTAAAATACAATTTTGCTTAAATTAAGTGGAATTGAAAGACACTTAGACTTCGTTAATACCAATTAACTAAAAACTAAGTTTTAATTAATGACTTTCACTCAAGCACAATGTTACGTAAGTTTAATTGACTTTACTTTAGCGGAATTGAATTATACTTAAGTAGAATTGATTCTGCTTACGTAAAATTGGGAGGTAAATGTTAGAACGGTTTGCCATAGGGCCACCAATAGATCCAGGAAGGGAACGCCACCTCTCTCATTAAAACGTTCAAACCTATTTTTACAAGGTTTTCTTTTCATTGCGTTGTGAATGTGCTTGTGAACCCTTTGCAGACTATGAAACAAACAGATTATGCAGTAGGGAAAACGTCATGCATACGGGACCCCTACAAGAAATATTACAGCACGTCGGAGGGGGGAGGGGGGCTCAGCTTTATTGGATCAACATATTTTGGATCGACTATATTGGATCAACATATGTGTATTGACCCTTGATCTACTTGTTGACGAGGCTTTCCTTAAACAAGGTTGCTATATATTTTCCCAACTAATAGAGTATGTTCTAATCAAATTAACGAGATGTCATCGATGCACTTATGGAGTCACAAAATCATTCCCTCTGATTTTGATGGCCAACTTTCTTTGTGCACAGTTATGATCTCTCTGATGCTACGTATGAATACTTTTGTCATGAAGCATTAAAAGAGACTTTAACATTTTGCCACTAAACAAATCAAAGAATTGGTCTACAATTAAATTTATCGTTGGTAGTGCCCAAAAAAGTGGCATCACTCATGACCTATGTTGATCGAACAACCTTGCTAATTCAAAGCACCAGTATTATTCTTGTAACACGAAAAAATAAAAAATAAACCACATTTCTCACAATTTTGGAATGTTCAGCTTTGCTTATGGATTGATGAACAAATCCTTCAATGTCACACTGCCGAGACTCAACAAATGCACTTTCACAAACTTCAGAAATCAGTTAAAGAATGTTTCGATCTGTTTGACTGCGAGGAGAAAAGGAACATGAAAGCTATATAAAAACAGGGATAGACTTTGGAGAGCTTGGTCATAATAAGTCTATATTTGAGTATTGCATGAGACAATAAGAAATGAAAAAAGTGTTACGTCAAGTCATCATGGTTACAAAAGCAATATTACGTTCATATATATATCAATCAAAACATACATTACTTATTGGAATTCTGGGATATTTCATTTGCATGAGCTGCTCATAGTCATACCATAAGTAAGTGATAAATACTTTATGATGTACCATAATTGCATAATATTGGGAGCACTGTTCTATTGTAAAATTAACTCAACTCACATGATGGCACACACTTTGTTGACATGACATAATATATAAAAATAATCAATTTTTAGAAAATCAATCAAAATTAATGCACTATAAAAAAGATTACAATGCACTGTGTGAAAGTTATTTCTTAATTATAAGCAATACTGTAGATTTGGTTTCACCAACTATGAAGAAAAAATGAGAAACAATTGAGCACCTCCTACACATTGTTGAGCATTTTAAAAAGTGCAAAAGATCTAAGTTTCTATAGTCCCAATAGTTTCTTGGTCAAGTGGAAATTATACACATGTGCACACATATTCACTTGTGTAATGGACTTGGAGAGACTGTATATTGTAAACATACTGTATTCTGGAAGTGAAACATTCTTTGGCATATAATCAGCTGCATCAAATTGTCTTAACACCGCATCTACTCAAAGCCAATGCACCATCGTTCTCAGATAAAAATTGTGAATTTGTGTTCGGAAATTAAAATTTATTATTTCATAATGTTGGTTATAAGTTTACGATACTTCTGGCAAGATATGAAAAGACTTTACACAAAATACAAGAATGAAACAGATTTCTTTGGAATTATTTGCAAGAGTTTGTTGGCATTGTGGATAGAGGTAAACCTCCAAGTTTTCCTTTTAGGAATTATTTCTATATCACCTAAAGCGTACTCCAAAACAAGATTTACTGTACAATAAAAACAGAATGAACAAGGTTTCTTGGTTACTCAGATGCTGATTGAGCAGGAGACATGAATTAAGAGAAACCAACATGGCTTCTTTGGCATATAAAGTAGAACTGTACTAACATGGAAAACATAAACAGACAGGATGTGTTGCACTTTCCACTGCAGAAGTAGAATACATTGCTTTTAAGCAAACCACAGCAGAGACCGCAGTGTGGTTGCAACAAGTTCAACATTAGACTTAAAAAACGAATCAACTAGAACAATGTAAATAATTAAAGAGAACCACCAGTCTGCAATATGCATGACCAAGAATCCACAAGAGTGGCTACTCACCAGGAACATGTTAGAATATACAGAACAAAAGTTAATCGCATAATCAAGATTTTAGCAGATCAACGAGAATAATTAGGATTAGGCTTTAGTTTTATGTTCCTGAGGGTAACAGAGGTTATTCACCCATTTTTTTGCCAGCAAATAGATTCGACCAGACTTTGCATGTCAAAACACATTAATAGGAAGCAACATTTACGAGAGAGAACTTCGTCCACAATGGAACTGTTGAGCTCACTGAGGTATTGTGACACCTAAAACATGGCAGCAGGAAATTTTACCTCTAAGTAAAAATTTTGCTTTGAGAACTTCAGAAACATGTCTTGGTCTCCAGAAATAATACAGCTACAAGGGAGGAGGAATGTTTGTGAGAGTCTATTTTCATTGAAATTTCTGTTTCAAATCACATGTCAAGCAAATCTAATAATCATGGGGGTAGAAATATCTTCTAAATTTTGGGTTAGTTTACTTGTTTCCTCTTTTTTTCTTTTTGCTGTTATTTTCAGATTCACAGTATATAATTTGAAGTAGCATTCAACCTTTTACCCAAACTACAAATGTATAAATGGAATAAATCAGAGATCTTCCGATGAACTCTCACTATTTCTTTTGCATTCCTTATGCCAATGACCAAATACTAACTTCAACCCTACATGTGTCATTTGCAAAATCAACAAAGTAATTAAAAACATATCCATATTCACTCACAATGTCTTCTTTATGAAGTTATATGCATCTTTCCTCATCTGTTTACTTAAATCAAAATCAAACTTACCAAACCAAAAGACTCCATGAAACCCAAATTCATAATCCACCCACATGGTTTTTACCCCAGCTGCTTCTAGGGCTTCATGATAGAAGATGCCTTCATCATATCATACCCACGGGTTTGTATGTATTAAAGTCTCTGCAAGGTTATGGAGATCTTCCCTGCTACAGGGGCTATACATCGAGGATCTGTAAATATGCCTTCGATCTTTCCCCACAACGAGGCATCTCCTGGAGATACATCTGTCTTTCCCTGATAAAAATGACGGTGTTCTGAGACCAACTGGAACAATAGAATGATTTAATCTGCTCAGACAAGAGCTTTTATTGAACTCACTAGAAGTGTGCAGGTTTTGGAGGTATTTTTCTTCTCATTCATGATCTTTCTTTCGGAAAGTCTCTGGCTGACTTTTTCAACATTTGGTAGAAGGCCATGACACCCCGAAGAGGGAGGAGAACTTTTCTGTAGAATGGCGTATTTGCGTCTAGTCTTCGAATGGATGGGCATACTAATACTTGGACCTTTAAATCTGTAACGTTACTGTCATGGATGTGTTGTGTGATGACAGATGCCAGACAACCGACTGCACTGTCTCCACCGATTCGAATCCTCAAAGGATTCACATTGTAATATCTAGCTTGGGAAATAAACCACTTGGAAGCCTTTCAACTGCCTTCGAACGGTATCGGAAATGGGGGTAACTCGGTCCATACCTAAATTAAAAGTTTAAAACAAAAATTAAAAAAGTACTACTGATGAGCTGCATTCTTAGCTCTTACTTGATTTCTTTGTGAGCAATGTGTACAAATGACATCAACATTATTGAGGGATGGTATTACTGGATATGTCCTGCAGTGTTTTTACTTCCAAAATAATCAGCCTGTATAGAATAACAGTCCTTGTAACAATGTCAAAACAAAGCCAGAGTAAGGTGTCCTCCATGAACTGCTTAGTGACAGTACATACCATGTGTGAAATGGAAGGACACATGTCTGGATTTGTCAAAGGAATATGAAAACTGACCCCCCCCCCAAAAAAATTTTGCTCTTATTCATAGGTCGTTTCTGTCGATCTCTACTCAGCATGTTTCACTAGATTGATGCATGACCAGTGCTATGAATTCATGCTTTCAGGGTGCATCGCTATGAGGGTGAACTGTCACTATACTAAAAAGTATTCATTGATTGACATTCTTGTGGGAAATGTACACTCAAATGAAGGGAAACGTTTTCAAACTTAGAAACATCGACTTTGGCTCTATAGCCACCACTTACTATAACATCTGTGACAAATGCGTACTCACTCTATAGAAACAACCACCGCATCCAAAGCATCTGCAAACTCTCTTGTTAAATCATCATAAGACCCTGAAATGATTGAAAAGGTGTACAAAATCTCACAAAAACTAGTGCTTTAATCTTGACTCAAATCCATCACCTATGCAACTTAACATGTTGATCGAAGTGACAGCTACTTCACAGTACCAAATGTGATGACAGTATTGTCACCAATGAATAGCTGTTTTGAGATGACGTCACACCATGAATGGATGGCATTCTATTACTTGCAAGTAATGCCACGAAAGACATGAATGAAATCACAACTTCTGGGATCTCTATATCTAAGTTTGGAGAAGACTTAAATGGAAATAATGTACATTTAGAATACCCCAACATGGCATACAAAGAAAGCAGCTTTAAACATTGCTTAACCATTTAGTCTCATCAATTAACATCTACAAAATGTTCACATCCTCAAAACCTCATGCATGTGATGAGCAACGGAACATGCATCATTCGAATTTTGGAAAGTTTGTGTGAAAAATTATTGTTGAACAGCAAATAACTGAATTTCTATCTGTGAAAAACTTATTCCTTGAAAAGAAGGCAGTTGTCTTTCCTTATTTTGAATGATTTATTATTCTATATTCACAAACACTGGTTTTAAAAATATGATTGTTTTTTTCTGTTCCAATAAATGTACTATTTCCGTTTAAGCTGAAACTCGCAGAGATCAAATGACATTGAATGCAATATCGCTCCAGAGTGAACGATGCCTAACACAACACTGAAATAATTGAAACACACACTGTAGACATGCCACAATGCAAAGTCCAACATAATGTCAACTGCAGCTGTAGAACCTGAAGTTTAATTTCAGACCATGACAGGACGCTATCATTATCATGCACACTGCCCTAGTTTAATACAGCAGCACTGTAGAAGCAATTTAAGCCACCTGATTGTTTGGTCAGTGAAGGAACTTATCTGCCTTAGTTTCTAAAGTGCACGGGCCATCAGGGAAAATTAAAAATCTGATCAATCTAACTCACATGGAAATAAATCCTGTGATATCACTATCACACAGCTTTTATTATCCCTGCATCATGTAACTTCTCCATCTAACTCAAAATTAAGACATCTTCATGGTAGTTTGCAAATTTAAAGTGATTGCGTGTGGACTGAAAAGCCAGGAGAATAAGATTATGTTTGATTTTAACGTTTTCTTTATTTTTTAATTGAGACAAGAGGTTGCACATGGAAGGACTGCATATTTTAAAGGAACCAAAATGACAGTAACTTCTTTGAAAAGCGACAGGATTGGCATAAAACAGAAATCACATTTGAAAATTAACAGTTCTTACCGTAAGGCATTGCCCCTTGGTCGGTATCGGGAATGGAAGCATTTGGTGAAAGATGCATTAACAAATAACCTGCAAACTTACCAAATCATCTCGGCATCAGTGATCCTGAACTGTTTTGACCTGAATATTCACTTGAACACTAATAAACTTCCCTTTGGCTTGTTCAAAGAAGCACACTGTTGATTGGAATGAAAGTGGTCAACCACTAGATTATCACATTTTACACTTTTTGTCATTATGTCAGAAGAATTTAAAATCATATGGCAGAATTAGCCACCTGAATCCTATTTATTTTCCCAAATTGTCTGAATGGTGCAATTAAAAGCCTTACCAAACTTTTGTACACATATGTGTACTACCGATGCAGAAACCGGCCCCTCCATGAATAAAGATGAACCCTGGAAAAGGTTGATCCCTCCTGGTGATGGGTTGATATCAACGAACTGGCACTCCATCAAAGAGTTCGTAGCTTGCATTCAATGTGGAGCCTGGAGTGACTGGAACAGATCCGGGGATGGGGGGGGGGGCACGGTCCATGAGAAAACATGACAAGTTTATCATTGGGTTCATAAGGCTAGATCAAATCCTGAAACGATACCTGAAGGACAGACCAGATAGAATTTCAATGTTTTGGTCAAGATTACAAATTATACGTTTCAAAGTGCAAGAAAATCATTTTTTTCACATTTTCAAAGGTATTATTTACCTAAATATCCAGACACATCAATCGCTTATCCACAAAGCACTAGCAATTTAATGCAGAAAACTATAAACATTGCTCAGCTCTGTTTACACATCACATAACTGAAGATGGCATTTTAGCACAGTTGTATATTTAAAAGACAAATATATAGTCATCCCACACATAAACAGCATATGTATACACCTTTGTTTGGTCAGAAAAAGTCCTTCAGACAAGGAAACACAGCCAAAATATGGAAAAGTCCTTCACTGTTTGTTGTGAAAAATGGGGTGCTCATGGACTACCTATTAGTAGCAATGAACAAGAAGATTTGGTATCTTTGTTGAAGTTTTTATATGCACATAAAATGCACATATATGTAGAGTACAACCGTCATTCATTTTATTTTCCACTTCTCAATAATAGCTTACAAAAATAAACATCACTTTTGAGTTGTCATAATATAAGAACAGCTGATTAAATTGATGTATAAGCCATGCATGCATAAACATTCATAATAATATTGTAAAAAATACAGTGAGAAGAGCAGATAAAAGCAAAACTTATCAACATAAGGCCACCTCTTCAAAAGGGAAAAAGAAAGAAAAAAAAGGAAAAAAGAAAAGAAAAAAAAGGGAAAAAAGGAAGAAACAACAGAAGCAACTACAAAATAAAAATCTTCTAGCCTTTGTCCTACTTTCTTTCCAAAAGCTCAAGTTGGCCTACCCTACACCTTCTCCCACCCCCTTCACCTTTAATAGCCTAGAGTTACTGTATGTACACCTTCCAAACTATGACATACAATCAGCACAATGCAAAAAGGCAAAGAATTGTTATGTTGTGTAATTTATTATGTAATCTTTACAGTCTGTGCAATGAGCAGACATTAGTATTTAAATTGTTCCAAAACGTGGAACCATTCACTCTGACATTTTGGTGGTAACTAGAGGATTTGGTCATATTTTGATACAGTTTCCCTTTATTTTGTGTAGTATAGTTATGGCTGTCTCAGATTACTACTACTAAATAGTTCTTCAAATTTAGTTAAGGCTTGGGAAGTGTAACTGGTATTTGTGAATGTCAAAAGTGGGACCTGGTGAGGCAGACGTTTGAGAAACTTTGGCCAGTGATAACTGTGGCATTGCTGTGGTAGTCCTGCATGGAAGCAAATCGCACTAATCCACTCGTTCAGCATGTGCACTGATTGTGTGCTAGCCAGTGCCTCAAACACTCATCTTACATAAAGGGCAATAAACATTCACATGATGAATAAAGAGACTCAGTGTCGATGGCACGTACATTGGTGCACCCTCCCGGGGTGGGGGGTCCAAGACTCAAGTGGCGCCCATCATCACTTCATGATAGCTTTAACTGTGCAGAGACTATCTAAGCAGAGTGCCGTAATTACTTGGGGTGGAGCATCCCAGAAAACATTTGTATACAAATACCCCCTAGGTTGCCAAAAATCGACTTCCCAGGCTTTGCAGATGCCCTTTCAACATCATGGTGTCCCCTAAAAAAGCACTGATGGGGGATATATGACCTCCTCCAATCCCCACCTCTCCCCTTGCCATGCTGCCACTGCTCAGAATGAATTAAAGCAAAACTAACCGACATACACCATGTGACTTTTGCAGAGATGTGAACTTACTTTCCACAATATTTTAAAATACACAATACACCCAATGCACAGTTTTACAAGTATCTACTATAGGTTAAATGAGGGTTTCAAATCAAAACAAAAGCAAAGACTTCTTGTAATAATTTATCACTGTTACACAGCATTTTGGTATCACCTTGAGGCAACTGGAAATCTCTCTTGACCAAAGAACTCTTTCTTTAAACAGAAATATCTTGAGTTAGAAGAAAGATAATGGCATGGGCTTTGGAATGCTTGCAGTGAAAAATTATTCTCTTTCATTTGAAGACCCCTTCAACTGTCATTGCCACTGCACCTCCACTTCTGATTGAAGGTTCAGTGGACATTTTTTGAAAGAAATATATACAGGATGCATGGTCACTGCATGCACCTCCATGCATGGCTAACTGCTAATCCACATCAGACTGGAGGTTCTGTGTAAGCTGAGGTCACATGTTCAGAGGATGTGAAGGTCTAAAGTTCTGACTGGCTGGAAGGTTTTTCCAATCGAACGGTAATGTCAGTTCCAAACAGTATGAATACCTCAAAACCATACATTCAGTATTTTCCAAACCACGGAAATGGAAAAGACAATAAATACCAATGGTGCCATATGCACAGGGATGGTGCCAGGGTATTATTATGGGGGGGGGGGGAGCATGGGCATCAGTAGGTTTCAGAAAGTGAGGGGGACACTATACTGTCTAAGCGGAGCGCCAACATTGGTTGACGCGTAGCTACCAGAAAATTTTGGGTACATAAGACCCCCTAGATCGCAGGAGAAGGCCTTCCTGAGTCGTTTTTAGTTACATCAGAACCAGATCTGGGAGTTTTGTCTCACAAAACTAAATTCTGACAGAAAGTACTGGTAGAAAGATGCCGCTCTGACACCAAGGAAGACGAATTACACAGCGTCCGTCGCAATTGTGATAGAAAATCGCGCATATGCATGTGGCTTTTTTAATAACTGCTCTGAAAAGTGGGTGGGACAAATGATATGATATCCCCTCCACTTTTGAAAGTGGGGGGGACATGTCCCCCCTGTCCCCCACCTGTTGATGCCCATGGGGAGGAGAAGCATGAGATGGGCCATAGCTGGTTATGGGCAGGGACTAAGAGGAAGGGAAGAGAAGTGTTGCAATTAACAGGTGGCCGTGATCACAATCTGGTGCAATATTTTGCATCTTTTAAAACCATATTTTTTTTTCCAGACAAATCCTAGTGTCTAGGAAAGTTCATCCAATAAGTATTACTTCCTGGCCATTACAGCTTTTTATTTTTGATAATAGCCACCTTGATGAGAAAAGATTACTAGCATACAATGGTATATTGACAGGTAGGAGAAAGTGTAGAAGGGGATCAGATTGGTCTAAGCCAAGGGGAGGGTTCTGACTTCTGATATGGTGGAACTGATCCCATCTTGGGAGAGGTCTAACCGGAGGGGCACTATTTACGTAGGTAGGTTGAACTAGATCTAGATGCAAAATGGTGCTACATTTTATGATAGATTTAGATTGAACACAGGAATTTCTATTTTTTTGTAATGACTTTATTTTTGTTTTGTTTTTTTTAAATCATGATGGGGAACTCCACCTGGTAAGGGGATGTATCCCTCCATTTCAGGAAGTTCTTGCTTACAAAGGAAAGGCTAAATGAAAAATGGTGCTGCATTCGATGGTAGATTTGAATTAAATACATCTCCAGGAATTCGTATTTTTAAGGCATGATTTTGATTTTTGTTACTTTCTTTCATTTTAGCAGAACCCCTCTAAAATGGTACTATATTTGATGGTATGTTTGAACTGAATATATCTCCAGGAATTCCCATTTTTGAAGAAATGAATTTGAACTTTTTTTTCTTATTGATGCTACTTTAAAATCTTCTTGAGGATGTTTTTCTTATTTTGAGTAAATCTCCACCTGCACCTAGAATATGCCCGTGCATCCGATGAGGGATCACTGGCCTATGGGATATGTATAAGGACATGGGTGTCTCTCCAAGTTTTGAGTAATTTTCTAACTACTAGGAAACATTAGATACAATACAGTGCAGTATTTACCATCTTTTGATGGGATACAACGTGCTAGACTGAGATGAGTTATTCGATTAACCGATTTACCGGAGCCCACCGGCGTTAGATGTCGATGGGGTCGTAAGAACTGGGGCAGACAGCCATCTCTGGCTTATGTAGAGACCCATCTTTTCTGGAAAATAGGATCGATGATGTTCATAAATCCGTTGATTGTTGTGGCAGTGACAGCCTCCTGTGGCAGATTGTTCCATTCAGTAATAATACGCTGACTAAAAGAATAATTTCTAACGTCTAGTCTACAGTGGTGCTTCTGGAATTTAAGCTGATGACCTCTTGTTTTACTGACATCTGACAATTTAAAAAAAATTAATTTAATTGGTCTAATAGTTCTCTAGATATGCTGGAAATACAAATTTTGGGGCAAAAATGGCTTTTTTTCTCAAAAATCAGCAAAATTCACTGGATTTATCATTACAGTAATATTATGTTGAAAAATGTGTTCTCAGGTAAGAACTTATAAAAATTTAAGTTAATTGGTTTAATAGTTCTCAAGATATGCTGGAAATACAAATTTTGGGGCACAATTTGCTTTTTTTCTCAAAAATCACCAAATTTGACTTGATTTACCATACAACTAATACATCTCCCACATATTGGCATCACGCACAACCTTACCAAGTTTCGACTTAATCGCTCATATGCTTTTCACACTATTCTGGAAAAACCACAATTTGGACAGGTCCAGATGCACACACACACACGCACGCACTGGCACGGACACGTTTTCATTTATACCACCCAACAGGACCCTCCTGTACCCATGGTCACTCTACCATGGGGTACCCCTGGGGTGTCGCTACCCATCCACTCCAAGCGTTTCCATGGCAATCACTCTCCCATGGGTGCACAGTACAATATATAGCTCCACTAGCTGAGTGACTACAATATCTCATCTTGCCCCTATAGGGCAATGAGATAAAAAGCAGCCTGATCAACATTTTCCAGACCCTTAGCAATTCTAAAAACTTCAATCAAGTCGACTCTTAGTTTACGCATTTCAAGAGATATCAAACCAGTTCTTTCCAGCCTTTCTTCATAACTGAGAGTCGACAAATCTGGAATCAATTTTGTAGCACGACGTTGTACCTTTTCAATGTTATCAATGTCTTTCTGTAGATAAGGGCGCCACGCCTGGCAACAGTATTCCAGATGTGGTCTGACAAGAGATTTATACAATTTCAGTATATTACTACTACTTTTACAATCATACGTTCTATTAATAATACCAAGTACCTTGTTGGCAGCGCTTACAGACTTATTCCAACTGGTATTTCAGATTTTCTGACTATTGAGAGTGAGGCACCCCCCTCCTACCCACTTTCCAGTTGCATCCATCCTGAGTGTCCAGCAACTATGACTGTGTGGTTTTTCATGTGTAATTTTAAGTGGGGCATAGTGTCTGCAATTACTGTAATTGATTTAGCAAAATTTCTACTTTGAATAAGCAAACTACCTGTAGGAATTAAGTTGGCGAAAACTAAGGACAGCAATATTGTAGAATTTGTTGAATCTGTAGTATAACTCTCAAGTCCAGAAACATAAGATGTGGGTCCTCTGACCTGTTCCTTGGCAGAATGCCAGCCTGGGGAAGGGACTTAATGAGAGGGGTCACTTGCCCTCCACAAAAATTCAAATTTCTAAATACAAGAAGTGTCTTGCCCCATCATTTAAGCAATTTACACAACTGGCCCAAATTTCATGTCGAAAAGCATAACACTATTGAAAAAATTGGTAATTATAAGTGACTTTGTGCATTAAGTTGCCAGTTGCGATTGGTTTGCTTTTATGACTGTCTATGGAGACTTCATTTTTTTATATTTCTGTGCGAGTTTTTCAGAGGACTGGGTGGGTTTGGGTGCTCAAATCTGGGCCAACACTTAATAGTGAGGGTCACTTGGGTGGTCTGCTGTACAGTAATAGCTGGTCCTACTAAATACTGCCAATCCTTCTAATTACTGTCCTGCTCAACTGGTTCGCTCAGCTTGCCTGTACTATGAGACTTACAGTAGCCCGAATATGCATGTATGCAAAAAACCCTGCCTGAAATGAGAATTTTCAGTAACTACTTTTTTTTATGAAAAGGAATTTCCCACTATCCAGCTGTTTTGTGTAACCTTTAAGGAAAAGACAATTTTTTTTTTTTTTGATAGATGGGGTATCCACACTTACAATTGTCAATTTTAGGTACTAAGTCGGACAATTAATGGTTGGAATTAATATCCTATTGATGAGCACATGCGTAGCTTTAACCATTTATTCATTTAACTTTTTGGATGAAAGAAGTATACTTGCAGATGTGGGTATCTGCACTGTATAATTGTTAGAGCTAACTTGACTGCAAATATCCTCCCAGTTAGGCCACAACATATTTAGAGTTTTAGCACTAGTGACTTTAGGCCCGGTAAACTTCAGAAATTTCAAGGAATGGTAGCTATACACACAAACACAAAACTGGTAACATATAGCTCATTATGAAAAGGTACAATTGCAAAACACCCCAAAAGACTGGGCAATATGATATTCTGCAAAACAAAACAACCTAACCATGAAACTTCATTTGTGGGTATTGAGGATATTTGCTAAATAGCCTTCTCAATGCATAATGGAAGGAAAAAGATCCAATCGGCCAGAGTGCACACTTGTTTCGTTCTGTTTCGCAAAATGTCATTGGCGTGGTGGGGCATTCTGTGGAACGAAACAAAGAAATTTATCCTAATATCTGAATGCAGCTTTAGAAACACAACCAGTGTTGTTTGACCTAGATTATGTTATGTCGATCAATACATGTACATAGACCACAGATAAACCATGATGATGTCAGGGGGCAATTTAACTGAAACCAAGAAAATTATTGGGCATCCCAACTGTAACGTAAGTGGCAAGAGGTTTTCTGTTTACTACTAATACCAGGGCCATCCATGGTGAGGCAAGGGGAAAATTGCCCCGACAAAGAAAAAGTTGGGGGCAAACATATATCGTTTCACCCCAGCAATAACTCAGGTAGAGTAAAAAACAAGCAGTAAAAAATTGCAACAGACTTTAACACTATAAATCTATATTACGTATAAATGTATTCACTGTATCGCATGAACATGAAACCGAAATGGAAGCCTAGGTACTCAACACACTCATGAGGGTAAAAAAAAAACAAGGGATTTTGTGCAAATCTTTAACCAGATAGAAATATCTGTATTTTCTTTGTTTCACTTCCTTTCTGTTTCACAGAATATCAACATCCCACCATGCAAATTATACTTTGCAAAACAGAACGAAACAAGCGTACACGTTGGCCCATTCAGTCTCTTTCATTCCTTTGTACAGTATTTCAGAAAATATCAATACCCACAAAAACTCTTATGGTTACGCTGTTTTGATTTGTTTTGCAGGATATCATAAGCCAAAAGATTTAGTTCTGTTGTTTAACTGACTACGGGACTACCCAGTCACTTACTTTGACTGCGTATCCTTGTAACCTCCTCACAGTAAATTGAACAATACAACCATGGAATTACTACAAAAGGAATAAAAGCAGCTTATTATACCCCTTTGAAGTTGCAATCTGTCGTTCTTAGGTTCAAAACCGTCATTATCTGGCACAAAAAGATCATCCAGGATTACTGAATGATTCAAGTAATAATTGCAAGGCAAGATATATTGCCACTTAGGCCTTTAAATCCTAGTACAGCCATACGTGGTTTCATTGCAGTTTTTAGCCTAGTATTAATAAAAGAGATTTTGGAGAGTGCACTAGCCCTACAGTCAGTAGGTTAACTTTAGGTTGGAAAATTAACAAGTTCATCACTTTGTTGTTGTTAGATTAGCAGTCACAGTCACCTGTACATTTATTCTACCATTGACCTCAGTTTCGTCACTCGAGGTACCGCCGCCTAGACTTAGGCTACTCTGTCTTATCGACCATTCTTACTACGTCTAGCCTACACTTCACTAAGTTACACTTACACTTTACAGTTACTTCACTAAGTAGGCCCGAAGTATGCTTAAGCAGGCTACCTAGTTACCACTGCCTCCATTATACTGGCAGCGATCAAGCACGGTATTCAAAGGTCCGGGTAAGCACAGGTGCATAAGCAGGATACACCTAAGACTAACGTCAGAAGGAGCAATTTCCACGTCACTTTCGTCGATTATGAAATACGGACGGGCAACGAAAGCCTGATAAGTTACTGTAAGTTACATAATTGCCAGGTAAAACCACATTTCCGTAAGTTGTTACGTGAGTCGGGGAGGCCCTTCACATGATTATGTAATACAAACAATTAGGGGTTTTCCCACTCGGAGAGTTTCCGTGACTGATTTGCTACTGGCCAGATTAAATAATTTTTCAGTATTACACACAGATACTGGACAAATAAAATAAATTGTGAAATTAACGTCGTTAGTGATAAACCACCCATCACAATCACAGCTAGTAAGCTCCGTACAGTACCTCTGAAATGTTTATCAGAAGTAAGTTAACTGATTGAACGTGCTGTTTGTAAATGTTAAAGTTGATTGACAACCTGAAACTTGTGACAAACCGCCTCAGACTCGGCGTCGGGAAGTACGTTATCCGTACTACAGGTCCACCCAATGAGCTGCACCGTTTATTACTCATGTTACTTGTTCGACTTAATGATAAAAGTTAGGCTAAGTTTGTTTGCGTTCGCCCTCAACACGTTTTGACGTCACATATCAAGTTTTGTTTTAATTGTAAGGCCTAGGTCGTCGTCCCAAGCTTAGCCCAACATTAGGCCTAGATTTGCGAAATACGTCTTTGGCGAAGTTAGCGGGGCGTGGATCTTCAGCTTACATTAATGGGGGGCCACTACAAATTTCTGCAATTATCAGAACTAGCCAATGTTCTCCATCCTGCAACTCAGTCATGAATTGATGTTACGTTTTTACCAGCTTAGTTGAATCTTCCATTAGTTTCAGTTGGCAATGGCTCAAACTCAAAGCAACTTGAAGGCCACTAGCCTCTATGCCTATACTTACAAGTTATTCCTACAAGCCTACAGGGCCTAGAATGGTCTAGACTACAGGGCACACTTGCAAACGTTGGTGACTTGTAGGTTGGGTGATGACTGACTTCAAAAATGGAAAACTGTAACATTCTTGCAAGAAAGCCTGGCAGTCAAATCACTTTGCAAACCTGGAGATTTCAGAAATGCATGTTCAAGTATGAAAAGTGTTTTTTAAACTAGGATGGATTTAGATTTTTTGTTGACAATCTTAAGAACATGGTATGTCATTATTCTCAGTCATAAGCAGTGAAATGGTAGTCCTGGCATCTGAGATGCCCAAATTCTCTCCAGCACAACCACAATTTGTTACAAGGTTGTCCTTTTGACAATCAAATTTCATTAGTCCTCAAATCAAATTAACATTTTCCTTGCAATATCTGAAACATTATGTGATGAAATGTGGTAGCTAGGAGCACATGCAAGTGTGTTAGTGGTACACCAACCTGGAAATATATATGTGAGTGTAAGTCATCAACTTTATTTTACAAGCTTTAACTCCAGATGAAAATGCTAAAACTTCAAGACTGATAGATCTGGTATCAGTCATTCACTGAGAGCTGTACGTGTGACTGACCAGAGGGCTTGTAGATGGTGTATAAAATAATCTTTTTGGATGCCTCTCCATTTCTTGAAAGAAGGAAGAAAATCCTTTTCTACATTAGTCACTGTCCTGCTTTCTAACAACATATTTGACTCAATAATAACTTAGATAAACCAGCAATGGAAAGTACTGATATTAGTTTAAGTAATGTTGATAGTTGTAAAGTCGTGACCAGGGAGCTGGTATTGGAAGGATAGGCCTACAATAGAAACAATAATTAATGCAAATACTTAAAGACCCACCAAATCAATTGCAGATAACTTTGTGGTCGGTTCAAAGGCATCTCTTTCCCCAGTTCCCCAGTCAATACCACTCACTGCACAACATCTTTTTAAGTCAATTGATCTATAGACAATAAGCTTGCTCAGAACAATGCTTTGAAAGGTACGTTAATTTGCACCGCTGACATTTTTAAGAGCAGGTGGCGTAAAACTCCAAAGGATTGTTTTACTAAAATAAATCATATACATTTAGTCCCTTCCTTAATAGTCAATGCATGCAAATGAGTTAAAGAGTTGAAATCTTAATTTTTGGACAACCAAATGAGAAGTTTCCAGAATTTTTCTGAAAAAGACAGATATTGATTCTTTTTCATGTTTTGACATACAACCTAAATGTTATATCGTCATACATGTGTCAAAAGCAGAAAAATTATTTATTTTCCTGATGACCGGCTACGCTGTACCAGCAGGGAAGACCTTCCAGTCTAAGTGTTTCTCGTAAATGTGACACACTGAATACTTGTAACAGCATGCTTGAATAAATTAATTGTTTTTATTTTGTATTAAAGTGCACTGAACTCTTTACAAAATGTTATGTAGCTAACACTCTGGCCCACTAACAGCTGCATTCTACACTACATCATACAGCATGTTTCTGAAATTTCATCATGCTAATATTCTCTATGTGTATAGGCCTACTACACTTCTATGCAATACCATCACTCTCACACAAATTCTGAAAAAAAAAAGCCCATACACAATATTATTTTAATGAGAATGCTCAGGGATTTTGCTATTTGACAAATAGCAACTCCCTGGAATGCTCAGTTTACTTTCATTTCTCTTTGTCTCTGTTCATTTAGATTTGTACCCTAGCTGTATAGAGAAAGTTGATCCCATAGTGTGAACACATCAGGAATCCCATGGCCACTCTAATTCAGACTGGGAATGTGTTTGTACGCATAGCTGGTGCCTCTGGTTGTTTAGCCTTGATCCTTGGAACAGTGTGGCATCATGGTGAGCATACTGTTAATGAGCTGAGCAGTGATGTACACAGAGCACAGCTCAGTGTAGTGTTATGAATGTGATATTGTTGTCACTACTTGCCTAGTCAGTGTAAGTTCATCAGTATGTCCATCCTTCATTTCTAATGCTTGATATGTCTCGTTGCTCTCCCCGGGATGCATTTTATTTCAAATTATCCAATATTCAGAGAGTCAGAAATAAGAAGACCATGTTTGGATGTCTTGATGATTCGGGAAGAACACTATTGTGGAGATGATCTTAGCAATATGAGACCACTGCAATACCAATTTTCCTTGTTATGGAGACACATGGTAGAGTTATTGCGATATGAATTTTTTAAAAACAGTATCGCAAGAACTATTCCTTCAATCTCCAAACAATACCACAATCCTAAGTTGGAGCCAAAGCACACCTGAATAAATATGTGTAAAATGATGGATCATGTGCAGATCATTAGTCACATTGTACAGCCAAAGTCTAACCTTCTTACATGACTTTTTATTTTCGTATATATTCATAGCATGTTCAGATCGTTAAGTCAGTGGTGTCTTATTATGCGGCTGGAGTGATGTGTAATGCTGACAATGTCCATATTGCATAATGAAGTGACCAAACATTGATAATGATACAGTAATGTATGGAATGAATTAGAGACGAGATGCATTTCAGTGATTGAATGCAATAGGCAAAGCTTTACTGTGTATTACAGAAAATGAAATACCGAATTCTTTGGAATTCTAAAGTCAGAAATATTTTTTAACTGATGGGAGCAACTTGAGTCTTAGACCTCCCAAGGACAATGCTCCCATGCCACCACTGAAAACTAGGGATACTGTACACCTATAATTGCCTTCGGTTGCCTCTTTATGATGTCAAATTGGGATTCTAAACATAATTTTTGCCTGACAGCTTTCTCATCCTTTTCTTCTTCTTTTTTCCAGGACTAAAGAAAAATGCAAATGAACGTGAAATAGGTGTAAGTATTCTGCATGTAAAACATGTCAGCATCCTTCAAAAAGGCAGAGAAAGGAGGTGATGGATGAGAAACATATGTCTGTCACACACCTGATACTCAGAAGGATACAGTTGATAACCTCTTAAATGATGACACACCAGTCACAAGGTAGTACAGTAGCTAGTGCACTGTGTGCTCAGAGTGTTTAGTTCAAGGTCACACAACCAATGACAGTGTCTGCAATTTTCACAGGGATGCTTACATTGTCTAGTTTGAATTCAATCAGAATGTTTCATGGTTTTTTAATCACCAATTTTGGTACCATCAAGCGATAGCATTCTTTTGCACCAACAGTTTCTTTATTAAACAGATTTTGTAATCTTGTTATGTGGTTTTTCTCGATCTACTCTGCAGGTATTTCAAAGTGCTTACTCACTCCATATGTTCAGCACCTGTGGACTCTTAGCTGCTCCCCTGACCAGAAATCCAACCTTGGTTAGTTGGTACAATCATTTTGGATACATGAGCATGTTATCACGAGTGAAATCATTCATATTTTTAGGATTTTAAAATACACTAGGAATGAATTTTCAGTCACTCAGCTTCTGTTATTTGCAAGTTGTTTTGCATGTTGAAACAGCCAGCTGTTACAAGAGCAAAAATATTGGTAATCATAGTACTGGGTAGACCATTAAGAAGTTGATCATGTGGTTACAGGTATTCTGACCTTTACTACAAAATTCTTGCATTGCCATGCAAGTCACTTTATAGGTACTGCTTGCTCCTGTTCACTCCTTGAATAAATATCTGGGAGTTATGTTCTTTTAAACTTTCTGGAAAGAAAGGAAAAATATGGAATCCTTGGACTGATTGATTCTTTACATTTTCAGCTGTAAATCTGCATTACATATTTGCCTCAAGTTGAATACAAACTGTTTCACCTTTCTCAAACTGCAGGTCGGTAGTCTGCTGTGTTGTGGCATGCTCTTGTTCTCTGGGACTTGCTACATTGGTGCCATGACTGGCAACACCTGGATTACAAAAGTGGCACCTTATGGTGGCATGTTGATGATGGCTGGTTGGCTCGCCATGGCATTATAGGTACTACGTACAGATCATAGTTCACATTTCTCTAACTTGGGTTATGCCCTTTACGGGTGAAGGTAAATAATCCATGATGAAGGTGGTTCTGGTGCAAGGCAGGGCATCTTGTTAAACAGAGTAGCCGATGACCAGAAATAAAACACTAAGCATTGTGGCTCATAAAAAACTTGGATGAATAAAAGAAGTGCCAGTGTAGTTATTCTCTTCAGTCATTGAAGGATGTTACAAGTACTAATTTAAAGTAATATGATGAAAAGTTTAGCAGACATTATGTGAGCATTCAGAGACTGATAAGACAGAAGCACAGCAGATTAAACCTGTGACCTGATTATCATGACTATCAGATATTCCATCAAGAAATGGTAAGACTGTTCCATTCTAAGTATGTTACTGAATGTCGTGTTTAATTTTAAGTACTGGACAAATTTTCATTTAAAAATTTCATTTGGGCAAATGTGGCCAATTTGAAGAGTTCTGTATTAACCATTGAACAACTGCACATGCAATTGTGAAAGCTGCATACCTTTAATTCTTTAATACTGTTTCAGAGAGGTTGCTTATCACTGAGAAGAGGTTGCTGTTGAGATTGTACCTGGTGGTTAATGCAGAAATGTTGGACAACTTTTCAATCATGGTTTTCATATTTTCCTCTCACACATTGTCCCTGATCCGTTTCTTTACTTCTGTATTTTTTTTCACTTTTGTAGTGTATATACGAGTTGTCTTTCTGTGAACAATAGATAACATTAAATTTGACAAAGGTATGGTTGTGATTTGTGCCACACTTATTATACTCTCATGCACTTTAAACTATATTCTTACAAAGCTTTTTAGCATCTTATTGTGTCATTTTCTCAATAATGAAAATTAATAAATAAATAATATTTTCTCAGTGCCTTGCTTGTATTGAGTTCTGTTGCATGGTCATGAAGGAAACAAAGGGAGTGGGTTCATGGTTGGCAGGCAGTGGGGTCATCCATTGGTGTCCATTTGGGGGGGATGGGGGACATGTTCCCTCCACTTTTTGAGGGGATGGGATGCTAACATATTTGTCCTCCCACTTTTTGTAACCTGGAAAATATAACAGCAATATACATTATTCTTGAAGGAAGTGTAAATTTCCTAACTTACGTTCTAAGAAATACACAAACTTAGCAGAAATTAGCAAGGCCAGTGAGACTGAGAAGTGCCTTTTCCTGCAATGTGAGAGGTATTTTTATCATTTTTTGGGGGTACACTTCGCAATTCTATTTAGAAAAAGTGGACAACCTCAACTGAGTCATTACTTTCCCCATTTCAATGCTTTGCTCAAAGCCTATGTACACTAGTGGCTGGGGAACAGGGAGCCTCAGGTCTTTCCTTATGTCATTCCTTACACCACTTTTTATAGCGAAAGAAAATTAGGCCAGCGGATGTTCCTCCCCACTCTCAATGTCAGATCAACCCACATGGAGTCGCGGGTGGCAGGGATAACTAGAGAGAGGGGCAGAAGTAAGTGTAACCTTTGACATATAACACAATAGATAAGCTTTCTGATTTTTAATTCGTATCCACTGTTTCTAAAGCTTTTGAATACATCTCTTGGATTGAAGATATTGTGGCAAAATTGTTCTTGTGTTTGGTTTCACAACCTTTGTGATCATGCATATGTGTATGTATGTATATCTGTGATGCCCTACCTTGTAAACACCATATCTCAAGAAAGGATGCTCAGCCAAATCTCATATTTGGTAAGCAGGTGTACCTCATTGTTTTTGTTGAATGTCATAGATCCTTTGGGGTCAACAGAGGTCAAATTGTGAAAACCTTGTGAACGGAACATCCCAAGAAGGGAAACTTGGATAGATTTCACATGTAATGCCTAGGTGCATCACATTGAGTAGAAGATCCCTATTGCTATTGGTGCAGGTCAAAGGCCATTTGGGGTCAACAGGGGTCATATTGTGAAAACCTTGTAAACATAATATCTCAAAGAGTGGAACTTGGAGAGATCTCATATATTATGTGTAGGTGTTGCTGCACTGTAATATGCAGTTGTGCATGTTGAGACATGATACATATCAGTCATCATATATCAGATTCATAAAATCCTCATAATGAAGTCATCGAAACCACAATGCATTTGAGCAATCTGGTTAGAAATTATGTTTACATGGTTTCATGACCACCAAGGACACCCATAAAACCTTTGTCCTGTATTCTTGTATTCAAAATTGCGTTTTGTCGGATGGTCAAAATGAAAGAAGTGTAGGCAGAGTGGGACATAGGAGAGGGGGCAATTTAAGGAAGGGACAGTAGAAGCAAATGTGACTATTAACCTGCAACACAACAGGTGGTCTTACTGATGATTTTATTCGTATGCAACACTTCTGAACCTCTACAGTACATCTCTTGGTGTATTTCTTCATACCTGCAAAAAGAATAGATCTGCCATGTTTTCAGGGATCATATTTACACCCTCTCACAAAGACCAGTTAGGACACCACATGATCTTTGGTCTACCCCACAAGATGTACTTGTTGTACATCGAATGGTCCACCTGCAGATTTCTGTTTATCAAGGGTTACATGTTTGACCTCTTCGAATTCCATTTAAACTACATGGTGTACATGCATGCCACATATGAAATCTGTCCAGTGTCCACACTTGCTTCTTTGATGTACAGCATCATGTATCTAAATCGGGGGACAAAAACTTGCACAGAAATTCCTAAGTAAAAACGATTTCCATGCACTTATTATGGTTGCATGCAAAAATTGATACCGCATGGTGGAACCTACAATTAAGACCCCATAAAAATTGCTTGACTCTCATCACCGGTCAAGCTGATTTTGGATGCTGGGTAGATTTTTTTTAAATCTGCATTCCAATGCGCATTTTTTTTCTGGGATGAAAATTGATATCATTTATTACATAGTTTGCAAAAACATCACACAAAATCACTCCCACCAAATCCCACAATCAAACGTTCCTCCTGTTCCCGATTATAGCACAAGATTGAGGCAAAAAAAAAACACACTGAAAATTGATTTCCAAAAAAAGAGACAACAGCTTTTTTTCTTCATAGGTCAGAGATCATTATTTTTTTTTTTTATGGGGGCCTAAACTGTGAAATGAGAGGGAAAAAGGGCTTCAATGGTAGTTGAACAGAATCCTTTGCTGGTTGAGAAAAGGTATTAACAGGTTTCCATGATTCCTACTTTACTATTGTTAGGACACAGACACGTGATGTCACAATGATACAGTGCAGTGCTCTCTCCTTGTTGATAGGCTACTAAATTTAACAGGTGCTCATCTGCACGTGTGGCATCTCTGTCATTTGATCTACACGTACCTATGGGTAGCAATACATGCTGCTTCTTTGTTTGCCTCCCTCAAGAAGGGCGCCCTTGTTTGTCATTACGTGACGCCAACACAAGGGGTCTATTCCATTTCTAAAAGGAAACCAAACACCAAAGAAGTAAATCTGATGAATTCATTGAAATCACGATATTCTTTTCACCTTTTATTGAAGTCAACATAGAAGTTTGGCAAAGTGCCAGCAGATCAATACTATCAATGTAACAATGCAGATTTTTTTCTTGATGGAGACTCCCCTGATGGAATTAGGTTCCCTTATTTTTGACAAATAGTCCACTACAGTGAAACTTGAGGCAAAGCCAACTTAAGGTATAAGGATTTTACCACAGTCTATTTAAAATCCTTCACCGTGGAAAATTTTTCTACACAGCTGCAGTAATACAGCAATAACAGCCATCTCACTGGTTACAATTTGAGTCCCTGGTTGAGCAGCAACTGCATCACAACATGTGATACCAAAAGTCGTAACTGCAGCAGAGTGTTGTGCCAGTTAATCTTATTCCAATAAAAAGAAGAAACAGGATAAAAGGAGGTGAGAAAGTCAGTTTTTAGGTTTGGAAACACTGAACATGTTTCAAAATGCTAATCTGTAAGCAACTACAGATACTTTCCCAACTGGTTTTATTATGTAGGCCACAAAACTATCCTCTCCCACCTAGAATGTGGACAACTGATAAGCTCCTGATATATCTGAACTGCTGTGAATCACATACAATCCTTCACTTATTATGGAATTTTTAGTAAACCACAACACATTAGCCAAAGACAAGAATATTTTTATAGGAAATAAAATGCTGAAAGGAGGGGGGAAAAAGCCCACCTATTCAACTTACCAAGAAAGAAAGAAAAAAAGTCCTTCAAAATGCTATAAACTCCACATATCTCTAGAAAATTTACATTTTTCGTTACTTAACTTAGTACAAAGCTACATCGTCAACTACTCAAGATACAAAATGGAAACAGGAAAATAAATGACAAGTTTGTCGTAACGATAATTGATGATAAATGATGGAAGTATGCTAACGTTCAGTGCAGTCCTTTAATATTCACTGTGTGCACTTTACACTTACATATTTCCTTCCAGTCTGATTTCGATCATCTGCACAATTTGAACTTCTTTACTTTCCGCATCAGAGACTCGCGTTCTGTGTGTCTCTCGCTTACCACTGACCGACGCAAACTAATTTTGCTTTGGTGGCCTGAATTCTTTCATACTGCAGTGATATGCATTGCCGCCATCCAGAGGGCATGCTTCCAATGCACAATGTTACATCCCCTGTAGCCATTTATACAAATGTGGAATATTTTAAAAAGCCACAAAAAAAAATAGGGCAATGGAAAATTTTCTACGAACAATGGGTTTTTAAGTATTGTACAGAGATAAAAAACAAACGAAAAAAAAAAACAGGAAAAACAAAGCTCTTAAGAAAGACTCACTTTTTGTATAACATCAACGGATAGTCAATTAATTCCTCAATGCAAGAAACTGCCCTGCTAGGATCAAGCAAAAGAACCACAGTGACATCTGAGACGTTGACACCTTTTTGCCCAGGATGCACAATCCTTTTCCCCTAAGTCTGTTTTTAGTATGTTTTAGTTGATAAATTCAATTTTCCAATAAGAAATTAAAAAAAGGAACTATTCTTGATTTTCAATTTGGCAACCACTCATCCACTAATTCATAAATACCTTTAACAAATACTGCCTATCATTCAACTTTGAGAAAGATTTGAGAAAGGAATTGAACAAAATGTAATCATCATGTCTCTCAATGTACATTCTAAGCAACAAATGTTTTGTGCAGTTTATCTTTGATGCTTCTGTTAAGATGACAACATAATTTTGCTCAGGGATTGGAACACTACATGTGTACCTTGCTAATAATAGAAATTGTGCAAAAAGCAAAACAAGTTTTAAGGACCGCATCAAAAGGCTACTTGAAATATTCAATCCTAGCCAGCTACCAGATGTTCAAAGCCAAGCAACTTAAAGATACAAAGCAAAGCACCTGAAACCCACATCATTAGACAAAAAAAGCAGTTTCTTGTCGAAGAAGTTCAAAATTATTGACAACTTTCTTTAAGAATAATGATGTTGCGCAAAGCTGGAGGATTGGCTTAGGATCTTACATTTGACAGCAATGAAACTGCATACTTCATCTCAATGTAATACCAAAGAAAACTTAAACTGTAACTACAGTCATTCACCATACACACTTAATCAGAATTTTTCTTTTTTTGGGTTTTTTTCTATGTTAGCTTCACTTTGTTTGTTTTTTGTTTTCATTTTCCATCTAGTGGTAGAAAAAAAAAAGGAGCTAGTTATTTTCAATATAAAAGGCACTTCCGAAAAAGAAAAACGGAAAAGATCCATGCAATCCAGGGATGTTCAAATGCGAGAGAAACGTCTTCAGGAACAGCTCAGAAAATATTTACATCAAAACCAGAAGTTCAAAATGATCTATTTTCCTTCATTCGTCCATCGCTTAAAGATCTTCAATGCAAGATGACAAAAAACATGACAATGAAAAAAAAAAATCCCCAAAAACACCAAATGAAGAAGAAAGATAATTTAAGAGAGAATTTGGAAATATAATTAATTGATGCTATTTCTCTTAACAATAGCAAAAAAAAAAAACAGTTGACTGCCACAACAATATATCCACTAAGCAGGGAGTTGTATCTCTACATCCTTGATCAGAATCTCACTAAATAGTGCCAGCTGGCATGGTTAGAAGGAAGTTCACCATCCCTGCAAATACTCAGCATGAAGTAGACGTTTTTTTAACTGTTTTGGCTTCACATAGGGGTACCATCTGCACTGACTTTCCAGAGTTTTGCAGAAACGCCATGCAATTTTTTCCTTTCATAGCTGTTGAACGAGGTACTTTTCAGCTTCCTTCCTTTATCCAGATTTAATGTTACAGTTACTTGAGAAGACACGTAAATAAAAATATATATTCATGAGGGAGAAAAAATCGAAAACACTAACACTGAAACACTGACAAAGATTCTCTGTGAGACAAATACTCCTGGTAGTGAGGAAAAAAAAAAATAAACAGGAGAAAGCATTTCATCATTCAAAAAACAAAACAAAAAGAAAACAAACGTGAACAAACAGCCATTGTTGATGGATGTTGACAGACCTTCATACATTCAAAGTTGTCCTAACAGCAAAACTGTCCCAACTTTCCAAATCTACTGCTCCGTAGACCTCTACGAAAATCTTGTACAGTAGTGTCACATACTTCTTTTTTTTTTTTTTGCTACACTGTGCCCCTGACAAGAAGTGTAGTTTTGACATCAGATCGAAATTCTCTTATACAGGGTATTATTTTAGTGAACCAATCATTCCACTTTTGGATTGAAGAAAACCAAACCCACTGTGCGTAGCATTTTACTTTCTGTTGATGAGACCGTGTAAGCTACAGGCCCTGGCAGGTGTGAGTTAATGGTACACACTACCTCCTACTTGGCTTTATCTAGGCCTGGCTACAAAATTTTCACATCTAGAAAGTATCTTTCATGCTTCTTTGCAAGATAGTAGTCCAAACAAGACAAGACAAGTATTTATGCTCAGAGTGCACCCTCTAAGCTGCTGTTTCTTCTCTGAGAGCAAATATGTCCCTACTGAAATTAAGAATTCCTTTCTTACCTTCCTAGAGTAAGCATTCAGCTTTGTAACCAAAGGGGATGGATGTTGGTGTATCTTTTACAAAAGAGAAGAAAAAAAAAAGAGACTCTGAATTGATGATGCAGGTCAGGGTAAATAAATGAAGTGTCTTGTTCCTGCATCAGGATTTCTTTTCTGTCGGGGCAGGACAACTGTGGTCAGGCAGTCATTGATAAACATGGGAGGACATTACTCCCATCTTTCACAGGTTCCAGATTATCTGTCACAGGTTCAACATCATCTGTCGCAGGTTCAACAACATCTGTCACCGGTTCAACAACATCTGCCACCGGTTCAACAACATCTGCCACTGGTTCGAAATTATTGGTGTGATGAGAGGCGGGACTCTTGTTGTCACTGTTGGTGTACTTGGTCAAGTCCCCAACTTTGAGTTTTTCCATCTCATCAACATGGCGGCATAGTCAATCCACTTTGATTACAGAGTATATCTTCATGACAAACCAGAAACATGAGAAGAAACCAACGGTACCTGAAGACAAGACACATCAAACAGCGAATGGTAAAATAAAACAAAAAAATACATCTTAAAAGTAGACTGTCTAATATGTTCTCTTCTCTGAGGAAATACCACCACCTAAACAGAATGTCATACACAGTAACAATTACAACACACTAGATTGCATTGAACATACTGAACTACCACAAAAAAACAAAAAAAAAAAAACAAGCAATTGATACAATAAGGAAAGTAAGCACATTTAAGAGTAGGGTAGATGAGGCTTTCTCCTTTTGCTCTCCTGACATTCCACTAAATTCTTAAATGTGTAAAATTCTTCACTTGAAGAACACCTTCAAGCATATGCATAACAGTTGACTAAAAAGGAATAGAAGGAAAACGAACGAGTATATGGTTTAGGTAAGACCTGTCATTTCAGGTTTGATACCACTATCCAAGTACAATAATGGTGGATGGAGACTCAGTCTGAAGTAACTAAAATATTTCAAGTCAGTCATGATGCTACTTTCTCAGGAGTCACAAGTCAGTCAAAGCCTACTTTCTTTTGTCAAGCTTGAATCAAGCTTGCAAAGGGCATCCTATAGGTGTTAACTTCAGATGTTATGTCACCCTTTTCGGTTTTCTGTGTGTAAATGGCAGGGTACCACGGACCTCTGATTTCAAACTTCAGGGTTCTGGGTTCACAGATAGCATGTCTGGAATGCTGATTCACTGTGACAGCACTCACTCTCTTTTTGCTTTGTGGGAGAACTCACCACAGAAGAGGAAGAAAATCATGACCATGATGATGGTGTAACCAAAATAAAGGACACGGCTGGCCACACCCTGTAACTCCAGACGAGACCAGGAGTAGTGGAGGCAATAGACCAGAAAGTAGAATGCTGTGAAGCCGCTGGTCAGGAAAGAGCGCCACCACCATTGGTAATCCTGTGGGGATGCAAAATCACGTCAGGCCACTGACAAGTACATTTTTAATCATTCAGCAAGGTTCAGCATTCAAAATTTCAAGCACTACTGAGCATTTTTTTTTGAAGGGTTCTGACAATGGTAGGCTTCTAGACTTACCTCAGTACAGAGATGAAAGTAGCAAAGGAGAATGGTAGCCTCAGAGCAGGTGATGACGAGTATAAGAGCAACAACGGCCAAAAATCCAAACATATAATAGAACTGATGAGACCTGAAAACAAAGTATGAAGTCATCAATAAATATACAGGTCAAAGGTCATCAATTTATACCTCAAATAAATGAAGGGGTCAAAGACTACTCAATCAAAACAGTCACTTGAAAGAGCTCCCAACTACTGGCGCCATAGTCAGTCACCCAAATTACCAAGTAAACATTTAAGGCTGAAGCACTCAGAATAATCGGTAAATGGAGAGGTAAAAGGAGGACTCACAACCATACGGCAGATCTGTGGAATTTATTCTCATCAACATCTGCCAGTTACCAACTAAATGCAATTCACAGGGAAATTCATGTATTTCACCTAGATTGAGTAATCTAAAAAGAACCAAATTCCTGGGATCAACATAAATACTCAACTAGTCACTCCAAAAAAAAAAAGAAACATTTTATGGGCTCTCTCCATTCACATTCTCCCAACAACAATAATAAAAGCATGTGAGAAGGAAAGAACAGTCTTCCACTTAACCACATGGTATTGACAATTCCTCAACTTCCATCCTCCATACTGCAACTCAACACCTACAGTTTGGCCACTTAACCATCACTAAATATCCAGCACCCTGATTGATGTAGATAATGTGATACTAAACCAGACAGCATGCTGTACGAAGATACGGGACACTCGTACAGTCCTGCGACTGATCTGACAATGCCACCATGAAATACGTTGTAGGCATTCCCAGTAACCGTGGACATCAAAAACTTTCTTTGGTAAATGCAAAATGCAGTCTGATCATCTACAACATTTTGGACTTACAGTTCTGATCTAAATGCATTGGTAATGCATTTAATGCTTGCTAAATACTTGGAAAACCATTTAGGCCATCAGGAGGAACATCCACCCAAAGCACAGGGAGTCTCCAGTTCCAAAGAAAGAGAAATGCTAGACCATGGGGTAGAACTACTCACCAGATGCTGTTCAGGATGAAGAACAACTGAATGAAGATGCAGCCGAAGGGAAGTATACCCCCCATGATGATCCCGGGAATGGGCATGGTGTAGAAAGTCTGCTCTGGGATCTGGCGAGGGATCTGGTTGGTGCGGACCGGAAACTCGATCGGCTATGAGTAAGAAAGTAGTTCTTGCGTGATTGTTGAATTTCACAGAGAAGAGAATCAATTGCAATTACAGAATTCAAGACTAGGAAAGCAACTTGATCATGTTACAGGTAGTGTGAAGAAATCATCTCATGGATAAAATCTGTAACTTACTACTAAATAGTTCTATACACTTAGAATTTGTGTAAAACTAAACACCAGTGACAAATGTTACTCAGTCATTGCTTTTTTCTTATCCACTACCATTTTTAACCTTGTTCTTACTGGATGAAGGTAAGGTTGAGATGAGAGGAGAGGGGGAGGATGGGAGACAAGATAGTCCTCTACTTTTGATTGTACTAACCCTCTGTCTGAAGCCAAAGTATGATCCAATGAAAATGAGTGGTGTTGATATGCAGAACCAAAGAGCCAACAGAGCGATCAGGGTGGAGAACGGAATGGCGGCGGAGCTACCCTCTCCCCAAAGGAGCAGATTTAAGACAAAGAAAATACCAAAGATTATCCCAGGGATGAGGAAACTGGTCAGCATGACGTTGGACTTCCAGCGTTCACCTCCAAATGCTGTCAAAGAGAAGGAGAGACTTGTTCTTATTTATGGAGATAAAAACCAGACAGTCAAATGACTTTGTGATTCCTTGCCGATACCTCATAATTTCATACACACACAATCACTTACCAGCATAAGCAACCCAGTGGAGAAGGAAAGGGACCACATCAAAATGAAAAACAAAAGTCAAGAATGACAAACACATTCCGTATCACTTTTGGGTTTGATGTTACCAAGTGGTAACATGAACAAATAATGTTATTCTCTGAGCATTGATGACAATTGTGGTCATGAAGGAGGTAATTCCCAAGTTGATTGAAAGTTTGTGACATCAAATTGTAGTTACAGACTGGAGATTTTGCAAGTCAATAAAGGCAATCTGGAACAGTCTTTCCTCCCGAGGGAGTGTTTACTGTGACTAAAACAATGAAATACTTTTGTAAATCTTGACAGGGAGTTTCTGGCATTGGTGATATTCTCTGACAGCTTAGAACAGTGATAAGGCTATGCTAAGTGGTTGTTTGGCATAGACATGGACTTTAAATGTTACACAAATTGAGAGAGAATGAGACCAAAGTCTATCTAGCAGCGATCTCTGCTATGAAACGCAGATCTACATCTTGGCAAATTTCAATAGGAAATAATTATGCATAATTTTCTTAATATGAGTGATTTAACCTCCTCATATCTTCACATTCAGGATATGTAAAATGTTTTAAGTATCACATATTTGGCTTTTGAGCCCTTTGAGCCCAAGACAGATCTTTGGAATAATAGAACTTATTACATTCATTCCATGTCACATTACAGTGATGACAAGTCTCCCATGGGACAATTCAAATGCCAGACATCAGCTGCTTATCAAGTGCCAACAATTTTGACACTGTGATGTTCTACCTGAATTCAGTTGCTGAGATATCTTCCTTAATAGATTTCATACTTTAAGCTCTGAAAACCTCACATGACCTTTGTCATCTACTCATTAGAAGCTACCAATGGTGTGAGTATGAAGTTCCAGCAACATTTAGTTGCTGAGATATCTTCCTTAATAGGTTTTCTTACTTTAAGCTCTGAAGACCTCACATGACCTTTGTCCTCCATCAAAAACAAAAAGGATCATGGACTCACAGGAACTAACAACAAACGGACTTTGAAGTTCAAGCACCTTTTCCTTCTCGAAAGACTGTGTTTACGAGGTTTTCACACTATGTCTTCTATTGACGTTACATGACCTTTGACTTCCACAGAAAATGACAGACATCATCTACTCAGTAGGTGCTACCAATGGTAAGAGTATGAAGTTCCAAGTTAGGTTGCCGGGAAATCTCCCTTGGAAGGGTTTTCTTCCTTTAAGCTCTGGTGACCTCAAATGACATTTTTCCTCCATGAAAAACACTAGGGATCATCTAATCACCATGTACTAACAACTCACTAAATTTGATATTTGATGACCTTTCCTTCCTTGAGATACTGTGCTCACAAGGTTTTCAAACAATGTCTTCTATTGACTTCACATGACCTTTGACCTTCCTAAAAAATGGCTGACATCATCTTCTCATCAGTTGTTACCAATGATAAGGGTTTGAAGTTCCAACAACACTTGGTTGCTGCGATAAATGATCTTGACCTCGACCTCCATGAAAACAATAGGGATCAACTCATGAAGGACTACCAACACAGAAGTTCGAGCACCATTCCCTTCTTGAGATATCGTGTTTACAAGCCAGGGTGTCACATACACACAGACACACACCATCACATAGATTCCTTGCCTGCCTTTGGCAAGAAATCAAAAAGCAAATCCTAGACACTTACTACACAGAATGGTTGTCAGTCTCTGCTTTGAACAACACAAAAGAGCTACAAACATATCACAAAACGGTCATCCTGTTGTAATTTATTGACTTTGCTGGTGCATAAAAAGTCTAAACTTAGTAAACCTGAAAGGGATACAGATACTGAAACCACCTGGATGTCACTTGTTTCAAATAGAACTTTTGCTTGAGTTAAACAAGTGAAACGCAAAACACTGTAAAATGCATTGCGGTTATCCTCTCCGGAAAATGCCAGACATTTGATAAACCACTGAATAAAGGTCCTTCTGGCTGGAAACAATTTTAAACTGTAAGTAACAGCACTGAAAGAAACTACAGCATCTAAGAGCAGTAAAGTATACTGCAGAATTTGCTGGATAGTGAGAGAGAAACACCTCCACACAATTTGCTTTGCAAGGCTTGATGGAGCCTTTATTTTTTCCCTGGCTTGAGTTGCTATAAAGATATGTTCACTTACTCTTGTACATCCTGGCGGCCACATAGCCGGACAAAAATCCCAGGAAAACGTAAATGAAAAGAGAGGCAGTCATCAAGGAACCACGATTAGCGGGTGAGAGGAATCCGATGCAAGCAAAGACTAGGGAAAGGAATAACGATAAGGAAATAATTCAATGAGCAGGAGTCAAAGGAAATATGGAAGGTGAGAATGACCAGACATATGCTACAAATGTCTCTTAAGCTAATAGTCACTGCTTGGGTTATCATGCATTGTTGGACTGTTCACCCAATAAAAAAAAAAACTAAATAAAATATGACACAAAAGATAGCCTTTTCAATTTTCTTGGGCAACAAACTGTATCACCTTGCATATGGCGAGAAAGACTCACATATATATTTTCTTTTCCATATCTTTCGCTTTTATTTTTGCAAAGAGGGACGTGATTCTATATTACACAGAAATGACCTTTTGTAACAAAAATACTCAACAAAGCGTAAACCTGCCTAAGAAAAATAAGGCAAATTATTTCACTTTCCCCAGAAACTCTTCTTAGGTGGGACATTCATGATTTATTGACATGTGGCAACTGTTCCCCTCTATCCATCTCAAGAATTTTTAGGCTAATACTTAACAATGTCTGCTGAAAGAACACAACTGTACATATAAGTATGTTATTTCATCAAAAACTGTACATATATGTACATTACTTCATCAAAAACTGTACATACATGTATATTACTTCATAAAAAACTGTACATATATGTCCATTATTTCATCAAAAATGCAATTAACCCCCCCCCCCCAAAAAAGGAAGAAAACACATGAAACTGTACATCGTGGATAACAGTCTGTCAAACATCTTTCTTTCCTGCCTCTTTATGTGGCTCTATGGGCTGCTAGATGAAACACTTTACCCTAACCCTCTGAGGGGGGTACAGGAGAAATGAATACTCACGCAATGTGATAAAGGTCATAACAATGATCTGTGCTCCAGTGCCCAAGAGCACAGAAAGAAGCATCCCTTTCCTGGGAGGACGGAAAACGTCGCCGTGGACCAATTTCCAACCAAATTCTTCTTGAGCTTCCTCCTGGTGAATGAAAATAACATGATCTTCCGATGAAAGATCTCAACATCTTTGCAACAAGAATAAATGATTACGGACATCTCCCAATTAAAAGTTTTCACTTATATCAGTATATTTATAACAGATAGAATTGAAAATATAAAATATAGTATAAAAGATGTATCAATTCCATGAATTATGTGCTTTCAGAGCAGAGTAGATCTTCACAGGCCCAAAATTGTTTTCACATGTGTCATACATGTACCATCAATAGACTATCAACTGCCAACATTATGCTTAAAGGGAAAATCAGGGTTTATTTTTACAATTTATTTCACTACAATTCCCCACCGGTATCGTACAATGCGTTATAACTAACAAATAAGATCAAGATTATCTCAAAACACGTGGACAATTTCGAGAAACAAGTCAAATTCGCAAAAAATCGGTGAAGAACTCAGAAAGTCTGTAACATCCATATTCATTAAATCAAATATGAAAATTCAACACTATGGTCTTTTTAAGGTATGAGGAGGTGGGGCTTAATATTTAGTAACACTAAACAAAACATCAAACACACAGTTTCATACATAGCCTACGTGTGCTGTATGTGTCATCAACTATCACTAAACTCTTGTTTACTTACAATTGCGAAATGCACGAACAGCATGGGAACCGTAAACATTCGGTTTATTCATATAACGTCATCTCAGTCTCACGCTGTAACTGGTCATCGTATAGAGTAGGCTGTCTTGCCTTGTACATGAACATTTACGTTTTGCACCCAACAAATATTATGATTTCTCATTCAACAGTAATTAATGCAAGAATTACTGTTTCTTCTGCCTTCAAACACCTCCCGAACGTCCCTATATTTCGGTGAACAATCAATTCAGAAAGAAAAATCAACCAAAGGTGAATTTTCTCAGTCAACCCCTGATTTCCCCTTTAACATGCAGTTGAATACAATTGGTTATTACTTTTGGAATTCTAACAATTTCAAGCTTATCCAACCCAGGTGACCAAATGATATACTGCCTATTTAGAATTAAAATGATATACGATGCTGGTCACACAAACACAAACAATGATAAGAATTACTGGCCACACTAATACCATCCATGATATAAGGTGCTGGCTGCACTTACACCAACTAAGTCACGTGATGCTGAAATCACGAATACCAACCATAGCAAATTCACATTCATTTGCTTTGATTTCAAAAAGTACTACTCACTGAGTCCATTTCGTTGTAGCGGACAATGTCTTTGTGAAGGGTGCGCATCAGTATCATGGCAACCATTCCGGTCAAAAACATGACAATCACTAGAGAGTTTGTGATACTGTTAGGGGAATAAAACACAGACAAAAACATATGTAATAACAGGCATTAGAGACATCAGTCTTCTCACCGAAACAAACATTAATGTGACACACTTTATTAAGGGACTAAGTAGAACTGGCTTTACACAAACTTGACTTCAAAATTATCCCAAGAGCAGCTACTGTACAACAAGATCAAATGTACGATACAACTACAACAACCCAACAACAACCCCCACACACTTAATATATACAATCACAGATACAGCAACAACCGAAACAGCCACTACAATGACTGCAACAAATACATTTAATTAATGCCACAGCAACCACAACACTAGTAACTATAGATATGGCAAAATCCATAACAATGAATACAGTTGCAAGTTCACAACAACTAAAGCCATTAGATTAGTCTTTAAAACTACAGCAACAGTTGCCACAGCCACCTCAATTAATACTGCAATCATTTAAGTCACAACTTCTATTAGAACAGCAAGAAAAAAGAAAAAAGTGTACCAACCATTCCTACAGCTGCAAATAATTATAACAAGTGTAACTATAACAACTGGTACTCTTGGAATTACACATGGTGGCCAGTGGGTGGCATATCAGAAGCACAGATACCATAATAGAAAAGGCATGTCGACAAAAATTAAACTCTTTTTGAGCTACAGCATCAAGACTACAATGTTACCACCAAAAAAGGTAGCTTGAAAATTTAATAAATTCTACACATAATGCAGGGTACACACAAGTTTGTATCTCTACAAAATAAGATTTATGTCCTAAAACAAAGGGTTGAAATGGCACAACAAAAATTTTAGAAATACTGAAAAGAGAAATGAGTAAGTGCCTTTTTAAATACAGAGGCACTACCATACAAAGTTGTTTCTTCATACCACAACAATTTTTTTTTTTTCAATTAAATCCCCGAAATCATGGATTACATCAACACTTGGATTTGAAATCAAAGTAAAGATTGTCAATTTGGAAGGTTAGGAGAAAATCAAAGAACCCTTCCCCACATTCCAAATCCTTACCTGAACCACTGGATTTTTGTATGTGGCATTGACTCAAGAACATAGTCCCATCTGGAAGCCCAGAAGATAGCAACATTACTCTTTAAAGAGAAGAAAAAAGGCAAAACTCTTTCAATTTCTAATGGCCAGGTGTCTTTTCAAAGTGAGGTGAGGTTTGAAAGAGCAAGACAGCTTTAAACTGATCACATGAAGACAGATCTCATCATCAACTGCACCATTTCTTGTAAAATCAGCGGCAAAAGAAGAACAAGTCGTCATTAAATTTACAGTGAAGACCCTGTTATGGCATGCCTCTGAGATTGGTGCTACCTTAAACAAGAGAGTCAGTAAGGGTTAATGATACTATGAATGCCCTCCTGAGACACCCCTGAAAAAATTTGTACAGCATCCCAATCTTAATTCAAGTAAACATTAAGGTTAACCATTCACTGAGATACTGCAAGCACGTTTTGTACATATTCTGTAAGATGGTGACCTCAGATGACCTTTCACTCACACCAAAAACAATCTAAGCTGAGATCCTCATCCCCTTGCCTGTCTTGTACCTGCCCTTCAGAAACTCCAGTGCTGAAGAGATTTTTACACAAATAAAATTCGGCGAACTCCATTTCACTCTGCTTTGGAAATCTGAAATTTGCTACAACTCTCTGCTTCAGAAAATAACCACTGACAAGCAAGTCTGCTGAGCTTTTTAAATTAATCTTTCCTTCATTCAATCCTGAAATTCCGAGCATTTCTTCATGCTGTAGGTATGAGCTCTTGATTTAGTTCTTTATCTTTTGTTATTCGCTTCGATCCTTTTCTTCTTGAATCCTCCTTTTCAAAGGTGGACTGCTTTGAAAACAGATATCATTCTTCAGTCCAACGACTTTCATTTCATACGACTGTTGTCGTCATCAAAATATTAGAGACCAACAGAAATAACTTCAACTGAAACTTACCTTAAATGTTACATTGTATGAATATGTGATTGCAATTTCCTTTGGTACATTTGTAGCACCCTGTCCAGGGAAAGAAACACCACCTCCAACATCGGAACCTTGGCCGGACCTGGTGGTACCACAGCTTTCGATGTTATCACCTGCCATCTTTTGATTCACACTGGGGGGAGAAAAAAAAAACATTTCCCTTTCGTATGGCTGCCCAATTATGAGAGCGTCCACTACAGGTTCAAATTCTGTGATTTAATCAACATCTGAGTTCCAGGCTGGACTTTCCGAACCAGGTCTGCCAGCCCTCTCTACTACAGGGTAAAAATTATTGAAAATATCTGGCTTTCAAGTGGACACACACAAACAAACGGCAGGATAAAAGTAGGATCATGACAATCCTCAATAACAAAAATGGGATAATGCAGATCAAAAGTAGTTCTTATCCAGTCTTACAGATTAGTACTTTTCATCAGCACCTACCGCCAGAGCTGATGATATGCTATGAAACTACTGATTTTCTTTCATACACACAAACTTGACCAACATCCCAAATTTTCCCCATTTTCATAGAAAATGTATTACTTGAAGAACGAAACATCAATTGCCTTCTTTTTTTGTTTAGTTCTTGCAAGGGACAAATGTTTGATAAAAAAGGGTAATGTAGGATTAAAAAAGAAATTAAGAAAAGGTGGAGCAATGTCCAAAAAGTGGGAAAACTTAAAGAGTAGTAGGAGTCACTTGAAAGCCTGAAATATTTGAAAGGACTGTGACGACCATGAAAATTATAGATGTGGGCCAACTACGGCCATGATATGTTAAGGAGGTCAACAACGGGCTTGACAATCTTCTCCCAAACTAACAAAGAAAAAACCCCCAAAAACCAAACAAACAAACAATAGTTATTGTCAAGCAAACTGCAAAGTGCAGTTTCAAAGTAAATGGTGTTGACAAATCAGTGAAACAACTGGTGCAAACCGTAGCTCTGCTCTGAGGTGTATAGTTATTACAGACAAGTGACAAAAGCAGCCAGGGGAGTAACATGTATACTTTTAACTGTCACATCAATTTTTACAGTGGGAACAGCTCAGTCCTTGGTATCCTCTGTCAAGTTATCATAAGCACATTTTAAGATACTGTTGGCACATTCATGTTGCAAAACTTTTGGCACTATTTTCTTTGGCTCATCTCAATGAAAAGAGGAATGACAAAATGCTTTTGCAGCGAGGCAGAAGAGATTAAATGCTCACCTGTAAGGAGTAATTCTGGCACGAACGAGCCTCGCTACCTCCCAGTTGTCGCCGCCGTCACCGCCATCCTTCGTAACAGGATGATACTCAATTTCAATGTTCACGTGATTAAAGATGTAGTAGCTGCTACTGGTTCCATAACGTTCCTGAAAGGAGGAGAGGTGCCACCATGATATAACGATACCTTGAACTCTTATATACAGGTGAACACAACAATGTCAATAAGTGTCCCAGAGGAATACCTATGACCCTGACCTGGGGTCAATTTATTGTGTGTATTTATACTTGTAGTTACAACCTCAGCTGTGGAAACCTGTGCAGGATTTTCCCACATAAGGTTTATCTGTGTGCGAGATTCTGGAACCACTTGCTGGATTCATGCTTTAACGCTGCTAAGAATGAACACTGCAGTGAACAAATAAATCATGGGGCTCAACTTTCCCTGCTAACTTAGAGAGTTTTCTTGAGGTGAGTATATGGTCAGAAGAAACTGTGGATCTTTTTTTTCCTCATATTTCTGTAAAAAAAAAAGGGTTAATTTCCCTCATGTGCCAAAATTTCCCTCCAGATGCGCAATCCCTCTGAGTACACAAATTTCTTTGGAAGGAGAATCCCAGGTTACCAACTTTTTCTGCCCATGATAGAGCTATGACGTGTTATGTGTATTTTCTCTGGGAGGTTTTCCTGACATTTACTGCACCAGTATAGGTTGCAACATAGACCACCGTGGGATTAGCACTAAGATGCCACGGAACTGTACCAAGTAGACTTGCCCCAAGTCTCTCACGTTATTCTCTCTTCTATCTCTCATCATAGCTTAATGCTCTTATATGCTCTCACAAGTTCATTAGTTTGTACTGCTATTCTTTCTTACAGTCCCTTGCTGAAGCTCCTGACCACAAAAATATCAGCATTTGTAGTCATGGATTCTTGTCTAGTCATGGAATCTTGCACACACACATTGGAACAGACAGTTGATTGTGGCTTGCCACACGTGCGAGACACATATCTTTTGATTCTGTTGATGTCATCACTTTATACTTGTATTTGTTGCATTCATAGTAAATTAAGGATGAATATATTTGAAGATAACTAGCTCTTATCATTCAACCAGCATTAAGCATTGTAGCTAACAGCACCTTGTTCCATGACATAAATGTTAAAGACTCTCCATCAGCCACAGCTCTGGGGAACATGTTCCAACAGAGTGCTGACATTGTGTGATGCTGTCACTGAAAGTACACACAATATTCAGTGGAATACCAGACTCACATCAATCACGCAGGCATCTTTCCTGTGCCCCTCAGCATCCACAAAGCATCCGACTGGAAATCCTGGGGAGCAGTACTTTTGAGGTTTATCTTCAGGAACCTCAAAGTCGGTCTGAACATCGTAACACCAGGTCACGGGCATGTTGTCGATGATCCTGAAAATAATGAACGTAACAAAGAAACGTACAGATGGGTTGCGATTCTGCATCTTTCTCGATAAAAAACTGCCAGGAAATTGCTAGCAGACATAGTACGATACTATGCATTGTACAGTACCACCATAATTACAATTGCAATCAAATGAAAAAGGATTTCCATCTATCAAAGTGTTCCATTACACCATTATGTAAATGGTTCTCATCACAGGGTGTAACAGACTTACTGTGCTTTGGGTAAAGGCTAATTCCATAGAGAAGAGAAAGATTAAAGAGAAAGGTTAAAAAAAAAAGTCTTAGAAAACACTCAGTTAAGCTTCAAGACATACCTCAGAATAACACCTACAGTGCATAAGTGATATTCTCCTCCACTGCAAGCACCGTGTTTGCGTGCTTCCTTACGTTGTGTATGGACTTTTTTCTTTTTTTTAAGCTCCATCACCTAAGCTTGACATATCTAAGTTTCTTCAAGGGAAATGCAAAGCTTGGAATGGAAAACGCTCAACTTGCACTTTCGCCTCTATTTTTGACTCCTACAAACTTTGTAGAAAAACAGCCGAAACTTTTGGAGAAAAGCGATCCATTTATGTGACACTTCAAATCCACCCACTTTGTTATTGAGATTTCATTATCTTAAAGCATACCACTTAGGTGTACAGTTTACCCTGTACCCAAAACTAAGTTTAACATTCATCAAAATATCACACATCACTGTATTTTTAATTTCCTCACACTCATAGAGGACTATCCTCAGTTCATGTTCACTGTACATGCATTAGACACAAGCAGCAATCTAGATTGGAATGTGACACTAATTTTGTCCCTGAGAAAAATCTGAAACATACTGCACATACACGCTTTGCAGGACTACTGATTTATACTGTGTCTCTACAATGCTTGACTGTATTGTACACACACTTTTGTTGCATTTGAGAGGAGAACATTATATATCTGACAGGTTATATGACTGTCTGACCATTGGTAGAAGTTACAGGGGCACTTTGACTTGTTCTGTGAATGAAGTGAAGTTGTAAAGTTTTACACACCAGTGAAGAGGATTCCCATCCACCACATACAAATGAACATCAATGAGTGAGTGAGTAATCAACAAATTCATGTTGGTTTGAAAATTCCTCACCAGACACTTTTTCACTTTAAGTACTAATAACTCATATTCACACAGCCAGTACAACCCAGGGTAATACATTTCAAAATTTTGACAGTTTTCACATTCATGCAAAACTTGTCTTTGTATGCTAATTATAAGCATTCTCATGTGACTGTAACCTTCAAAATCCTCACAATTTGCCTATTATTAATTTAAAAAGAAAAACAGTTTTTTCAGGAATCACATTATTAAACACTTCTGTTGAATACGTGCAGCTCACCAGTGATGCTATCAGTTAGAAAAAACTAACAGTTTATTGACAGTTTACTAGCTTACCAGTGATGCTGGTAGTTAAACAAAACTCCCTTCTTCAGCAGGTTTATTTTCTTTTTGTCGTCGCTGTTCTCCGTGTTATATTTCTTTGTGCAAACTTTGTGGCAAGTCTCATTCTGCAAGAAAGTGAACTTGTACGGAGATGGCCTGATACGTTCTCCAAAGACAACCTGACCAAGATTTTCAGCAGGAGATCTTTCTGATTCATCTGCCTGACAAAAGTCATACCTGTTTGAAATAGAAGAAATGGACATCTGATTAGATGTTCTGGTAGCTACTTATTTCTTATATCTTTTTATTTTAAAATTGAAATGAATAATGCTATGTCAGCTACAAAATCTCCTACAGTAATGAAAGTTGTTCAAGTAATGAAAATGACATTTTGGTATATTGATGTAACAATCATTAAAGTGATGAAAACAGCTATAAATTACATCAAGATCCATTGGAATACTGACAATCTTACAGGAAAAGACCTTTCTTAGACCTGCATCATGAATAAACATTGGCTACATATGCAAATTTATGACTTTAAGAGAGGGATTTGTATGATAAGTCTTATGTTATCCTTTGTTTACTTGTAACCTTTATTCAAAAGACAACTGAGAATTCCATATGCCCTCAGGTTTTGTTTTGAAAGCATACATTTTCTTTGTTACAAATATTGATACCACTTACCAATGGCAAACCCAGTAATCAAGTAATTGAGAGGCAATATATAGGGTTAACAAAAGAAATACTGACACTGAGCAACACTCTATGTCCTAATACAGTATTTGCATTTTCATCAAACTTCGCAAGGCCGTATCTCAAAAGCAGTAATAGATATACACGTAATTCTAACAGATTATCAGTTAGGGTTTCACTCTGCAACTTTTGAGCATGTAAGCCAGTTCTTCCACACCACCTTTAAAGTTTAATCAGCAATATGGCATCTGCTTTACTCTTCTCTCACAAAAACAAGTCTGGTTATTTGTTATCTTCATGTATCTTTCATGCCAGAGAGTTAGACTATCCTATGACACTTCCCCTTGTGCAAGTATCAAATATGATTGTAGGTTTTTCCGCAGAATGGTCAAAACGTTGTACAACCCTAAAGAACCACTACATAAGAAATATTAAGACCCAGTTTCAAGAACAAACAGCACTATTTGTGGGAGGAGATAATTTTTTAAGATATTCACATAATGGCCTTTAATGACCCCTAAATGACCTTTGACCTTCACTTCTTGAACACGACAAGTAGCCTCCTCTTCAACAACCATTGTGTATGAGTTTCCTTAAAATCCGTCCATGAATGTGCATCTGAGAGCAATAAAGGCAGTGTGGACAGACATGATAGATAGAATGATAGATGGAATGACAGATAGAATGATAGATGGAATGACAGATAGAATGATAGATGGAATGACAGATAGATAGATAGATAGATGGAATGACAGATAGATAGATAGATAGATGGAATGACAGATAGATAGATAGATAGATGGAATGACAGATAGATAGATAGATAGATGGAATGACAGATAGATAGATAGATAGATGGAATGACAGACAGATAGATAGATAGATGGAATGACAGACAGATAGATAGATAGATGGAATGACAGACAGATAGATAGATAGATGGAATGACAGACAGATAGATAGATAGATGGAATGACAGACAGATAGATAGATAGATGGAATGACAGACAGATAGATAGATAGATGGAATGACAGACAGATAGATAGATAGATGGAATGACAGACAGATAGATAGATAGATGGAATGACAGACAGATAGATAGATAGATGGAATGACAGACAGATAGATAGATAGATGGAATGACAGACAGATAGATAGATAGATGGAATGACAGACAGATAGATAGATAGATGGAATGACAGACAGATAGATAGATGGAATGACAGACAGATAGATAGATAGATGGAATGACAGACAGATAGATAGATAGATGGAATGACAGACAGATAGATAGATAGATGGAATGACAGACAGATAGATAGATAGATGGAATGACAGACAGATAGATAGATAGATGGAATGACAGACAGATAGATAGATAGATGGAATGACAGACAGATAGATAGATAGATGGAATGACAGACAGATAGATAGATAGATGGAATGACAGACAGATAGATAGATAGATGGAATGACAGACAGATAGATAGATAGATGGAATGGCAGACAGATAGATAGATAGATAGATAGATAGATAGATAGATAGATAGACAGATAGACAGATAGACAGACAGATAGACAGATAGACAGATAGACAGATAGACAGATAGACAGATAGACAGATAGACAGATAGACAGATAGACAGATAGACAGATAGACAGAGTGATGGTGGCAGATCACAAATTTAGCTCAAACAGCTCTTTGAACTGGTTTGAGCTAAAAACGCACTTTTTTCCCCATAAAATTGTCACTGAAATTACAACTATCATTTCAACTTTTAATATCATAAGGTGCTCACAGTTTGTGTCATAAGAGTGAAAAGGATAACGATGATGCTCTACATATATGTTACTGTATGCTGTCCCTGTCCTTAAATTTCCTGAAGTTGCCTATATACAATGCATACACACTGTGGAAGTGAATACATGTCATAGGGGAATGTGATAGAGGGATGCAGAGGCTGACTCATCTCTGTAAGATCAATAATTAAGAATCTGCCTGAGATAAAAAAAAAAAAAAATTGGCAAATCAATCTCTGACAAAATTTTAATGTTCAATTTCCAATTTGCAGCTGAATGCATTTCATGATGTATGTACAGTACTTCCACTCAAAATACTATGTAGGTATACATAGATGTATGTGTATGCCCTGACTTGTCCTGGCACCTTTCCACTGGTCTGTTTTTCTGCATGCATTTACAAGTTATGGAAGCACACCCAACGATGTGTTGGTACTAAGGAATGAATATCTATCCACCATGGCTTTTTAAGAGCATAAACTCTTCTGTTGGGGTAATCTAATGCACACATGCGATTAAAAACTAGTGTCAAAATTGAACAATGCTATGAAACGCAAATCTCAGCAATCTACTCCTTGATAATCAAAAATCTGTGGCCGTGTGCGCAAATAATGTTGCATGCTGGATCTACGGTGGTAGAAATCACACAAAAGTGAATCAATGAGTAAATATCTGGTTCTCTTTTTTCTTTGCATGATTTCAGCACAGATGCATCATTGGACACAAGCTACTACTGTACCACTACCCTTTCAGCAACATCAATCATCAATGTGACACTGTTCAGTATTTGCAGATCTATTTACAGTACAATTCCAAGCAAACTCAGAACCTAACATCTGTTCCACTCAATCTGAATAATTCGTGAGCAAAACAGATCATTTTTTCTACAGCTAGTGTAAGTGATTTTGTTGTTTTTGCAAGTGGATGTGGGGGGGGGGGGGGGGGGAGGAAGAGAGATTTAGGTGAAAATGTAACATACTGTGACTACAGTACTGTACTGACCGGCACTATTGGTGCAGTACGTACATGAGTAGTACATAGAGGTACAGCACTTTGAATGAGTTTTCAATTTATTCTGCAGAAAGTGAACAAAGAAGCAACCTTTCAGTGACTTTGACACCATATAGACCTGATGTTGCCTACTTTCTTACAACTGCCATCATTCCACCAGCTCCTTGAAGCAGGAAAACGTGTTGGAAAATTAAGGAATGGAAGAAAGCCTGTAACATGGAATCTGATCCTCATTGTGTACTTTCCACTCAACTTCCTGTAAGGACTTTCTGTCTCTTACTCTCTGATTTCATGCAATGTGAGAGGACTACCAAAAAAAGTTAACAATGAAAGTGATGAAAACAGAATACTGTATTGCAATTCAATGCAATTTAGATGAGAGGTACTTTTCTTTAATCAGTGCACTGAATTTCAGGTGAACAGCTTAAAACAAAGGAGGAAAGGTGTGTCTACTCATCTTTGTAAGATGCATTTGTTACGCCTCATTTTGGGGAAAGACTGCAAAACAGTTTACGTACAGTATTGTCAGTGCTCGAAAAGTCCTCTTGAAATCTGGTGCATTGGCAAATTGTTTGACAAAAAAGGATTAAGTTTATATCACCAACGTATTGTAAAAAAAAACCTTCACATCAAGTTGTGTACAGTGTACAGTAGTATGGTTTGTTAAAATCGTAGCAACTTGCAATAAACTAAAGGTACTGTAATACAATCTACCACTTGCTGTAGACTCAAAAGTATTAAAGGTTGGGCTACAAGGATGGACAGTAGAAAAGTGTTTTCATGGAAGGAGTGTGAAAAAAAAGTGTACAGTTGCAAAGTCAGTGGTGTACAGGTGAATGCAGCTTGCTGTAAAAGTTTTGAAATATGAAAGGAGGATTGAAGAATTACCTGTACAGTTCATGCAGACAGAGGGGAAGACACACTACAGATACTCCGTAGAACTTACGTGGTATGTCACCTGTCAGTTTGCCAGACTTCTGTTTCGAATGTGTGCTAGGCCTTTGTACACTGTGACAGCACTGCACTGTACCTGGCTATGGAATCAGTAGCCATGCTAAGATGTTTAATATACTGCTACATAATGGCAGGATAAGCGGATGTTTTTGTACAAATGTGGAACCAAGTTTGAAGAATAAAAAGACAAAAACAAATGCTTTGTGTTTCATTCAAAAAGTAATACAAACACTTTCCAGACATATTTTCCCTTAGTTATCACATAGTCCAGAAACACCTTTCTCACTTACCTTTCATATTCATATGGCAGCACATTTTCCAGTGAATCAAGTCGATTTACGAAAACATGAATGTCACTCTGCAAGAGAAAAATAAGACTAGCGTATGTAAGACATTCAAACTTCTTCGGAGAAGCACCGCATAGTCTGGCCGGACTATCCGGAGAGTGAAATAAAATCTGGTTCAGGCCAGATACTTTCAAGGTCCAGATGGATTTTTCCAACATTTTGTTACAATTGTCTGACCAGAGAATGTTGAGATACAGTACAAGAGCATCTCTCAAAAATTACAAAGCAAGATACTGTCTGAAAGGAAAGGTTAAAAACAATAATAACAGTGTAAAACATGAGTTACAGTATGTATGTTGACAGCCTGACAGGTCTATTAAACTTGTTCAGTAATGAGGGGTAAAGTGAACTGACAAGTTTCAATTCGGTGGAAACATGCCGGTACAGTAGTGATCTACCAGTGGGACAGCAGACAGGTGTACGCAGGGCCTAGACCTCACACAGCACAGTAGCTACTGTATGACCTAGGCTTGCATCAAGCAACTAAACCATGTAAAAATAGTACACCACTGCAATTTCCTGCTTTTGAAAGGTACAGTATCTGTAAAGGGCAACCACATCTGTGGGGATTAACGTTAACTATCAAAAGACAGTTTTGAACTACAATGTTCTGCAATTTCATCAAAGGCAGCAAACTACTGAATACAGCATTTTTTCCACAAGATTTCATACTGTACAATGGAAACTTTGTGCAACTCATATTTTATAAAAGCATTTAGCCCTATCTGGCTGAATATCAGGTAAGATCCAGCCAAATCCAGGTACAACCGGAACTAAAACTTAAAGACAAAAACTCATCACCCCAGACAGTTTCAATTCTCCCAACCACCTACCTCTAGTCCCTCCTTCAGCCTGTCTTAAATTACTCCACACGTGTAATCAAAACAATGAATCCCGCTGTACGCTGTGTAATTACAAGCTGCTCTGCATCTTTCGAATTTGCTGTCAATCTAAGAGTACTGCAACTTAGAACCAGTTGAGAATTTTGCTTTCCGGGAAGTAAAAATATAGCTTAGGGTGATGTGTTACAGCCTTTAAGGACTGGTGCATCCCTTAAGTTCAGTGACATGTAATACTGTAATTACAACAAAAGTGGTACAAGCTGCACAGTTAACCCACCTGATATACTGTACATTGATTTAACGAACAAATATTTAAACAAAGTGGTGTTTTCATGATTATTGAATGGGAATTTAGAAAGTCAAAGCTGTAGAGAGAAGTAAAACTGCTCTACAGTACAGGAGGTAGCATGGATGTACAAAACTTCGCGCATCTAACATAGACACCTTGGAATTGCTAGCTGTTGGAAATTTAAAATCCCTTAAAATCATATACCTTGTTTTCGCAAGTCTAAAATTCAATTTTACTAGTAATTTGATCCATTATGCCATGGATTGTATCTCAAAATCTGTTATTTTAACCAACATTTTCTTGAGTTAATGATACAATGTAAACCTGCCAAACTTCACGCATCTCACTAACGTTAACATGACAATCATTACATGAAGAGTGTCCTTTTAAACAAATCCTATCCCTAAACCTACCGCACAAACCTGTGAACAAGCTAGCAACAAAAAAGGGTAGGAAGAATTCCATTGAAGAGCCAAAATCATGATTTGAAAATCTGCAGCATTCGTCAGATACTGCAAATAGGATGCTCTAGGCCTAGCCTACCTCACCTATGCAAATGCAGTACCGTAAATTGACTAACCAGGCAAGGACGATTAAATAAACAGTGTCTCAGCTTTCGGGTGTTTCTATAACGAATGCTCAATAAGGATATGTAGAAAACCGCGAATGCCAACTTGTTTGTATTGCGGACAACTGTATACGGAAGTTGAAAAAGGACATCGCACGGATAAAGCAGAAAATACTTGCGTTCAGCACGTTCTTCTGATAGTGAAAAGTGGTATAGCCTCCTCTACTTTAGTACATAGAGAATAGCAGAGTCTAATAATCATTGTTCAATGCATTCAAGGAATCTGCTATCCATGGGTTCAAACTAACTTTAAATTAATTAAATTGGCATTTGCTCATTAACTAGCATTTGACACAGAATTTCAGCACATTTGGCATTCATGGTTCTGCATTGGCGATATCGTCATTTGTTCATTGACATTTGCTCATTGGCATTCGGCACGGGTCACGCTTTGGCATTCGCCCACTGGACTTTATACTGGACAGTAGCCTTGCTGTAGAAACATTGACATAGCCTACATGTTTTGACTTTCGCATGGCCTATGTGCTGGCATTCGCATAGGCCTATTGGCATTCGCTCCTTGGCAAATATGCAATTTGCCCAAACACGCTTCGGCGTTCGTCCATTAGCCTTTGCAGTGGAAACATTGGGATTCATGCTTTTACTTTCGTGTATGATGTGTTGGCATTCGTGTGTAGGCCTGTTGGCATTCGCGCATTGGTAAGTATGCATATTGCTCGATCACGCTTTGGCATTCGCCCACTGGTATTTGATACTGACAATGGGTAATAGCCTTGCTGTAGGAACATTGACATCCATACTTTGACTTTCGTGTATGCTGTGTTGGCATTCACGTAGGCCTATTCGAGCTCTATAATACTAGCTAGCTAGACCTGCATCACTCTTCGCGTTTAGATGTACCTTTAAACTACTTTTACTACTAAGCCTAGTGCTGTAAAGTCCTTTGAAATGTCTCATGGTTTTTTAAGGCTCCCGTATCGGGTTTATCATAACGTCAATTGGCACTCGTTACCACATGCAAAATAAGTTGGCATTCGACGGCTTTTGGAGGCGAACACCTGGCATTCGCTCATTTTAACGGTAATGTGCCGGCATTCGTTGTCATTCCTTTTAGTTTGTTCCCAGCTTTCTTTACAGTCATTTCCAGGCATTGTAGTCAAAAATTTGTCCAGCTACTTAGGTCATCCAATTTTAGGGCTTATCTTTTAGGGGTGCGCGAAGTTTGGCGGTGCGTGAAGTTTGGTGTATGTACTAACATATCTAAATTCATTCACTGACACTCCTATTTGCAAGGCCTAGGCTACAGTTGAAGCACTAGTCCCTACAGTACAGTCGGTCTACAGTACAGTAGGTTAATAACACAGGCTGCAAGTTGCTTGTGTACAGTTGTGTTAATAGTAGCCTACGGTACTCGGTAGGTAGGCCTACAGTGCAGCATACACTGTGGAAGTAAGTGTAGGGTACTGTTAGGCTATTTTCGCAACATGAACAATTACGATTCGGGGGTCTGATCGCTTTGGCAAGGACAGGAAGACAAAAAAAAAAACTTAGTCAAATAGTTAAGTTATTCAACTTCGTACTTACCTTGCAGGCCTCGTCTGTGTCCGAGTTCTTCTGTTCGATTTCCTTTTTACAAAAACTGACAGGTGCAAGCCCTGGGAGGTACATTGACTGTACACTACTGATGAAGAGCAAACTAAACGTAAGAATAGCTAATAAATTCGTTAAAACAGGACACATCTTCCACAAAAGAGCCATAGTGATATTTGACTTGCACTGGATACTTGTCTGAGAATTTTTTGGAATAAAACGAGGGTCAAATTGGTAACATCTATGTAGGTTGCAGTTTGCTATGGATAGCTGTTCGAATCGTTCTTCAAAATAGTCCACGCTGGCATGTAACTTAGTTCACCCGTCCCTAGTTAGTGTACTACGTGTAGGTTTCGTCGTTTGTGCATCGAATACCATTCACTGCACTTAGAATCACACCCCCATACAGTGCACTGACGAAGAATTGAACGAATTACACAGTGCCTGCCAGCATGACGCTTGTTAGCCGCTAGGCAACATAATCTGGGCTCCTGTAAGGAAAGAGAAGCCCTCACGCAGTCGTCTAACCAAAGTAGATACACGAGAAAACAGTTAAATTACGCGTAAAAATTAAAACTATTTACAAGCAAGCGGTCAGGTAAGAAAACGTTTTGTGATGTAAAGCTAGGAATGTATCGTATTTAATGTCGTCTTTTTAAAATTTTTTGATTTTTATCAATTATTTGCCATTTTATTCCATATACTAAATATATCATTTTAAGATATGCTATTTTGTTTTCTTTCCCGTTGCCCAAATTCCAAACTTCTTGAACGAATATTCCAGTGACATGACATTACTTGTCCTCTTATGTAACTGTACAGTTGCAGGCACTTCACCCCAATGCTTCAACTCTCTTTTCCAATATTTTATCCATCAGTCGTGGATTCATCCTTCTCTTGAGCATCCCCAAGGGTGGACCCCCTTTGTTGGCGTGCAGCGTACCAGATTTTTTTTTTGGGGGGGGGGGAGGGAAAATAGGCGTTTTTTCACTCTTGCAACTCCCCTGGAAACACCACTGTTGGGTAATCAGGACCGACGCAACCAGGTTAATGTCTAAAACGGCATTCTGAAAAAAAAAATAAATAAATAAAAATCTAGAGTGTAAATAGGGACATTTCTGACAAAAAAGGGCACCATGTTTAGGAATTTGGAGGGGTAAATACCCCATACCACCCCGACGGCGCCGGCCATGCATCATGTTGAAGTAAGACTGCTCTGGTCGATTTCCAGTCATGATGCCTCAAAGTTATATGTGTAAAGTACTGCAAAACTTGCAACAATTATTATGGAGAGCTAGTGAGAGTTGACTCTGCAATGAACTTAGCAAACCTAAATTTAGTTCATTGCAAACTGAGTTTGAAATGATGTGGGAAGTCAGTTGAAATGTAAGGAATTACAATATCCATTTTGTTGGTCTGTCACTCTATATTCGTGCATCAGGGACTTCCCACTGAATGCACGGCGGCACCACCGACTGTGAAAGACATAATTTTAAATCCTTTACTTCAGGGCAAGTTGAAAGAAATTTGTAGTGAATGAAATGGGACGTCTAATCGGACCACCGTCATTGGTTGGCCCGTAGCCGGGTAGCCCGTTGATCTGAGAGACATTTTACTTTCCTCATTGGGGGCTTTGGATTCCAAAGCGCCCCAGTTCCTCCGGTATACCCCAGATTGCAAAAATGGCACTTTCTTTCTACAAATTACATGTAAGCATACCTTAATTGGTGATTTTAATTACATTTCACATATAAGGGCTTTACATAGGCTTTCCCAAAATTCGCCCCCCCCCCCCTTCCCCACAAAAAAACGTACTTCCAACAGTCCACACAGAGCATCTTATTGTGATATTTATTGTATACGAAGCTATGTTTATGTAATCAGCCTATAGGTTCCTTTGGAAATGAAGATGACTGTGGTGGATATGTGAGCAAATTTTTCCAGGCCTACAGAAATTTAATTTAGTGAAAAGAAAACATATTACAGTAGACTGGAAGCCATGCCCCCCCCCAAACCGACAGGACAAAAAAAAAAAAAAAAAACCCCAAAACAACCCATATAGGCTTGCACGGTACCTAATGTTTGTTAGGCCTACATCATAGAAGCATAGTCATACTATGCGGTTGTGATTGTTACAAGATACTGTTTTTTGTGAGACTTGCGTGTGTGATGTGACGGGACTAGATGTTTCTCAGTCAATATGCAATCTAGTTGGAAGGTAATACATGGTTATGATATTAGAGAGTTCTAGATAATTTAAAGTCACTTGCCCGTGACCATGTCCATTATAGTCAGTCAATAGAGCCATACAAGAATTGAATAGGCTAAATTGCTGGTCGTCACAACCAATACACAACAGTCAATTGTCGGTACAGATAATTGACATCTGGGTTGATTTGACAGGAAAAGGTGTTCCTGTGTCTGCATCTGGTGCGATGTATTTCCTGTGTAGGTAAAGCTATCTTTTAATGTGCCACCGTGTCTATCTGACTTGAGCAAAGCTGAAATAACTGAAAAACTGAACAGTAATTGCAAGTGCACGCATTCACATAACAGCTGATAGGCTGCAGCCTATACTGCATGGTGATCGCCCATGGCACAGATGTAATGTGGCGATGCACTGATATAATGCACTCCACGTTACCATCGAAATGCAGGTATAGGTTGGGGATAATGACGTCAGGTGACCTATATATGCTGAAATCACACTCAGTGGCATCATGGCTTAGTGCGTTTTTTATGTGACCCGTAACAAAACCCGACGGGCGGATAGAGCAATAAGAAAAGAAATAGAACAAGACAAGAGACAATCACCTATCTAACCCAAATGCAACGTGTCACAGCGTAACTTCTTATAATACCCCAACTTTGAGCCACATATGAAGAACACCTTCATTTTTAGACAAAGTAAGCGTATGAGTCCTTGGGATTGTGCAGCTTTTAGCAGGTGCAGCAGTGTTGTTGATATGAGTTAGGGTCTTACTTAAACAAGGGACCACATTGCTACCTTTAGCTGGTCGCACAGGTTGCAAGCCCGACCTCTACATAACTTAATCGGGATTATACTAGGCTGTCATGTGAAGAGATTTATTGAGTGCAAGATTTGATGACAAAATATTAGCTGTAAAAGATTTTATATTGGTAATATCATGCTATACTATTTCTTGTTGTGTTCGTTTTTTTTTTTATCTCTAATTACTATTTTTTTTTTTTATTTCTGGACAAATGGTGCCCGGTTGTGGGCCGCATAATGCCTCTCAGCTAATCGCATTATGGTCCAAGGCATGCAGGCTGGCCTTGGACATCCCTTATTTGAGTATTTCCCAACCAGTGGGACTAACGTGGGTGAGGGGGGGGGGACAGCCCATATCACTTCCATTGTGGCAAAGGAAGTCACTACAGCGTGGCATGATACGTTCTTAGAATCCACTCATCATGATACGTGGACTCGAAAGTTAATTTTGACCTCACATATTACAACATTATGATGCTCTGAACAAATATTATTGTCTATGAGACGTGAAATGTTAGCGGTGGGTCACTGAAGTTGCGGTTAGGGTTCCTATACATAGAAACCCTATAGTTACGGTGTCTTTCATACAACATAGCCCACATGGGCTGAGAGCTATGTTGAGAACCTAACACACTGAACTTTGGACTTCTTGTTTTTCTTTTGTTTTGTTTTTTGTGTTAGTGTTTTAGTGGGCTTCGTATATGTGTTTGCAGGGACCATGAAGACGGGGGATTCAGCTCCCCCTCCCCCACAGTTATTAAGATGGAATTTTGGGATGACTTAAATTCTGTACTGGGTTCACTTGAACACGCTGGTAGAAAATTACTACGCAGAGGCCGATCTAAGAATTCTTTTAAAGGTTGGGGGCAACATATACAGGGCACATTTAGAACTACATAAGCAGAGCACCACTATCGGTTGGCGTACAAGAAAAATTTTGGCTTGCAAGTCCACCAGATGGTCGAAAACGGCACTCTCAGAGTGTTTTGAGCTGCATGTAACCAGCTTCGAAAAACAGATCTTATGTCTGCAATATCTAAATTAATAAAAAAAAAAAACCTATGAAAAATGGTACATATCAGATTTGTTGAGATAATATAAAATCCGAAGGACTTATGCACGGTCTTTAATTTTGTTATTTAGCCACCACTTTTTGGATTACGATAGCATATCGTAATCTAATGCAGCCACACTCTCCTTTTGAGAATTTCTTATGTTAAGCCTTTGTTTTGAGTGCGCTAAGTCTTAATCACTCCCTTGCCTCGTACGCCGTGAAAACAAAGACCATACATACAAAGACCAACCATCCATACTGATATCACTAATCATTTCTGATGAACTCGTGAAATTTGTTTTGCAAATTTACTTCAATATAACGATTACAAGTATTGACAAATCAGTAAATACTGGCAATCGATTTTGAACTTTTGGTACGAGTGAACTTTTGGTACGAGCGGATGGATACAGCAATTGCGTGACGTGATCAGTAAAAGTCTAAAATACAATTGACAACGTTAACGCCTTGTCGATCAAACTACGGTACATGCAGCAGAGTACGCATGTAACATGCACAGACTGTGCAATGGTGCATCGGGTAAGATACGCCTAACTTTTACGTAGGCTACTACACACGGGTAGTAATCCTATAGAATTACCGTGTTGCGTAAGGTTGTAAGGTCTTCAGTAATTTGATTACATCTTGAGCAGTACTCTTGCAGGATTACAATATTCCAAAAGGTGGGTACAGAAAGAGAAAATTTAGGTAAAACGTTACTACAGACCTTGCCGGGCAACGGTCGGTAATTGTTTTCATTAGGACTCATGCTGTTCACGACATTTCCATTGGCTCATTTTGCGATATCAGGTAGGCTAGCCTAGGCCTATGTAGGATAAACTTAGTCACTGGTTGGCTATCAAACTTAATGTTAGGGTAAGTTATGCTTTAGACCTTATAAATGGACCCAGGTCTGTTCGAGAAGCACAAGTAGAGGGGTGTTTTCAGAAGGGGTATTATTTGAAGGTTTCTGTCATTGGAAGGTTAAACATTTGGACAAATTTGAGCTACAGCATCATCAGGTAGCCTACCGTTTGCCGTATAGTAAAACTGAAAATTGTGATAGCACGCAAATCACGAGCTATGTAATTCCAACAATTGAAGCTGCAGTCTTACGATTAATTTGCCTCCATCAGCTGTATCAGAATCTCGTCAGTATGATGAAACATATTGTAATCATTGAAACCATCGGTTTTTTATTTTTCATTTGGTCATAGTCCTAAGGACCACCCCCCAGGTTTTCCTCCGCAACTTTCGTTAGGGAAGAAATGACTCAATTGGCGCTCTTTATCACTTACATTCTAGCTATATGTGGGAAGACTAAGCGAGGCGCCAGCATCTTGCAGTTAGCGTACCAGAGAAGTTTTTAATAAAAACAGGAGCTGATAAAAGTATCCCATAGATCGCCGGAAGACGTGTTTCCAGGCTTCACACTTGCCGTTTGCAGTTTGCACTCTTGCCACGCCCCTCAAACACCCGTTGCTTAAGGTCATGCATGGCTCCCCTGCACCGGCCACGCAGCTCGACGCGATTTCACGCAACAAAAGTGTACAATTTCATAATTTCCTTCTACAATTCAACAGTTTTGGTGGCCAACCTTTGGGGAAGGTCCTGCCTCCGACCCCCCCCCCCTAGTTGGATCCGCCATTCGTCAGTCGTCGAGTGAACGTTCATTTTAAGTATAGCGGTATTACTGGAAGAGGAGTGGAACTCCAGGGCTCGTCACTGAACATCTCCCCCGGGCGACTAATTTCGTCCCGACTGTCAGTAAATCCAAAATACTCTGTCAGAGCAGTTCCCTATACGTGGAATATTTGTTTCATTTGCAACAGCAAGCCTGTAATGGACGTCTGCACAACGAAGAATGACAATGTGTTATTTGACCTGGTAGTGATTTTTATATATAGTAATTTTAAAGTGAAATAAACACCAATTTGTCTATTGTAACCTCTGGTCAACTCATTAACTCAAAATTGGCATTTATTCCCACTAGGGTATACTACAAACGAAGAGAGGTAATACTACAAACGTATTTTCCTATACTCCCTTTTGTTTTGGTCAAGAGCGTTATCAAATTTGTCTGAAAATGCATTTAAAACCCTTAACTGTTTTCGGAAACTACAGCTCAATGGATTAATGTTTACCACCAGCATGGTTAGGTTAAATTACTGGGAATGGCTGTTTTTCCACATCATGCAAATGATCTGCGGTTCGTAGTTGGTTAAACCTGCGAAATATTAGGTAATATGACGGTGCATGTCCGTGTACCACAACCTATAGCACCGTCGCATCACTCAGACAAATCTTACGGCAGGCGAATGGGCTTAAAGCGGTCGATAAATTGGTGACATCATGGAGAAAGTTGCCGAAGCTTTCGCATAAATTTCTGATTATTACGCCATTTCAGCAGTCCACTACTTTTAACAACTATGACTGTGTTCTGTAAACTGTAGTTTCTCTGTAACAAAAAATGTTCCCGAAAAAGGGAAGGGGGGGGGGGGGGAGAGAGTTCGGATCCCTTGGACCCCTCCGCCGATCATTTCTAACCATTGGCCCAAACGTCTTGCAAGGGTCAGCGATGAACACAGGGGACTATTACAGGGAGTGGTGGGTCCTCAGAATACAATCACTTCCACGTACACTGCATTGCGAGGATTGTGTGCCTCTTCACAACATCCTTTCGCTTCCCCTATGTTTTCTCACAACCTTTTTTCTTTTTCTCCCTCCTAACTTCTGTATTTTCCTATTTTTTTTTGTCCTCTACATCTTGACAAAATGCCGTCATGAACTGAACAGCCCGTCAAATCGTCACTTCAGCTATAGTCCGGATTGTCTGATCTTGGTCTCTTACCGAAATGACTTGATTCTGGCCTGGTGGTCGGACCTACGACATCCGTACAATCCAGGCAAGTAGCCAGCCCATGTAGAGAGGTAGGTCATTTTTCCGAGATGTGGACCTTTTTCCAAGTACGGTAGCGGCTGGCGCGTGCTGTAAGCATGCAGTTGCTAGGGGTCCTGGGGCATTTTAACGGGAATTTTGAATTCTGCAGATTTACCGCAATCTGGAGCATTTTAAAGGACTACAAAAGACCTTCTGTCGTAGACAAGTTCATAAATAGTAGACACAGGGGCGTAACCAGGAATATGTCAAGGGGGGGGGGGGTGCGATCTCGTGAAGACTATCTATCCACCATCAGTTGGCGCGGAGCGTACAAGAAAATTTTGAGTTTTACAAACCCCCCCCCCCCCGATGGCCGGAAATAGCCCTTCCCAAGCTTTTCAGTTGCATGAATCCAGCCTTGAAATATAGATGTCTACAATTTCCTGTCTACAATTACTGAGAGAACAATTAGTGTGTGAAAAATGATGCAATGCCGAAATGAGCATTCGTTTGGCTCTACAAACCACTCAGATAATAGTAAACGGCTCTTCCTGGGTGTTTTACATGCATATATACATGCTCCCAACCCTGCATTCCACCCCTGCCTTGGTAGGCCTGCCGCATAAATTGAGAGAATTACTATTTAGGGATATCGCGGGAAAAAAGCGAAAATGAGATCAATCAGGGTCGCCCTATTCGCCCTCCTTTCCCTTCCTATGCCTATCCTCCTGGGTATTTCTGCCGAAGGCCTAAACCAAAAAAAAAGTGTTAAGTAAGTGAAAAGGTTTTATCTTCCTGCTTAAAGTGAACGGAAATTCGGCCTCAATATGTCAAGATAAAAAATATTTCATAGCTGACCCTTCAAACACAGGGCTGAAAAAATTAACCTCCCTCAAGTTGGGGTGGGTCGTTCGAACAGTCCGACCCCCCTGGCTACGGGCCTGCAATCCCTAGGTGTACTTACATCATGACACAGACCAATTCATTAAATCACTGTAAAATACTGCAATCATGGGATTCGTATGACTAACATTATGCAAAAGAACGGTTAAATAGATTGGGCATAACAAGTTACAATCGAGAGTTTTGATATCATATGCATTTAAGAACGTGTGATTGAGAACAAGTATAGAGAGCATTTTGAATAGATATTTCCTATGTATTTATTAAAAACCGCTTTCACTTCATAGAATGATACCAAAAGAAAATACAAAATAAATCACTGCAAACAAACAAAAAAGAAACAAAACAAAAAACAATAATAATAACAAAAACGGAAGTACGCAGAATAACGGTTACTATAATCTATTTTAAACGACAAGATTGAACATCACGTGTTTAACATAATTATTAAAGGAAAATGTGTTTGCTTCAAGGAAAAGATATGTTGTTTAAACCCGTATTTATAGTGTCAGGGTAATGACAAATATTCAATTTTATGGTAAGTTACCATGGTTATTGGCGTTCCATGGTGTGTGGACTTCCTGAGTTTCAACGATGAAGCCAACCTAAGAGTCATTTCAAAATCTTCCTTCCAGTTTCTCCACGAAAATAGCATACGTCCCTGAAAGAACTCTCTCGACGTGGTTTTCTATATTTAGTGTCGTGTCATCCAACAGGTGCTTTTCCAAAAAGTATTCGAACAGAATGTTCTGCTAAATGGCTGCCGTATAAATACCCTCGAGAGAATTCAGATCTACGAATCCCTTCGTACAGTGATAACGTCCTTCCCTGCCTGTGTTTGCTAAGTCTTCGGTCTGTGTAATTTTTGCCTATACTGGAATAGTCAAGCGTCATTATTCCTTACTTAACATCAGCCTAGCCTACACTCAGTATATTCGTAGCCGTTTGATATTCCAGTATTGTGGGCCACTGTTCCTACGGGTCATCTTCATTGCATTGGTTACTTTTGACCATCTGACGGGTGCCATCTTTCGACATATGACATCGGATTGGCATGATTAGAGACTGTCCGTCTTTATCACCAGTCACCGTTCAGTATAACAGCGTTATATCTTTCGTTGTGGTCATCAAGCAATAACATTACAGAAACAGTAGCTCAGCCGAACTACTACGAGACTCCACTCCGAGGTCCAGTGCAATTGTGTAGCCTAATCAAGGAATGGTCAAGCCCGTATCCATCTATCTCTCTCTAATATATGTGGATGCAATCTTTCACCAGAAGTGAGAAAGAACATCGTCTAGCATTTTCCAAATCACGCCTCACCAAATATTTATTTTCTTGAAACAGATATGTGTTAAAGTGCATTTCAAACTTCATTACAACCACACAATCTATACCACATATTCGCTATTCCACGATTTTGAAAGGAAATGTTGACCAAACAACCAGTAACTTTATATACGATGCAAAAAAACAAAACAAAACATCAACCTCAATAAAATACACATGCGGTGCCAATTGATCTGCAGCTAGGATCTGTAATTGACTCGAGTGTGTTAAAACCAACATAACTTGTAATTTCATATCCCACATCAATAATTGCACTGATAACAGTTGATTGTTTAATTAATTTATATAATATCGTGTAAACTATAAAATGAATTTGACATAATCTCCTGATACTCTATGAAACCTTAACTTTTTTATTTCAATGCAACTGCCATTAAGATCAATGTTAAAGTAAATTAGACAGGTTTGTACCATATGATCTATCAGAATAAGACGAAAGGGATCAAATGAACGCATCTGAAGTTTGTAAAACAACAAAAAACATTTTAAAGAATATGTGGGCTTTTGGTTACGTTAACAAATACCGGTGTATCGATCATGCCAAATACAGCCAACTGTCGGAAAAAGAAATGGGGCATTTCCACCACAGATATAAATGAAAAAACAAAAGAGGTACTCTCACAACGCAATTTACAGTCAAAGCCACACATAGACAAAAGACAAACTGATAAGACATAGAAAACGCAAAGAAAGAAACACAAAAATGGGATACTTAAATACAACTTAGACATGATGTCAAAATCTTGAGTGGAATTCGTAGGGGCAAAATATTCTTCTACCATGTTTATAACCAAGCATGGGATTCCCACTTTCCAAATACATTTAAAACAGTTTGCTAACTTAGAATCCATTGTTTTTTTTCTTTGTACCCCGCAAACACCTCGAGATATTTTTAGTAACTTACAAAGCACGGCAAGGATATTTATAACTTTTATAGACTTATGCAGATTTAAACTTATGCTGACGGTTACAATAAGATTTGATCCCTCTTAAAAGATGTGTACTTCTTACAAACGGATGATTTGGATGTGGATGTATAACCTATGAAGAATATCCAAAAGATAGTAAAAGGCGGAACACTTGAAGGTACCTGATGGGCAAAAGATAAGATTTGAGAGACATTTGTCATTTGAAATGAATAATCAGAGACTGTGTTTAACGTAAAATATAGGCCTACGCATGTAATGTAAGAAAAAACATGTAACAGTATGTGGTTCTTGCCTTCAGTGCGAATTATGACGTTCAACAAATAAACCCTAAAATCCCAATTTTGTAACTTGCTCATCTTAACAGTTGTGAACGAAGACAAATGATTCTGATAGTGTTACATTTACCTCACATATCACACCTCACCATAGAATCATTAGGCCTTACAAGAGCCACCCGTAATTCATTTACTATAGACAACCATATCACACTATCTTTGGTACAATGTATGCATAACTCTGCCATTACTTACAATTACGCAAATACAAGTGTGAACTTGTTCCAAACACAACGCATCGCGTAATCTTATCCATGTTTGGCAGAGACTGTGGAATGACACGACTATCATTTGACAAAATTTATCAAAATCGAAATTAACTTACCAATATCACTGTTGGGTAAACGAAATTTGCAAAAATTTAACAAAGTTCTCCAAACTCAAACGGTACCACTGACGGCGACTGCCGTATACACAATGATTCTTCTCATTGATGGAATTTAATTTTATTTTAAAGAAATTACAATCGTGTCAGATCAGTATTCAAGAAACTTACGACGAAGGGAAATTCCAGTTTACTAAATATCCGTGCCATCAATAAAAGACATGAACTATTGAATTTGCTTTTGAAATTTGCTATTGAAATTAACTACCATAAACACAGTCATTTAGATCACTTTGTAAGGAAACACCAAACAGAGTCCTAGACACCCATGTTTATATATGCATTGTTGGGAGTCTGCTAACACAAAACGTTTTGTGTCAGCGATTAACGTCACAGATGTTCTGTGGCAACTACAACAAAGTAGGGAATTTCCATGTAATGTAAAACTATGTGAACTGATGAATTTGATATACTAAAATTGAGTTTTTAGCTGGGTCATTTTAACAAGTCTTGCAAGAGAACGGTTCGATCAATGCAGAAGTGCCACACAACATGTGTTGAAATAAATCGCCAAGTTGCGACATCGTATCCGAAATTGTGGTGGAGACAACAGCACCCACAAATCAGCTTCATACAGTGGTCTTCTTCACTTGATGAGCAAAGCACCACTACAAAATGACCTGACATATCAGTCAACATTAAAGACACTCTCTTAAAACGAAAGATTGAAATGAGGGACGGATCGAACATTTCGATTGAAACATTCACTCTAATATACTGATAATAAATCTTACTGGATTCAACTGTTCAGTTGAAATTTGGATTAGTCCCTTATCCTAATCTATTACATTGAAATGTTTTAAGAGAGCAGCCACACATGTATCATAAAAAATGATACTGTTGTTGGTTGTAGTAACCGTTATGGGAAACAAAATTCACAGAACTGGCTAGTTTTCTACTTTGGGGTTTTGACGAGCAAGTATTCCATTGAAAATTAACATTAAACAAAAGCACAAAAGTTATCAATCTTTCAAACCCAGTAAAAAGTACCATAGCAACCAATAACTTTCTTGAATATTTACTTTCATTATTCCTTTAAAAAGTATATTTGCTAATGTCAAAATAATTCGTTTAAAGTTTCTGCAAACAATATACAAACGTAATGTTTGTTGTTTCCTTTTTGTTGCTTACACTGAAACATGTGAAACATTATATAAAAATATTAGGTCCTCAACCAGGGCAGAACACTCCAAATAAAACATCGCAAATGTCCCCATGATTAATACTAATATTTGCTTTTGTAAACATAATGGACAGATAGTTAGAGGGACCGGATGTGATCAGAATCAGTTGCATTTGTAACAGAGATCATTGTGGGGACAGTTTGATAAATAATACAAGACTGAAATCATCTAAAATAGTAACTTGAACAGTTTTGCATGTAAACAGATCACGGCGTTTACATAGCAGGCCTGTTACATAAATTATTAGGAGGGTCATTCGGAATATTATGGTCTAAAGCGTGTAATGCAAACTCATTTGAGTTAATTAGCCCATGATATTCAGGAAAATAAGAACTGATGCCATCCATTCGAAAACCTCCTTGGTGGTAGAATCAACATAATTTTCAACATGATTTTGATAATATGTATACACTTAATGTGGAACGTGCATTGAATGTATTTTAAACAGTGAAGTTCATCAGTTATATTGAACAGTGCATTCGTTTTTTCAAAACAGGGATACCTGCGTTATGAAAGTGAGATATCATATATCTTGAAAAGAAAAGAAACGTTTATCATTGTAAGGAATTTTATTTCTCAACTGAAATTTCCACCTGCAATGTCAATCTCGTAGAATATTAGTGCCCCAGCACATCACCAGTGATTTACATGAAAGTAATGAGCATCATTCGCTGTCAGTTACAAAGTGTCATAAAGTTAATAATTTTTCCTTATAATCATTATTTACTATTATCTTATCCTCACATATTACATCTTTTAGAAGAAACGTTTATCATGAAAAGACATTTTACGTCTAAACTGAAATCCCACCTGCAATACCAATCTCGAATACAAGTGTGCAATGCATCATATGTGATTTACAAAAAAACGTGATAAGCATCATTCGGTACAATATGTATATAAAGAAATTACTTACTACCATCAAAGTGGAATTGTTACTTGTTAGCTCTATAAAATATAAAATTCGAAAGTAATATAAGTTATCATCGTAAAAAACCTAATACTATACAGCTCTTTGCAAGGAATTTGCCTTTCGTTCTACTTAATTACGTGTGGGTGTAAGTTCGAGGTAACATTAATAAGAATACATTAATTGGGAATTAGCGTTCACATGAATATATATAAAAGTCAGTAAGAATACCATATTTGTCCCCCCCCCCCCACATGCACTCGTAAGTGACAGTTGATCTAATGAACCGATCTATCAAATTGTGAAAGATTTGTACCTCACTGTATAAGTGGATTAATTTATTGACTTTACATCCAGTTTTCTCAAATGGACCAATAATAATCGACCTTTTAAAGTTATATTATGATACCACAAAAAGTATAATAATATTTCCATACAATGTCTCACATCTAAACTTTTGCATTTGATTCTTACTTCCATTATCTTGATGATGCATTGTACTCGCTTTTATCTCCTTGCCAGAATACAACATACCTCACTAAATCTCTTACGTTCCCACCTCATTCTTAATTAATAGAAGCCTCATGCAGTTGCTCTGAAACTGCTTCTGTAGCATGATGTAAATATGTCATGATTACAACCGTAGACGAAAATATGTTTTGAAAAGAAAGTAGAACTTGCTACACCTTCATCAGAAGAGAAATTATTTAAAAGAATAGTTCAAACTCTTGTCACCGAAGACAAATAATTAGCGGCAATCACATAAGGAATTTTCTATAATTAAAACAACACCCACCAACACTTCCACAAGAAATTGTAACATTGTAACATATATATTGTAACATAACACACAACAACAACATTGTGACGGATAGCCTAATGCATATGGCACTTTGAGGTAATCATTCACAGAGATTATCGTGTATCGCACAATGTACACAACCCAGTTTACACAACTGAAAGTAAAAAAAAAACATGTTCCAAACATTAAGGCTTTCCACCGAAACTCCAGAAGAGCAAAGCAAGAGACTTTATCAATACCAAATCGCACCAATCCTAATTCGAAAGTTTCGCATCAAGTGAGGATGCAGGTTCTCCCAATACGGCACTTATGTCAAAAGCACTGGCTGTGCTTTCGAGTATTATCATGTCGGTACTCTCAGTTTATCTTCCTCTTCAAAGAAACAAGTTGAAAAGCTAACCCAAATTCCAATCTTCGATTAAGTTCAAAAGCAAAAACCTTTACCAATTCTCCAATATTTGTCACAAAATGTAAAATTTATCAGCTCAATTCCTAGCGTAAACGAAAGAATTGCCACTTCATTCGATTGCAACAGAATGACATAAATCAATACAGTGGTAAATGTCAGAAAGCACTAGCTGTTTGTCCCTTTGGAAGTTGACGTGACAGACTTAGGGGGCGTACACAAAAATTTTGTCTATTTCAAACGAACCGTTCCTGTACTGTAAAGGCTCGCGACAGACAACAGTTGTTGACTTGATGTTTTGTATATTAATATGCATTATCTGAACTATCCTTTGAAATTTAAAGAATGACTTTATACAACCTTTTTCAAATGTACATACGTTAAGGGGAATACACGATTGCTTCTTAGGAGGGCAGCAATGAAAGTAAGGAAATGAGAGATGAATTTGTTTCAGACAAAAAAAAAATAAAATAAAAAATTGCTCATCTGATGAAAGATTCCATACCTGCTTTAGACTTTTCTGAAGTAAACTAATTTACAAATAACATAATCCAAGATCTTGTTTCTCTTTGCCATATTTGAGCAATTTGAAGGTGTAGGGTATTGTGTTTTCTCATTACAGAGCAATCGCCTTGAAGGTTTATGGCTGATGGCTATACTGTTACCATACAGGTGAATACAATGTGCAAGTTTGCCAAAGAATTAACATTTCAAACAGTCTCTAGAGTTTGAGTTCCGTTCCGTTAACTGGTAAAATATTTCCTGATAGAAGAGTCATCTGTATGACACAGAAATGGGAAACGTTTAACAGTGATACAATTGACCAAACGAAAGCGATGTAATCAAAACGAAATTGACAATTATTACAACACATGCAAACAAGAAGAACTAAAAAGCCATGAAGCAAACACAAAAATAAACAAGCAATTGGGCAAATAAAAAGAAGGTCAGAATAATCCCTGAACTTCTGAGGAGAACTATAATATGCATAAACTTCTTCCAAAATGTCTATGACCAAGACCGGAATTCCCACTGTCCACAAATATCCGAGAAAGTTGATCACTTTCGAAGCCATTACGTACTCGTTTTGTAAGTTTTCTTTTTCTTGACCAGGGTAACCACTCAATACATATTTAGAATCTGGAACCAACAATACGATAATGATTAAGAAATTGAATATCTTTATGGACTTATAAAAAGTTAAGCTACTCCTGTCGGTTGCCACTAACTACTAGATTTGGTATCAACTCACTCTATCTCATCGATATGTGTTTCAATTACGAACGGATAATTTTTATGCGCTGATACTATCGTTGACGAATATCCAAAAATATCCGAAGACTATCTATCTACAGATACCTGTTTGTTGCAAAATGACAAAATTTGAAGTAAGACACTATCAAGATCAGGCAGCGAGATGGAGATAAATTTAATATTTAAATTAAAGAACAGTGTATAACAGGAACAGATACAAGAATATCTGGTTGGATATAATGTGTGGTGAATGCAGAATATTCAACAAAATAAGCATTTAAGTTCCAAATTTTTAACTTTGTCTTCTCAACAGTTCGTAAAGGAATTCAGCTTAGCAGGATATTATACCAGCATTGTGCTCTTCAATATATTCGTATATTAACATAGTATCTAGCGACAAAATCATCATTACTAAAGAAACATTTTGTGCATGCTCGACACATTTTATGGTAATATCTGTCTATACCAAAATATTATGCACAAAACTACGTTACCTACAATACTTCACATAAAAGTGTAAACACGTTCCAAATTAAACATGTCTTAGCTAATCCACCACGTTTAGCAAACATGTACACACGGCGGATTAAAGAGAATCAGTGACTGAAGATATCTGTCAAAATCGACATTAACTTACCAATATCACTTTTGTAAACGAGTTCAATCAAGGACTTCTCTTCGACGTGGGAAGGCAGTTCGCAATGCCTCCTATAATAGCAATGTTGGGTGTCAAATTTAATTTTAAAGAATTTACAATCGTCTAAGATCAGTGTTCCAGAAACTTACGACGAAGGGAAATTTCAGTCCACACAATACCCGAACTATATTGAATTTGCTTTTTAAGTTTGCTATTGAAATTAACTGTTACAAACACCGAGTCATTTGGATCACTTTGCAATGCTTCCTAATAGCAATGTTGTGTGTCTGCTTTATTCTGTTAAAAGCTTCTATGGACATAGAGTGTTACGACGGAGAGAAATTCAACGTCCACCCGATGCCTGACAATAAAGGATAAACTGTTGACATTAGTATTAAAATTTCTTGAGAAGTTTACGCTATTGTTTGTTTAAATATTGAACTCAGCCCCGAGTTGAGTCGTTTTGATAACTTGGAATTTTTGTTGCACTTGTTAGCATACACGAAATCTGCTTTCTGCAGAGATTTTCAGTTGGACCACGAACAGTACTGTCAAGCATTTTTTTGCTTGTGGGAGAGCAAAGTAAATACGTTATACAGCAGTCAAATGCTATTGAATGAGTAGCATAAATAAAACTGTATGGGTTTTATTCGTAGACCAGATAAGAAGGACTTAACAGCCTTTCCTTGTTTTCTATTGTGAGAGCTTGACTGAAATTCCAACTTTATTCGTAATTGATCCAGTGTACCTGTATAGGAAGTCCTAATACTTGTATGAGTTAATTAATTCACCACAGTTCAGAGAATACGTCATTTTCTGTCATTTTAAGTAACGAAACTAGTGACAACTTGTTTTTCTTCAGTTCCGAACAGTTACACTCTAAATTGAAATGTGGTTTCCATCCTGCGTATATGTCAATGCTTCAAATAATTTATTTGTAATTAATTTTAACATTGTCAACTCAGTACGTATGTTACTCAATATCACTGTCAACTGCTCCCGACCATCGTGCGCACCATTTAATATATACATCAGTCAGTCATTACTTTTCTTTTGAATCCAACAAGTAAATAAGATATTGTGACACACTGACCTAAGAAACAGGCTATAGGTTGACTGGCTTAGTGAATTCTGTGATCTGGAGCAATACCTGTTGCCTGTCATTGATTTTGTTTTTCACAAATGTTTGTACAAGAGTTTATATGTAATGTTTACATATTCAGTATTGTGCCTTTTATCACAATCTATATCACATTCTCATCTGCAATAACTAGTGTTAAGTGTAAATTACACCATACAATAGACAACGATGGCATTTTTTTGTTTTTATAAATCACTAGTGTTCAATAGAAAGTAAGACAATTTTTTGGGACTTCCCTCTTTCCTTGTTAGGAACCAAAAACTTTTGCTTACCGATCAGTGTTTTTCGAAAGATTTTGTAAGTGCTATTTATGCAAACACATACGACATATTTAGTAGCCTGATTTGAATACATTAGAAGAGGCTTCAGACCTAATTATTGTAACCGTGGGGTGAGGGGGGGGGGGGAGTTTGAACGAAAGTCCAAGAATGTTCAGGTTTGACTGAAAATTTCTACTGTCTTTAAGACTTGCCTTGTGTACGGTTATATCGAATGTATCTATTTAACAACCAATGTACATTTTTGTTTGTACCTTACACAAAAAAAAAAGCACAGCAACAGAACAGCATGATTTTGAAATGTAATATACGACGTCAAAATAGTGGAACACCAGTTACGTCATTAGTGTCATGATTCAGCCTAATGACGGAAGATCGAATAAAAACGGAAAGAGAAACAGTCAATACAGTGTCACCGTTAGATGAGAGATGTACTGCAATGGTTGCTGGAGCAGATAATTTCTCTGTATTTGCTCATGAGGATGTCCAATTCTTCCAAAAAGAAAAATAGAAAATGTCCAATCGTAAACCACTTTAAAGGATTTTGGGGTATAAATGGGATACACGTCAATTTCGGTACGCAGACGTCATCATTATCGGAATAGTATTTCCGTTAAACATTTAAACATGTAGGAATGGGCGGGGGGTGGGATTAAGTTTGATTGAACGCACCAGCTGCCTTTTAAAACCTTTGCACCCACAATACAGGTATTGTCCCATAATGTAGAAGCCCAGGGAGTTCACAGTTAGCATCTTATGGGCACATCTTTTTTATCATTTACGCTATTAGGTGCTATCTTTCCTCAAACGAAGTGAAATGTAAAATTATAGTCAAAACTGGCAGTTACAAACTTCAAGTCAAGTTTGTCAGAATGTACGCCCTTCAGTGATATAATAAAGTGTGACTAATGGTTACATTTAAGGTTGCATTTAATTGTAAAGTGTCTAAGTTAGAACAACCTGTAGACTCCTCCAATTGCTATTATTAGCAGAAAGTAAACAAATTTAAAATAAGTTAATAACGGTATATGTTACGTCCATTAGTCGCTAAAACAAGTAAATTTTTAAGAAAGGATAAAACCGTAGTTAATTACCTGAGATATTTTCTTCTCTCCTTTCGTTGCTCTTGAAATGCACCTTGATTCTAGATATTGGGTTTGTAATAATGGTCTATAATGTGGTGAACTAAAATTGTATTCAACATTTATGCCTCAGATAAGATTCTTTGCAAATCCGATGCGTGCTGAATATAAGGCATAGATTGTAACACATGCTATGATCCAAGAAATGTTATCACTGATGTGTGGAATAGGCTTTGACATTTTCAGATACATCCAGCAGACACAACATGAATAATACTGGATAATACTGAATAATTACATGAATAATGTAATCATCTGTGGACAGCAATGTTTCAAAAAGGTCTCATAAATATGTACCTCGACTCACAACAACGTAGATTAAGTTTGGCCACAGTTCATCCTAGTTCATGCAGAACTCAGTCAACTCAACGCAGTGATTGATTGCTATGCTATTGGGTCTAGCTGTAGCATGACATAGATTTGGCTTCCTGTTGGAGTACCCTTCTGTAGTCAGATAAAGTTGAAGAAAACCAAGAGCTGTTCGGGGACGCCTTCATGTATATAACAGTATGTTGCACAATGTAAGGTCGTTCATGAATATTTGTATTTATTATCATCACTTGTCAAGGTTTTTCAGCGACGAAGAGATGGTACTGTTGACTTCCATCTCGACTGGACTGACTACGAGAATGGGTTTGGATCTGTCAATGAGAGCATTGGTTGGGAAATGCCAAGTTAGCTGAACTTACCGAACAGAAGACATTACAGCGTCCGGGTGGACATGGGAGATTTTGAAGGGTCGTACAATTATTGTGTGTGCAATACATTCAAAATATCACCAAATGACGGATATACACTCAAAACTGAAGGTTACGAGGGACAAGCTGGTATGACTAAATCGTCTTTATTGTTATTTGGTGATAATTTAGTGTAATTAAGCTAGATACATTTGTGCCATAACAGGTACAAATTAAAGTAATTGCGTGTGTATGGAAAAAGTAATAACATTGAAATTTCATCTCAAAAAGTTTGGTAAGGTTTTTAATTAAGCCATTCAGACAATCTGCGAAAATAAATACGTTTCAGTTGGTTAATTTTGCCATATGATTTCAAATGATTCTAACATAACGACAAACTAAGTGACAAATACGATAATGTAGTGGTTGATAGTTTTCATTCAAATCAACGGTGTGCTTCTTTGAGCAATCCAATGGGAAGTATACTAGTGTTAAATATTCAGTTACATCTCAGGATCACTGACGTCGCGGGCAAGGTTGTGTTCAGTTCGTAGGTTACTTGTAAATACAGTGTTTACTTTCACCAAATGCTACAATCCCCGATACCTACCAAGGAGCGACGACTTGAGTAGTATGTTTTTGATACAATAGTGAGACCTGTACTGTTGCATATTCATTATGTGGGCGGTTATAGTAAGAACCCTTAATTTTCAAATATTTCTCTTTTTTTTTACTGATTTTATGCCAATCCCGTTGCTTTTCGAAGTAGCTACTGTCATTTTCCTTCATTGAAAGACGTAGTCAGTTCATGTATACAACCTCGCGTGTACATTTAAAAATAAAGAAAAAAGTTAAGATCAAACATAATCTTATCTTTTTTGTTTTTCAGTAAACACGCAATCACTTTAAAGTGGTAATTTGCTTGATACCTATGCTATTATGAGATGACGGCAATACTTGCTAGTACACTTTTGCATATGTCATCCCACGTATTTATCAATGTCTGTTAAGACTTGATACGAACATACCAAGCACCTCATGATTAAATTATGTATCTTGAAGCATATGAGCACGAATCATACGAACCATACCATAACCATAAAATAAAAACCTGCAGCGATTCTGACAACAAGAATTGAGTGTCATGTAATGAGTTTTGCTATTTATTCATTTCAAATACTTATGTTTTGAAGTATTGTCTTACTTTGCTTTTCCTGCCGTTATGCATTACATAACAGAAATTATCTCCACGGGAATCGTTGGTGATTCCATTCTAACAACAAATAAGGTTACGTTATATTATGAGTAATGGAAATTGATGTAGGCTATTCTACATAGTGTATACATGGAGCGCTAGACACCTGCTCTGCCTTAGAAATGTGGAGTGATGTGCTGCCCGACACCTGCGCAGTGCCCGACACCGCGCAGTGTCCGATACCTGCGCTGCCCAAGGTCTGCGGAGAGCCTGTTACCTGTGCAGTGCCTGACAGTTGCGCTTAAGGTGTTATGTCACTGCTGGGACGGTTTAGGCAGAGTCCGGTAACTGTATTACGCCCCTCTTTATATGGGCAAGTTTTTTAGTTTTATTTTATTTCTAAGTGTAAACGTTGGAAGAAATGCAATTGCAGTAATTTCAAACTTACATATGCTGCTTTTTGGGTAATATCTGAGTTCGTCTTTGGACTATCTACCCCTCACTTCTCAACCCTTCCCCCATCTGTCCCGGAAGAGACGTGTTCCCACCTTAGATATTGGCGGCGATACGATATCATGCAAACTGTTACCCAGAGAATATCGAAAGTAACTGCGATAATTTGCGATGCCACTGTCAACTCACCGCGATTACCCCTTGTAAATCGCCGTGAAATTTGGCTTGGCGGCAGTTTGTATGGAACCAATATTTTATAATTCAGTGACGATTGTTTCATTATTCTTCCAAAAAGTGTGATTACAGCACTGTTATAGTATACATTGTATTCTGAGATTACAGATTGAATATTAAACTCAAGAACTAACATAATGATGTGGATTGTCTGCAGAAGAAAACCCGATATCCTTAAAATCTAGAAGAGTAGACTCAGGCTATATTTTCTTTGAAATCTCATATTGATAAACCAATAGAGTGTTCAGTCCCACAGATTTGTCGCTTGTTCTCGTGTTTAAACGTTATGTTATGTGTTAAATGTTATGTCTACAATATTTTTAGGCAGTCAAGGACTTTACTGCATGCAGAGATTTGCAATCTGTTGCCCTCTGACAAACGCGACCAGAACATCATAAAAACTAATCACACTGAGACAAATATAACCTAATTGAACTTGAAACGAAGGTATTTTTGATTAAAATATGATGAATTTCATGTCTTTATTTCGCTTGTTTAACTATCAACGGTCTCATGATAAATGGTTCAGTTACCACAGGTCTATGAAGAATCTCCCAATTGCAAAGATACATCACCCACAGCAAGAGTATTGCGCACAGGTGTTGTTCAAGAATATTGTGCAGCCGTATGAAAGCAAACTCAACCACAAGCCTCTGGTTGACTATTTCCTGATAAGTGCAGCAAGGCTGTATAACAGTGAACATCTATCGAAGGGACGACGCATTCTCAAATCTGAACCACCGGTAACATATTTTTCTAAACGTCGATGGTGGTGTAACCACACGTGGGTAAGTTTTCCAAACGAATGGGTTATGGTCCAATAACCCTGAAACATTCAACCGCAATTCGACAACAAACATTCGACCGTAAGAATGTGGGTAGGTGGTTAAAGGGGGGGGGGGGGTGAAGATGAAAGGGCACATTATACAATCATGTTTGTTCCACCGCCACCCCAAGTCGGTGTACAGCGACATGATATGCCTCAGTGTTCGATATGCCTTTCAACACCGCTGTGTTACAGGAGTATATTGCATCCGGATTTTCATAAGCAACTTAAGATACTTTTGGTTTTCGTTTTTTGGTTTTTGTTTTAGATTTGGCAGGAACCTTAAAGATTTTGCGGAGATTAATTAAATCACGTAAGATAGTTCAGAACAGTTGTGGAAATGTCAAGACTATGTAGGAGTATTATTAATGTCCGCTTTTCACGTTTTTCGAACATGGTTTTACTTCACTTGCAAATTTTGGTACCAAAACCTAGTACTGTAGGAAATGTTACGGATCTTTCATTTTTAATTTCTGATACTATCAGACTTGGTGACCATATGCTTAGTCTTCTATAGCCATGTGCCAGTATTAGATGATTCACATCCCGGGAATTTGTTAAGACTCTGGAAAAAAGTCTAAAAAAAGTGTCTAAAGATCTCTTTTTTTCATGGTGTTAGTTATCATTTACTATTATTTACGGGGACTATGAAGAGCACCAGTAAAGGTAGAGATAATGTGAATTTTAGAAAGACTGAAAGCGATTTAGATTTTCTTAGAAAATTGAAGTTTTTGTTGTGATATTTCGGTCCTACAGTCTTCATGTCAAAGGGCCTCGAGCATCCTTCAAAACTTTCACCCTTTGTATAGCTTGAAATCTGAATCGTCGACATAGGAAGATTTTAAAATGCCATGCCAGGTTAGGCCATTACCAATCACATAAAAGGTAGGGAAATTCTGATATGACTTCCCTTGAATGCACTAGCGACCCTCGATGGTCGGTTTTTCAGTGTGTAAGTCAATGGGAGAGCTTAATGGTGTTACGGGACTTACAGACTTCGCCTTTTTTTGAGCCAGACCTGACCGTGGCTACTCTATCTCTGGCAGGCTTTAAAAGGATGGTCTAGCCACAAATTTAGCTTGGATATGTTTAAGAGTAAGTCTATCCGACCATTCTGGTGAAACTTCGATTTAGGTCCCATGCTTGATACTGCTTACGATTACTCTCACGGTTTAATGTGTGTGTTGGATGCACAAGTGTAATGTGCACGCTAGTCAGCTTCACCATTGTATGTTGTATTAAACACAGGCATTTACTGCTGACATCGATCAGTTTTGAAAGGTTCAGCATGGCTGGTTCTTTAGTAAATTTGTCATTGAGTTTCTCAGAGATTATAATATATTGTCTGTCAGACATCAGTCTGGCACATTTTCTGATTTCAGACGATGCAAACTATTTCACCTGATTCCATCTAAGGTTACCTGATAGTTACAAATTTCTCGGTACTGAATGCTGGTACCAAGTCCCATAGATCTCCCTCCTATAGGCCACCGGTCATCCATTTCACGTTATCTTCTGTCACAATAATACTTCATACATGTGCGTAGTCATTTACAATAGTTATAGGTGCAATAGAAACTCCGCTTTGTTATGGTAACATTACAAATTGTAGCAAAGGTTTAAAAATGTTCAGCGCGAAGTACCGTAAAATATTATTGTGAGATTAATTGAAACTAGGATTTCTGGGGAAAACACACAACTTCAAAAGATACAAAACACTGCACCAGATTGCATCTTACCCTGGTTACCTGATATATCTGAGTAATTTCTGCCCATTCACCGACTAGCCTTGGAACTTCCATTTTTTAACCATGCATAAACAGTATTCTACGTCAATAATCATCGCAGGAGGGAGTCTGTTTATTGATAAAAAGTTACATGAGAAAACATATATACTGAAAGAATCATATCACAGAAAATTAAAATTTCAACACTAAACATCTCGAATTTAGGATGCCTTCAATTTAGCCTCAATGCGTGGGACATGCGTTTTCCGGCGTTCTGAACGGTATTTTAACCAAAAGCATTTACGCAAGCCACGCGCCATCTGATGGTGGCGCTCGGTTTAATTAGTGTCGTGCACTTTATAGATTTTTATCCGCTTCTCCAAACAAATCTAGCCCCCCCCCCCGTGGCAAGATCTTTTGTACGGGTGTAGTGGAAATACTACCCTTATAAGAAATCCTCGCGAGATTCTCACCTATAAATTTTCATAACATTCTCGTAAGATTTTTTGGAAATGAGAAATTCCTCAAGCCATTCTAGTGTGTGCTAATTAATGAGTTTCTGGTGGCATTGATTCCGATACTGGACAGCCTGGGATGAAGCTGGTGTTAAATTTGAGCTGGTGATCAATTTGAACCGACTGAACAAGTTGTTGTAAATGACCCGTTCTCCTTAAAGAAGAACCAAATGTTGTGAGATACGAAAAATACATTTTGGGATACATTGTCTGTATTTATCATTAAGAACTTTACAAAATAGCCACAAATGTCATTAAAATCTTTATAATGTTGGATGATTTTACTGACACGGAATTCCTGGATATAACTGCATCGTAAATGAGCATTGACTAAGTATGCAAATATATGACGTCAAGAGAGGGACTCGCATCATATGTCTTATGTTATTCCTTATTTCAAGGCCATTCTTTATCTGTCTTTTGTTTTGTCATGGTAGCATGTGTTTTCGTCTTTATATGATATTGATATCACTTGCAAAATATGAAACCTTTGTAAAATATGAAAATGTTCACTATAAAGAAATACTGACGCTGAGAACTACCCCACGTTATGATCATACTTTTTCATCAAACTTTGAAAAAGGTTAAGACAAAAATGGTAACAGATATTAATACAATTTCAATGGATTTTTGTTCTGAGTTTCACTCTGCAAATTTTGAAAAAGCGAGCTCTTTTCTAGATGCGTATCAGATGGACTTTAAAAACAGGAAACATATTCATTCATTTATTCATTCATTTATTCATTCATTCATTCATATAGCTAGATACATATGCATGATGATAAAGTTCACCCCTGATCACCCTCATGAAAGGTCCTGCAAGGGAGTGTGGATGAGCTACGTGTGACATTTTTTCCTTATTTCCTTTTTAAGGCAAAACTATCCATTGACAACAATGGATTAGCCCTTCAAATGAGGATTGTCTACATTCCCAATGCATTCTTAAAAGAAGCTGTAACAATTCTCTTGTAAGATAATGGAAGTGAGACGAGAGAGGAATCCGATTTAAGGGGAGACGAGTTTCTGCATAATTACGATCTTTTGGGAAATGCATTGTAGGGCTTGGTATTTTAGTAGCTGGCGTTCAGATCTACTACCTACAACCGCGTTGTTGTTATCCTTGTAAAGTTTCAATTGTTAAAGTCTCCGAAGAAATGTGAAAAGCGTATATTGCGTTGTCAGGATTGTGGGTATGGGACCTACCAATGTAACCAGGGATTTTACGAGAGAGCCGATATGCGTTGCAACTTACTCGAATTCTATTCAGAATTTGCTCATTGGCATCAGCTATAGTGGTAAGAGAAATTCTTCTATAGTGAAGGACGGGACGGATTTTTTTTGTTGTTGAAATCTTGACGAGGATATCGGACGGAACATCGGAGTTATCAGAGAGGCAATGGAGATATGCAGTTGTGCCCATCCAGCAACGGAATGGCAGATTCATTACAGACGTTTAAAGTGAAAGTTTGATTCCGAAAGTGACACCAAGGAAAGCTGCACTGGGAGAGGCTCTAATAAAAGCATTAAGGATATTTTGAAGGAAAATGCACAGTGTTTTTATTTAAAAAAAAAACACCTTTAGAAAAAAAAGAAAGAGTATCTTACATATGAAACAAGAGTACATTAAGAAAATCTATTTCGAGGCGTCAGTTTCAAGAAGCACCAGCTTTCAAGGTAAGAAATTGTAAATTTCGGTTTAGTGGTTTTTTTTTCTTGGTGGGTTACATGTCATTGTTATCGGTATACTGACTGAATTTGCAGTTTGTAGCCAAGAGAATATCCAGGCTACTTAAAGGGATGCCCGCGTTAAGGGTATCGCTCGGATAAGATTTGCAGTGAATTTGTACTTCCCAGTTGGCAAGAAAGAAAGAAAGAAGATTCTAGTTAAATCGTAGATTGAATATGTGCATTTTGTATCTGGCACCGGTTTGCAACGCTTTATTAAAAGCTTTTTCGACATGTAGGAATAAACCAGTTGTAGAAGAATATTTGATAAGCCCAATGTGAATTCCTGAGAGCCAAAAATCTGATTCATGTTGGATTTACCTTGGCGAAAAAAAAGTAGATGTTTTGTTCCAAGTGGGTCGTTGTGTGATTGTCGATTATTCTTTCGATTTTTATTAGAGGTGGGGGTAGACTGTTAGAAGTTGTGTTTGTTAGTACGATCTTTACTGAATTACTGATTTGAATTAACACCATTTTGGCCGAATTCCTGAAGTTCATTAAAAAGTAAGAATATGGCAAGACTGGGGTAAATGTCAGGAATTTGATACATAATATTATGTCCAGGGGAGGAAGAGGTCTTAAATTTAAGGATGTCAACTTCCAATTCGTTTAAATATGGTAAAATATTTTCATTTAAATTTCAAAACTGGAAAACAAAAGGTTTCATCTTTTATGCATTGATCTGTAACTTTTCACTGTTTCGGTTATAGAAAGGGTTTATAAGGACTTTCAACTTCCTCCAAAATGTTTTGAGATTTGCCGTTGTTAATTGTTCATGGGCAATTATTTTGGATGCGGATAATGTCGTCCGTTCGAGGTTATTTATTTATTTTTATTTTCAAGGTGGTTATCTCATCCCTAAACGTAGTATAATTAAGAGGAGATCTTGTACTACATTGAGCTGCTTTGGTGAATTGACACTTAAATGGTTGAACATTTTCGGCCTCCGAGTTTACAGTATTTGCCATAAGTTTACCCTATGTTTTTATTTTAAGGAACAGTGACGTTCAAAGTACTGAAGAGAAGGTATGGTGGACCATTTATATCACTTCCAAGTTACAATACCCCGACCTTGAAGTATTAGATTTATTGCAAGAGGTCAATTTTATGTTCCATTATTTACCATTTGTCTTTGCTATGTCCTTCTATAGATCCTATGATCAGATCACAAGACGTTGTGATAGGCAAGTACTAACGCAAAATAATTTCAAAGATGAATATCGCAACTTAGTACGTTTTTATATATGATTTATTAGTTTACACAATCAAAGAGACTAAACTCAATCCTTTAAACGAATGAATTTTTTTCGTGGCTCCAATTTGTGTTTCCCATTACAGCATCAAACCGTTTCTATATTTCATGTAATTATCATTAGACAGGAAAGTTCTCAATAAAAAAAGAAGACTGTTTTTTATTGAGACCAAATAAAGTAAAAAGATGAACGAAGAAAAAGAAAAGGCTTCCACAATAGGCTTTATGAAAAGTCCCTGTAGCTCAAAGGTTCAACGACCATCGTGCACAGTCACTACAGGAAAGACATTAGGGTTATACTTGTTAGCTTTCCAATAAGTAAGGTGTGTTGTACAGGTCGCGTAATTCAACCACCCAACCCCTTAGCTGTTGCAAAATTTTTAGCATATTCAAACCCACTTTTCTGTGAATGAAGTGATTTGTAAATCCGCATTTAAGTTTTCGCTACTGGTAGGAATTCCAACCACCAGAACTCACGATATAGCTTAAATTGAGGTGACTTTTATCTCACTTCAAAGTTATCATACTTTCACCATGAAGTCTTCAGTTTAGTTGCAAGAGGTCAATATTTTGTTCCCTTATTTACCATTTGTTTCTGTAATCATGTCCTTCTAATAATTCTCAAATCATGGCACAAGATGTTATTGCCATCAAGTGGCGACACAACATATTTTGAAACGTGAATATGGCAACTTTACAGGTTTTCATGAACGTTTTCTTAGTTTGCATGATCAAGACGACTAAACCCCACCCCCTTTAACAAGGAATTTTTTCATGGCTCGAATTTGTGTTTTTTTAAATGAACAGTTTCCCATTATACGATCAAACCGTTTCTATATTTCATGTAATCATTATTTGATGGGAAAGGTCTCAATAAAAACAGAAGCCTCGGAGACGTAAGTCTCCGAGGCTTCTGTTTTTATTGAGACCAAATTCATCTATCTTTAAAATGAAACATTTGTTTGGAGAGGAGAAGCAGTTTGTGATGAATATTCATGAGTTGTTTTTTTCTTGAAAAGGTTTTCTCTGTTAGCGTAGCGATAAAACCTTTGAAAAGGGGGGGGGGGGGGAGGAGTTATTAGGCACGAACAATAAGTGACTATTGTCCTCGTTGCATGGTGAACTGATTGTTAAAGGATGGCAGATTCAATAGACGCTGCGTACAATAGCAGCACACAGTAAAGGTGGCCTTTTTGGGAACATTGAACTATAACCGGACAGAAATCTACAAATACTGTTCTGCAAACTTTATGAACGGAGTAATAATTCTCAGTTCCCGTAATTCAACCACCCAACCCTTAGCTGTTGCAAAATTTTTAAAATATTCATAGCCACTTTTCTCTTAATGCAGTGACTTGTAAATCCACATTTACGTTTTCGCTACTGGTGACACAACAATTTTTAAAACGTGAATATCGTAACTTTACAGGTTTCCATGAACGCTTTAATAGTTTGCATGATCAAGACGACTAAACCCCACCCCCTTAAACAAGGAATATTCTCATGGCTCTAATTAGTGTTTTTTTTTTTTTCTTCAAATGAATAGTTTCCCATTGTACGATCAAACCGTTTCTATATTTTATGCAATCATTATTTGATTGGAAAGGTCTCAATAAAAACAGAAGCCTCGGAGACGTAAGTCTAATAATCTAAGCCTAATCGTGACAAGAATGTCCGAGCGTCATTAAAAGAAACATTATGTTGATGTTGTCACCTACTTCGAATTTCAAGAAAGTCATTGAAATACTCCCTTTCCATCTTCCTGCTAAACAGTTGTACGTTAATCTTTGCTCAAAAACTGGATTTATCTACTTTAAGTAACGTTTGACACATCCATTAAAGACTCTCTGAATGTACCGATAACTCATTATCAATTCTTTTTTATCCTTTCAAGAGGAAATTGTTGGTGGTTACTGACTATGAGTCGTAGATCTATTAATTTTATATAATCCCTTTATGTGATATTCGAGTTTTGATAATTAATACGTGTCCTCTCAATTATGAAATAATAGTCTGAATTGTGGTTGCTAACGAAATAAACTGTTAAGATATGATTCTATTCATGTCCCGGTAAGAATGTCTAGACCTCATCAATAATCGTAAAAACGTTTTGCGCATCAATGGCCGGTAAGCATTTTGAGTGTACCGTTCAGAATACCTCCAAATCGTTGACAAATTAAGATTTTTCTTTCGTCCATTACATAGGTAGATACACTGTTACAAGTTATTGTTCTACTTTACGGAAAATGTGTATTTTATGTAATCTTCAAGTGTCTCTAATTATAAAGACATCATTACAATGCCTGCAGTTGCAATTTCTTTTACAATGCTTCACAGTTGTTTCTGTTTGTTAGTGCTTAATTCCCGTAGTTTTCTGCAACTGACTGATAGCAGTGCTTGAAAGAGTGCTGTGTTAGAAAGTAAATAGACCTATTTTACAATTGACCTGACCTGATGCTGTTAGTCAGGCAGATATGTAATAAAAATTTGTACAAATGCTCGCGTCACATAAAGTGTGTAAATGTACCTACTGGGGTATTTTGATATGCTGAGTTAAAAAAAATTGCCGTATAACCTTTCTCAAACATTTCAGATCAATCGTTATAAAATTCAGCATGTCGAATTGCCCCTGTGTGGTACATTTTAGTGCCAAATACCATATGGAAGCCCATATAGTGACTTCAATATTTCGTCATGGCGACCATATTGGAAATGGCGGCCGATTCGTTAAGCAATCATTTTTTGAATTCAGAGTGTCCAGATACCCCAATATATTAACTTCAAGCATTGTTTGCCAAAAGTGAACATCCTTCCACGAATCTTACCCACCATGATCATGTTTACAGTTCGAGTGCCGAAATTTGATTAACAATGTTCCTCTTTTTATTTACAATTGATTACCCATAGCCATGAAGTAGTGAGTAGTGCTATGCCAGTGGTATGTCCTGATAAGGACACAAAAATAGTTCGCCAGACCTCGTAGGTATATGTGGAACTCGTAGGAAGGACCGATAAGGAATGTCCCGGTAAGGCAGTGAATGTGCGTATATGTGTGTGTAACAACAAGTCACTTTACTTTATCCAAATGCAAGCCACTACATATTATCCAACCAAATATTTTGTGCATTTAGGAGTCAGTAAGTGCACCCAACATGAGTTTAAGCTAGCTAAGCAGCAGAATTCACACTATATTAAGTCCTTGGCGCATCAAAATACTACAATTTGAAGTTTAGACAACGGATCGTCCCAACATCTCTCTTTAGTCAACGGTTTTGTCACCAACAGTTGATTTGTACACACCAGTAACTTATCCACAGTAATTGGACCTACACAGTGCACTGGCTCGGGAGTTCACCAGATTCATGGGGCGATCCGTTGTGTTCCTGCGTTGTCTGTCAACTGAGAATAACTTTGTGCAAGGCGTGTGGCTGTTTTGCACCTCCGTTTACATTTCATGCCTCATCTGAGGAGGAATTACACAAAAAAGTATGTAATATTTCGTTCAATTTTCTATCACCCTTTTATCATCATGTTCCTTCACATGTATCGATATCTATGGAGAATTCGATGTACCAAACATAAATTTGGAAGGTTACCGTTATACAAATATTGTTGATGAAAACAATTTTCCATTATATGGTAGAAAGTGTATGGAAACACTTGTTTAGTTATCTAATGAAGGCATAAGGTTTTCCAAAGAGGAGCAAAGGGATATACGAGAGATGCGAGCAACATCAGATTGGGCTTTCGGCTGTATAGGGGTGCCCACATTTTAGTTTGCAGTAAAGGAATCCAAACTTACTGACAATGCATTGCATTATCTGAAGTGATCACGTTTGTTTCCTTACAGTATTTTATTTAGTATAATGATAATCTATATCGGATCGATGTATGTCGCAATCTAACTAATGTTGGTATCCATCACAAAAAAAAAAAAACACGGTAAATCAATAGTTTGAAAAATAGTAAAACGCTTATACATGGGTTTCCCATATTTCCCTACTATCTATCGATCAATGTTTTTCGAAAGAACCGTTGCATAAAAATGCATAATACTTCTCGCCCATGGGTATCAAATATTGTTTATTTATTTTATTTATTTATTTATGTTTTGTTAGCAACATGGTTAAAGCGATGCGTAGAATTATTGTGCTCAGCTTCCATAACTGAGGCTTGTAAACACACGTGCAAGAGTGTCGCAAGAGAGATGCCTAATTAAGTAGGCCAATAAGGATATATTTAACCTATGCCTACCATTTGACGAGTACTGTAGCAGAATGTATTTGCCATTCTAGTATCTTGCGAAGATAATCAGGCATAGAATGACAAGTGCATGATTTGGGGAGATACAACGATTGTAAAAATAAGGGAATAGGGAGTCATGTGATAAGTGCTACATTCCTTCCCGGCGACTGACAGGGGATAGTGAAAGAAACAATCGATACGGTTGGAGTGCATGCCAACCCCTTTGTAGTAACGATTTTGCAAGGTATAGCCATACCAGAGTGTGACAGTTGCAATTACGAGTCCCCATGGTGCGTCAACATGATTCTTTATTTAACAGCTGTATAACCTATTGCATAACCTGTTGCGTAAACCTGTGGACATGTCTCACACGTGTACTTTAGCGCATGGGACCAATACACAGGTAGACTCTGCAGAGTCTGCTTGGGCTGGAAAGTTTCTGTAAATTTTGGTTCCGCCACCTCTGAACACCTACACTGTACTGCTCTTCCGGAAGAGTGTCGACTCCCCCCCCCCCCCCCCACTGATAGATGCCCTCGCAGACTCTGGACACTCGTTTTAATTATGCACACAACTTCTAACTAACACCATTGTTTTTCGCTACCGAATTCGGTAGAAGCCAATCACGGCCATCGTGAGAAATGATGGGAGTGATGATGGGGAAAGGACCTACGACTGATTAGTTACGTAACTATCATGGCAATATTCTACTCTCCTTCAACTGTTTGAGGCTTCTCTTAGCGATATCCTATTTCTGCCGTAGGCAAATCTGGTGATACGGTGAAAGTTAGCCTAGGTACCATTATTTTCTCTCATTGTTCGATCGCTGCCATTGGCTCATTTCATGAGACCAAAGCGTTGTATTTTAATATGTATTAACCTTAACGTCAAACGTGACTATTCATTTGTACATAATTATATCGAGTGTCTAAAGTCTTTCCGGCGGACGGCGATCACAGGGAAACGCTATTACTAGATGAGTACATATCCTCGGTTGGCTATAAGTAGGCTGCAGCTCAAATTGTGAGGAATGTATTAAAGGAGGAGAATTCATTCGCCAAGAAAGACTTTGCAAAGTCTAATACACAGGCTGCACGACTACGCGTTTTTCACACGTAAAATGCAGTGTATGAGACTGGAAACAGAACGGTACTCAGCCCACGGAGGTGCCGTTAGGCCTCCCTGCTCAACCTTGCCGTTCGTGGCAGGTGGCAGTTCCCAGCTCAGGACAAATGTTAGACAGATCACATTGTACAGGTGATGAATTCATTGACAGTTTGCTAGTATTCTAGTGCAGTCTTGTATGTCGATTTTAGCTGGAGTATTGTTCTAATAGTCAATACCTTCTATCTATAGATGTGAGACAGAACAAAATATAGGAAAATCAACTGTATTACATGATTTCTAATATTGGTTTTAGATTTTTAAGATTTTTTTTTTTTTTTTTTGCATTTCACGGTAAAATTCAGTACTGGTATTAGAAATAGAGGAATAGCCTATTTGATATTGGTTACTCAAGCGATATGACAGCAAACTTTGTAGACTATGCAAAAGGAGAGGGAGACCTTAAAGTTATTGCCAGGGTCCTGGTCGCAATGTCATCATCTTTGGTTAAATGTACAAACAATTACCGCTTGTGTTTATTTGGACTTAAAAGGATAGTCCAGCCAGAAATTTAGCTTTGATATGTTTAAGAGTAAGTAAATGTGACCTTTATAGTAAAACTTCCATTCAGTTCCCATGCATGGTTCTCGCGATTTTATCAGTTCGAGTTACCCCCTTTGCTACCAACTGGGAACTTGAAGCAAACAGGAGTGACATCATCTCTTCACATTTCTAAAGAGTCTTTTATTTTCTGCACATTTAAATTTATTATTTTGACCTTGAAATCAGCAGGTGGTTAGCCTACATACTGGTTACGTGAAGGTCACAAAACTCTCATACCCCTGCTACATTCACATTATGATATCACTATATATTGAAGGATTAAACTTGGTGTATATTTTAAAGAAAAACATAAAATACTTCATCAATGTGGGGAGATGACATCATTCCTGCTTGCTTCAAGTTTACTGTCAGTAACAAATGTGGCAACTTCAATTGCTCACATCTCGGGAACCACACATGGCAATTAAATGGAAGTTTCGCTGTAATGGTCATATTAACTTACTCTTCAACATATCAAAGCTATATTTGTGGCTAGATCATCCTTTTAACCATAAACTTTCTGTATTGCCTTTTTACCGTTTCCATTAATTATAATTTTCACACTTACTTTTAGCCAGATCCAACTGGGAGGTTGGGGCATGGCCTCCACCCCCCCCCCCCCAAAAAAAGGAAAAATAGAATATTGTTTCCGAAAACTTGATTGTAAGGATTACATTTCCTTTTTAGAATTAAATTGGCTTCGCAATTTCACAGTCTCTTAGGCTTAAGAGGTGTTAAGAACTAAGTACAAGTGGGAGATGTCATCTGCTACATCTCGATGGGCAGCTCGCGAAATTTGCCCCTTGCCTTAACATTGCCAGTCGCTTAAGCTGTAAATTAATTTAAGGGTTTCGACGCGTTTTGACGCTATTTTCAACATACTTCTGTAGTACCCTACAACTTGCTCAAAATGAGGGTGTTGTTTAGGTCATGCGAGCGAATGCTAATATAAGTCAAAAACCGACGGCAAAGTTTAGTCTTATACTTCTTTTGCTCATTTGCATAGATCATGAGCATTGGTGTATAGCAGGCATCATTAGGTTTCTTGGCAATAAACAGTCGATTGGAATGTCCGAACAGTGTTTCGTACTTGACTGTCGGCAACTAGTTAGACATTAAAGCATTCCTTTAAATAATCCTTTTTGTTGGGATCGCTGTAGGTATGAATTAGCAGATGAGGTTGCCTAGATATTAGACAAAGGTTTCCAATGCCCTTTAGTTCGATAATCCCCAATTTAAGGATTAAGTCTCTACTCTGAGGTCAATCTCATTGGATTAGCATAAATTAAAGTTTCCGATGGATCTCCATCAAATAACACCTCCCTGCTCCAACAATGTTAGCTTAGGCTGACAAGTCACAGATTTGCGTCCACCGTCATCTAAAAAGTCTGCCAATCAAATTGTTATTTCTCAGCGAGAACAAAATCATTATTTGGTGGTAAATTGCTTTTACACCAAGTGAATCTGATTTGACAAATCATGTGCTTTGTTAAAAACATTTTACAAACAAGATTTCATAGTAGGTAGGGTAGGGCTTATTAGCCTTGCCCAATCAGTGTGTGTAATCCTTCATCTGACGCTTTGATTCTTTCTCATTATAAGGTCTATTTCAGTTCACAATTACTTGTAAGGACTAAAGAAAAATGACTACTAAAAAGCAGTATGAATGTGTTTTCATTAGGCTTTCATTGGACTTAGCTGTGAACTGACTTGAGACTTCTTCTGTTTTCGGATTATTTTTCAATCACATGCAGTTAAATAAAATAATAGTCCCTCATTAGTACCTATCTCTCAAATATCACTCTATCTACAACTGGCCCCTTCAAAACAAACGACATAAAGCAGTAAATACGGTATGTACGTCAGGCATTTCGTTATATTACTGTTTTGATACCCCGTTCAACATAAGTTTTATGAGGATGATAAAACCAACATAAACTAATGCAGAAGGGAAAAAACATATTGAGGACAACTTGCCTTTTTCCTTCTTGTGCAAAGTATCTTCTCTGTCAATAGAATACAGGCTGTGTTTTCCCAATGCATGCTTTACGCTCGAGAGGAATCTTGACAAGATGCTGTGTTTCGTTTTCAGTTGTTTGTTTGTCATTTAAGAACAGGCTTTGTGCACTCTTAAAAAAAAATGGTCATAATATCTGTTGTTTTATGGCAAAATATTGGTTTCATTTAACACAGTTCGTTATCGTTTTTGTGAGGGGATAACACCAGATTACCACATCCACAGACCTCAGATAGCGACGTCTATGTACTATAGCCTAGGTCATAAGCTCTATAACCGTTTCATTGCAATATTTTTCATTAAGACCATGTTCATTTTGTGACCTGTTAATAAGACCAGGGCACTCTTAACCTGCTTATGTGGCCCCCTTTAGGCCCTCCATCTCTATCAAATTGAAGCCCTCCAGTATTGCACAATGCATCAAAGATAAACGGAAAGACGCTTATTCACTGTGTGGTTTCCTCCAAATGGATTAACAACTCCTGAAGAGACATATAGCCCTATTTCATTTTTCTAGTTTTTTTTTTTCTGTCTGACTTTAAACGAATATCTCTTCACAAGGGCAATTGATTTTCTCAAACCGCGTTGATAGTTAAAGCGTTTCTAGAGCATTTTTGGTAAATTTCGTCATCCAATACATTTTTCTCTATTCTATTACCAAATGTATTTACATATACCGCTATTTCATGATGTGCGACCCGTCGTAAGTCTTCAGGCCAGAATGATCATCTTTCGCAAATTGGACTTCTTCACTTTCATATATTTACAAGCCACGTTATTTGTTCACAAGATGATATGATAAACTACATAATAAATTACTGTAATACATGACAATAATATCATTGAAATATACAAAATAGCGCTTAAACAAATCTACACGTTTAGCAAGTCAGTATCGACAAAAGATAGAGGAGTTAAAATCAAACATTTCACTAAATGATTAAAGACAAACTTACATACGAGACGTTTGAAAATGCATGAATCATCTTGATTCATTTCATCATTAACTGTAAGGTAATTATACTTCCAGATGTCCACAAAAATCTACTTTTTAAAGTTACGTAATATTTTATGAATTGTTAACTCTCTCTGCAGGTGGAGACGTAGGTTGACTGTTTCTAAATTGAACTTTCCACCTGATATATATGTTAATGCCTAAAACAACTGTGCCAGAACATCAAGACTTGCAACAATACAAGACTTGCAACAATACAATCAATTATTATCATGTTCAAAACTTCCTGCTTGGGGGTTGTTTTTATAAAAAAAAAAAAATGTAGTAATACGAATTCTGACATAGACGTTTCAGCCGGCCTCCCGACGTATATATTTAGTCGTTTCTCTCTCTGTCACTCCATCTCTCCGTCTCAACCTCTCGTCATCACTCCACCTCTCTCTCCCTCTCCATCTCTCCCTCTCCCTCCTTATATTTGTTGTAATTTTAAAGAAATTAAAGGAACAACAGTTCTTTTTATCCAATTCACTATTTATGCATGCAAAGCTGAGCTCCCCCCCCCCCCCTCTCTGATATTTGGAGATGCTATGTGCGATGCCGTTCAGTGTTACCATACACTGCAAAACAAGTATGTTGTTCGAGCAAGTTGGAAGGTATTACGTACATTTTCAACTTAATTACACTGTAACTATACCGCAGTATCTATACTGACAGAAATGAAAGATTGGCGACTCATAGATGTAAGAGAAACGTTAACCAAACAACTTGCAACTTTATTAACAATCCTACATTATCATAAATAATGCTACATGTACCCAAAAATACATCGATAGTGGTTATTGATCTACAAGAACATGAGACTGTCAAATCGTGCTCAGTTACAGCTCACTTTCTTGAGCATAAGTGAGTATATAGATAGGGTCTATTGCAACTATCAATAGAATTATCGTAATGAGTTGTCTTTTTTAGTGTGTGATGAAAATCTTTATGGATATTTGTTAATATAATTGAGGGTGGGAACCTCCAGAGTCAGGAGTGTATTTCTGATGTTAATTAATTTAAGAAGACAAAAAGGATATAAACGTAACTGAAAAAAGTGCTTTCTCTTCCTTTCAGTTTTAAGCAATATTCAAACAGTAATTTGACTTATTCCCTTTCACGACACCGAAAGGGATGGGGACAGAAATTCCATGAGAAAGGACTTACACAGTCAATTATTAAGTGGTCTTTTTTCCCTAAGCAGGTACATTCTGACATTCCACATGCAAATTTCAAAAAAAAAAAAGGAAGTGAAATTTTACTTAGATTTTACATCATAGATGTACTTAGATTCTCAGTCACGTTAGATGATAGATCGACGATGCCCAGAACAGTCATCTGCGTGACGCAGAGATGGGGAATGTCCAGCATTGATAAAGCTGACCAAACGTAAGATATATAATTAAAGCAGGTTTTACAATCATCACAACAAATAAACGAAAGAATAAGTACCAACAAACACAACATTAAACACGCAAATGGGTACATTACATAAAGCTCAGTGTAATTGTTCCAATTTTGATTAGAATCATGATAAGCAAAACATTCTTCTAAAATATCTACTATCAAGAACGGGAACCCTACTACCCAAAAATATTGAAAAAAGTGTGAACATTTAAAATCCATTCCTTTTTTTTTCAAAGCACTGAAATTCTTAGAAAGTGGCAACGATAACGTCAGTAATGATGATGAACTGAATATCGTTATAAGATAAAATCAGTTGACAGTTGTAAATGTAATTCCTTTCTCTTCCTCGATGTATTCTTCACATCTACAAGTTATGAAGGCGTGCTGATAAAATCTTTGAAGAACATCCAAGGTTACAGCAGAACTTCGAATACTTGAAGGTACCTGTGTATTGAAAAAAATGATAAGGTTTGGAAGAACAATTGTCAAGGACTACAGAAAAATGAAAATGAGAGCCCAATAAATTGGATTTTAAATGATAAATTAATTAAAAAGATATCCTTCTGACTACTTAATGGGTTCTTAAGTGAAATAATACTTTTTCACTACAGGTTGCAGCCGCTTCAAAATCCCACACAAATATCGTGTGCATAAGTCAACATGTTTGAAAGTAAAATAGGCTACGTACTCTGGTCAAAAAAGATTTTTAGTTGCCTCAAGGTTGTAAAATGTCAAGAGTCAGGAGCAAATTACTGCAAAACGTCTTTTTTTGTAGTTGGAAATGAAAATGTTTACCTAACCTTGAAGTTTGACACCAGTGTAAAATTGAAATTGGGTCTACTGTAGATTTACCTCAAAATTAAAGGGAAATATTGTATTTGTTTTGGAGAAAAAAATCACGTTTTATTTTAAAGCCAAAGTTTATAGAAAAGAGGATGATAAATTATTCAAAATGAGGAAGAACAGAAGCCGTCTTTTTCAAGAAATACCGTAAGTTTCTCACAGGTAGAGAAATTCAGATAGTTGTTGCTCTAGCGTAAATTGTTGACTCAAACTTTTAGAAAATCAACTAATGCATTTAACTTTTTTAACTCTTGTTATGCACAATGTGTTTTAGGAGATAAAGATGCTCGTTGGTGAGACTGAATAACTAAATATATATTCTCTTTGTATATCACTTTGGTGAATTTTACGAGCGGTATTTTCCTTTAAAATCACACCTCGTATATTATTAACATGCTTATCTTAAGGACTTTCGAATAGTTGTGTGTGTGTTACTTTACAGATATCCCATAATGCAATGTGCCATTTATAAGTAGATATTTTTCTCAAACATTCACAATGTCCAAAATGAGACATGCTATTGAGAAATGCATCAAGTATAAGGGAAACTTTCCATTATTTTTTTTTTATCAAATACGGTATTCTCAGTAGAGATTCCTCTTAGAAATGGTTTAGCAGGAAATATATAACAGGATTAAATTATCAAGGATATCCAAACAAAAATGAAGGCTTTAACCTTTACCTGAAAGGTTTAACATTCTCAGCTGAACATTTTGCAAAGAAGACGTAATATTTTAGGAAATGTCGTAATAATCTCAGTATAGAATAGTCATAGAATAATCAGACCTAAGAGAGATTTTGTCTTTCACGTTCACGACAATCTTACGGCAATATCTAAACTACAACCAGCTGCTCAAATCATACATAACCTACCTTTACATATTTTAAAATAAAAATGCAGGTTGGTTTCGAATAGTAACAAAATAACTTAAGTCTAATGTAATCCGGCTTTAGCATACACATGTAAAACAGCGGAGACTTTCAAAGAAGTAAACCTGAGAAAAGTTTGTCAAAATTGAAATTTACTCACCAGAACCACTGTTTTCAATATATCACACAGCTTGGGAGTGCAAGACGGAGTGTTTCTTTGAAGTGTCGTTTGTCTGCTTTAGTCAGGAGACTGTACCAACGTCTTAAATCAATATTTTTTAATAGTTAATGGAAAATATATTGCAACGGAGGGAATTTCCCTGCCAAAATTATTGAACCAATCTTGCACGGACACATGGATAGGCTTGGACAATGTAGAAGTGTAATGCAACACGAATTGAAAATGCAAAGATCATAAAATGAATTAAAGGTATCAACGCTGGACTGAGCAGAATTATAACGATCGGGGATAATGCACCTACGAGGACGCAGCCCAAGTGCATTCAGCAATAGCATTAATCCTCAGAGTGTATTAATTGAAGGTTAGTCAACACTGGACCGTGTATTACCTGTAGGATTATGCACGATCGGTTATTCAACACTGGACCGTGTATTAGCTATAGGATTATGCACGATTGGTTATTCAACACTGGACCGTGTATTAGCTATAGGATTATGCACGATCGGGGGTTAATGCTATCGCTGGATGCACGAGGGCGCACCCTGAGTGCATCCACCGATAGCCTCTTTACGATTTTATTGCATATGGAATTGTTCTTGAACATCTCAGCAGAATTCTACAAAAAAGGAAAGCAAATTCCGGTAGGCTATCAAACTTTCAAAGGTGTTCAAATTATACTGAAAAAGCTTTCACCCGACACAATTCTGATATTTAGATAAGATTCCCTAGGTCAGAAGAATTACCACTGACAGTATACTGTGCTGCTGTTACGTAGATTAACATACATTTACATTTTACTTCTGAGCAGGCATTAGGCCCTATGCGCGGTCTATAGGTAATATTAGAACTAAGAACTACGAACTTCAAATTTAAATCGAACGTTATTTCCCTACTGTAGGCCTGTTACCAGTAATACTGTAGTAGTCATTGTTTGTGCAAGGTCTAGCAGACTGAAAACACACTGTCGATCTACAGTTTAATGTATTCATCCGTCGGTGATTGACCGTGGTTAAACAGCGCTGGGTTATCAGCGATTAACCCACGGTCACCTGACTGAAATGGGCCAATAGGAGTTGAGGATTCTTTCCCAGTATGTATGAATACACGATTTCCAATAACGAGTGTTATCGTGTCGCATCATAGATTTTTTAACATCTTGAAAACAAAAAAGTCCTAGTGCGTTGGATCGTGATCTCTAGACAATAGCGGGGAGTATTGTGGAAGTGGGAAATTGAATCAGGAAGTTGTTGACCCCCTACAGAGTGTAAGTATTTGTGTTATTGCGCATGCCCGTTAATCAACTTTCTTTTCTTTCAAAGCGCAGCTTTAATAACGCCAAATGTAGTTAATGTAGTAGTAAAATCATCATATGAAATACACGCGAGAACGTTGCGTGTGAGGAAAATGGTCAGCGATACAAAAACGTGCGTAGACTTTATACTCAAAAATATCGCTTCGTGCCGTATCGTAGGGAAAAACTCGCAGAGTGTGAGGCGGGCTGTGATACAACCGATCATGTAACCTAAATAAGAGGCACATCTAAACTCCACAGCCATTGACCGATACTGTAGAACGAACCGATAATGTAGTAAACAATCAACCGATGATGTAAAACGAACTCATTATGTAACAACAAATCGACCGATAATGTAAAACAAACGGATAATGTAACGACAAATCGGAGAGAAACTACGGCAGTCTTGGTTGCTCTTCCGTATTCAACAGAAGTAGCTGCTGAAATATCTTAGCTATCAGAAGCGAATGATACGAACACTTCGCGAAGCTTTTTATAAATCAAAAATCCGTACAACAATACTATTTCTATGATGTCAGCGATGTATCGGATGCTTATCAACCAATAAGCCTACCGTAATAATTTTCTGAGTGACCCGACGCTACTACAGGTTGCGATACACGGACTTGCACCCAACGCCAATCATCTTACCCAGTGAGTACCTATGTCGAAGGGTTTACCAACCTCGAACTAAAGATTATTTGCAAAAATTGAAAGATTAGCCTTTCCCAGGAAATTACTCATGTGATGTTAGTGTGATAAACATACCTCAATTGAGCTATATTTTCCGAAACAGTAATATGTATTACGATCATGGCGGTCAAAATACTTAGTAAACTTACTACGTCTGGAAGTTACTGAAGTTGTAACAAATAATGCATTACAAACAGCAAAGGATTGTACCGTGCACTTATTGAATAGCTCTCTAAATTTGAACTGCTAGGCCCCTAGAGTCATTTTGTCTAGTTGATGAAAGATGCACACCTGGTCAAAAGCCGGTGCAAAATTGTAGAGGACCAACTGTGAATAGCTCATTTAGGCCTGTTTGCATTCAGTCACAAATTGTCGCAAATATTATTTTTTTGAAGAATCGTATTAAATATCTGTGAAGCATAAGTCTAGCCAGAAAATGACGGTCACGAATACAGCCCCATGACATTCCTGGTTCCCATCCTAAATGCCACTAAAGTATTAACAGAGTGGTACATATACCTTGTGTAGCTTGCATGTATTGCGTCATTCAGTATTTAGTAAAACATGAATATATGCAGATGTATACACTAAAAACCAACATTCCAATGACAATTCTTCAACGTTGCAGAACGCAGGCTGCATATCTCAGACCAAACAAGTCAGTTTTAAAGAGTTACATTTTTTCTTTACTTCCAACATTAAGATGGTTAAAAGTTTGAATGCATGCATTGTAACGGTAATAAACTACTGATTTCATATATAAACGATATAACCACCAGGAAGTATCGCTTTGATGTGGAATCACCTCCGATCCATGCTGTTGTAATGCATGACTTATTCTTTGAGCACGAGCCCACATGAACTTCGAGAGATTCAGTAAACTTCTTAATAATTTGTTCCTTGTTCCTGTTATACTGGCCATTAAATATGTGATCCAGGCGTATAATAAACCTGTAGGTGTGCGTGCGATAGAAAATTAACAAAAATCTGACATCATGCTAAGGTACCGTTTTCCACTTAGTTGTGCTAAGTCATTACCCCCTCTATGCATATTTCTACATAGTTTCCTAACAGTTTAAATACACTTTAGGCGGGTGTAACGTAGGCCAAACTAGATCCCCCCCCCCTTAATGTTTTATGCATGAGTCTTCTTCCAGTTAGGCTTAAAATGCTTCTTACATTGTATTTCTTTAAATTTTGATAAAGTGACACTCGAATAAATTGTTTGGATGAAACTGTCAGGAAGGATTGTCTGAAACGAAGATCAGAACTAACGCGCATGCACATGCGAGCAGAGATTTCAATAATCCCATCACCACTGAACTGTAGCTCATCAAGAATTTTCCAACCACAGAAATGGAAGGCAACAGCAACTACATGGTAAATAACACCGTGGATTATACACTGCAAAATGCAGTACATTACGTAAATTAGGTAACAGTCCGACTTACAGCAGTGTTTTAAGATGTCAATGATCTCAGCTACACTAACCATGTTTGGTGCGATGCAGCAATGCTTATAAACTGCTTCTGCTGGACTTCTTAAAAATTTGAAAATCGTTATTTGCTAAATTGTCTCCTACCTTGCCTTAGAAGATACAAAAGAGGGAAAAAATAATTCACCCATAAATATACATGAAGTGCCAACCAGATGAAATATTGAAGGGAAAACTTAATAGACAAAATAACACTACATATATGAAATTATTGATGAAAAATAAAACAAACAAAATAACATTACGTATGCCATGTTGTAACAATATTTAAAAACATAAATGTCCAATAATATAATATTTTGTGTGAATGAATGAATGGTTTATGCACAGCCTCTACCTTGACTACAAGGCATGCAAGGTCGTGCTGAAAACAAAATAACTAATGTTAAATAGTAGAAAACAATTTAAAATAATAGAAAGCAAAATGGAAAGAACATCAAATGTATACAAACAGCACTTACTTAATATTGAGTTCCATTGAGGTGTTTCTTGAAACTATGTATACTGTGCATGTTCCGGAGATCAACAGGGAGAGAATTCCACAATTTAGGACCACAAATTACAAATGATCTGTCACAGAGGGTAGAAGTATTATTTGGTAATTGTCTTGTATTCATCCGTCGGTGATTGACCGTGGTTAAACAGCGCTGGGTTATCAGCGATTTACCCACGGTCACCTGACTGAAATGGGCCAATAGGAGTTGAGGATTCTTTCCAAGTATGTATGAATACACGATTTCCAATAACGAGTGTTATCGTGTCGCATCATAGATTTTTTAACATCTTGAAAACAAAAAAGTCCTAGTGCGTTGGATCGTGATCTCTAGACAATAGCGGGGAGTATTGTGGAAGTGGGAAATAGAATCAGGAAGTTGTTGACCCCCTACAGAGTGTAAGTATTTGTGTTATTGCGCATGCCCTTAAATCAACACTCTTTTCTTTCAACGCGCAGCTTTAATAACGCTAAATGTAGTCAATGTACTAAGCTAGATATAGTACAGTATACTTGGTATATTAACTGCTCCTCTTGAGTAGATGGATGGGATTGATTTTACCTAAGGTGAGAGACCATCTGGGGTCACCACCGTTAAGCTCTGGTGACCCTACACTATTAAAAATGTGAACTGTAAAATGTAAATTTACAGAAAATAAAATAAAGAAATACAAAGGGATTACACAAATGTTCTGGTAATTAGCTCCCAGAAAATTTCTGTAATTCTTACTCATCTTTTTGTTTTGTATACTGTTAGTTTACAGGCATTTTTTGCAGTGTCCTCCCCACAGTATGACTTGTCTTTACCATACAGTAGTAGTGGAAAACATTAAGCTTACAAGAGCTATTTTTTTGTAAACATTAGTCTACATGTTATGTGATGAGTTTACGAAACCTCAGTGGATTCTTACATTCCGGTTACATTTATACTATACTGCAAAAGTCTGGTAAGGATGACGCTCGAATAAAATGTATTTATGAAACTGTCGATTGCCTGAAACGAACATAGCTAGTTACTAGCATCCTTCTCCAGCTACTGCAAGCAAATATTTCAGTAATCCCATCACCAACCAACTGTAGTTCATCAAGAATTCACCGGTCGCATTCCAACCAAAGTAATGGAAGGCAAAAGCAACTACATGGTAAATAACACAGTGGACTATGCACTGAAAAATACAGTAAAGAAAATTACAAAAAGTAATAGTTCGATTTGTAGCGTAGTGTTTTAAGATGTCAATGATCTCAGCTACAATAACCATTTTTATGAAACACTCCATCATCATTTCTTCGTTGAGACCGTGGAGTGGAGCCTGCCCCATCACTCCTTTAGCTGGTGGCATGTTTCTCCAGTGACGTCAAGGTGATAATTGGTAAAAGGGTATTTCACAAACAGCCAACCTAACGAAGAAACGCCAATCTTGAGTAAATACAAGGATTTTATGTTAAGCCAATCTTTTAAACTTGCAACTTAAACAAATTAAGTGAACGTGGTGAACAAATGATGAACATTGTGTCATGCAACGCAGTCAAAACTTTTCGATGAATTTTTTTTTCTCTCTGCAAATAAACATTACCTATTTATATGTAGTAAAATTACATATTTATACTTAGTCCCTACGAGTAGGCCCATAATAAGGTCTTAGATCTCTGTCTATGAGAAAGTTCAAAATGGTAAAAATCTGTCAGATATACCTGGCAGTTTTAACGTTTTCCAAGAAGTCTTAATGGTGAAAGAGTGTGCCTGATGGTTAGAAAAGTAAAAAAGTTAAGTAATTCACTGAAAATGTTCTGGTTCAATAGAGTCCAAGCTAGGTAACAGAGATAACTTCTGAAAACACGGGGAATTTCTAACCAGTGTCATACTTAGTCTAATCTACTAAAATCAGTACAGTAAAGGTAGGGCATGCAGTCAACGAGAGATATAATACTACATATGCAACCTTTGAGCGAGTTTGGGAATATTTGTTTGAATTTTATTCTAAAAAGTAAAATCTACATGGAGGATAAGTTAAGATATTTTGAAATGTTCCTAACATGTATAAAGATGATAAAATTGATGATCGCTTCTTACAGTCTGTGCAATTTCAGAGCAAAGCATTGAAGGCTTGAGATCACGCTTGTATCATAAAGAGCTGAAACCTGAGTCATCTACCACCCCGTAAATGCTACCCTGCCCATATATCGCTATCTCCATATTCTTCACGAGATAAATGTATCTAATATTTGTGTCATCCATAGGCCCCTACATGTCACCGTCCAGTTGATAAGTCGCTTCTCTCATATCCAAGAGATATATTTAACTAATATCGCCCTCACATAAGGCTTTGTAAGTGTTACCTTGTCTATATGTCTCTTTCCTCACGTTTAAGAGAACACTTGTACCATTAGGCACATTCCAACATTAAATGCTGATCCTTTATCAATGATTATTCAAAATAACCACCAATTGATTACAATTATATTGCAATGAGAACAGACGTTTCAAAAGGCAATCTTTAGATATATCGATGTTTAAGTTTCACAACCACGCATAATAGCTTCCAGTTCCTTCATGCTTTTAATTCGAGCGTATATTAAATACCAAATAACATTAGCAAAGAGAAATGCGTTGAAATAAACCTAACAACCTTTGACAGAAGCTAGGCTAGTGCTATCCTGCGTAGCGTTTGTGAAGTTTCCTCACCTCTGTTAAGGCCGGGCGTACCCAATTCCAAAAATATCGGAATCGACAAGCATATACTAGTAAGCTTAGTGTAAAGAGAACAATAACACAGAGCAAATTTCCAACCTGCTGCCTCCAGTGCTCCGTGAATTTCAAAGGTGGCAATGTGTCTTTGATTAAAAAAGGTTGGCCACTAATGATTAATATAAACTTCCAAATAGAATTATCAAACAACTCAGTGACTTTTACGGGACAGAATTTCAATGTGGATATTTTGCCATGACCAAAGCTTTACCATGGCTAACGATTTGTTAGGTATATCGTACTACTAAATTTTACAAAGTTATCCATCCTCTTTATCTATCTACAGTATGTAAGCTACTCCCTGCCACTGTTAGCTGTTTTCTTGATCAATGTACACCACGCCACAACTACTACACAAACAACTTACTCGGCCCTCGAACATTTATCTTGCGTACAAGCCAAATATAGGTCTCTGTAACGGAACTCTAATACTCACATAAAACGACGCTGGCTGGCTGGATAAGGAAATTCTGTTATCTGGAGCAAACTGACTACCGTTCCTTGCCGCTCAATGTCTTCAAATGCTGTAGGTTATTACAAGTATGCTCATCTCTCTGTGTATACGAAGTACTTAATATGTTGTTTTGACGACAGGAAGATTGTGGGCTACATAAAATTATTGTCCTTTCGGCGTTTGAATGAAGCTTGTGGAAACAAGTCCAAGAATGTTTGTTTTACAGTGTTTTCTCCGTATACCAACGTATATGATATATGTATTGTATTTACTTGACGTTCAGTATAATAATGAAATAGATCTTTCGAATTAACCCTTGTATATACCCTTGTATATACCCTTGTATAAGAGGTCACACATGAAAATTGCAAGATTTTGAAATACAATGAACTTCGAACTTGAAATGCAATGAATGACGAAATAGGGGAATACCATTCACGTGCAGACCGTGAATTGATATTAACTTCGGCGTGCAATGAACAATACCAAGAAAGATATTAAAAAGAAAATAAGGGTTTGGCATAATATTAGATCACAAAAAATATAAATAATAAAGAGGTGATGAATACAATTTACTCTAGGTGTATTGCAAGAAGCCATAGCTTATGGGCCTCATGAACGGCAAGGAGGTGAAGCTATCTCTTTATGTCAAGCCAACCAAAAGGCAGTTATTAAAAGATTCCTAGTTAATGTGTCTAGGGTATTTCCTTCTCTTCTGTCTTGTCATTGCCCAAACCAGGTCAGTAATATCGTACTTCATTTCCACAAAGTCCACCGGCCAGTGAAAGGTGTATCGGTATCTCATACAGATTACATATTTATCAAAGTCCCAATGAACCTCGTGCGCAACCGCAATGTAAAACAGGCAAACGATGAGACAAACACATAAGCATTTCGCCAAAGATTCTCCTATATTTTTGCCAGAGTTTGATTGATAAGATCTTCCAAAATCGACGTTATGATATTGATGGTTATGATTACCGTCAACAGACTCGAGAAGCATCTTGCAATTTCACTTGCAGTCAAAGTTTTTACCATGCTCCAAACAGTGTTTTGATGTACTTTTGTGTCAAAAATCCTGGAGATTTTGATTGAGGTTTTAGACTTCATTTACATCAGCCGATTGTCAATAATGAGTCGTGACTGAATACAATCTATGGCACAACAAAAAGGACAAAAAAGACAAAATTTCTAATAATTTAGACTGTTATGACACCCTCCGAATGAAATAGTATCAAATTTATGCTTTATGGAATGAGCATAAATATATTAGTATTCATGATGTATAAGTGCTCTGTCAACCACCGTTGTAGCCACATTGTTGACTGATCTCAAACTGGCATGCTGGTGCCACTGCTTATCATGGTAACACGAAATAGTAACACGATTGACAGACATAGCAATAATGTTCGCTTGAAAACGTGCCGTCATTGTTTTGTTGTATCATGACATAAGATAGCCGACAAAACAATGTTGATCTACGGTTTTCTTGTATTAATCCGCGGGTGATTTGAATCTTAAATTACCGTGCCTTTATCCAAGGCTAAACCGCTTTTACCTGATTGTAATGGGCCGATAGGAGTTGAGGAGTCTAACTACGTATGGATGACTATTTGATAACGCATACCATAAAGACCGTAATTAATAAGAAAATATTTATTCGATTTCTTGGTGACGCTATTGTAAGTTTCCTTTTATTTATCGATATTATCGCGAATTGTTTAAATCAAGAAACCCCGAGACAGACCCTTAAACATTATTTAATCTGATAATGTTTGTGAAAGAAAAGGTACTAACTTGAATTGAAAAACCACAGGGGAGAACATTTCAAAACGCAGAATGCTCTCAATGCTAGCCTATTAACACCTGACAATTAAGTCTTTATTTGACAGTATTATCTTTTACAGTTTCTTATAATAACTGGTCTCGTTGAAGCTGAATAAATAAATTATGTTATTTGAGTAATTTGGAATTTTGTTTTGATAATTTTCAATATAAGCGAGGAAATGATGTATTTAACTTAAAACAGAGAGTAACTTACCTTTTCAAATAATTCAAGTGAACATACGGTATGCTTTTTGCATTTTTTCTTTTTTTTCCTTTGTTTATACGTTTTGACAGGAATGAGCAATTCACTTCTGAATTAACTGAATGTGCTGTTTGAAATTCTCAGTGGTTAGTTTACCTTGTTTTTAACCATTTTTTCTTCGTTTGTATTTTGCGAAATAGGGAAATCTCATGTAAGTCTGTTACGTTTTTTTTAAGCTATTGATTTAGGAAACACCTTTTGCCATCGTTTCTTACTTTATGTGTGGTTAATATCAACACTGCTCCGTGCAGATTTCAACATGTATGGATCGATACTTGATTCGTGTCGCTGTCGATTTCGAAATAAAACATTAGAAGGGAATTTGATTTGTAAACTAGGTATGTCTATGGCAACATAGATTCATTGAGCAGAGAGAAGTTACCGTACGTTGTACGACAACATGGTTGATCACAGTTTCTCTCATTGGATGGTATTTTATTTTTTCATTCAATCACGCATGGTACATATGTGATAATTAGTTTTTATCATTAGATAACTATAGGAGTTTGCTGTATATTTCATAATGGGTATGCACATAGCTTATGACCATTTGGCTTCAGATCAGTACACGGGATTTTCCGTATTTTTCAGGTCTGTATGCATATCATAATTTAAATACATCATAGGAGAGAAGTTTCCTCTATTCAAACATTTATGTGTAGGTAACTTATGGGCAGATAGTTTCAATCATGTGAAATTATCCCACTATATTCAACCAGGTATGTGCACAAAGGTTACACCATTTACTTACACTCATAGGAGGATTTCAGTTAAAATCAGACCATAAGCACAATTGATAAATATCATATAGTTTCAGTGGCCTAGCCAATGGCGGAGGGAGGCAAGTTGCCCACTTAGGAAAAATATTTTTGGAAATTCGAGAAATTTGGGGAAATAACATTTCCTCTCCCATTTCCCAAAATTTTCCCTATAATAAATAAATTTTGAGACATTTTCATGCATACATCGTATTTTAACGTGTTTCTTTAGATTTCGTGTGTCGCTATGGCATGAAGCATGCGTGAGTCACGTTCCACAGAAATGTACCCTGCCTACAGCAGGTTGAAAAGTGAATGCACTGGTGTTGTTATGATAAGTGCATTGGGACCCTATAGTCTTAGTGAGTAGAAAATACAGCCATGGACCTATGTTCAACTTGCACTTGCAGATACCTTTAGTGACCGTAACTAAAAAGCGATGTAACCCGAGGAAAAATAAAAAACTACATGTAGGTCATGGAAGATGTCTTCGATTACAAGCGTGAACATGAATATTAGTTAAACATCATTCAGTTTACTCCGATATAATCTGCATGTATGAAGAAGTTACAATTTGAATTACGCACATGCAAATGGATATTTCATCTGCAGTGCAAAGCAAACTGGCAAAGAAATTAAAATCATTGCTTAAAAAGTAGGAATTCCTGGATATACATTTAATTTAAATCTAACATTAAATATTACAATATTTTGCATCTAGTCGACCCTACAAAATATTTTCCAAAGGGTCATCTCCAGCTTGGCAACCAGTCTTTAGATACAACATGTCACAATTTCAAACTTATATACAGGCTAAGACAGTGGCACATGCGGGAGGTTGCGAGCCCAACTCATATTGCCTAGCCTAATGAAAAATTGAACAAAAAAAAATAAAAACAAACAAAATTATCCTCCATGAGAGAGCAAATCAGTCCGTCGGCAAATCCCACTCGGTGTTGTAATAACTGAAACTTCAAATTTTCCATTAGACACAGTGAAGTCGTTACAGAGCCTGTGAAGTACTATTTTAACTATCTGAGTGGTTTGTTACAGCACAATTTTGTACTACATTTCGCGCCAACTGATGATGGCACTCCGCTTAGATAGCCTCCCGGATAATCTTTCTCCAGGTACACACCCAAACTTAGCAGCCTTGAGATTCTGCCACACTCACCTTCAAGATCAAGCCAGCTGGCTAGACATATGTAAAAAATTTTTGGGGAAGTCTTCATATCTTTGTCCCCCCCCCCCCCCGAAAAATTTCTAGCTACGCCACTGTGTAGTTTCAATTACGGGAATGATTTTCAAAGACTTTCGAGCAGAGGGGCGTATATCGAATGCGAAACGGAACTCAACAGTGACTAGGAGTTCAACATATTCGTTAGAATGGTTTTGGGATATTATTTAAGCAATGACGGGAGTTGAATTAAATGATAATTCCATGATTGCATGGCTTACTGTATAGAATTGGTTTTGACCGTGACTAATTCGCTTACTTCCTCGCTAGTGAGGTCACTTGAACTAGGAAGAATCATCTTATTTTCAACGTATTCGGTTTCAAATGTTTTGTTAAGTTCTGTTAAGGGTAAGTTTATCTAGGGTTTTCTCTTTTTGTGTCATAGCCTCTGTAAGTCCACCATTGGGAATGTAACACAAGAGTACCGTCAGTACTAAGCAACACCTTTCCCCACACACACACACACACACGCCCGCACACACACACACACACACCCGCAGACACACTCCATCGGTTTGTGAGCGCTGTGAGGACGGAAGGGCGCCCGTGAGGCTTGGGAAAATGATTTCCGGCCATCTAGAGGGAAGTTTCATCTAAAACTTTTCCAGTACGCTCCTCGTCAACAGATAGTGGCACTCTGCTTAGATAGTTTTCCGCAACTTTAGGTAGCCTGTAAGTGATGTCGAGTACGTCTTGAGCCCCAGCTCCTTCAACCCTATTCGGAAAGATGCACCATGCAGCCACTAGTTATCAAAATACCGCATCATTAGATCAAATACGATATTTTCTTTTGTATATATCTTCCCTTTCAATTTGAAGTAAAGAGCATCTGTTGATAAATATGTCATACAAAGCTATTGGTTGGATAATGAAGTACCGGTAGTCATTGCACTTTGATTCCTATAGACTAATTTGCATATATTTCCAAACCTTAGCGAATGATACGTTGTATATATGTTCAAAGTCTTTTGACAGATTTTCTGAAAGCTTTATTTAGATTCGTAACATACATATGCATATCGATATTGTTAACTATTGATCTGCGGTTGCAGCAATCCCATTTACTATGACGCTGGTGTTTCAACCATAGACAAATGGTAATGACATAAAAAAAATCAATAATTTGCTAAATATAGAAAATTATGTACTTTTTATTGGGCTCTCTTAGGCTTACTAACGTAAGAATAAAAAGAACAACTGCTATATAAATAGACGGGTTGACCATTGAATTTCATCTATAGCTACCTTCTGGAAAGTCAGAGTGAACTCAAGATATACCCTGGACACTAAAATATCACAGTAAATTACATCTGAATGTAACAAACGATTTGTTAAGAAGGGGCTCGGTAAGTTACTCTCAGTTTAATTTTTTTTTATAAGGGAATTTCATATAAATGCATCTTTCATTGATGGACATGAACCTGTAATCATTATTTATGCTGCCTTTGTTTTATGCCAAACCTAGGAACTTGTATTGTCAGTGAAAGGCTTTTATCTATTTTACTATCTGACTTGCTCTTTTGTGTATATTGTCTTACCAGTTAAACTGTCTTACTTGATCTTGGGGGTATATTTTGCCTTTCGTTATCTATTTAAGTACATTACTTGTTCTTTTGTGTTTTAATATCTTATTTTCAATATTTTAAGCTTTAATCTTGTTTAGCGCTTTGAGACTACTGGGATGCGCTTGATAAAGTTTATACCATTATTACTATTATTATTACTATTTTAAAGCAATAATTTCAAATGAAATAATTCTCAATCATGTTTTATCACTCTGTTATTCACGGAATACCAAGGTTCTCTAAAGATATCATGTTGATGGTATCAGTGTATCCCTTAAAGACCAGTCAATTATGTGATAACACCTACTTCTGACCTTCCTTCCTTTGACACAGAATAACGTCGCTGTGGTCACTCTAGAATGTTACTGCAATTAACCACACCATGATTGTTAATGTGCATATGACAATTTAAAGCTCAACTACATACGTTATCCTTCTCCTGAGTGTTTGACAGCTGTCAAAATAGTCCAAGAAAATGTGGTTAAGCAGCGACGTTTCAGTTATTTACAATTTTGTCTTTTATTTTATTTATTTTTTGTTGCGTCATAGATTGTATTCGATCAACACTCATTGACATCAGCCGTGCTAAAGAAGGACTGACAGCTCATCAGTAATCTTCCCCATCTCGTAGTTTACCTACAATTTGACACAGAATATCTCTGAGCCCTGTTCGAATATGGCAAAAACTTTGACTAGGAGTGGAACCGCAAGATCTTTCTCGAGTCTGTTGACGGTAACCATAACCATCAATATAATAACAACGTGGATTTTGGAAGATCTAACCAATCAACCTCTCGACAAAGTAGGAGAATCTTTGGTGGAATGCTTATGTGTTTGTCTCATCTTATGTCTGTTTTACATTGTGGTTGCCTATGAGTTTTATTGTGACTTCGATGAAGATGCGCTCTGCATCAGATATGGTTACGTGGTGTCGATGGTGGTGTCACTATTGTATTATCTGGAAATGAAGTACGATATTACTGGCCTCGTTTGGGAGATGTGTCACAATGAACGATTGGAAATGTCCTGGACACAATAGCTAAGAATATTTAAAATGTTTTATGTTTTTTATTAGGTACATGTAAAGAAGCAATAGCTTCAACTCATAGTTTTTCACGTGGACCTTTCATCTTATTCATCTGAAGCAACATTTATTAACATTGAAGGCTCCACCTGCTGATGGGGGGGGGGGGGGGGGTCGCAAGAGTTAAAGGGCACCCGTGGAGCCTGGGAAGTCGATTTCCGACGACCTAAAATGTGTTTTATTCCTATTGTGGCGTTCCTCGATTTCTTCCCGCACCTATAGCTAGTGGGTAATTGTTGATAAGCAACTTGGTGCCCCCCCCCACGCCCTTCCCCCTTCTGGAGAGATGCACCTATGCAGCCACAGTTCATCACTTTTTAGTGCACTTTGTTCAGCTCAGTTATATGCTTCTGAATTAATCGTCTATCGACGATGGTTGCCATACAAGATATTTGATACAAACATTAATGTAACATATGTTTTATTTAATTTGAAAAATTGCGGTATGCATGTCCACTTTCATATTTGACATATTTTATGTGTACAGGGGAAGAGGGACGAGGCGGTATGAGGTGAGCGATATGAAAAGTCTGGATTTGTGAAGTTATATGAGCGATTGTCGTTTCATTATTGCATGCACTGACATTTATTCGAATAGACTGCTAGTGTTGATGTGAACATCAGTGTCTGTCAAAGTATTTGCATGCACATGCTTATAGTCATAAAAAATACCTGTAAAGTAGAACAATAGATTGTCTTACTAAAAGTGACTAAGTAACTGGATTCATTGCATATTTTTGGAAGAACTGAAAAGAAAATGTTTGAAAAAAAGAAAGAGTAGTCAACAATTACTTCTATATTCAACACGGTTAATTTATTTCATGAAAAGGTCAGTGTCATCGATGTATTCTAGACAGCGAAGTAATATTAAAAAAAAATGCTGTCACATACCCCCTACCAATGGCTTATACCCCAGTCACAATTGAATCCTGATGGGTTTACGATCAGTTCCCGACGTATTTTTAGGCAATATCGACCATACCCCTGCAAATCTCCTTCCGGGTATCGGGTCATTTTTGCGAATTGATGAAGCAAAGCTTTTGGAGATGATTGACTACATACAAGTTTGACGATATAAGAGAATTTACATTCCAGAGTGAAAAGCAAATGGTTTTCTTTTTATTGTTTTGTCTTTCATTATCTGACTCAAACGGCTTTTCTGTTAGCACCGTCACTTAAGGTAAAGTCAAAACCTGCATTTGGTTTTAACTTTTAAATTGTTACATCAGTATTTTCTGGTTGGCTTTTTACATAGTTAAGAATATTTTCTTTCAATTGTTTTTTCTAAGTGTATAACTTTATGTAATCTGAGTCTCTTTTTCTCTTTACAAACCGATACATTGGAATGACATGGTAAATTACTACAAAAAAGTACACTCATTTCAGTGGAATATCGGGCAGAACGGTTTCAAAACTACAGACATGGTATTGTCAGCAAAACAGTGGGAAAGAAATTTCAGTCTAGGAGCAATCTGAAGCATACCGATGAGGGCTAAGATCCTCTATCTTGTTTGTTTTGTTTCTGAACAGAGATATATTTTAAGTGTAGAAAATAACTCAAAATCTAGATCTGAAACAGCTCGCAACAACCCGTACAATTGGTGTAGGCAAACTAGGAGATATAAAAAAACAAACTGTTTGCCATTAAGGCATTAGTGTTATCGATATTTTATGTCTTAATTTTAAGGTATAGCCCTCCATTTCAAAAATACAAGTTGCTAGGATATCCATTACATCAATTTGATATGGGTCCTGTTATCAGGGCAAACCACGAGAAGGCTAGTAACGATATTTTATATGTCCGTTTACCACATTGTGGCCCCAGTAGTGACAGAATTGCTAACAATTTAAGATTTTGCATCAATAATCTTTGTAGTAAAACTATTCTAGTGAAAGTGGTTTTCCTCCATAAGAAAATTGCCTCTTTGCTCAAATTCAAAGATCCCTATAAATTAAATTATGCGAATAATGTGGTTTATAAAATAAACTGTCCCGACTGTGATTCTTTCTATGTAGGTGAAACAAACCGACGTCTCAGAGATAGATTCAATGAGCATCTGATGAGTTCTTTTGGTAGACAGAAAAGCATATTTTATCTCCATTGTAACACTGAAGATCATTGTTTTCCTGACTTAAAAAATCACTGCACAGTTATAGGAAATGAGTCACAATGGTTTAGGCGTAACATTAGAAGCCTACCCATAAAAGATTTAAAGGCAGTCTTGAATAGAAACGTAGCCACCTACAACTTGGAGTTATTTTAATCTCCTACTTGTTCTGTCATTCTATTTTTTTTGTTCCTTTGCTTTTCATTGTTCCGTGTTTCTAAAGCCTTCCAACTATTATTATAGCTTTGAGCAATGTTTGCAAAGACCACCTTAAACTTGTCCTGCTAGTTGTCCTTGTTCCATTGTGTGACACTATTTTGTGTTTGTAAAGCCTTTCTATATGTCTACCCATGCATATCATGTCAAACTCTTGAATCCGTATATTACTGCTTGTGCCCATGTGTATCCTTGCATTTGCCTGAAGATGACATCCTTAAAGATATTCGCTTGCATCTCCTTTATTTTATCTGTATTTACCACTCCTATTTGCAGCTGAAAACTTACGGGGATCAGCTGTAATGTCTCCGAAAGGCGTTATAGTAGAAACTTCCATGCACAGAAACGACCCCATTTTGAAAACTGTTGCCGGCAATCTCACATTAAAGAATCACATTGATGATAAATGTTGACGTTGCAGTAAGATGCAAAAGACCTGATACAGTTTCTGGAATCTTAATTGTTGATCTTCGGTCAGTTCATTTCAAAATTTAATCACCCACGATAAAGTCCAACGGCTTAAGGAGCACATCGACATCGCGATGTAGTGATGTAACAAATACATTGACACTGGTTCTACAAGAATAATCGACAGATGCGGAAAATTATCCAAATGATATCTATGATTGACATGGCTGACATAAAGAACTTTATAGAGTTAATAATGCCATCAGTTTCACCACAACAGAGACCAAGAAGATAGCTTGCCAACACGTAAATGATGGACGCAATAAAACAGTCAATTGGAAGACTGGATAAAAGCTCACTCAAATTGTTCTTACGTTCATGCTGGTACCTGATGTAAATGACGAATTCTATGAAAACGTGAAGGAACAAACACAAAAATAAGAATTTCCAGAAACGTTCGACAAAGGCTTTCGCTTTCGAATTTTCTGCCATTTTCACTCGTTTCAAGACCCACAGAAATCTTCCGGTCACTGGAAGAGTGCTAATACGCCACGCAAATGGTTTAAATGATATCGTGCGTCTTCCTGGAAACACTTTAGGCGATGTCGACAGTTCGATATTATCTTTGTAGAACAATCAAACTTATCAAAACTAATTGATGATGGTGATCTACAAAGAACAACAATATGGAACAATTAATATAGAGCAAAATTAGTCGTCATGTACAGGATACAGGAGAAACTAGAGAAAGCAAAGACACTGTGAAAGCTTTAACATTTTGTGAAATGATTAAGAAGAAGAGCTTTATTTACACAATTAGAACAGATAGGAGTACAAGTATGACAAACATTTCAAGTAGTAAAAAGAAAAGGATGTGAGGAAGAAGTGAGTGATGTTCCATGAGTGGTTAACTTACTTGTTTTTGATAGACAAAGATTAGATACATTAAAGTATTCCTTTACAACTATTTCATCATGTAAAACAGTCACCTTATCCTGAAGTTCCAAGATATGACCTGCACATATTTTACTCTTCTTCGAGAGACTGACTCTTTAACATTTCCATATTAATGACGTAAGAGCCCACCAAGAGCGGTTCTGCGGACATTATTATTCATATTTTTTTCTGTTATTATATTTATTATTATTATCATTATTATTTTTACAACTATTATTATTTTTGTGAGGTGTGGGAGGGGGAAACGCTAATTCATACTTTACCATTCAAGCTGCTCTACCATCTGTTGGCGCTTAGCTTACCAAACTTTTTTTTTTGCCCTCAAAAATGCCTCCCATACCGTATTGCAGGAAATAACACTTCTCGGGCTTCCTCAAAGGCATCCAGACATTTCTGTTTAATCTCGTGTTTGAAAAGTTTTTCTGTGATATCTCGTGTTTAAAAAGTTTACTCTTCAAAAAAAAAGATGAATGATAGTTTACGTAAATCGTTTTCTCATTTTCACGGGAGGGGGTAGCCAAAATAGTTGGGGGTTGAAGCCTGCAGTCGCCGTAGAAACGCCTCTGAAGTCCACTCAGGTCTTTACGAGGTTCCTAAAACCGTTATTTACTATCAATTGTTTTTATGATGGATGACTTTAGATTAACGATGAAGATATGTTGGATGTAATGTTTAAGAACACTAACCACATGACAACATATTGACCTTCCCTGTGATTTATTGCGCTCTTTGGCCTCTTTGAGATAGACGAAAAACATTGCTTTTATATTTTTTTTTGGTAAAAGACGTTTTTTCGGCTCCAAATTCTGATGTAATAATATGATACGGTATATAATATTATCAGGAGAAAATGAAACACGTTTTTGTGGTGTATCCTTAATACCCACAGCACATCCTAGGTACCGGTATGTGCCATATTCTCAGTGACACAATACTTTCCGTCGAACATATATGTCAGACATCCTTACAGCATGCACTATTTATAATACAGTTGTATAGTTAATCCGTTCAAATCTTAGAGATCTACAGTGACTCACGTTTGGGGTCGTTTCAACTTTCACGTAAGAATTTCTTTTTTCGTACATTCAACACGATGTTTGATACTGTCAAAATCAAAACATGATGTATTAAAATTCACTTACCATCAAGTTCACGTTCAAGTGCTAGATTCCGACAATCGTCTTCAGTGTTAGTATAATAATGCTGGACGTTGTGCAAATTCAGTAGTTTACGTTTTTTCTTTATTTCAGCGTAAGGTATCTGTTTTATGCAAAGTATATCTCACAATCGATAACTATACCTTTTGTGGAGACCGATATCGCGAGGGAAAATTCCATGGTTAGCAGTCTATCCATACATATGAAGGTTGTTTCATGCCCATAGAATACAATTTCATTGTACAAGGTTCCCTTTCTTTAACAAAAGTTAATTCTTAAGGAGTGAAGTACAAACAGTGGTGTTTCATGATACAAATATCAACAGGGGAAAGTCCATACAATCAAATATGCTACTTGTCAATTAACAGGCATGCACTGTTTAATTGCTACTGAAATTTAAGGTAAGTTCCAAATCTGACGTCAGTCTTTTCGATGACTCTGCAAGACACACGTAACGGTATATGTAGAATGGTAATACAAAAGCTTAGTCAATATTAAAAGACCAATGATATCTGAACACGGTTATTTTGCAGTAGACATAGTTCAAACTATAAAACCAATACGGACAAGCACCGTATATGCAATAACGTAAGTGGGTTATGAGCTGCTCAGTTAATACTAATCTTTACTTAAATAGTTCAAGTCACAATAGATACGGACTATCGGTATATCCCCGCTATTTGGAAAATACCTGCAATCACTCCAGTGCCAAAATCTGTTGCAGTCAAATGGCCTATCGGAGCACTTACATCTATCATGATAAATGTCTTGAAAACTTATTTCAAAATTTTGTTAAACGGGAATGGGGTGTTACTTAAATCCCATGCAATTTGTATGAATATCAAACAGAAATGTTGATGATGCAATCCTGTTGTTTTTACATAGTATTACAAAGCAAGTGGAACCACCAAATTCTTTTGTTCGGGCTACATTCGCTGATTTTTCTAGGGACGTTAATTCCATTCAGCCGCACTGAAATAAACTGATGGGTATCAATTGCAGGTGACCTAAATCTGCAATGACTGGTTAAAATACAGAATTTTGAGCACACTTTTTTATATTATTTTGGGCAGATATATGTTTTGTACATTTTTTAATGACTTTAAGTTTTCAAAATACCTTAATAAAAGTTATTAGTACATCGGCCTGTACAATCCCTGATTTGGAGTAACGATGAGAGGATTAAATAATATAACAAAGACTGCGAAATTGACACTACATTTTAAAAGATAAATTTTGACAAAATATTGCACCATTTGCCATATAGACACCCTCCATTTCATTTATTACGGGTGGGGGGGGACAACCATCCCCATACACCCCTCCCCCAGGACTTTGATTCGAAAATTGTGAAAAAGTGATGTGCCCCTCACTTACTTTTGGAGATGGATCCACGCCCGCCTTCCTTCTTCCTTGAAGAGTCAGTGTTCGGTATGTTTTTGTTTTTAGTCCACCATTGTAGGCCTATGTAAACACGTGTGCTTTATTGCAACCTTTACTGTTGTATTCTGTCTAGTACTCGCTCATTTTACTCCTTGGTTGTGTATTTATGGGGTCCAATATTCTTGTGTTTTGAAAAATTCCCATGTTTTGTATGGGAACGAAATAAATTTATCTATTTTTATCCAGTCAATACACAATTCTGTAAATAAAACAGTCGACAACACATATGACTCAGAAAGATCACGTGACAAATTTATCACATCGTGTACGAGGCTGTCTTGTATATTATAGCACTGACACAAGAAAACCTGTTTCATGTCGTTATCTTTCTCTTTTGCAGCAAAATGAATACCTCACCTATTCACTCTTCCATCCCAACTCAAACACTAATAATAGCTATAGGGAGCTCAATATGTAGGATAATACACAGTATAAGCAATGTCAGAGATTTCAACATTGTACAGATAACAAGGCCCTACAGCTTTTGCATACGTTCATTTACATTCACTAAAGTTTATTTGTAATCCATTGATTTGTGTCTACCTCCGTCATTATAGGTTTGCAAGTGAATTAGTCCACAGTTCAGGTAATAAATAATTTGTCGTTTTAAGTACCGTAACCTAACTGGCAAATAGGGGTTGAATAGCATTAGCACGATAACGAGGGGGGGGGGGGGGGGGGTAACTGGGAATTCTCCCCACTAACTGTACAATAATGTTTTTAGTTGTTTATGTTTTTTTTCATTGCTTTAAACTGGCTATTTTAGACTGTAGTGATGTTCCTATGATTCCCGGCGTAGTTAATAAAGTTTGAAGTGCGTGTTTTTATGCGGAAGTTTGTAAATAAGTGTTAGCATACGGTAACGTTCTCTAAGGAACGTGTATCTGACGTGCATCATCTCCTGACGAAACAGGAGCATATGCAAGTTAGTGAACTTCCTTGGGTGCCTTGAATGATTTGAGATCCCTATTTGTGGGCCTTTTACTTTGAGACAGATCAAGAATGGCTTTTTCTGAAGGAGCAACAACTATCTGAAGATCATGAATATTCATCGACGGCTTTTGGTTCAAGACTATTGTTATATATGGTTCTGATACGCTTTTTGAGAGCTTTCGCAAAGAATTGATCGAACTTTAGTTCCCTTCCAGGTCTTTAAATGGCCGAGGGTCTCCTGGTTTTAGCGTGGGGGACGTCCCAGGACCCCATGGTACCCTCAAACAGGCCCCGGGCTCCATGCCGAAAGAAGACATACCAAACCTCACTCAGGAAGCGTGAGACACACCTCTGAATTATTACTCATGCTCAACTTGCCCAATTAGCCGCCTTAGTTTTATATTAAGGTAAAAGAAATATAGAGCGTCAGATCTATCCTCAAATTTCAGATGTGAAATCCAGAACTTACTATAGCATGTATTGTATAGGCTTGCACTGAGTTGAACTATCGATATATATATATATATATATATATATATATATATATATATATATATATATATATATATATATATATATATATATATATATATATATATATATATATATATATATATATATATATATATATACCGGTCCCATGGTATACCGAATGGGCCTACGCTGTTTAAGAGGGCCCTGGTATACGTCGTTCTCACGGCAAAGCGCCCGACCCTTAAAATTAATGCCTAGAATGATTGTCAACAAAACTGAAGGGCATTAAAAGTTGTGTAAGAAATTATTTTGTTGCCTCAAAATGACTATCAAACAAGTGGTTTTTCTACATGCTTGGTCATCAAATTAAGTATAGAAAAGGCCAAGCAGATAGGGTTGAAGACATTTGTCATCCAAGACCATAGCTGTAGAGAGCTATAGCTCGACAATTTAAGATGTAACATTAAATTTGCTCCTGATACTCAGTGCCATTATACGATTGAAACTACCCGTGATCCAGTTTTTTGTTTCTTTTTGTTTTGAAAGATGGAGAGAGAAAGAGAGGTACAAAAAGAGAAATACGAAGATGAATATAGATGAGCTGAAGGCTTTAATACTCATCAATACACTTTCAGACAAAGGTATTACATGATTTTCAACAAACTTCAATTCATCCCATTGAAACAGAGGCTACAGTAAGAATAAATCCGATGACCATTATTACCATTATGCATTGCAAGAACTGCACACCAAGATCGCTTTAATACTGAGCAATGTTGTTATATATTCTAAATCCTTCTGCTTGTTTTATTTTTTTTTCGGTTTTGGGAATTGAACCCGTCTTTCCTGGTCTCGTTGCGTCTTTTAAGGGTTAAAGGAATGATAAAACTGAGCGACTCAGAATCCAAGAGTGTACAAATGTGAACAGCTCGGTTAAACACTCCCCCTGCACCACATGCTTGAAATGATACCCTTATAGAGAGGGACTGTCAGTAAGTGCTGGGGAGAGGTCACGAACACCACGAAGGAAGGGTTCGAGAAATCCGATCACTGTGACGGGTCTTCCTCGTTGGAATGAAGGTATGCCTGCTGTACATTTTGAGAGTCTCTCTCACTGCATCTTTTGAATTTGACGCCAATCATAGATCATTCTTGCAAGAATCGAGAATCTTGCTTTCTCAAAAGCAAAATGTCTCACTTGGGACGATGAGTACCTTTAAGAGCAAAACCAAGAAGCGGGTCGAATGGTGGAGGGAGATAAACCCCTTCAGATACCTTGAACTCATCATTGAGACACTTAAAGGAGAATGAAAGTTTACTGCCTTTCCATCTAATCATGATCATGATTCATACACTTCAATCCCTTTAGTTTCATATGCAACCAATGATAATGTGAACAACATGGGAACAAAGCATGAAAAAATCGATATTTTCAGAGAGTTCCGCGTGATGTTATCGACCATTTTGTGCTCGGGCTCTAATGTGCCCTCTAAATTTTGACGTCATCCGACCCCCGGTCTCACTCTCATTCCGCCAGTCAGTACAGTACGTACACGCACTTGAGAGTTCTCAATGCACTTTGCAATTCGTCACAAATCATCATTCGTTCCTCTCAGTATGACACTTTTTAATGAAAATCTGAGTCGTTAGTAAACTGGCTTCGGTTTTACCCTGGCATTCTCTTTTGCAACGCCATCCCTTCATGCCTAGTTACTCATATTCCTTTTGTAGTCATAGATCTATATCTTTCTTCTGTGATTACTTTATCATACACTGATAGGTCATAAATCCACAGCAATGTTTAATGTTCTAACGATAGCTTTCCGCGTTTGTACATTTACGCGTTTGTACATCTCTCTCAATTCAGTATTGTTCCTTCATTTCTGATGCCATCATGTGGTAGCGTTCTGTTTTCTTCTTATGTCTTTATCTTCTGATGTGCTTCTATGTTTTCTATCGTTTTTTACCAATTTTGTTCAGTGTTAAACAACGCACTTTCTCTTTAGGGTACTTATAAAGTTTTACTTTACTTTTACAATTATGCCGACACAAGAACAATAGCCTAATTTTTCATTATTAAGCAAGTTTTTGAATTACTTTTGTTAAAGAAAAATCGTCTGAGGCCATACCGGGGCTAACTTTGTCCGTATCAAAATTTATTTTCATTGATTTTATTCACCATGGGTGATGACAGTGGTCCGCGAGGGGAGGGGAAACACCCCATCGTGCCCTCTGTCTGGCTACAGGACAGGGCGGATGCATAGCTGTGTTACTTCCTCTTTGTCTGCGACGGGAGGGACCCCTGCAGTCGTCACAGTCCTGTATATGGTCAAAGATCTTTCTAAATTGGTCCTGTGCAGTTTAAACTGTTGCTCATAAAGATGTACTTCAGGTTTCTGATATGGATGATTCTAATGAAATATGGATGTTTCGCTTTGACGCAAGACGGAGTGAGACCCTGTTAGATCAAATATATTGACCCATTTGGTTTATATCATATACATTTCGTGTTTTGTAACGATAGACGTCTATATAGCTGGCTGTCTGAGCTACAAACACACCTGACTCAAGCCACTGCAAATTTCCTCGTTCTCGTAGGTGTAATATTGAAGACTTTTCAAACAAACCTTCTTAGATTGGTTCAGAATCTAATATAGCAAGCAACATGCCCGTTGCAAAGCTTTTAGTTCATCGTTTCGCGGAAAGTTAATGTTATCAGGTTTAAACCGCCCTATTAATATGTATTACTTGTCTAAGTTATTAGGGAGGTAAACGGTAGGGAGGTTTCTTTGCTTAAAATGGCATAAGACAGAAAAGAAATAAAATAAATAAAAAGGCCAGTTTACATTATTTGTTCACACCAAGCTTCAACTAGTTCGACGGTGATGTATTCAAATTAAACATGGCATTAAATATCAAATGAAAGGGAGAAAATCAACATCCTTCTCTCACTTTTTTTTCAATTTCCCTTGCAAGTTTTCGCTAAAGAAAAATACAATTTTGTAACACAACTTATCTGTTAGATATGCTAAATTGTGGTGTTAAAGAGGTGGATTCCTGAAAATGGTATTTTATTGATTTGTATGTGTTAGATCAATGTACGCAGTTCCTGAAATACAGTGATATAGTTTGTCTCCGCTAAAATGTTAGATGTACCCTGCAATGGCCCTTTCTACTTCTTTAAAGTTTACAACTGCTCATACATCATAAAACCAAATTTTCTCGCTTACATTCTGTTACATGTGTAGGATGAAAACGAGGAAGGAATGATAAATATTAAAACTGAAGAAATTCTCTGTATTAAATGTCATTTACCAGTATCACATTCAACTGCTCAGAAATCAACCACGTCTTCACTATACAGTGCAGAAGTTGCGCCAATTGTAGTTTTTGTGTGCGATTATTTTATGGATCTATGCACAAGTGCTAGTCTATATCTTTGTGGACGCTATTACAACAGGGGGAAATTCCATGGTTAGTCAATGTCAAGCCTACCAATGAAATATGTTAACTGTTCTCTTAGCACAAAAAGGAAGTCATTGTCAGCCATTTTATTGTATAAGTTTGTTTTTATTTGGCAAAAGACAGGCCACTACTCCAGGTAAGTGCTTGATCGTTACATGGACCGAAACAAATCTCTAACGAGGGAAACTCCATGTAACTCAAGATGGTGCGTATCACAGCTCGCTTTCAAGGATGTAAAAGAAATGTATACATAGCACATCAATCAATGTGAGTTACTGATGTTATCCTGGCATGTCAGTGTCGGCAAGGTAGTCAAGCTGATCTTGGATTGTGAAATTAGTATTCGTTAAGCAGACCAAATTCCCTATTCAAACCATGGATGTGAGTATTAAGACCCAGGATCGATATAATTTCAGCTTTACGCGGGGTTGTTGATCGCACTTATAAGTTATTAGATCACCAACTAATAAGTTCAGAGTCAGAAGTCTAGAATTAACGATATTATAATGAAATAAGAATAAGATTATAATAATATGTGATGTCAATAGTCGAACGAATACGTGCGATAGCAATGTCAGTGCTCAAGCTTTTCTTTTCGAAGATCATAACTCCGAGAATCATTTCCTGGACGTTACTCGGTGAGCAGGGTAAGGACTATTCCGGACGACCTAGGGTCTATTTTTATTCAAAATTTTTCATGAGCTCAGTGCCAACCGATGATGGTTCTCCGTTGAGAAAATCCTCTCCCTCAATTCTAGTCCAAAACCCGTTGTAGTAGATATACTGATATACAGTCTAAGAAAATATTAACCGCACCATTTCCGTGAGCCCACATGTCTATAAAATTTAAGGCTGACTTTCTGCCATGTAGGGGATACTTTTATAAAAAAAAAAAAAAAAACCTCTGGTGCACTGGTGTTGGTGTTCCAATAGGTAGCGTAGTCTTGCCACTTTTCCGCGGACATTTCGCTTTCTGTAGGTTCGACTCCATCCTCCTCTTCGGACCGTCTGGATTGTCTGTCAACCCTATCTGATACGTGTTATCATTTTTCCTACACCTTGTAGGTGCCGTTACCGGTCATGGGGGGAGGGGAAAAGTGTAAAGCCAAATTTTCTTGTACGAAGAATGTGCATTGTATGTAGCAAATAGACTCCGAACAAAGACGCCAAACAAAGGAAAGAGAAGAAATATTTCTGGCAAACATTTACCTGGGGTTTAAGTCATTTTAATGTAATTTGGCTGTAATCTGTCAAAGATCTTGCCATCACAAAACTAAACAGAAAAAGTTGACAATTGTGACGGAATGACAACAGAAAAGAATGCAAATGAATGTGTACGAACCTCAGACAATAAATGGTATGGGAGCGTTGTTTTAAGTTTCAATTAATTACACAATTTCCACTTAAAACTTCAGACAACTATCAAATTACAATATATATCTTTATCAAAATTATGGTGTGGTTCAATTTAGTTTAAGAATAGGAATTCATAAACTACAAGAAGTGTTCGGTAAACCGGTAACTGGTGACAGCTCTGGACTGGACCTTGGACTGTATCTTCTTAGTAACAGTATTGTTTGGACTAGTGGCTAGGCAAGAAAGTCCCGACGCTCGAAGAAAACGGACGGCACAAAACGGAGTGAAACCAGCCGCAAGCAATGAAACAGTCTGTGGTTAAAAAAAACGTCGGTTAGGCTTCCGACAGCATGGTCAATCCAATGAAGTATCACAACAGACGGTTAGGCTTCCGACCGTTGAATACAGAGAGCCCATGTTCCATTTAAGCAAATATGAGGCACTAACATTGACAGTTGTTTCAGTAAACCGTCAAATCACAGGACTGTATTGGCAGAGTTTATTGTGTCTTCTCACATATTGATAAAAAAAATCAAAAGCCTCCATGGATGGTCAGTGTAATATATGCAAATTAAAAGTGTTCCATAATCTTCTTCAATATCTATTAACGTCGAGCATAGTAGACGGCATCGGAGACGCTTTATTTGTAGATTGGAAAATCCGTAAACGCACAGAAGAGAAGCTCTAACAAAGTGCACACAATGTGGAACGCCAATAGAACAACTTACAACTACGTTTTATGTATTTTACCGCAACACAATATAAGAGATGAATAATTTATAAGAACGTTAGACAAATGATTACACTCACATTGCAGCAGAAAGGGTCCAAAACTATATCGACAATGCAGCAAAATACTATTGACACAAGTGACAACGAGTTAACATTATAAACTCAAACAAATTAATTACAACTAGTAGAGACGTTTAAAATTCGTTTTAAAATCAAAGGAATAACTTTGTGCTAACACGTAACATTTCTGCTGTGTAAACAAGCGTTTAGCATACTTATCAAAGGAAAGCTATTCGGTGATATAGTTTCATCTTCTTCGCAGTATAACATATTTTTCTTTTAGAAAAATAAATTTACCGTGAGATCACCTGAAATGCCAATCAAACGCAAGCGAGCCAGATCACCAACCAGTGACTGACAAGAATGACAATGGTCGTCAATGGTTATTCCTATACAGTCCAGAAGGTTGTTTTGGTAATATATGATAACCATCGATTTTGAGAGTAATGAAAGCAATTATTTGAAGAAAGTAAAGGAATGCTTTTCGTATATATCAACATGGTCAGTCTTTCCCTTTAATTACAGTTTACTTTCTTTTTTCCCTTTGACTTTTCAGGTAATTTCAGATAAAAAGTTTTGAAAATTTATTGGAAATTACCATTCATTAAATGTTTAACAATAACGAGAATTATTATTCACTCCACATCGCCCTCCCCTCTTTCCTATATGTGTTTGCAAAAGGTAACCCAGAAGTGCAATTAAAAATATATCCCACTCAGTTTAACTCACACACAAACAAAAAACAGGGGTTGAAACAGCTCGGTAAGTATTTTATACCTGATTGCAATATCACTTTAAATACTGCAAATGTCCATACGAGTGAAGCAAACTAACACGGCAATGGCTGGTTACTCCAACATCTTATACGACACTGTTACAAACCAACTTGCAAATACAACTTACTCTCCATGAGCAACATTTGTTACCATCTTCATAAACACATCTTCACTGAGAAGTGTCCTTTATCCAAATTAACTCTGCAGTGAATACCAAACTCTAAGTGACATCAAAATGGCATATCACGACAGCATTGTTTAACCCAAGTTCGTTTAAATCATTTAATGATTTTCGTCTCTTCCAACTATTACATTTGGTCTACTTTCACTGTTAATGTGATATACGTAACCCCCGGTCACCCCCGGTTGCCCCGGTCACCAGACAATACGTGTGATCTAACGAAAACAACATAAGTTGCATACTGTACAGTCACAAGTTTGATAACCGATGATACGGTGTAAAATTGAAACTGATATAAATTGAAGCTGACATCTCGTCAAGAATGATTCTAACCCATGGGCGTCACAGCACAGAAAACATGAAAATAACCCCAAGATGAGAGATGAAATCGTTTGTTTACGCTTTCATTCGCAGTCATGAAGTTTATTTTCGAAATCGAACACAAAACTGAAGCCAGTTTATACCTTGATTCGAAATAAAATAAGTTTAATATTAAATGAACTAACATAATTTAAAATGCAAGACAGTTGCTACTTTAACAACTAACGGAACTGCTTTACTTTGCAGAGCCTTAACAATTTACATTTCACTCTATAGGTGCAATATGAAGAGGTTTGTGATTCTTATTCTTTCTCTGCTTCTCTGAATCGAGGGCTTATTGTGATAACTAATATGATACGTATAGTTCAGACTGATTTCGAAAAGTTGCAATATGGTTGAAAAAAGTTAGGATTAGTAAAAATAACTGTTATTGTTATTTCCAATCGTCTTATCAATACTTCATTTGAAAAGAGTGCTTCTTGTAAGGCAGTTTATTCTTTCATTACGCATTTACTTAATTTTCACCACTCGGGCTAATATTTAATTCGACCTTTGAAGCCACTAAGGCAGAGAAAATTTTGATTATTTGAATGTGGAAATTGCAATGTGCAATGTTGATTACCTTGTTGTGAAACTGAACGTTAATAAAAAAAGATAGACTTTTGTTTACGTCTGTATTCTTATCTGACATTTCTTAATCAGCTTGCTTGAATAAATGCGTGTTACTGTTACAAGGGATCCGTTACTGTTCGATCGGCCAGATACAGGAAATCAGTAAAACTACAGCATTAATACCACGAGGGGCGTGAAGAGTCCCGATGTACTAAATACGTTGATTTACAGGTAGATATACGGTAAATCATAAAGACCATGTCAATCATTGACACGATTAACATGACGAACATTGAAATGCCACGAAGGTCATCGGATATCCGAGACAGAAAATAAAAAATAACCCATGCAACAAAAAACTCAATTGAAATAACTAGGCAATGAAAATTTCCCAAACTCTGGTTAGAGTAAAGGGAGATTGAAGTAAAGACATCCTGGTTGAAGTAAAGAAAGCACTCTCCTAAAACGTGGAGAAACAAGCATGCTGCTCCGCCTTTCCAAAGATATTCGACAAATTTACCACACCCTTGCGAACTCTTTTCCATCTTTAACCAGGATCTGATACCTCTGGGTTTCGTCCAGTGGAAAAGTGATACACACGCAAATGGTCTAAATGGTACCGTACGTCTCAGGGGAAATATACTTCAGACGATGTCGATAGTCTGATATGATCCCTTTGAAATATCCAAGTTTAATTGTCAAAACTCGATGATTATCTCTACAAAAAGCAAGAATTTAAAGAGAAAAATCAGTTCTCCGAGTATCTTGTACAGGTGAAACTAAAAGAAACAGAAACCGCATTACATTTTTGAAAGTATGATACATGTGTTCATTTGTAGTTTCTAACAGCTACCAACAAACACGACATGCATACTGACTCTTACTGTCTCCATGTGATTTATTGCTTAGATACTACGGTATCTTTGAGATCAAACGAGGATATAATGCGTCTATGTTATTGTTTTTTCTGACAAGATTGACTTCCTAAGCTCAAACATCTGTAACAAAATACATATTATCAGTGACCGCATCAAGGGATGTCAAGGGGATGGGGATGATGGAACTTCCCCAGCTTGAATTTCCTTTGCCCCGGGACCCCCTTCATTTGCCCCGTTACCCCCCCCCCCCCCAACTCAGCTGATGTGAACTGACAAATACATATCCGGTATATTTCTATTCCTTGCTTATGTTCATGATATAGCAATTACCGAGTTTTTGCTTTAAGAAGTCCTGAGACTTCCAGAGGCAACCAGAAATATACTGAAACGTCAGAGATGCCGTGATTTTGACCGGTCTCCAATCCACTTTGCCATGCCACCCCTCCCCCCCCCCCACCAGGGCTAGTAAGTTGTCATGTTGTCAACAGAGGAAAGGTCAAATTCATTAAAATCATTTGGAATCATTGCGTTGGATGATTCACTTTGAACCAAAGTATCCTGAGACTTAATTTTTCATCCAGAGACTTAATTTTTCATCCAGAGACTTAATTTTTCATCCAGAGATATATGCTTAACTTCAGTTTTCTCAGGGACGAAGCCTGGACCCACAATGGGCCTTTGCCACCTGACCCGATCCAGGGGTCCTGCGACGGTACAATGGAAGTCACCCGGGTATGTGCAGAATTTTTCTGTTGCACTGTATTGCTTTCCCGAGTCTAAAATCCTGGTGTCTCCACTGGGTATTATAGAAAATGGAAAACATATTTTCGTCTCTTACCCTTTAAAGGGAAATAGGGCGTTTGTTTTACAGGAAACATCCATACTTTTAAAACCAATGTTTGTGGATGCAGAATGATAGATTATTCAAAATAAGGAAGGACAGTGTCCTTCTTTTCAAGAAATAAGTTTCTCACTGATAGACACATAGTTATTTGTTGCTCAACACTAATTTGTTCACCCAAACTTTTCAAAATTCAAATGATGCATCTTCCGTTACTCATCACATGCATAATGTTTTGAGGAGATGAATGTTTGGTAGATGTTTATTGATGAGACTGAATGGTTTAACAATGACTAACGCTATTTCTTTTGTATGTCATGTTGGTGTATTCTAAAGGCCCTATTTCCCTTTAAAGAACGTCCAGCAACAGATATGTTGAAGAGTTAGTAAATCTGACCAATAATTGTGAAACTTGCATTTTATTTCCATGGGTTGTTCCCAAGATACTCAGTTGAAGTTGACATATTTGTTAACTTGAAACAAGCGGGTGTGATGTCATCTCCCATATCGATAAAGCATTTTACGTTCTTTTTTTTTTTTTTTTACTTTGAACTTTACACCAAATTTAATACTTCAGTGTTATCATAATGTGAATGTATGGTACGAGAGTTTTCGACATTCACAAAAGCCAGTACTTCAGCTGACTACCTATGAAATTCAAGGTCAGAATAATAAATTGAAGATTGAAGAAAACAAAAACTCTTCAGCAATGTGAGGAGATGATGTCACTCCTGCTTGCTTTAAGTTCACATTTGGGAACAAATGGGATAACTTCAACTGATAATATCTCGAGAACCACACATGGGAACTGAATGGAAGTTTCACCAGAAAGGCTGGAATTAACTTACTCTTAAACATATCAAAGCTACATTTGTGGCTGGACCATCCTTTTAAAGGCAAATAGGGCATTTAAAATGTACCTACATCCATACAAACAAAACAGCTTTTATCATTGTTAAACCAATATATTCTCATCAATAAACATATACAAAACTTCTTCTTCTCAAAATAGTATGCATAAGATGGGTTATACGAAAGTTGCATCATCTGAATTTCTGAAAGTTTGGGAGACAAAATTAGTCTTTATCCACAAAAAGCTGAAGCTCTATCAGTGAAAAAGGTACTACTTGAAAAGAAGGCCACTTTCCTGACTCACTTTGAAAAAAGTACATTGAAACTAAGGAAATTTTTTATCGAAATTTACTCACCAATGTCAAGTTTGAAGTACTAGGTAATTCCACCATGTACAATATGCCACTGTTGGACGCTCTGCAAATCCAGTAGTGCTTTGTCACAGAACTGAGCCAGGGGTCTGTTTAATACACTATCTCGATTGATACTCTGTACCGCTTAAACTATTGCAACAGGGGGAGATTCCCCAGTTAGTCAATGTCGAACATTATTGAAATATGTTCGTGATGTCATTCCCGATGTTTGGTTTGGTGGTTACATTCCCGGATCAAATTCCGGTGAAAGCACCTGGGATATTTCTGGGGTTTCAAAATTACTTTTACAGCAAATCTGCTTACAATGGAGCTGAGGCCGACTTCTCATTTGTGAGAGGCAGTTCTTTCATACAACGTTTCTTGATTCACACAGACTACAATCTTGGACAAAATACCTTGGGACACCCCGCACCCTCCCCCCCCCCCAGTTCAATGGTGGCTATAGGATTGCTGTTCAAAGGGTACATTCACTTCCAAAGCGCAACATTGGAAAGGGGCGCGGGGTTTCATGTTATCCTCTCACCTAAAATTCAGTATTATATTTGCAAGGTATGACAAAGTGTCCCAACAATTTTGTCCAAGATTGTAGGTTTGCTCTACAAGTGAGCTCATTGTGTTGAAAGAATCATGAATGGGAACGCGATTTCCAGGTTAATTTTGTTTGAGGTATGGCTTCATATCACCGGTTGTTATTTTATTTGTTTTGCAATTGAACGTGGGTAAGTCAATCTTGAATGAGTCAATCACGCAAGAGCTGTACATGCGAGCATGATAATCGGTTCACTTCCGTGTGGCGCATATCTGTTGCACCTTCTTGCTCTGTACGTGATCGCGGCTCACCGCGATCTACAGACGCTCTGCATGCAGTACAAATATTTTCTACAATACCACACGTCACGGGATACGGGTCTGCATCTTTCCTGCATTTCATGCCACTTATGAATATGATGTGTACAGATAATATATGCTGGATAGGCGTGGCCTCGCATACGATAGGTGGGCCTCGTCTACGCTGCATAATTATCTGCCACTAGAGGTAGTTGTGGGCGGATGCAGCACCTAATGCGTCACGGCCGCATCGCCACCTATATCAATTGAGCTGTCGCGGTAGTCCACAATCGTAATGTTACCCGGGACATGCTGGAATGTTCCAAAATAACCTGGTACAGGAACAATCATGGGCAGTTAGTGGTTGCCATTTTCAGAAAGACGGCATTTGCTAGTTTCATTGGGCTAAGTTGCTGTCGTGCTATTCATGTCTTGTCAGCTTCGGGGGTGGTTCAGTATGGCTGAATGGCCGGCTGACCTGGGCAGATCCTCCGATCTCCCAGTTCTTGGGAAAGGGGCGAAAAACTGGGGGTACACTCTCGGGAGCTGGTTTGGGTTCAAATATGGGGATTGTTTGGCTAATCCCTACCTTGTTGCCCTCTCAAAACGTATCTGAAGAGTTCATCCACTCTACAGACTTCCTGATCATCATGTAACTTGAAATTCTAATTCCATACATTCCAAGTCACCACCAGTCATTGTATTGTATGCGCTTATCTTTATTAAACCTGGAATATGGGTTTTACTGGTTATCGCTTGGTCATCTAACTGTCTTCTTGGTCAGTGCTAGGATTTATCTTAAAGATATTACAATATGAATATTGTCTCGACATTTTTGTTAGCCCTACAAACTTCAGACTCTCCAAGAGAGCCTAGCTGTCAACCATTGGTACTTCAAATCAGAAAGACCAATGGCAATGGATGTGAATATTCATGTATGCAAAAATGGGGCCTAAACTTTTTTTTTTGTAGTGACTATAACATATTTGACTTTCAATGGCAAGATATGACAAATTTTCAACTCATATTCCAGCTTTAACAAAATAGCAGTGTTGTTTGTAAGGAAGGAAAGTCACCAGAGGGGAATTCCATATCAATGACAGACACTCGCTGTTCAGTATTGGTACTGAAATGAAGTTTGAAAACTGGTTTAAGTTTTTTTTTTGTCAAATGTTGTCAGTCTTTGTCATTCAAAAGTTTCAATAGAAGCATTGGGCCTGACAAAAAATAACAACAGTCAAAGTTATCTTGAAGGATGTAGATTTTTGTGCGGAACATGTTAAACACCACCACCAAACGTATTTCGACAAGACCCATTTACGAAATTTTGGTGTCTCATTTAACAGCAAAGATGCAATTGACACTGCTGCCTTGCAATTATGCCTGCCCTTTGAATTAATCAAACTCCAAACATTATAAAGAAGAGGGGTGTACTTGAAAAATCACGAAACTGATCATCCGTGCAATATTTCAACCTAAATAATAATGAGAGCATTTGTTTAATTTTCTGTGTAGGTCCGTTTGTACCTTGAGGATGAACGCACTTAACTTGATTATGGGTAATTAAAAGGTTGACAGTAAGGTGGCCCAACGTTAGCTAGCTAAGGGAGCTGTTATTAGATGTATCGCTTTAAGAGATGTGCACAGCCGCCAAGATCAAACAGTCATTGCTCTTTTGTAGCAGCTCCCTAGTTGTATCACAAAGTACTGTAAAGTAATGATACTGGCTGCTTATGCAAGTTATAGAGATTGTTTACATGACTAAGATATGCTTTCATTTTCCAAACCTTTAAATTCACACACTCATCTGTGATGAGTTATTTCTGTCAGCAACTTAAACTACTGATCTAGCTTTAGCTTTCCTGGATGTTAACACTTTTCTAACTATAGAATTCCCCACCTAAACTAAACTCCGTCTTATTATCGCATGCATAGCTAGGAATGGTTGATGGTTGGACCAGGACTGGAACCTAACCCTGTTGTTCCCTGTTGTTTTTTAAGACAATGAAGTAACCAGAGAGACCCCATACTTCTGTCCCATTAAGGGCATTAAAAAAAAAACGAACGGATAAATTTAGTAGAAATGTCATGTGGCATTTTCTGATGGCAAGTTATTTGCTAGGGAAGGGATACACGCTGTAAGTGGTTTGAGTTTAACGGAGGGTTCTGTTGTCACACTCAAAATATAGTGGAGCTTGCCTAGCTTTTAATCTGTTTTTGAATTTTTTACCATCGTTTACTCACGATTGTAGGTAATATTTTTGAAGGTATATTTATTTTACAGTATACGTGTGGTAATTGACAAAGGGATGATCCACATTGGGCCTAAATCTGTGATTTGATTTGATTTAATTTATTTCTACAAATATCATTGTTTGTGTTTGAGTTATCTATCAAATCAATACTTGATTGATTTGATTTCTTTGATTTATACGTTCATTATACTTGAAAATTTACAGACGCTCTTAATTTAATTTACTCATCAAGATATTTAAGAATTTGTTTCCCTCTCTTTTTTTACAAAATGATGTATAGGCTACACTGAAACTGGTGTATGAAGATGAACAACTTCAACAGTATTCCAGTGAAGCAGGTCTATGAACAAAAGTATGTTTCATTTCCAATCTGTGCTTAGCCCTATTCGTTGAAAATATAGCCTGTTTTATTTTGAATTCCTCAAATTCTTTGATGAAATCATGAATCCGATAGATTTTCTAAAAGTTGTGGGAATATTGGTTTGAATAAAAGTTGAAGCGTCACAAATTTTAAGCCACTTAGTAAATACCTGAAGATAAAGAATACTGTCTTGCGCACAACTGAATTCATATCAATTGATGCTATCAAATTTTTTAATTGTTAAAAGAACGTTGTAATGTCATACGAAACCCCGACCGACAAAAGACAGGAAAATTGTCACTTTTCCCGACGACTGTCAATGCTTTGTCAGTTACGACACCCCCTATTATTTCTGCGACCTGTATAGCAGATGACAAATGCAAGATTGTGTTTACTTTCTAATCAGGTGTAAGCCTGATAGAATTGTCAAGAACGATATACGAAAGACAGATTACTGTGTGGTCTTGGCGATCCCCACCTGTACATCAAATCGTTTCATCTTCTTTCAAATAACAGCTCCCTGATTTTATATACTAATTTTAAAGTGAAATGACCCGTCTATTGTAACTTCTGGTCAACTCCATGCATGTCCGGGTATCGCAACCTATAATACCGCTCCATCACTCAAAAGTAGAGCCTTAGAGAGTAGAGTTCTTACAAAGCTTTAAGTTTAAAATGATTACGTTTACAAATGACGTTTAGGTTCGTTTTTCGTTTCCCTCATCACATTCTATAAGAGTTTATAGGTTAACATTTGTCATATGTCATAACTGTCTTTACAGTCACGGTATGCCACTCGAAAGTAGAGCCTCTGTACCACAAATGATTTTTTTCCTTGCACATGTTTTCTTTTTTAAGTCCAGACTTAACCGGACTTTTATTAGGGGGGAGGGGTGAATCAAAGGGTTCAAGTTGGATGGAGAAGTTATAGCAGAGTCGCATATTTTCCCGGGAGTCCATCTAAGCGGTGCGTACAGAGAAAATATTGGTGAAAACGCCTTTTAGACAACGAGAAATAGCACTTGTAAATTTCAGCTAAATTTCTTTATTATTTAGGACATATGTTTAAAAGAATGTACATTTTCCACTACGAATGGTGAAGCTTTTTTAAATCATGTTAAAAAATTAAAAAAAAAAGTGGGGGTTGGAGACAAATGTGTTAACGTCCAATCTTCTCAAACAGTGGGAGACATGTCCCGCGGTTAAGTCCATTGTTGTTAACCATTATTTATTATAGTCTGACAACTTGACAGGACGCGTTATCTTTTATTTCTGGCACCTCGTAATATTGTTTGACCTTATTGGTGACTCAGATTTCTTGATTGGAAAATAAGGAGACAATGAAAGAGACAAAAGGAAGAGACATACGCTGATGAATGTAAATTTCTAAGCGTTTTATTCCTTCTCCATAGACTGTAAGACACAACATATAGTGGAAATACAAATTTTGGGGCAAAATTTGCTTTTTTCCTCAAAAATCAGCAAATGTCACTGAATTTACCATTACAGTAATATTATGTTGAATAATGTGTTCTCAGGGAAGTTCTTACAAAGCTTTAAGTTAATTGGTTAACTAGTTCTTAATATGCTGGAAATACAAATTTTGGGGCAAAATTTGTTTTTTCCCTCAAAAATAAGCTAATTTTACTCTCTTTACTATAAAAGTGATATAGGTTGAATATTACATTCTCAGATAAGTCCTTGCAAAATTTTGCATTAAATGCTCAAATACTTTTCAAGATATACTGGAAATACCAAATTTTCGGCAAAATTGGCTTTGCTTTTCAAAAATCAGAAAATTTGACTCAATTTACCATACAATAAATACATTTTCATCATATTGGCATTATGCACAACCTTACTAAGTTTAAACTCAATCGCTCACATACTCTTCAAAGCGTTCTGGAAAAACCACAATTTGGACAGGTCCTGACGCACACACACTCACACAACGCACACACACTGGCACGGACACGTTTTCATTCATACCACCCAACAGGACCCTCCTGTACCCATGATCACTCCACCATGGGGTACCTCTGGAGTGTCGCTACTTATCCACTCCAAGCGTTTCCATGGCAACCGTTCTGACACGGATGCACAGTACAATATAAAGCTCCACTAGCCAAGTGACTACAATATCTCATCTTAGCCCTTATAGGGCGATGACATCATGGCCATGACTCATTTATGCCATAATACAAGGAGAGCTTTGATACCGTCAACTGAGACAATAAAGTCGAGAGATTGACTTGCTTTCAACTTGTCTGCCTCGAAGACGTCGACTTTAATGGACTTAAAGAATTGAAGATTTTGAATAGGAATCTCAGCAATTTGAGGGCTCCTATTACCAGGTCACCATATTTAATTAACATTTCATTCTCGTCACTGAAGATAAACAAAACCAATGCAACGATGTAATAAACAGTACAGAGACTGAAACAATTAAAAATCAGTACACTATGTTTGATATCATTATCTAATGACATTGCAATTTCATTCACTACGTCGATAAGACACGACAAAGTGAACGTTCTCACAAAGAACACTGCTGTAGAGAGTCGTGTAATCTTTTTTTCTTGACTGGTCGGTTCCATATTTTTCCAGGCTCGAAGAATCTAATCGTTGAATAATATCCACAGACCAGATGACCAGAGTAAAGGAGTGGAGGCAAAAGGAAGAAAAGAATTGTGTTGATATATGTTTGCCTGCCCACATCTTAAACTAAATGAAATCAGCCAAACCTCAAAAAGGAAAGTCTTACTTCAAACCTACTAAATGTAAACTATAGGCTGTAAAGAAATGATCTCATAATCACTCCTGGAGTGAAGTTTGTGAATAGGTTATGTTTTTTTTAGGTGCGAGTTACATTAAATAAGACCTAAGTACCCACGTAGGGATCCCTCTTGTTAACAATTCTACTTCGTGTAAATTGTTTCTGTTAAGTTCTTTTTTTCTACTCCTGCGCATCACAGAACAGCTCGATTCCTACCAATCACCCTTAGTATACTTTGTAACGTACCAACATGCGCGATATCGTATAGATCATCCCATGATATATAAAACCTTAATTGTGGAGGACACCTGGTCAAAACAATTTTGTGTACATCTGTATGAGATGTACATGAGCCGCTAGCTCGTAAATTTAGACACAATGCTGAGCTGTATGTGAAAGCCTTCATTTTCGGTTAGATCAAATAGGAATAAAGTTGACCATTTGGATTATCCCATATACATTTCGTGTATCGCAATGATGCGCGACTAGATGGCTGTCTAGGCTAAAAGCACACCTTACTTTCTCCCTACCCCTCCGCTTTCTCATTTGGTGTAACGTTGCAAGCAACCCTTGCCAGAAGGGCTCAGAAGCGGATATAGGAAACAACATGCCCTTACAGCCAAGCTTTAGTTCATCGCTCGGGACCTTCAAATGTGTTCAGATTTAAACTGTTCTATGACGATGTACTGGTTTTCTTTGCTCTTACTATTGATTCATTCCTTCAATATGTAGTACAACTTATCTGTTAGGTATGCTGAATTGAATGGTAGGGTGGATATCAGGAAAGAAATTGTTGACATTTTATTAATGTAGAACTAAGGATGCAGCAATCACCGACACTTATGCATGCTTAATATATCACTTTTCTACGCTTCGGCATATTTGCTGCGATTTTATACAATCTACAAAAATATATAGGTGGAAATATTTTATGTAGGCCTAAAAAAAAAAAAAAAAAAAAAGAAAGAAAGAAAAGAGAGGGTGTGCGTGAGGGCGAGATATCAATGTCTAATGTAATCTAATGTAATGTCTGTAGAATCTGTGAACTGAATGTCACTTACGAGTATCAGGTTGAACTGTACAGAACTTCACCACGGTCTTCACAGAACCACTGCCGCATGCTTAATATATCACTTTTCTACGCTTCGGCATATTTGCTGCGATTTTATACAATCTACAAAAATATATAGGTGGAAATATTTTATGTAGGCCTAAAAAAAAAAAGAAAGAAAGAAAGAAAGAAAGAAAGAAAGAAAAGAGAGGGTGTGCGTGAGGGCGAGATATCAATGTCTAATGTAAAATCAATACGTCTTCTGTAAAATTCTGCTGCATCACTTTTCACGCCTTATAATATACACCCACAGAATATTGTAGACATCTACCGTATTTCCACTAACAAAAGCTTTCCGTGTAGCATACATTAGACTCCTATGTGAACTTAATACGCATCAGTGACATAGTTTGTTTCCGCTAAAATCTTACATATATTCCGAATTGCAATTGCATTGAGTTGTATGCCACCTGCTCTTAAAGTTGTTGGCTGTACAAACGTACACATCAAATCATTGTTCCAAGCGAGATACTTGTCGCAGGATTAGTTGACTTAACTGATGTTGCTAGTTGAATCATTTTGAACTGGAAACGCCGAATAAAGAAAACAAATATCATTACACAGCTTATCTTCACTAAATTATTAGCGTTCACTGAATTTTCGTTTTATCTCCATCTAATAATAGCTCCCTGGAATTAATACTGAAGAGAATCTCTGAACTGAATGTCACTTACGAGTATCAGGTTGAACTGTACAGAACTTCACCACGGTCTTCACAGAACCACTGCCGCATGCTTAATATATCACTTTTCTACGCTTCGGCATATTTGCTGCGATTTTATACAATCTACAAAAATATATAGGTGGAAATATTTTATGTAGGCCTAAAAAAAAAAGAAAGAAAGAAAGAAAGAAAGAAAGAAAAGAGAGGGTGTGCGTGAGGGCGAGATATCAATGTCTAATGTAAAATCAATACGTCTTCTGTAAAATTCTGCTGCATCACTTTTCACGCCTTATAATATACACCCACAGAATATTGTAGACATCTACCGTATTTCCACTAACAAAAGCTTTCCGTGTAGCATACATTAGACTCCTATGTGAACTTAATACGCATCAGTGACATAGTTTGTTTCCGCTAAAATCTTACATATATTCCGAATTGCAATTGCATTGGCCCGTTAGACCAGATCCAAATAGCAAATAACATATCCATCTTAATATTCAACAATTTCTCATGCATCTTAAAAACAAGTTTCTTAGTTTCTTGTGTTTCTGTTACATGTGTAGTGAGAGAACGATGAAAGAATAAAGTATTGACAGGGAGCTGTTATTGAGGAAATTGAACTCGTGAAAGTCACACTGTAATCTCTTTGTATCGTTCTTGACATTTCTAAGGACTTCTACCGGATTTGGAAGTGGACGCGACACATTTATCGTCTGCTACAGTCACAGACTTCGACATCGGCCTCCTTAGATAATTTGCTTGCGCTATCGCGTTAAGAAATGGGCTTACGGTCCACATTAATTTCAATTTAACAATCGAATCGAGTTGTATGCCACCTGCTCTTAAAGTTGTTGGCTGTACAAACGTACACATCAAATCATTGTTCCAAGCGAGATACTTGTCGCAGGATTAGTTGACTTAACTGATGTTACTAGTTGAATCATTTTGAACTGGAAACGCCGAATAAAGAAAACAAATATCATTACACAGCTTATCTTCACTAAATTATTAGCGTTCACTGAATTTTCGTTTTATCTCCATCTAATAATAGCTCCCTGGTATTAATACTGAAGAGAATCTCTGAACTGAATGTCACTTACGAGTATCAGGTTGAACTGTACAGAATTTCACCACGGTCTTCACAGAACCACTGCCGAAATCCTTGTCCGAGTTACATTTAATGGGTAAGTGTATTATATGGATCTCCGCACGATTGCTAAATATTACAACAGGGGGAAATTCCATGGTTAGTCAATGTCAAGCCTATCAATAAAATTATCAATAAAATATGTTAACTGCGCTCTTTATTCTCACAGAAAACAAATCATCGACAGCCATTTGTTGAAGTTTCCTTTATTCCACAAAAAAGCAAGCCACTGTTCCAGGAGTGAAGTGCTTGGTTGTTACATGGACTGAAACGAATTTCAACAGAGGGAAATTCCATGTAACTCAATATGAGGGCCTATCGCAGATCGTGGGTTGAAGGGGGGGGGGGGAAGGGGGTTGGAATTCGAGTGTTTTTTTTTGGTTTATTCAATTCGATCGCTCATTCTAACCCGTAACAAATGGAACCCCTATTGATGATGGAGCAGCAGATCGAAACATACTTTTCTGTCACACTATTGTTTCATACCACTTAAGTCACCATCTTGGACCTTCACTGATGATGCATCTACAACGGTTCGAATGCTCAGTTGTTCGTGCTGTTTAACGTCAAGACATTTCACATGCTAGAAAGTTGGGCTAACTTCTCTACATATAAATACGTACATTCTGGAAGGAATTGGAACTTTGCTCTGAAATATTTACGGTGGCCATAAGGTGACATGCGAGATGTTTAATTATCTTGCCGGAATAACTCAACATCGCGACAGTTTGCGGCATTTTTTTGAAGTTGATGACTTAAACTAACACGACATCATGACAAAATTAAGCAAACTCTCGTGATGCTGAAATAGGTGTAACTCGACAACACGACAATTTGCAGAATTTCGTCGAGTTGACGACTTACAGTAACTAGACATCACGAAAACATTAAGCAAAATACTTGACGAATGTCGTCGAAATTCCCTCCCAAGGTCACCTTCCCTGTTCCATTATGGTCCTTAAATGTTAAAAGGATCGGAATTTGGGCAACCTTTTCCCTTTTCGTTTCCGTGTCTGTCATTTTTCACATGTAATTTGCAACCCGTAGGCTGTAGTCTTGACACAAAAGTACAACCGTATCACATACAAACATGCAAAATACCATACAGCTGCACATCTCATGCATGATCGTGTTTGCCAAATGCCTCAAGCTCTCACGTTGTCGGGTTATACTTCTTTCATCACAACAGTTTGCTTAATTTTGTTGTGATGTCGAGTTACTGTAGGTCGTCAACTCGACGAAATTCTGCAAATTGTCGGGTTGTCGAGTTACACCTATCTCGACCTCACGACAGTTTGCTTAATTTTGCACTGTACTTATGATGTATTTGATGTGGCGTATGAGGTGAATCCTCTTATTTTTTTTGTTTTATTAAGGTCAAAGCTCATATGATGTGCATCAGAGTTTAAACACTGAAAATCATCTGACCACCAGAGGCGATGCGCTATCATCTGCTAGAGACTCACAAGACCGAATCTGCCCTAAAAGTAAATACGACATTTGTCCGATTTCGGCAGATAGTAACACATCTATTTTGACCAAAATGAGGGAAATGAGACGCATGCATGTGCGGATGGATCTAATTTAACATATTAGATGTCATGTATCAAGCTACAGCCCTTCCCCACTCTGGAGTTGTCTCCAGATAGTAGCCAAGTATACACTTCTAAATGGGACATTGTGCCCAGCCGGTCAGTTACGAACTACTTGCGGTGGTCAAGCATTTACTGGGAATGTTCTATAACGCACAGACATTCATGGCAAGACATAAGGAAGTAAAATTGTCCACAAGGTGAATCCTGGCGCGGATGTTTAAGTTAACCAATGAACGTCTCAGCATTAAGCATAACCAAAGCACAAAACTTCATTCCATGATTGATTATGAGATGATTGCTGAGGTAAGGCTTACCACTTACAGGTTTGGCTGCATTTACTTCACATTTTTTCATTTCAACTGATATCCGAACTTGTTGCTGGTGTGACAATATTTGGTAAGGCCAATTGTGACTCGTTTCTAATTCCTTGCGGAAGCAAAAGGAATCTACGCGATGGTGATGTCGTGTGTGTGTGTGTGTATGTGTGCGTGTGTGTGTGTACGTGTGGGCGTACACATGTGTGTATGTATGTGTGTATGTGACACTTCGCTTGTAAACACAATATCTCCAGAAGGGTAACTGTGACTGGTGTCATACTTGTTGTGTGGATTGGTCATAGTAAGTAGATGATCTCTGTTGTTTTTTGTGGCGGTCAAAGGTCATTTGAGGTCACCAGAGGTCACAATGTGAAAACCTTTTAAACACCATATCTCAAGAACGGTAACTTTGACTGATGTCATACTTGGTGCGTGGGTTAATCATATTGAGTATATGATTCATATTATTTTGGGTGGAGATCACGTTCATTTGAGGTTACCAGAGGTGAAACTGTAAAAACCTTGTGAACACAATACCTCCAGAAGAGTAACTGTGACTGATGTCATACTTGTTGTGTGGATTGTATAGAGGGAGTAGAATACTCCTTTTGATTTTGGTGGAAGACAAAGGTCATTTGAGGTCACCAGAGGTCAAACTGCAAAACCCTTGAAAACACAATATCTCCAGAAGGGTAACCATGACTGATATCATACTTGTTGTGTGTGGATTGGTAATAATGAGGAGAAGATCTCTGTTGTTTTTGGTCGAGGTAAAGGGTAATTTGAGGTCACCAGAGGTCAAACTGTAAAAATGTGTAAACACAATATCTCCAGGATTCTAGCCTTGACTGATGCCATACTTGATGCCTGGATTTTATATACTAAGTAGAAGACTCCTTTTGTTTTTGGTGGAGGTCAAAGGTCATTCGAGGCCACCAAAATAAAGGTCATTTGGGTTAAAGGCTTATTAATGTGGTGTTTCAAGAACAATAACTGTAGTTGATCTCATACTTGTCAGGTGAATAATTCATGTTCTTTTCATAATATAACCATGTCACTAGGAATCACAAAGCCTTTTGGCTTTCTGATTTATTAATTTGCCACAAAATTCGATGATTGCATAACAAAGTATTAAGCCACTTCTTGTATCGATAACTTTGTAAATGATAGTAAGCTTGATGAACAAAAAATGTCAAGCAATTTGATAGGTGGGGAAGGCATGAGATGAGTGACGGTTGTCCAGGGGGCGCTGTAAGGGAGGTAGGTGTCCCCATCCCCTATTCAGATTTTTCAACTATAGAACAATAGAATGAAAACGAACCACTTGACCTCTACCTTTCAGCTACTGGCTGTGGCACCACATAGAGTTGCGTGGAATTTCGCTCTGTTGAAATTCGTTTCAGTCCATGTAACGACCAAGCACTTCACTCCTGGAGTGGAAGCCTGTCTTTTGTCGAATAAAGGAAACTTAAACAAATGGTTGACAATGACTTGCATTCTGTGGGGATTGAGAAGTTAACATATTTCATTGGCATTGATTAACCATGGAATATCCCTCTGTTGCAATAGTTTCCAACAATCATGCATAGATCCATAAAACACTCATACATAAACTGCAACTGGCACAAGAAGTTCTGCCGTAGTTGAGTGAAGACGCTGGCTCAAGTCCGAGCAACTCAACGTGATACTGATAAATGTAAGTAACATTCAACACCGAGATTTTTGTAAGTATTAATACCAGGGAGCTGATATTCAGATGGAGGTAGAACGGAAATTTCAGTTAAAGGTAATTGTGTCAAGATAAACTGTGCAATTGGCTCAAAGATAGTTTTCCTTCATGTCCAGATCAGTATAATTCAGCTGGCAACATTTTGAAGCCAACTACGCCTTAAACAAGTAGCTCGCCCAAACCTGTGCTCTAATGTGTAGGTTTGCACTGTGAACATGCTAAGAACAAGTGACATACAACTGTGAACTGGTAGCCTACTTCTTAACGAGTTAGATAATGCTTATCTGCGCAGGAGGAAGTCGAATTTTCGTCAAAACTTAGAAGAAAAAAAAAAAAACCTCCTGGTTCTCTTCGATGTTGTGATGTAAAACCCAGATATTGTACAGGCCACCAGCGTCGCAGAACGTCAAAAGACCTTTCTTTCGTTCGTGGAAGTTGGCAATGTTATGGTAGTAGGAAAAATCGAACTGTAATTTTGTAACCGACGACAAATATGTCACTGTGTTAGTTCCGAATCCGTTAAAAGTCTCTAGCTATGTCAAGAACTAATACAAAGAACAGGATACGGGGTAACTGTATAACGTGTGACGGTGTAAATGGTACTGTAAAAGTCTGTGTTCTTCTGAATAACAGCTCCTTGTCAATATTTTATTCCATCATCGTTCTCCCCTCACACATGTAACAGAAACATGAGTGAAGAAATTTGGTTTTTACATGCATGAGCAAATTGTAGACTATGAGGAAGAGTGTGGGAATTTCACTTTGAAACCAGTCTAAGGGGTCACTGTTATTGCATCATCGTTAGGTCTAGATTTACAAGATGGCGGCTGATATGTATTCTCGTATAGAGGGTGTGCAAATTGTTTTGACAAGTTTTCCTCCACAATAGGCCTATAGGTTTTATATTTCATGGGATAATGAAATTGCGCATGTTGGTCAGTTACGAAGTGTGCTTAGGGTGATCTAAGAGTTTGGTAGGAATCGAGTTGTTCTCTGATATGCAAAAATAAAAGAATAGAACCTAACATAGACAGTTGACATGAAGTAGAATTGCTGTTACGACGGGTGCCTACCTGGCTACTAAGGTCTTAACTATAATGTTACTCTCAGCTGAAAACATAACCTATGCACAAACTCCGTGTCACGACTGATTATGAGACCATTTCTTTAAAGCCTTTAGTTTCCATTTAAGTGTGAGCCAGAGAAATAGGTAAACGAGAACGACGTCATAGAACAAAAGGTCCAAACTCTGTATCGCAGAAGCATTCACATAAAACCACGGGTAATACAAATCCAACGGAAATTTTAGGACAACATTAAGCGCAAACAGATGTTGGTACGTAGCTTTCGTTGAATATTATCACGGTTATCTCAAGAATCAATCCTTTACTTCTGTTTTCCAACAAAGATAGAGATAGATACCGAACGAACAAATCCTTTCTCTGTATGTGCGCCGCATATACGGCAAATTTTTGAAGGCAGATCTTTTTTGCCTTACCGCGTAAGACGTCGCCTATTATTACTCGGCTTCATCTGGCCAGTGAGAAGTTACAGTAAAGTTATTCTAGTTTATCTTTTTTCGTGGTTTGAGGTTTAACTTTCCTCCTTGATGCTTATTTTTCAGAATATCGTTCACCGAAAGGATCTTTCCGAGAGACCCTGCAGTAAAATGGAACCAACCAGCCAAGAAGTAGAGATGACACTCCCGTTGAGGTTTCTCTCCGCAGCATGGTGCTTTATGACAACGTTCAGTTTGACGTTTGTTATGCACTTAATGAATGAAATATCAAAGGATCAAGATGATATCAAACTTGATGCGTTGTATGACTTGATTGTCAATTGTTTCTGTCACTGTAGTGTTTATTACATCGTTGTATTTTCTTTGTCAGTCTGCAATGAAGAAAATGCAGTGATGGTTACATATGGTGACAGGATAATGGGAGCTCTCGAATTCACGAGTTTGCTCTTCAAAATCTCAATATTTTGCAGGCTCACTCAATCACCTTCTACATCCTCGAGGCAGATAAGTTGAAAGCATGTCAACCATTAAGTCATGACACGTCTGTCTAACATCCCTTACATGTAACCATGGCGTGTGTTTGAAATTAACCCTCAACCTACTGGGGGCATGCAAAGAAAAATACATCACCAACTCTGCACATCAGGCTAACTCTAGCCATATCACACAACACAAGAGGAAAAAGAGGTTTTGAATCTTCTATAAAGACAAAGGATTTGTCCACCTCCGACCTTTCCTCAAATTTTGTTAGAGCAAGACCCAGACCAGCTCTTGTCTCGATTTCCTTGACAATATTCGAGATGAGGACATGTCCATTTGTACATCTTTTTCAAAGACATGAAGGCGACTTGGTTTTCAAATAACAAACTTTGTAATGCAGAACAAAATTAACCAAATTCTATGAAACACTATCTTTAGTGTGCGTGTACAAGAGAACCCAAATAAAAACAGAGAAAAGAGGCGTCTTTAACAACCAAACTATGAAAAACGTGATTGGTCCACTTTAGAACGGATTTTAGTTTTGGGTATTCCCAGGAAATGCGGTTGTTTCTTTTTTAGAGAATGGGGAGTGTCATTCCTCCTTTCATTGGTTCTCGACCCAAAATTACATGATAAGACTATGTAATTAAGGGAAGGTTGGTTGTTTTTTCTCTTCCCAATTTCTCAAAGTTTTAGATAGTCTCTGTGAAAGGAAGTACGGAGCTTTTAGAAATCCCACAGGTTGCCTGAAGGATGTTAAATGGATTCTGCCAGGGTTGGAAAGTCAAGCTGACTTCTGAGAAGAGTTCTACAGGAGAAGATCAGAGCAATTCATTGACTGGCTGACGTCGAATCAATATTGCAACGCTGGAGTCAAGAAGGCGCATCTGCAACGGCCAAATGAAAAGAGTCTACACTTCATCTGGGAGAAAAATGATTTAAATAAAGTTATGAATAATAAATTGAATAATTTTTAATTTTATTATTTCAAGTTTAAGTTCCGTGTACATTTGAAACAAAACTTTATTCACGTTTGAAATCTAGTGTAAGACTTGTACCAATCGGAAAGCTTGCAAACATATTCTGAGTTTCCTTGCTTATAGCCAAGTTTTGTTTTTTAATTTCTGTTACAGACTACACTTGAAAGACCACTCAACACACAGAAAATTATACAGTGGACAATGCAGTGGACCTAACTTATTTCTCCTTTGCATTTGATTGCCTCTTCCATGAAGACATGAATTATCCTCAACATGTCCTTTACCATAAAGGTTAAAGGCATTAACATTTTGTGGACTTCAATCGCTTGGATTCAAAACCAAAAGCTCCCTCCTAATAACGAATTTTCTCCCTAAGTATGAAGATAAGTAGCTGACAACATGCCACACCAGTTGCATTAAGGGGGATGGAACACTTGGATGATCCCAGCATGGACTTTCATAGCTACATAGTCCCAGCCTTTAACTTTCGGAAGATAAAATGAGATGAATTGGGGAACAGGTAATGAGGCACACTCCAAGATCTGTCTCATTTTGTTTACCTTTCTGTTTTCTGTTCTCAAGTCTGTTATGTAAGTATATTTGAAGGATTTATGTGATATGCAAGTACTCAGTATCAGCTGTGTTTTGTTATAGATGCTTACTTTTGGCAGCATGCAAGATCTACTGATAAAACTTTTTGATTGTTATAGCTGTTATATATACTCGACTTCTTGTGGGTTAAGATATAATTTTAATCTTGAGAACTTTAAGACCAATTAACTTAAAACTTTGTAAGAACTTACGTGAGAAGACACTGCTCAACATTTCTTACTGTAATGGTAAATCCAGTGAAATTTGCTGATTTTTTAGGAAAACAGGCCAATTTTGCCCCAAATTTCGTATTTACAGCATGTCTGGAGAAGTATTTGAGCATTTATTGCAAAATTTTGCAAGGACTTATCTGAGAATGTAATATTCAAGGTATATCACTTTTCTAGTAAAGAGTGTGAACTTTGCTGATTTTTTTAGAGAAAAAGCCAATTTTGCCCCAAAATTTGTATTTACAGCATATCTTGAGAACTATTAGACCAATTAGCTTAAAGCTTTTCAAGTTCTAACCTGAGAACACATTGCTCAACTTTTGTTAGTGCAATTGTAAATCCAGTGAAATTTGTGGAGTTTTCACAAAAAGAAAATTGCCTAAAAATTTGGATTTTCACCATAATCATCGTTGAAATCAATGCATGTTGGCGATGAGATACGCAACTCCGTGGATTGCCCTTTTGTCTTGCTTTTTAGCCTTTACTCTACTGTTAATTTATCATCTTGATTTGTTGCTAGGACCTTACATGCTTTTCATCTTTGAGCAAACATTTTGCAACGAAGTTATTTAAAAGTTAACGTGTCATTGATTTTTGCTAGTCATTCATGGTCAAACCTGATGTTGTTTTCCTTTAAATACTGTAAAATAAAGCAATCAGAGACAAGTACAGACAGTCGGAGTTGAAAGTAATCATTTGCCTAGAGTTTTAACTTAGCATTTCATTTCAACCTTAAATTACAACAAAATCACGTGACCATCTACACCCTTTTGTATTACTTTTAACCATACCATTTTGGTTCCGCATTCTGATTGATTTAAACCTTTTCACGTTCTTTCATTACATTCAAAAATTATTTTATATGGGCCATCAAAAGTTACAGTTCGTAGTCCCCTGCTGGGGCAGTTTTAGTCATTCAAACTTGTCAGTTAGTCAAGCATGTCCCCTCCCCCCCACATTTCAATTTGGATTGACCCCCCTGACCACTACATGCGAGATATCTTCGGTGTTTTTGTGCAGCTTTAAGAATGAAATCAGGTGGGAAATTTAGGTTTGATGACAACGACGATACAGCAAGATAAACAGGAAGAAAAAAGCATGAGCTTCATCATTATTTCATAAACCATTGTGGCCACCGTAGAACTGAAGTAAGAGGCATATTCACTGTGTACAATTGATTATATTCTAAGATCGTTTAAAGTGATCCAGGATGGTGGCATTTACGCCATATACTGTAATGAAAATGGGTCACCTTCACTGAGGATTCGATTTTTATCGGTTTTGCTTAAAGGGAAATAGTGTTGCTTCACAGAAAACATTCGTATTTTTAAAACCAATGTTTGTGGATATAGAAATATAGGCCATTCAATATAAAATTTGAATTTGAAAGTTGAGGATCAGGCAGCCCTGTATGGGCCCATTAAGGACCCGTTACCACGTTGATCGTGGATGAACACTCTTGCCCAATGCAAACCCAAGTCTGCTCATGAGACGACCATATAACGTCCCCTCTCGACGGACGAGAGAGTGTCCTTGGTCTTTAGCCACCCTCCCAAAGGCTAGGGAGGGATGGGGAACCGGCCCACGTCAGGAGTATACCAGCTGCACAAAGCAACCTAAAGCGGACAGGACCTAAATCGGACAACAGGAACCCAAATAACCCCCTCAGCAACATTGCAAACAGCTTTGCTGAACAAACCAAATTTGAATCCCCAGAATTTTTCAAATGATTCCGATGGGATTTCATCTTGGGACTCAAAGATTTCAAGACGAACACTCTCACCACCAAGCTAACTCTCTACCCAAGTAAGGAAGGACAGTGGCCTTCTTTTAAACAAATAATATTCTCAAAGATAGAAATTCAGCTATTCGTTGCTCACCAATATTTTTTTCACCCAAACCAGGCCCATGGGTGGGGGGTCACTTCATCTGGAGTTCCGCTCAGCCTATGATTGTAGGCTTACATTAGCAACATATGTAATGAGTTTTAATTTGTTGGTCATAATTGTCAGGTAAAATGTTCCACTTGCGGTAAAATCTACCCCCCTCTTCCACCCACACTGAAGAGCATCATACGGGTCTGTAAACTTTCTATAATTTAAATGATGCATCTTCCGTTACTCATCACATGCAAAACGAAAGAGTTGCATACGGGAATGCAAACTTTCCATAATTCAATTGATGCATCTTCGCTCAGCCCGGGGAAATTCTATTTTGTTCTGGCGTATACTCATTTTGCGGTTATTGAAAAGTAATCTGAACTTATTTCTAGTCTCGCCGATGTAAGTGGCCTGGGGACATCTTGTACAATAACGGTGTAGATATCAGTAGAGCCTCAGTGTTGTAACCGGCAGGATCTTAGTTTTGTACCTGGTGGGGTCTTGGTTTTTTACCTGGTGGAGTTTGAATTTTGTACCTGGTAGGGTCTTAGATTTTTACCTGGTGGGGTCTAGGGTCTACGTTTTGTATCTGGTGGGGTCTTAGGCTTGTAGGTGCTTAGTTTTGTAACCGGTAGGGTCATAGGTTTGTAGGTCTTAGGTCTTACTTTTGTACACACCGGTATTCTGCTGCTGTATTATGTTTTTAAAGGCCTTGTTATTACATGTATTGTGAACCTGACCATGTTTTAGGTGTATCTTTGAATGCTTGAAATGGAAATGGTGAGTTTAAAATACAACAGCTTTAACCATTGTTAAACCCTTCGGTCGCATGAATAAATACCTACAAGTTCTTATCTTCTCAAAAGGATTATGCATGTGATGAGTAACGGAAGATGCATCATTTAAATTATAGAAAGTTTACAGACCCGTATGATGCTCTTCAGTGTGGGTGGAAGAGGGGGGTAGATTTTACCGCAAGTGGAACATTTTACCTGACAATTATGACCAACAAATTAAAACGCTTTGCATATGTTGCTAATGTATGCCTTCTATCATCGGCTGGGCGGAACTCAAGACCTTGTGGGCTGGTTTGGGTGAAAAAACTTATTGTTGAGCAACACCTAGCTGACTTTCTATCTGTGAGAAACTTATTTCTTGTAAAGAAGTCCACTGTCCTTCCTTATTTGGGTAGAGAGGTAGCTTGAAGAAGATGCATCAATTGAATTATGGAAAGTTTGCATTCCCGTATGCAGCTTTTTCGGTGTGGGGAACATTTTACCTGACAATTATGACCAACAAATTGTAACTCATTATATATGTTGCTGATGTAAGCCTACAATCATAGGCTGAGCGGAACTCCAGATGAAGTGACCCCCCACCCATGGGCCTGGTTTGGGTGAAAAAAAATATTGGTGAGCAACGAATAGCTGAATTTCTATCTTTGAGAATATTATTTGTTTAAAAGAAGGCCACCGTCCTTCCTTATTTGGTTGGCGGGAGAGTTAGCTTGGTGTTTAGAGTGTCTTGCAATCTTTCGGTCCCCGAATTAAAGCCCAGTGGAACGACTTGAAAAAATTGTGGGGATTCTAATTTGGCGTTTGCAGTTTAAAGCTGTTTACAGTAATGCCGAGGGGATTACTTAGGTTGCTGTCCGATTTAGGTCCTGTCCGCTTCAGGTTGCTTGGTACGGCTGTTGGGCTGCTGAACTGGGCCGGTTCTTCACCTCTAACTAGCCTTTGGGAAAGTGGCTAAAGACTGAGGAGGGACACTCTCTCGTCCGTGGGGTGGGGACGTTAGATGGCGATCCCGGGAGCAGAACTGGGTTTGCATTGGTTTGCATCGGCAATTGTAATGGTTTCACCCCCTCCTCGTTATCCTCCGGACACTTAATCGAAAAGACTATGCGAATCTCAGTCAGTGTTCATCCACGATCAACATAGTATAGTGTTCATGACGAGCCCATGTGGGACTTCTTGATCCTCAAATCCAAATTTCATTTTGAATGACCTATCGTTCTACATCCACAAACATTGAGTTTAAAAGTATGATTCGTTTCTGTACTGCAACAATATTTAATTCCCTTTAAGCAAAACTGATTAAATTGATTCATCTGTGGAAATGACGTATTCTCATTACCATACAGTGCGTAAATGTCATCATCCTCGATTGCTTAAAACGGTCTTAGGATATAGATGAATATGCCTCTAACTTCAGTTCTTCTGTGATCACAATGGCTCACGAAATAATGTTGAAGCATCCATGCATTACATTTGATAATGCATGTTCTTTCTGTCTTTCCCTTTATCTTGCCATCTCGTCGTTTGATTATCAAACCAAAAGTTTCCCACGTGATTTCATTCTTCAGCTGCACAACACATCGATGATATCTCGCAGGTAGTGGGGCTTGGATAAGGATGCCAACAGCGTAGGCATTCATATGACCCATAGACCAACCAAGCAGAATGTTGTGCGCAGGAGTGACACATTTACCTATGATATATCAACAATCAACTTGAGTGAATAAGTATTCACATTGAAGTTTAAATTCTTGTTCCTTTCGCTCTCTTTTATTCTATGAAAAATTTGTGAAGTAACGTATAATGTGTATGGTGTTATAACAGTCGCAAAGTTATGCCACTCGAAGCTTGCGTCAAAAAACATTCGACTTAAATCCACAAGTTCTTCTTTTGCACAGCTTCACACAGCTATTTGTGATAGTTCGACAACGCAAGACGCATCGTTAGATTTGTTCCTGGGCCTGTTATATGGTTGAAACAACCCGTGATCCATGTTGCACGGTTGGAAAATGGAGAGACAAATGTACAAATATGAAGAGAAGTACGATAATGAATAGAGATTAGATAAACGTTTTAATGTTTCTAGACAAATTTTCAAACACAACCACAACAGCAAGCAAAGGAAATTTAGACATCGCATAGTGCTATGATTACTTTTCTTCGAAAATAAAGATTAGGTTATCATAACTACTGCAGCATTTAAATGTGAAGTTTTCTTCAGAAGAGGAAGATGTCGTTGTTTAAAGGAGAGTCAACGCTAGACAGTGTATCAACGGTTTGATTATGCACGATGAGGAAAGATGCAAGCGACTGCAGGAGGGGGCAGCCCAAGCGAATAGCTAGCAGTAACGATCTTGCATTAAAACAGAAGAGCCTGAGTGCAATATCCTACCGTTCATCCACAGGTCCAGCATAATTATCCTTGTGCATAATTACAAAACGAGATTTTGGTAACAACGACTGAAATTTCGTCTTTAAATAACCACATGTTTACTGAAAACGGACCCCGAGAAAAGGTTACCGTAATAAAGATTCACAACATGGCAACAAGCTTCGTGCGCGATACACGAAGTAAAACTTGAACAATGTAAATAACATAGCAATAATATGGCTGAAGTACGTTGTAATTGAAGTACACTTAGTACGTGTGTACCACTGGCATTCAGTGTGAGCATGCTGTGGTTCAGTGTACGTGCAGCCTACATATGTGTACCGAGGGCTTACAGAGCGTTGGTTTTCTCATAAAATAATTGTATCAAATCATGTTGGAATTAGAATACACATTAAACTATTTTTGGATAAAGAGAGTTACAGATTTATGGAATGTACATTTTGAGAAAAACTTAAACATGTTTGATATCTCACACTCAGCCCTAAAACAGCAGCAGTGAACGTTAATTTCGTTAGAACTTATATGCCTAGGTTATTTGACTTGCTGTGTACGCGGACCGCCCACCTGCAGGCTGAAGTGTGACTGAGAGTTTCATGCAAATTTCTGAACTATGCAGGGTTTAACAAAGAAGGAGGATTATTGTCATAAGTTAATGTTAGAAGCCATAAAAGTACAATGAGTAGAATGAAAGTAGAATTAAGTAGAGACCATGGAATCTTATTTCATTGTTATTTAAAGAAAACTAGTCACAAGAAATAGAAAAATAGATTTTCAATATATTGTTGCGATAAGAGAGATATGACTTCCTTTTTTCCACATGAAGTGACAGTCACCTTGTTACATTTTATCTTAATCATTAAGGGGAATGACCAATCAACAAGGACCCAAGGGCACTGAGGTTCCTTGCGTGAAGATTTTTGTCACTTCAACCCACAAAAACATCAGATTATATAGGAAGGTCAGAAAGTGCAGGACAGTGGTATAAATCAGAGAGTTCATTACTCGTACCCATCATATAAAGTTGAATTTGATAACAATTTGGAGGTCTTTTTGGCAAAGGTCAATAGATAAAAGTCAAGCAGCTACTCTCTCAATATTACTACAAGTCAATGGGATTTCTGCTAATGTGTGAGTAGAATTGCTCCATTTCCGGTAAAGCACAGATGACGGGTAGCAGTTTGTGTACGTACCTTTTGCGTACAATGACGTAAAAACATGAATAGTCTGCATTAAGCACAACTTGCACCCGCTGCCCTTCATGTCATAAATAGCATCACCTGTCAAAATCCACACAACAAGCATATCACTACCCATCTAATGACATCTGCTAAACTCATGCATGTATAAAAGCCATGTTGGAAGTTTCAACGCTTATGAGCTTTCGCTAAAATGCAAATAACGCTAGTTGAGCATTTCACAAGGGCAGTATCACTATCTTTTTGGATCTATCTAGGCAAAACGAAAAAAAAAGTAAAAAAAGGTCAAATGATGTTATGTGAGGTTATTGTATGCAATTCACGTGAACATGAACACAGTTTCCTCTTACGCCTTCTCCTAAAACGTGCAGTTGGAAAGACATTTTGACCGTTTGATCATTTCATATTAATTAGATTAATGTTACCATAATTTCACCTTCTACCAATCTATCTTATCGTAGTTTGAACAATGGACACAAATTACAGCTACTCAAATAAATTCACTATCCTGTCTGCCTGTTGTGATCCCATGAATTTTGACTTCCACCAAAATCTATTGGGTCCATCTGCCGTATAGTAAATATCATACATGCACGTAGCCTACCCACCAAGATTGAGAAAAAAAAAGAAAAAGAAATGAACACTTGATTATTGAGTTATCTGCGCTGTACCTTGCATTCTAATGCGTTACACACACGCACCCATACACGCCAACAACACTTTACATCTCTCTAAAGCTACCACAAACGATTCAGATCCCCAAAGCAATGGATTCTCTTTCACTAACAAAGATACAAAAGAGCATTACCGATTTTGCGTACATATTTAAAATGTATAGCAATAGAAATGAGACAGTCCAAGTTCATATTCGTGTATATCTGCCTGGATTTGAATTGGAGGTAGTGATTTGAGAGTTTATACATCAGGTACAGGCCTTTTACTACTCCCACTACCACTGCACCGTACTCAAGCAACCAACTTGTGATCTCTTCTTTAAAGGGATGCAGGACAAAAGCAAAGATGTGATAAATGATGCAGTGAAGTAGACACATGCCACACTGTTCTTTCAGGTCATTAATAAAACGGTCGTGATCAGAAGAGCCTACTGCATATTCCTTTATGATGTCGATGATCAGTGCCACTACGAGCGTTATTACAAAACACTTCCCTACGTTGTATGTTGTAATCTCCATTCTTTCTCTTCTTTTTTTTTTTGGGGGGGGGGGCTTTTTTGGCTGTCCGGTCGCCCGTTTGTCCAGGTTTTAACTTTGCTATCGATGAACACTCTTCTGATCAAAGTAAACGAATATAGCGGCCAATCCTGGAGGAGAAAGAAAAGAATTATGATGATATGATTGACAATCTCCTTAAAAGTGGAATTAAAGAATACTAAAAGGTAGGCTATGGGCCACTGACGACAATTTATTTATACACCAGATAAAAAATATTACATGAGGAATATTTTCTCTCTTTATTTCTGAACGCGAATATCTCAATAGCATGTTTTATTTGGGAGTTATACAGTTTTAAAGAAATATCTTGTTCCAAATGGTTCATTGCACTTTTGGAAATCAGTGATGCCAAACATTCACAACTTTTTCAAATCTTTTGTATTTGTTTATAGTCTTGATTGTCCTACAGAAACATGTGACCAAACCTACAACGTATCAATTTACATTTTCAATTGTGTCGAGATTCAAGATTAAATGGCTACTTCAAAAGAAAATAAAGCAAAGACTTTTATCCATAATTTACCGGTAACAATAGTTCGTACTGGTCAGTATCGATGAGATCAAGTGAGCGGACTCTTAGGTGACTATATAGGTCTATTCTAGCTAAAGTAAAGGTTTATGACCTTGCCCTAAAATAACAAAACATCTCATAGGCTACGTGCAATTGTTCTGCACTGACTGCACTGACATGTTGTGACAATCAATCTCTATGCAGAAATAGTTAACCACTTGATTCCCAAATTACCATATTGTGTCAAAGTAAACCTAGTTACCCTTTTGATATTTTTTAAGTAGCCAAACAAGTTTTGACTGCTTCAAAGTCTTCTTCGTGAAATCTGTCTTGTTGTGAATCGGTTGTGTTTTTTTTTCTGCCAAGACTTTTTTTGTTAAAAGGTTAACAGATGGTGACACTCCGCTTAAAAAAAGTGTCCAAGGTTTCCTCTTAAATAGCCATGTTTTTTGGGCCCTTTAATCCTCTTGAATACAATTTGGTATGTTGAAAATGGACATGCGAAACTGTCATTTCCGGCAATCTGGTAATTACTTTTATTTATTATTTTTTTTCGTCCGTTACAGGTCAACCGACGGTGGCGCTGATAATGTGAAAAGTATTGCCCTATAAATTCCCCTCCCCTCCATTTAAAAACATGAAAGAAAAAATTTATGTTCCTGAGAAGTATCGCATCATCACACTGCTGGTCCCCTTGGGTCTTGATGCCCCTTCAACTCGCAGACCATTCACAAATTGTCCCCTCTTCCCCTGTTGAATAATCCAGGCTATGCCAGCGACACTATCCAGCGACACTGTCCTGCGATACTTTCTCTCTCATACCGTTCAACGTGTCTCAAATCTGTTTGTATCCTTACAAATCGGCTAATAATGGTTAGCCGGCTCTCATGCTTTTTGACAATGAAAAAAATAAAGACTGTAACTTCCTACGATCTGTCTTCTTATGGTACTAATACACAGTCAGTGAGAGCGCATGGTTATCTTGACGTGTTTGTCTGGTACTAGTTACAGAAGCCAAACGTAACTAATTCCTACCATTATTGTGCTATTGTAATTAAGCCGCCACTGTTGTTGTCCACGTCAATAGCGCCCACTGCTGGAAATAGAAACTATGTCGACATAGGGGAATACCACCCTTAATGTCAATCCTGTCTAGTCTTAGGCAGGGTTGGTGACATGGCACCCCGGTCTGAGTAACATGGAGTAAACATAGCACAGTCGCGCACGGTGTCCTTTTTTTGCACGTCGGGCATATTTGCAAATATCATTTACGATATTGACAATATTTGCGATATTTACAAAAGAGACCAAGTTGAGGTACTCTGAAATGTTCAGCTAGAAATGAAAATCAATCTGATGGCACCGACGTTGTTAGATTGCGTGTACTGCTTTTCCATGGGATTAACACGTTCCTATGTTTATCTATGACTAAGATTTCAGGTTTGACGTAAGTGTGTGTTGAATGGTCCAAATGATATCATGCACTGTTTGACATGATTGTCACATTTACTATAAGAAAAGGACCAGTATTAAGTGTTATTTATACATCAAATACAATTCAAAAGAGCCTTTTTGTTATTTCCTATCTTTTTTATTCTTAATGAAATGGGAAACGAAACAGCCTTTTTGAAGACAGCCTTCACCTCAAATCTTTGGCAGTGTAAGTTTTCCACTGGTGAAGACTCAACAAAATGTCATAGTTTCATGTTTGAAGAATACTGAGCATTCTGTGTCGTGAGCGTTTTTAGGGTGGTGGTAACGGTGGATGAAGGAAGGGGCACGGTAAGTAGCTGTTGTTGGGGGCGATGACAATCTTCCAGGATAGATTTATGCACGATAAGGTCACATTCCCCTTAACTTCTGGGAATGTTAAGATACTTAAAACTTCTGAATATCAGAAGTATTTACAAATATATGTTGCCCATACTCTCTGTGCTCCACTCACAGATATCTTTAACATTTACTTTGAGAAGGGTATTCTCCAAATTCCCTGAAAATTGCTTGTGTTGTCCCAGTCTTTAAGTCAGGGGATGAAGATTCGGTTAATAAAAGACCTATTTCAATATTACCGTGGTTCTCGAAAATACTAAAAACACTATTTTCGTTTTGGGTGAAACAAAACAGTCCTACGTGATTACCAATTTGGGTTCCTTCCAGGTCGTTCTACTTTACATGCTATTTTCCATTTTGTAAATCAAGTTACAGGAGACTTCGAAAAAACAATCATCATTTTCAGGCATTTTTCTAGACTGATCTAAGGCCTTTGGCACATTATAATAGACCATAGTATTTTACTTACCAAACTTGACCACGATGGTATTAGGTTACTGCTTTGGATTCGTGTAAAAGTTACATAACTAGGACCGTTGCCAATTCGTTGGCATTAATAATGTAAACTGGCTTTTAACTGGCTTCATAATCTCTAAAACTTTTAAGAGATCTTTTTAGTCTTGGCTGTCCTCGTTATCCCAACCCCAGTCGTGCCCCTCTGAACCAGCTTTCTACTCCCACCTCATTGCCGACTTCCTTTGATTTTCTTTTGCTTTATTCAGTTTTTTTTTTTTTTTTCGGTGTACTTTCCAGTGATTATTTTTTCATGTTTGTTTCTTTACTCTTTAGATGCTTAGATTTTGTTGCCTGTCTTTTCTGTTGTTTAGTGTCGTCAACCTCCAAAACTCCTATGGGGTCCGGTTGCCACTCCTCAACCTCATCTCATCTCACCATCTCATCTATTACCTTCCTTAACATTCTTTATGTTACTTACTGCATTTAGTCACTATAATATTGTCAAACCTTTGACTTAAAGATTGAAATAAAGTTACACTGAACTGAATTACAAAATACCAAATTATGTATAGGGTACGTCTACTGTCACCTACCGTTCATGGCGGCCCTCCAAATAATTTCTTCATCCGTACGAAAACGATTAATGCTGGACTTCTGAGAGTCTGATGCTTGGACAAATGAAACAACGAAAATTAGGAAACGCCAGAAAATGTAACTTCTCTAAATTTGCCTTTCCTTAAATGTGGAAATGATGAACAGTCATTGAGAGTTTATTTCTTTATAAAGGTGAACTGAATACGAGGAAAACGAACTATCGTTATGCTCCAACGGATAGCTATACGCCACTCCACGTTGATGCAGCATCGCTCTTACCGCTCCGTCAAACTAGTGTCAAAATAGGGGAATACCCAGTCGTATAACGTCACAACGAGGCCATTACAGTCCGTGTACATGGGTCGTTGACATGCTTGGGCTGCGCAACTCCAGTGAAGCAGGTATATATGTGTGTGACAGTTCAATTAGATGTGCTAATTAAAAGTGTCCCTTTTTGGGTGCAGTTTTGGCATATTTGTTTGTATATCATTTATATGTTGACTTACATAATCAACAGCGACAACAACAAAAGAAAGATCAGTTGAGATATATATTTTGAAAAGTTCACGAGATGTAGGCCTATAAGAAACCGATGAACTCGACGAATTTAGATGCATGAGTTACATTCTTCCTCCATCAGGATAATTCCCGAGCATCACCGCCGTTGACATTCTCTAGAGCTTTGTACAGATTTAGAAACATGTGAAATATATTAAGGATTTCCTGAGGGATATTCTGTTACAGTCAAATAAGGGTCGTAAACAATGTTCATCTAAAATAAAGCCACCAGAAAGGTGCAGTGAACGTTTACCACAGACTTTCAGCAGTATATGCTTTTCAATCATCACTCAAGTTAAATGGTCAACCTGGAATCTGTCCGCATTTTCTAATCGCGCCATTCATTCTTGGGATCGCCGTCTGACTGAAGGAAAGACGGATGGCGAGGGCACTGATCATTGAGGGAACACCCCCCCCCCCCCTTCCCCGGAAGAACAGCAAATACAGTTAATTGTTGAAATGGAATCAGGATAGGAGTAGAAACTTTCCTCTGAGCAGAGTGCACAGATTCAGAATGAAATTTCGTGTTTTTCATGCTCTTATGTTGACAGTATAGTTCGATATTCTATTACTGAACTGGTTATATGATGAACATTTACTTAAAGGGAAAAACAAAAAATACACCCGACGTGCATTTCTGTGAGCTGACTTCACACTTTTTTGAGTCATAATCGCGATGGTTCTCACGTTTGACTATCAATTCCATACCAGGTAGAATATTATTGTGCACATGACACGTGAACATCATTGGCAGTTGTCAACTTGCGTACGGGGAATGTTGCAGTAGGTCCCGAAAGGCGAATGATTTATGAGGACACCCCATTTTGAAAACTGGCGTTGATCTTACATTACTCAATTACATTGCCGATAAATGTCCACGTTACTCAAAAGATTAATGTTCATCGACCTCCTTCGGTCATCTGGAGGGATTTAATTACACCAAGTTGTAAACGGCAAGTCTGAACATCTTAACAAGGAGAGTCGAAATCACGATGTCAGGACGCAACAAGTACACATACACTTGATCTGCAAGACTGCAGACCGACCGACATATACAGAAAATCACACAGATTATACGCCCATGTATCACCGACGAAGTAACGAGGAACTTTATAGAACTAATATATGCCTTCATCGCAACACAGAAAGAGAAGCTGGATGATCGACGCACAACCAAGAGGACAGACAAAAGGTCACTAACATCGTGAAAATTCTGATGGGGGACACAACGAAAATAAGCACTATTCTATAAGGTGGGGGGACCAACGATGATAATCCCTTGGTTTAGAAACGTTCGACGAAGCCCATCTCTGCCATTGTAACTCGGACAAATACCCATATAGATATCGCCCAGTGTAAAAGTGATAAGAGACGTTGTTGTCATTAGTTACTGTCATATTTGTTCATAAAATGACGTGTAGTCCGTCCATTAACAGGCTGGAGTGTACATTTAAAAATAAAGAAAACTTGAGGAGAAACATAATCTTTTCCTTTTTTTTTTTTTGTTACACACAATCACTGTTAGCTGAGGCACTGTCATCGGTGCTTTCATGGGATATCCTCAGTTTGAGAGAGGTTAAACAGAAATATTGTATTTACAATGCATCAACCTGGTGTAAAAAGAAACTTTTAACATCTTTACACCATTCAGTTTCACCAATGAACATCTGCAATAGCTTCATCTTCTCAAAAGATTAAGCCTATGCATAAGATGAGTTACTGAAGATGTATCTTTTTTTCCATTTTGAGAGGTTGGGTGAACAAACTACTCCTAAGCAACAAGTGCCTTGTCATCGAATTAAGTGACATATTGAAAAGGTGTGTGTGTGTGTGGGTGCGTGTGTGTGTGTGCGTCCGGACCTGTCAAAATTGTGGTTTTTCCTGAATAGTTTGAAAAGTGTATGAGCGATTAAGTTGAAACTTGGTAGGGTTGTGCATGATGCCAATATGTGCGAGATGAAATAGTTGTATGGTAAATCGAGTCAAATTTGCTGATTTTTGAGAAAAAAAGCCAATTTTGCCCCAAAATTGGTATTTCCAGCATATCTTGAGAAGTATTTGAGTATTTAATGCAAAATTTTGCAAAAACATACCTGAGATTGAATTATTCAAGGTATATCACTTTTGTAGTAAAAAGAGTGAAATTTGCTGATTTTTTAGACAAAAAGCCCGTTTGGCCCCAAAATTTGTATTTCCAGCAAATCTTGAGAACTATTAGATCAATTAACTTACTGTTTTGTAAGTACTTACCTGAGAACACATTGTTCAACATAATATTTCTGAAATGGTAAATCGAGTCAAATTTTCTGGTTTTTGAGAAAAAAAGCCAATTTTGCCCCAAAATTGGTATTTCCAGCATATCTTGAAAAGCATTTGAGCATTTAATGTAAAATTTTGCAAAGATTTACATGAGAATGAAATATTCAAGTTACATCACTTTTGTAGTAAAGAGAGTGAAATTTGCTGATTTTTTAGAAAAAAGGCCAATTTTGCCCCAAAATTGGTATTTCTAGCATATCTTGAGAACTATTGCACCAATTAACTTAAATTTTTGTAAGTACTTACCTGAGAACACATTGTTCAACATAATATTACTATAATGATAAATTCAGTGAATTTTGCTGTTTTTTTTGAAAAAAAAAAGCCAATTTTGCCCCAAAATTTGTATTTCCAGCATATCTTGAGAACTATGAGACCTGTTATCTTAAAGCTTTGTAAGGATTTACCTGAGAACACATTGTACAATATAATATTACTGTAATAATAAATCCACTGAATTTTGCTGATTTTTTAGGAAAAATGCCAATTTTGTCCCAAAATCGGTATTTCCAGCATACCTTGAGATGTGGTTGAACAGTTAACGCAACATTTTGCAAGGACTTACTTGAGAATGCAATATTCAAGGTATATCACTTTTGTATTAAAGAGAGTGAAATTTGCTGATTATTTTAGAAAAAAGCCAATTTTGCCCCAAAATTTGTATTTCCACCATATCTTGAGAGCTAATTAGGCATTATACACAAAATTTTGCAAGGTTGTTCCTATGAACACAATAATGAAGATACAGTATATTACTCTTATAGTAAACTGGTGAAACTGTATGTTTGGTAACAAACTTTGAGCCAGCATCTGGGTCAATACTATACACCACCTTTTTAACTTTAGCCAAAACATGTTTAGCAGAACTTGCCCCTGTGGATAATGTCTTCTATGAGAACATTTTTGTAAGTCAAACAATAATTTCAGCAGAACCAGGCCCTGCACAGGTAAATAGGAGACTTATGTGCAAATACCCATAGAGGGATGCACTTATATCCTGCCCCTAACTGTAACCACTTAGCCTAATTAACCTACATGGAATAACCCAATGTTATAATTGTGTTATGTAGCGTAATATGCACAGATACTTTTGAGCCATTAGTTATCGTTATTTGAGCCTAGTGGCACCAGGCTATAACCTTAAGTTTGCTACCTTACAGTAGATATCAGTATTGAGATGCTTACCACCAGTTTATGCCTGAAGAATGTTTGCCACTCATTTACAACCAGTTCCCCGAACTACTGTAGGTCTCTGTGTGATGTGGTTGCAGTAAACTATTTACAAATCCCTATGTGCATGCGCTGTATTTAAGTATACTACCATATACTACCTATGTATGTCTGCGACTTGCCGTTCAGTATTGTAACTCATCTATCTTTATCGAACGGATCAGTGACAATAACGAGATAGCTTTTGAGCGCGTTGATGCAGTAACATTGTTCTTGACATGATAGGAACACTAGTTATTGCTGATTGTGTTGCCTCTAGATAGAAGTCTATATTTTTGCTGAAAGTCGTCGTGATAATTGACTGCAGTATCATGTAACGAGGTGCCCCAAACCTTTTGTTTGGAATGGAATATAACAACAAAGAAGACAATAGCCTCTTCCCGAAGAGATCCTGCTAGCCTAGTAAAGTCTTTGGTTTTAGTGACATATGACTTGATTTGAACTTATCCAAATGACTTGATCGGCATGCAATGACTTAACTTGAAACATAAGAAAATGATTTACGTAGACTTACCAACATTTGACTTATAACTTGACTTGAACGTGCAATTTGACTTGTCACCATCTCTACACGTTAGCTATTGCCCACTGCAAAATTTGCTTATTTACACTTTGACAAGTATCATACTTTAAGTACTGAATTCAATAGCAGCCTTTACCCTTGCCCCCTCGCCGGCCGTGATCACTCATCTAATGCTTTTCCTATATTTTACATTTTCAAGTTTAATGGAATCTGTATAGCCATTAAGTGTTCGAAGTGTGCAATCGCCATTCAGCTGGTAAAAAACCCCCTTGAAGCAATTTTGGACTTCCATCCTACCCATCACCCCCCCCCCCCCCTCCGCCCACACACACACAGACACATACACACGCACGCACACCCTTTAGTATAACGCACGCAACAGTTGAGTCAATTTTTATCGCCGTGTGTAAAAATATCATGTTTTTGTTGTTGTTGTTAAACATTCATTTTGTTTTAATTTGAGTCCATTGCTTCCAAGACGTGATTGCCGAACAGTTAAAGGTATTGGACTCGAAGACAATTGATATCCCATGAAAGTTCGGATTTCTTCTCACCTTATTGCTGAAAACCCGTATCTCAATGACATGTTAAGTTTGGAGTTTTTTTTAATTTTTTTTAATATCTTTTTAAAAATGGTTTATTTCACTTTTGCAAATCTGTGAGGTCACCCACGCACAACTTCGTGAATATCTCTTGTATTTATTAATGATATTGACTGTTCTAAGAGACAAATTATAATAGTTTAAGAGACCTGAACTTAATTTTATAAGATTTTAAGTAAGTCGACAATATCCTTTATCTACATTTTTACCAGTAGTGTTAAATTTCGAGGTTAAACGAGTCCTTAAATTTCAAAGAAGAACAAAGACACTTTGCAATAATTTGCCATTCATGGCATTTGGTAACCACAAGGCAACTGGATTTCTTTCTATACCAGGGGAGTATTTCTTCAAATGGCAGTATCTTGAGTTAACAAGATATTGGAAAGGGTTTGAAATGACTCCAGTGAAGAAGTATTCTCTTACTTTTAAGAAAGCCTCCAATTGTCAGTAAAATATGCCTGTAAGACTTTCGAGTGTGAAATAGTCTGTTCTTAGTATAGGTGAAGTTCTATCACACTTGTTTTTCATTGTTACGTCTGCTGGAATTCGTCACAAGACAGTTTTGATACTAACGAGCCAATTCAGAGTTAGAATGAACGATATCATAATAAAATTATAAAAATAAGATTATAAGAATGTGATGTCAATAGTCGAATGGATACGGATACGTGCGATACCAATTTCAGTGCACAGGCTTTTCTTTTCGAAGCTCATTCCGAGAATCATTTCCTGGACGTTACTCGGTAAGCAGGGTAAGGACTATTTCGTTCGACCTAGGGGATATTTTTATCCAAACTTTTTCAGGAGCTCTGCGCCAACCGATGATAGGTATATACTTCATGTAAAGCCAACCTCAAACTCAGGTGAATAGACATCAGAAGGGGAACTTCAGTCTATTTATCGCCATTCTGATGCCTATTCACCTGAGTTCCAGGTTGGCTTACATGAAGTATATACCTGCTGATGGTCCTCCGTTGAGAAAGTCCGCTCCCTGAATTCTAGTCCCAAACTATTTTTGTAGATATACTATTTTGTAACGCCACTGGTTTTACAAATTTCAGTGAAATCTGCAACTTAAATGTTATTAAAGAGAGCAGATATTTATCCAACAGTCTTAGAAAATACTAACCGCACCATTTCCACGAGTCCACATGTCTGTGAAATTTAAGGCCGACTTTCTGCCAAGTAGGGGATACTTTTATAATAAAAAAAAAAACTCTTGTACGCCCTCGCTCACTGATGGTGATGTTCCGATAGGTAGTCTTGCAACTTTTCAGCGAACGTATCGCTTTCTATAGTTTCAATCCCACCCCACTCTTTGAAATGTCTGAATTCGTGTCTGTCAACCCCATCTGATACGTGTTGTCATTTTTCCTACAATGATTTTGTTTCTCATTAATTGAGAAATTGCAGACATGTAATCCTTATGTCAAGGCCAGGTACGTGTACACCCTTGTAGGTGACTTTACCGGTCATGGGGGGGGGGGGGGAGGGAAGGGGGAAAATTGTAAAGCCAAATTTTCTTAATTGTATGTAGTAAATAGACTCGGAACAAAGACGCCAAACAAAGGAAAGAGAAGACATATTTCTGGCAAACATTTACCTGGGGTTTAAGTCATTTTAATGTAATTTGGTTATAATCTGTCAAAGATCGTACCATCACAAAACCAAACAGAAAAAGTTGACAATTGTGACGGAATGACAACAGAAAAGAATGCAAATGAATGTGTACGAGCCTCAGACAATAAATGGTATGGGAGCGTTGTTTTAATTTTCAATTAGATATACAATTTCCACTTCAAACTTCAGACAACTATCAAATTACAATATATATCGTTATCAAAATTATGGTGAGGTTCAATTTAGTTTAAGAATAGGAATTCATAAACTACAGGAAGTGTTCGGTAAACCGGTAACTGGTGACAGCTCTGGACTGGACCTTGGACTGTATCTTCTTAGTAACAGTACTGTTTGGACTACTGGCTAGGCAAGAAAGTCACGACACTCGAAGAGAACGGGTGGCAGAAGACGGAGTGGAACCAGCCACAGACAATGAAACAGTCTGTAATTAGAAATAGGTTGGTTAGACTTCCGACAGCATGGTCAATTCAACGAAGCATCACAACAGATGGTTAGGCTTCCGACCGTTGCATACAGCGAGTCCGCGTTCCATTTAAGCAACTATGAGGCACTAACATTGACAGTTGTTTTAGTAAACCGATAAATCACGGGGGTATATTGGCAGAGTTTATAGTGTCTTCTCACATATCGATTAAAAATCAAAATCCTCCATGGATAGCCAGTGTAATAAATGCAAATTAAAAGTGTTCCATAATCTTTTCCAATATCTATTACCGTCGAGCATAGTAGACGGCAGCGGAGACGCTTAACTTGTAGCATGTAAAATGCGTAAACGTACAGAAGAGAAGTTCTAGGTTCCCTGTTTAACAAAGTGCACATCATGTGAAACGCCAAGAGAACAACTTACAACTACGTCTTATGAATATTTTGTAAGAATGTAAGACAAATGGTTTTTCTCTTGTTTTGTTTTACGTTATCTGACTTTACTTGACTTTTCTGTGAGTATCTTTCTCTGAGATTTTCCAAAAGGTGTATATGCTTTTCTACTGTTTAATTAATTGTGTATACTTTTTTCTTATTCAAATGATGACTTCAAAGTTAAGAAAACTGTAATGAAACTTTTTTACAAATTATACATCTTTTGCTTCAAGGGTTTCTGAACCTCCGTTTGCTTCACAAACGGATAAAATGAAATGGTATGATAAAGAACTACATAATGATTACACTCACATTGCAGCAGAAGAAAGGGTCCAAGACTATAGACTATGCAGCAAAGAACTATTAACACAGTGAGAACAGTGAGAACCAGTTAGCATCATAAACTTAAACAAAATGATTAATTACAGCTAGTGGAGACGTTTAAAATTAATTTTGAATCTTTCAGTACCAAAGAAATAACTTTGTGCTAACACATAACATTTCTACTGTGCAAACAAGCTTTAGCATACTTCTTAAAGGAAAACTATTTGGTGATACACTTTCATCTTCTTTGCAAGATAACATATCTTTCTTTTAGAAAAATAAATTTACCGTGAGATCACCTGAGATGCCAATCCAAACCCAAGTGAGCCAGATCACCAACCAGTGATTGACAAGAATGACAATGGTCGTCAATGGTTATTCCTATACAGTCCAGAAGGTTGTTTTGGTAATATATGATTCACATCGATTTTGAGAGTAATGAAAGCAATTATTTGAAGAAAGTAAAGGAATGCTTTTGGTATCAACGTAGTCAGTCTTTCTCTTTAATTACAGTTTACTTTCTTTTTTCCCTTTGACTTTTCTGGTAATTTCAGAGAAAAAGTTTTGAAAATTTATTGGAAATTACCATTCATCAAATGTTAAATAATAACGAGAATTACCGTATTATTCACTCCACATCGCCCTCCCCTCTTTCATATATGTGGTTGCAAAAGGTAACAAACATAGCAATGGTTGTTTACTCAAACATCTTATACGAAATTGTGACAAACCAACTTGCAAATACGACTTACTCTCCATGAGCAACATTTGTTACCATCTTCATAAACACATCTTCACTGAGAAGTGTCCTTTATCCAAATTAACTCTGCAGCGAATACTAAACTCTAAGTGACATCAAAATGGCATATCACGACAACATTGTTTAACCCAAGTTCGTTTGAATCATTTAATGATTTTCGTCTCTTCCAACTATTACATTTGGTCTATTTTCACTGTTAATGTGATATACGTAACCCCCGGTCACCCCAGGTTGCCCCGGTCACCAGACAATACGTGTGATCTAACGAAAACAACATAAGTTGCATACTGTACAGTCACAAGTTTGATAACCGATGATACGGTGTAAAATTGAAACTGATATAAATTGAAGCTGACATCTCGTCAAGAATGATTCTAACCCATGGGCGTCACAGCACAGAAAACATGAAAATAACCCCAAGATGAGAGATAAAATCGTTTGTTTACGCTTTCATTCGCAGTAATGAACTTAAAGTTTATTTTCGAAATCGAACACAAAACTGAAACCAGTTTATACCTTGATTCGAAATAAAATAAGTTTAATATTAAATGAACTAACATAATTTAAAATACAAGACAGTTGCTACTTTAACAACTAACGGAACTGCTTTACTTTGCAGAGCCTTAACAACTTACATTTCACTCTATAGGTGCAATATGAAGAGGTTTGTGATTCTTATTCTTTCTCTGCTTCTCTGAATCGAGGGCTTATTGTGATAACTAATATGATACGTATAGTTCAGACTGATTTCGAAAAGTTGCAATATGGTTGAAAAAAGTTAGGATTAGTAAAAATAACTGTTATTGTTATTTCCAATGGTCTTATCAATACTTCATTTGAAAAGATTGCTTCTTGTAAGACAGTTTATTCTTTCATTACGCATTTACTTAATATTCACCACTCGGGCTAATATTTAATTCGACCTTTCAAGCCACTAAGGCAGAGAAAATTTTGATTATTTGAATGTGGAAATTGCAATGTGCAATGTTGATTAACTTGTTGTGAAACTGAACGTTAATAAAAAAGATAGACTTGTGTTTTACGTCTGTATTCTTATCTGACATTTCTTAATCAGCTTGCTTGGATAAATGCACGTTACTGTAATAAGGCATCCCTTACTATATATTCGATCGGTCAGATACAGGAAATCAGTAAAACTACAGTATTAATACCACGAGGGGCGTGAAGAGTCCAGATGTACTAAATACGTTGATTTTCAGGTAGATAGATAAATACACGGAAAATCATATAGACTATGTCAGTCATTGACACGATTAACATGACGAACATTGAAATGCCACGAAAATCATAGGATATCCGAGACAGAAAATAAAAAAAAAACCATGCAACAAGAAACTCAATTGAAATAACTAGGCAATGAAAATTTCCCAAATTCTGGTTAGAGTAGAGGGAAATTGAAGTAAAGAAATCCTGGTTGAAGTAAAGAAAGCACTCTCCTAAAACGTGGAGGAATAAGCATGCTGCTCCGCCTTTCCAAAGATATTCGACAAATTTACCACACCCTTTCGACCTCTTTTCCATCTTTAACCAGGATATAATACCTCTGGGTTTCGTCCAGTCGGAAAGTGATACACACGCAAATGGTCTAAAAGGTACCGTACGTCTCAGGGGAAATATACTCAAGACGATGTCGATAGTCTGATATGATCCCTTTGAAACGTCCAAACTTGTCAAAACTCGATGATGATCTCTACAAAAGACAAGAATTTAAAGAGAAAAAAATCAGTTCTCCAAGTACCCTGTACAGATGAAACTAAAGAAATAGAAACAGCATAACATTTTGCGAAAGTGTGACACATGTGCTCATTTGTAGTTTCTAACAGCCAACAGCAAACACGACATACATACTGACTCTCCATGTGATTTATTGCTTCTACTCTTTTATCTTTGAGATCAAACGAGAAAATGATGCGTTTGTTTTCTTTTATTTTTACAAGATTGACTTCCTAAGCCCAAACATCTGTAATAAAATACATGTTATCAGGGACGGCATCAAGGGGAGTCAAGGGGAACGGGATGGTGGAATTTCCTCAGGTAGAACCTTTGCCCCTGTTGACCCCACCCCCCCCCCCAAAAAAAAAAAAAAACTGAACTAAACTGAACTGAAAAACCAAAAAGATAAGATTTTGTTTGATCTTAACTGTGTCTCTATTTTTAAATGTACACGCGAGGTTGTACATGAACGGACTCTGTTTTTCAATAAAGGAAAATGACAGTGACTACTTCGATAAGCAACGGGATTGGCCTAAAACAGTAAAAAACAGAAATCACATTTGAAAATTAACGGTTCTTACTATAACCGCCTACATAATGAATATGCAACAGTACAGGTCTCACTAGTGTATCAAATACATACTACTCAAGTCGTCGCTCCTTGGTAGGTCTCCGGCATTGTAGTATTTGGTGAAAGGAAAGACTGTATTTACAAATGACCTACGAACTGAACACAACCTTGCCCGCGGCGTCAGTGATCATGGGTTGGTAACTGAATATTCAATACTAGTATACTTCCCATTAATTGGCTTGCTCAAAGAAGCACACCTTTGATTTGAAAGAAAACTGCCAACCACTACATTATCGTATTCTACACTTTTTGTCGTTATGTTAGAAGAATTTGAAATCATATGGCACAATTAACCAAGTGAAACCTATTTATTTTCCCAGATTGTCTGAATGGTGTACTTAAAAGCCTTAATAAAATTTTGGAGATGAAATTTCAATGTTTTTACTTTTTGTCTACGCACGCAATCACTTTAAGAAGTCCTGAAAATTTCAGCCAGAGGTACACTAAAACGTCACAGCTGTGGGGATTTTACCCCCTGGATCTCCAATGCACTTTGCCGTGCACCCCACCTATGGGTTGTAAATTGTCATGTTGTCAACAGAGAGACAGACAAACGCATTAAAATCATTTGGAATCATTGCGTTGGATGATTCACTTTGAACCAACGTATCCTGAGACTTAATTTTTCACGCAGAGTTACGCTAAACCTCAGTGTTTCCGGGGACGAAGCCTTGACCCCTACCGGAAAATGGAAGTCACCCGACACCCGCCCAATTGTTTAACCTCACCTCCCCCTCCACTCCACAGTTTCTTTTGCCCTGTGCTGCTTTCCCCGATCTAAAATCCTGGTGTCGCCACTCAGTACTAGCCTATAGTAAAAACAGAAAACATTTTTTATTTTGCCTCCTATCCTTAAAAGGGATTGCCCAGCTACAAATATAGCTTTAATAAGTTGAAGAGTTAGTTATTCTGATCATTATAGTGAAACGCCCATTAATTCCCATGTGTGATTTCCAAGATATGAGCAGTTGAAGTTGCCATATTTGTTAACTTGAAGCAAGCAGAGGTGATTTCATCTCCCCACATTGATAAATCATTTTGTTTTCTTTAAACTACACTAAATTTAATACTTCAATATCTAGTGCTATCATAATGTGAATGTATGAATGTATGGTAAGAGAGTTTTGCGACATTCATATAACCAGTACTTTACCTATCAATTTCAAGGTCAAAGAGTAAATTAAGACTGAAGGAAACAAAAGACTCTTTAGCAATTTGAGGAGAGATGATGTCACTCCTGCTTGCTTCAAGTTCACATTTGGGAACAAATGGGGTAACTTCAACTGATAATCTCTCGAGAACCGCACATGGGGTCTGAACCGAAGTTTCAGTAGAATGGTTAGATAAACTTACTCTTAAACACATCAAAGCTAAATTTGTGGCTGGACCATCCTTTTAAAGGGAAATGGGGCATTTACAATGTACCTACATCCATACAAACAAAGAAGCTTTATCCTTGTTAAATTATTCAGTCTCATCAATAAACATCTACAAAAGCTTCATCTCCTCAAAATATTATGCGTAAGATGAGTTACGGAAGTTGCATCATTTGAATTCCTGAGAGTTTGGGTGAAAAAAAAAATTAGTCTTGAGCAGCAAACAGCTGAATTGAGTTCTATCTGTGAGAAACGTACTACCTGAAAAGAAGGCCACTCTCCTGACTTACTTTGAACAAATCTGCCATTCTGTCCACAAATACTGGTTTTAATAAGATGATTTTTTTTTCTGTAAAACAAACGTCCCATTTCGTTTTAATACCCACAGTAGTAAATAGCTACCTAACATAACGATCTCCATCGTGCATGTTATACTTTGATGATGATATTGATAAGAGCTGGATTAATTCAACATAACACATAACGACATACGTACACTTTATTCTAAAACGATGTTTAAGTTAGGTCTTTCGTCAGTCGTTCGTCCCCATGTCTCTGTTACATATAGTCACATCTATAGGGTGATACGATGCAGTCATAGGCCTTAAGTGCATTGAAACTAAGGAAAATTTTTATCGAAATTCACTTACCACTGTCACTTTCAAGCACTAGAAGTCCACCATATATAACATGCTACTTCTGAACACTCGGCAAATACAGCAGTTTGTCACAGAACTGAGTCGGTGGTCTGTTTAATACACTCTCTCGATTGATACTCTGTTGCTTGAACCAGATTAAGCTATTACAACAGGGGGAGATTCCCAGTTAGTCAATGTCGACATGTTCGTGATGTCATTCCCCAGGTTTGGTTTGGTAGTTAAATCCCGGTGAAAAAACGTGGGATATCTCTGGGATCTGAAAATTACTTTTTCGCCAAAGCTGTTTACAATGGAGCTGAGGCCGACTTCTCAATTGCGAGAGGCAGTTTCTTGATTCACACAATCTTGTTTGCTCTACAATTGAGCTCAGTGTTAAAAGAATCACAGTGTTGAAAGAATCATGGACGGGTATGGAAAGCCGTGTTGGACAAATGCACCATTATTTATCCCGGTATTAATTCAAATATATACCAGTATTACTTCGAATTTATACTAGCATTAAATATTATTTATCCCGGGAAAAATAAAAAAATGTTGAATATATACCTGTGTTAATTCGAATGTATACAGGTATTAATTCGAATATATACCAGTATAAAATCAACCAATCAGAAAGGCTGAATATATAGGCTACTGATATTAATTCGGTATATATTCGAATTAACACCGGGATAAATAATGGTGTATTTGTCCAACACGGCTTTCCATAAACGGGAACGAGAATTCCAGGTTAAGTTTGTTCGACATATGACTTCGTATGACTGATTGTTATTTTTATTTGTGTTTGCAAATAAACCGGTGAGTAAGTCAGTCTTGAGTAAGTCAATCTCGCAAGGGGTATACATGGAAGCATGATAATCGTTTCACTTCCGTGGAGCGTATAGCCTCTGTTGCACCTTTTTGTTCTGTACGTGGTCGCTAGGAGCTGGTTTGGGTTCATATAGGGGGATTGTTTGGTTTATCCCTACCTTGTTGCCTTCTCAAAACGTACTCTAAAACGCAGCGTTCATCCACTCTACAGCCTTCCTGATCAATCTGTAACTTCAAATTCTTATCTTATAGATTCCAAGTCACCACCGTGCAGTCATTGTATTCCGTTTAACGTTGGCAGTTTGCTCCTAATTCGTATTAATGACTTCTTTGAATAGTAAAATATTACTATTTAAAATCTCAAAAAGAGAAAAAAAAGGTAATTTGGTCAGAAATGTTGATAACGGTGTTACCGTTTTCATCTTTGATGCCCTGATCTTCACTTGCCAGTGTTTGGGTTAGCGATCGAGTTTGTGAGGGCTTTTAAAGTCTCCCAAAACGTTTTCAGACTTGTTGAACTTAATAATTTTTATGAGCAATTATTTTAAAAGCGGAGAATGTTGTCGGCTCGAACTTATTTATTTCTTTTTTTTTCGAGGTGGTTATCTCATCCCTAGGCCCTATATCTACAGTATAGTATACAGAGATGAGGATGTTTTGTAGGCCTATTCCATTGAGCCAATTTAGTTGAATGACGCTAATATGGTAGACTAACTAACATCCCTCGTGCTATGTAGTTAAAATCAATTTGGGTTAGCAGGTTTGTATAAGGAGGTACCTCACAAAATACAAATGAGTTGGATAGAGATTACCGATGGGGCTGAGGGGGTGAAAGGGTGCATCCAAATGTGTACACTTATGCGACTGCACTGTATGTACGAAAGGTGGTTGCGATCTCCTCGTAGACGGTACCATACGGTAGGATGAACGTCAAACTGGGTAGGTAAGTGCGCGAGTATGGGGTATATTGGCTGTCCCACCGATGACGTCATAGGTCAAAGGTGAACTGTCAACGTTAGTGTAACACATAATACGGTGTGTAATAGCTGCTGTTTGTGCTGGTTATCAACATGATTTTTTACATACGTTTCGTTTCCATCTGAATTATGACCCCTCCCCCGGCGCCTTCCGTACAGTACAAGTCTTCAGCCTTGCTGCTGCAGGAATCGATTATTTGTTGTTGTTTTTGTTTTCCTTGTGGAAATGATAGCGGTGGGAAGTTCGAATCAAGTAGGCTGTATCTAATATGCGCTGTGGGAAAAGTATCCCGTATCGTATGCTCGTAGTAAATGGAATGTAAGGATGTATTTATTCAAATAGATAGGGGTTAATTTGAAATAACGTTTACGTTATGAGCCAATCAAAAGGTTGATTTATATGGGTATTAAATCGAATATACACAAGCATACACGAGCGTATTCGAAAATATGCACGTACTGATTCACAAATTTGTAATAATTCGAATGTATACATGTATTAACTAGACCATACACAGGTATTAAATCGAAAGTATAAGTATTAGAAGGCTAAATTGAATGTTATATACTGGTATTAAATTGAATATACACTCGTACGAAATCAACCAATCAAGTTGCTTGGAATGTATACACATATTAAATTAAATGCATTTTTATCACATTATTATGCTAGCCATTAGTGCCAGCCACAAAAGCCTCCGAATAGGCCTATATAAGGAAAACAGATGTTCAAGCTCCTCTTGTCAAACTTAAATCTTCCTGGTTATAGTATTATGAATTGACAGTGCCATAAAATCGCCGACGCTGTACTCTATATCGTACTTGGTAGTTGCTTTTACCAGTGGTGGAAACATTTGACAAGGATTTCCACGTCACTTAACTTACAAAACATATCTGTGTGTAAGTCAATTACGAACTTAATATCAGTTGGGTATGCCAAGAGCACGTATCTGTTTTTATTTTTGTGGGCACTATTCTGCTTTTCCATTCTGCTTAATTACATTTTACGTTGACAGAGCTTTCAGTGCAGGCCTACATCTTTCTTTCTTTTTCTTTAATTTCATTCATTTAGTGTCATTTTGCATTGGACAAGGATAAAATGCAAAAACAGTTTTTCTGTCTGTATACTGTTGTTCACTGTTAAACTTGTTCCCTGTTATTGTTCACTGCTGTTGTTGGCCAAAGCTTACGTCCTCTGTTTTAATTGAGAACTTTCCTATCAAATGCTAATTACAAGTAAAAGTTAAATCGGTTTTATCCTAAAACGGAAAACTTTGTGTAAAAATCTAGTTAATTGCAACCGACAAAAATCTTCCGGTGGAATGGGATAGGGATGACGCCGTCATCCTGTAAACTAACACGAAACGTTTTAAAACGTTTAAATTTGTGTTATACGACTTTTTCAAACCCATCTTTACAAGTTTTGAAAACGAGTTATGGTACCACTTGCTGACAATAGTGTCTAGAGACATGATTTGATCATCTATAGAGTACAACATATTTAAAATATCAAGGCCTATATAACGAAACAGAAGTTCAAGCTCTTCTAGCTAAACTTTTATCTTCCTGGTTATGGTATGGTGAGTTGAAAGTGCAATGAAATCGCCGAAGTTTGTACGCCATATCGTAATTGGTAGTTACAATTGCTTTCGTCATTGGTTGAAACATTTGACAAGGATTTACAAATTTTTTTGGAAATTTTTTCTTCCCCTGTTGAATAATCCTGGCTACGCCAGCGACACCATCCAGCGACACTGCCCAGCGATACTATCTCTCTCATACCGATCAACGTGTCTCAAACTGTTTGTATCCTTTCAAATCGGATAATGACGGACACTCGACTCTCATGCTTTTTGAGAAATGAAAAAAAAAAATAAGGACTGTAAATTCCTACCATCTGTCACCTTATGGTACTGATAAGCAGTCAGTGAGAGCGCATGGTTATCTTGACGTGTTTTTCTGGTGAAGCCAAACATGCCCATTTCCTACCAATATTGTGCTATAGTAATTAAGCCGCCACTTAAAAAGTTTTGTATGCAGACTTGTGTAATCCATAACTGTAATAATCAACCATGAATGTAATACCCACCGTAATTTTAATACTTTTTAACCATAAACGTAATAGCTGACCCGCCATGAAAGAAACATATATATTGAATCATAAATGTAACAATCTGACCCCACCATAAATGTAATATTTTTAACCATAAATGTAATAATGATAAATAGTGACGCTGTGGTCAAAGTATCCTAATTGTCTTGTTGAAAGGTTAAAGTTTCAAGTGTTCTAGGCAACTTAAAGGGTGGGTGAGTGGGACAGGGTGTGACCAAGCAAATAGGCCTGTCTGGCACAACATAGGTGTATATTTACAATTACGACTGTATGAGGAATTGTTTTATGCGCTGGTAATCACAATGTAAAAGATTTATAGGTAATGGTGACGGTGTGGTAATGATGACGGTGTTGAGTCAGTATGCAAGCAGGGCCGTATTTAAGTATCGGCCAGAGGGTCAATGTGCATGGCCCTGGACCCCGAATAAAGTGAACTCTCACAAGATTACATTATTGGAATTTTGCAAGAATAGTAAAAAACGCATTAAGTTATGAGTTAAGGTATGTCAAACGTAAAAGGAGGTTCACCGTGCAATCAGTATAAATGTAATTATAATGTTGGAGTATGTGGGGAGACTATCTTGGCTAATTTTTCTTTCGCAAGCTTTTCATGTACCTAAGAAATCTAGAGAGTTCATTCCTCGTGTGGAGGGGGGGGGGGGGGGGGTGACCATAAGCTTTCTCCTTCCTTGAATAACTTGAGCCACTGTAGTCTAATGGTCCCCTCATTAGTTTGTGCCCAGGCTCCCCCCCCCCAAGGTAACTGTGGCATAACACACAATAGAAAATCCCCTTTGTTGCTTCAGAAATAAAATGCCGTGCGCGTAGAAAAAAAATTCAGCCTAGATTCAAAAGTTGTATAAGTTTCGGAGATGTGGGTCAGAGGACACCCAGCCCAGGTCGGGGTCTTTAGAATTTATATTTAGGCCTGGTTTAAAATCATTACATTAATGGTGTTATCAGTTCTTAAATTTATGGTGGGTATTAAATTTATGGTTACAGAGATTACATATATGGTGGGTATTATGGTTATTGTTACCTCTATGGGTTTGTACAAGGCTGTTGTTGTCCCCGTCAATCGCGCTCGCTGCTGGAAATAGAAACTATGTCGACATATAGGGGAATACCACCCTTAAAGAGATTGCGTGTGTACTGAAAAACCAAAAAGATACGATTTTGTTTGATCTTAACTTTTTCTTTATCTATAAATGTACACGCGATGTCTTTCAATGACGCAAAATGACAGTAACCACTTCGAAAAGCAACGGGATTGGCATAGAAACATTAAAAGACAGATATCATATTTGAAAATTAACGGTTCTTACTATAACAGCCTACATAATGAATTTGCTACAGCACAGGTCTCACTAGTGTATCAAAAACATTACTACTCAAGTCGTCACTCTTTGGTAGGTATACGGCATTGTAGTATTTGGTGAAAGGAAACACTGTATTTACAAATAACCTATGAACTGAACACAACCTTGCCCGCGGCGTCAGTGATCCTGAGTTGGTAACTGAATATTCAATACTAGTATCCTTCCCATTGGCTTGCTCAAAAAAGCACACCGTTGATTTGAATGAAAACTGTCAACCACTACATTATCGTATTCTACACTTTTTGTCGTTATGTTAGAAGAATTTGAAATCATATGGCAAAATGAACCAACTGAAACCTATCTATTTTCCCAGATTGTCTGAATGCTGTACTTAAAAGCCTTACCAAAATTTTGGAAGATGAAATTTCAATGTTTTTACTTTTTGCCTATCACGCAATCACTTTAATGTCAATCCTGTCTAGCCTTGGGCAGGGTTGGTGACATGTCATAGCGGTCTGAGTAACATGGAGTAAACCGAGAAGAGTCGCGCAAGGTGTCCCTTTCTGCACGTCGGGCATATTTGCAAATATCATTTACGATATTCACTATATTTGCGATATTTACAAAAGAGACCAAGTTGAGGTACTCTGAAATGTTCACTAGATATGAAAATCGATCTAATGGCACCGACGTTGTTAGATTACGTGTACTGTGGGATTAACACGTTCATTTGTTTATCTATGACTAAGATTTCAGGTTTGACGTAAGTGTTTGTTGAATGGTCCAGATGATATCACTGTTTGACATTATAGTCACATTTACTATGAGAAAAGGACCAGTATTTAGTGTTATTTATACATCAAATACAATTCAAAAGAGCCTTTTTGTTATTTACTATCTTTGCAATAATGTAATGAGAAACGTAACAGACTTTAGGAAGACAACCTTTACCTTAGATCTTTGGCAGGCCTGTATCCAGGGATAGGGGGTTCAGGGGGTTCGGACGAAACCCTCCCCCACAAGATCTGGGTTCCGTCCCAGGCTATGATAGTATGCCTACGTGAGCAACATATATGATGAGTTGTAATTTGTTGGTCATAATTGTCCAGTAAAATGTACCACTTACGGTAAAATCGACCCCCCCCCCCCTCCTTACTGAAGAAGCTGCCTGTTTGGCAGGGTGAGTTTTTCAATCGTGCTCATAAAGACTCATAGAATGCCATAGTTTCATGTCTGAAGTTGAGCGTAGGCTGTACAGTGAGAGTTTTTATGGTGATGGTGGTGGTGGGGAGGGGGAGGGGTAAGTAGCTGTGGATGTTGGGAAACAACCTCCCAAGACATATTTATACCCGATAAGGGAACATTCCCTTCAACTTCTGGAAATGTTGCGATGCCTACAACCCCACTCACACCAATCTATTTATCCTCTCTTTTGAGAAGGGTATTGTTCCAAATTCCCTGAAAATTGCCTGTGTCTTACTAATCTGTAAGTCAGGCGATAACGAATCCGTTAATAACTGTAGTCCTATTTCAATATTACCGTGTTTGTCCGAAGTGCTAGAGAAAAACTCACGTTTACTCGTCTGCATTCGTTTTTAGTGAAACAAAACCTTCTACATGATTACCAATTTGTGTTCCTTCGCGGTCGTTCAATTTCACGTACTATTTCCCATTTTGTAAATCAATTTACTTCTGTAAAAAAAATCAGTATGTATCAGGCATTTTTCTGAACTGATCTTAGGCTTCTGAGACATTATAATATAGACATTATAATATTTTACTTACCGGTTTCGCTTTTTGTAATATTTGCATTTAAAGACGTACTCTTCTAAAAACAAACCGAATTATCAATGCACACTTTTCTGTTGAATATAGTCATCATGGGCCATAGTCCAATTTGAAGCTATTGTCTGGGCCGATGTACAGGATGAGGTTGCTGTCATCGGTAGTTTTTATCCCTAAGATGTAAACTTTCAAAAGCAAAACCAATTATCAATTTACCTTTCTGCTGAATAATAAAGTAGTCTTGTGCCAAGGGCCATGATTTTGAGCTAATGTACAGGATAAAGTTGTTGGACTTAGTACTTTTGTGATCCCTAAGATGTACAGTTTCAAATAAAAGAAGACATATCAGCGTACTGTTTCCGCGTAATGAAGTCGTTATTCGCCATGGGCCACTTTTGGGCTACTGTCTATAGGCCAATGTATATTGTAAAGTTGCTGGACGGGATATTTTTGTGAGCCCCTAAGATGTACTCTTCACCTAAAAAAGAACTATCCATGTACTGTTTCAGTCAAATAACACGAAATGTTGGACCCTTTAAGGCCACTGCCCAGGGCCCGTACATAATTAAAATTGTGTCACATGCATTTTGAGTATTAGCCAGCATTAAAGGACAAGTTTCCACTTGAATTTATCCATGCATCTTTCTACGTGGAAAAGACATTTTTTGGCCCCTGTTTTGGACCAACAAGGCCAAATGTGCAAGATGCGTTCGGTCAGGAATCCCATTCCTTGGCTCCAGGGACCCAACCTACATGATGGGCACCATCAAACTTTTGTACATTTTTTAGCTGAATAAACGCTCTCGGCTCCAGGACCATAAGAAGTAATTGTGAAATCAACGTACGCTTAATCTTTTGGGGTTCCATAGTTCATGCTGTCACTCAAATGGAGGGCTGTTGTACTTGAAAGGCGATATCTAAACGGGCAGCTTCTGAATTAACTTCATTTCTGAATGTACGGCAGCTGTATTTGAACGACGATTTTTGGTTTCGATGAAATCGTAACCTTAGTAATCTTGTGGTGTATGTGTGTGTATGTGTGTGTAAATATGTATGTTTGTGACGCCTATCTTGCAAACACCAGCATCTCAAGAAGGGAAGCATGTACAGATCTCATATTTGGTGTGTGGGTGTACCATATTAAGTACGAGGAGGCTATTGTTTTGTGGTGGAGTTCGAAGGTCATTGGGGTAAACAGGTGTCAAAAAGTGAAAACGTTGTGTAAGTGATATCTCGAGAAGGGTAACTTTTACAGATCTCATGTTTGGCATGTGGGTGAACTATATTAAAGTACAAAGAGTCTATTGTTTTTGGTGGAGATCAAAGGTCATGTGGGGTCAACAGAGGTCAAATAGTGAGAAACCTTGTAAAGACGATATCTCAAGAAGGGAAACTTGTACAGATCGCTATATTGGTATGTTAATTGGTGTACCATTTTAAGTGCAAGGAAGCCTATAGTTTTTGGTGAAGGTCAAAGGTTCATTTGGGGTCAATGGAGTCAAGTAGGAGAAAACCTTGTCAACACGATATCTCAAAAGGGAAACTTGTACAGATCTCATACTTGGCATGCTTGATTGTGCCGTATTAAGTGACAGAAGCGAGTTGTTTTTTATGAAGGTCAAACGTCGTGTCGGGCCGGCAGAGCTCAAATATTAAAAACCTTGTATACACAATATCCCAAGAAGGAAACCTCCACACATCTCATATTTGGTAGGTGGGTGTAGCTTATTAAGCAAAATTTGACTTGAGTTTGAAATTAAGTTACACTGAACAGAAATATGTGTAGAGTACTTTTACTGTCACCTACCGTCGAAGGCCTTCCAAATAATTTCTTCATCCGTACGAAAACGATGAATGGTGGACTTGTGACCGCCGTCGACGATAAGGAGTACGGTGAGGGCAGTGATCAATAACTTGAGTAAGCACTTTCCCGGAAGAACAGCAAATACTCTTGTTTAATACAGGGAGTGGAATCAAAATAGAAGTAGAGACTTTCCTCCGTCTGAGCAGATGCTATATACAATCAGAATAAAATTACATGTTTTTCATATTCTTATGTTGACGGTAGTACGATATTCTCTCACTAAATGGTTATATGATGGGTAAACCGAAAAACGAAAAATACACCCGACGTACCTTTTTTCTTCACTGAAATCACAATTTTTCGAGTCATAATCGATAGATTTTACGTTTGAGTATAAATTCCATACCAGGAAGAATGTTAAAATGTTAACCGTTGTGCACATGACACGTGAACACTATTGGCAGTTGTCAACTTTGTTAATTGAGTTGTAGCGTTTCCGAAAGGCGTATGATTTATGCGAGAAATCCACGATTTTGAAAACTGGCGGTGATAACACATTGCTCAATTACATTGCCGATGAATGTCCACGTTACACAAAAATTCGTCCCCCTTTTGGTGAACGTTCATCAACCTCCTTCGATCCTCTAGAGGATATACCAAGTTGTAAATAGCAAGTCTCGACATCTGCACAAAGAGAGTCGAAATCACGATGTCAGGATGTAACAAATATATCCAGTTGATCTAGCTTGACCGATAGATACGGAAAATCGCCCAGATGAAATCTATCATTGACAATAATGAAGTGACGGTCTTTACATAACTAACTATGCTTTCATCGCAACACCGAGAGAAGAAGATAGATTATCACATGTAAACAGCACAACCAATAAGACAGTCAATTGGAAGGTGAACAGAAGCTCACTCATATTGTCCCAGAAAATTCGGGTAGGAGAGCCAGTGAACAATGCACTCTTCCACAACGTGGAAGACCAACCATGATAATCCGATTTTCCAGAAACGTTCGACACAGCTCTCTGCCATTTCATCTGCCATCTTAACTCGGACATAGACCCACCGATATCTTCCAGTGTGAAAATGATAAGCGACTCTCGCTGCTCCGATCCTGCCGACTTCTTTTAAATAGTATACCTTCTCAGAAACACTTAAGATGATGCCGATGATGTAATCTTTGCAGAAAATCCAAAACGTTTATCAAACAGGAATGGTTGGTGATGTTAATCTGCAAAGAACAAGAATTTGAAGAGACAAATCGAATATCAACATTGGAAATTACGTGAAAAGTAACTTCCCGACTTAAAATTTCCGTTATACCATAATTTACAATGACATTTTACTTTTGTTGCAAATTTTGCATACAGCACTTCTTCTTCATAGTCCACAATTTGTCCAGCTTAACACTTTCTACTACATGTGTGGGTGATAAGATGAGAATTTAATAATGATAAAATTAAGCAAATTCTCTCACCAAAATCACTCTCAAGTGGTAAGTTTTATCCGTCAGCTTCGCACTACGTCCTGTCGAACTTTCTCGGTTGATAATCTGTACACTTCACTAGAACTATTACGACAGGGGGGGAATTCCATGGAGTGCAAGTCATTGTCGAGAATATACGAATGAAAAATGTACGTAATTACTTTATTGCCATATAGAATGTAAGTTCAAGTGATTGCGTGCGTTGGCAAACATGTGTTCAATAGTTTACTATTGCCTTTGCTCTACCCTTCAGACAATTTAGGATAATCAATAGGTTTCAGGTGATGCATTCTGCCATAGAATTTCAAGTATAACATAAAGAATAACACTGTAAAATATGATAGTGTAGTAAGTGACATTTTTCAACTTAACTGTGCACTTATTTGAACAAGCCAATGGGAAGTATACTAGTAATGAGCTGACATATACTTCTAAGTATATATAGTGACGAGGTGATCGGTTTGTAAGTTATTTGTGAATACAGTGCTTCGTTTCACTAAATACTACAATTCCAGTTACCGATCAACGAGCGATGACATGAGTGATATGCCTGTGTTTTTTATACACTTGCGGGACGTGTAAAATTCCATATTCATTACGTAGGCGTTGGTTTTCAAAGCAGTTACTGTCATTTTCGTTCATAATATGACGAGTTCCATCCCTTGACAAAATGGCGTGCACATTTAAATATAAAGCAAAACTTGAGATCAAACATAATCTTATCTTTCTGTTTTGTTCGTACACCACGCAATCACTGGACATGTAAGCTTAGGCAATGTCATTAGTGATTTCATGGAGTTTCCTCTGTTTGACGAATGCCAAAGAGAAACATTATGTTTAGAATGCACCAACGTGGCCTACAAAGAAACTGATTTTTAAACCATTCAGTCTCACCAATAGACATCAACAATAGCTTCATCCCCAGGGTGAAATTCTTTTAACAGAAACCATTTGAAATAATTCAGTTTCTAAATAATTTGGGATGAGTTTTGGTTAATTATCCATTCAAAATCATTTATTACCACTTGAAAACAGTTAGAAAACCATTTGAGAATACCATTTGTATTTTTAAGACCAGTTGGCATCATCCATAACCATTTAAAAACCACGGGAAACCATTCAAGACCATTTGAGTCTCACGTGTGTTGGGCGAATGGTTCAAATAGAATACCACCGTGGGTCTCCCCAAAAGAGTATAGGCGTATGCACAAAATGAGTTACTCAAGATGTGTTATTTCAATTTTGAAAGTTTTGGCGAACAAATTACTCTCGAGGAACACGTAGCTGAATGTGAAAACTTATTTCTTGAAACGAATGTCACCGTCCTTTCTTCATTCTGTGTGAATAAATATTGATTCTAAAATTATGACTTTTTTTCCTGTAAAGCAATGCGCTATTTCCCTTTGAGGCTCTACGAGTGAAAATCGGCCTCAAATTGGAGCTACCAACTGCCCTGGTCTCACTAGGGTTGGTATGAACTACCACATGTGTCAGGAGCGCGGGAAATTCCATGTGACAAAATTTCGCGGGCGTCAATTAAAGACGTGCACCTTTTGACTGCTGTTGAACACATACCGATTCCAGCTATGTAATACAACATTTTAAGTAGATACGATGAAATAGACATGTACCCCTAATTAAGTTGTCACATCTTGTTCGACATTGCTGTTAAGTTATAAAGCAGATACAAATATGCGCGTACGTCCTTTTTCCAAATATGGACGAAGGAAACTTTTCGCCCCAAAATGAGTGCCTAATACTCAGCCTCCCCCTCCCCCCGTCAATCCCAGTCAATCACTGCAGACTAAATGTAATGGGGCTGCAATGATTTGTATTGATCGATCGACCGTTGTCCTGGTCATAACGTACAAGTTCAATTGTATCGGTACCGTAGACTATTGACTCAGGGTTTGCCAGTGCTTTTAGTCCACCGTTATTACATCATTTACATAAAATGGTGTGTCATAGTGCTGCACAGTGCTGTAAGTCAGTGGATATGGGACTGAACAGGGGCGGGATCTCGCCAAAAGTGTTGTTTGGAGAAAAGAGGGCCCGGGGCATCAGGGTCAAGAGTTTTCACATTGGATCCAGGGGCATAGCTAACATTTTCTTTTTGGGTGGGGTGGGGTGATGAGGAGGCCTAAACCAGAAGTTCACAGAGTGACCTTAAAAAACAAAATGACAGTCTAGTAACACCTCCTGGATAAACTACCTAACCGGAGTGCCCTCAACTTGGTTGGCGGGGAAAATTTGGAATAAAAAGGACCCAATCGCCCTGCCGAGGTTCAGAGAGGAAGTTACAGGAAATGATCTTGTCAGTATATCCTTGGATGGGAATCACTTCACCACGCAATCTCGGAAGTTTTTGCTTCATACGTCTGATTAAACTTGTAAATACACTTTCGATAATAGAGACTGAAGACTCGAATTGTTAAGGTTAAATCATTCACTGTAGGCGGAGGACACGAAACGTAAACAAGTTTGCATTTTGCGTTACGTCTCTTTTATTTATTCTGCTTATTCTTTGTCTTCCTATATGTTTTACTCTCCTTTCGTTTAATTAAATCGTCCCTTCGTTCCACCACAATGATGGTTGGGGCGAGGGATTTTGCTTGTCTGAACGCTTTGCACCTCCGGCAAGGGTCATCGTACGTACATTCCATGCTGGGGTCTGAATCCCAGCAAGTTGATGGATTTTAGAGCACTCAGATCACATGAACTTTCCCCGGCAGCTGCCATACAGTATGATCCTACTCTGATTTGAAGTTTAAATTTACGGAATAGCAGATTGATAGGTAAATGGTACAATTATTCATATAAAAAGATTAATGTCTGTGACAACACTTTTTATCACTAAATTTTGGGGGCCATTTGCTATTACGTTCCCCCACTAACAATACTGCGGAACATGTCTACTTGTCCTCCCCCCCCCCCCCCCCCGCCACCGCCTAAAGGTAGTCGTTCAAGCAGGGAGTTGCAACTCCCTGGTTCAAGCGACTAACGAAAAATCTATAGAAATAAATAGTCCAAAATTGTTACGTGTGTTTGTAGCGTCTTCTTTCAGATTATGGCCAACTGAACATAACTAGTAATGTGAGTCAATTAACAACAAGAAAAAAAAAGAGAAAAACATGTCATATCAATATCATGTACACACATCGAATGTAATAATCCTGATAATTGATCTTTTCAGCAACAGCTTTTATAAGGTTTTCGTAGCTTCCAACTGAGATACGATATTGTGCATTCCCTTGATTGACTTCAATCCCACAACAGTTTCGTTATCTCTGGCTAGCTGTACAACAGTATACTCAGTATACTCTTTAGTTAATCTACTTGTGAGATACTGATATTATTCTCATTTTAAGAAGTATCATTTGACGGTGAAAAAAAAACCGGTATTCTGAAGCTGCATTCTGCTTTTGTGTGCCAAAATGAACTAGTGAGCTGTATGTACTGTAAACCTGTGTGCGGTACATTGCCTCAGTGGTGTAGCTATAGCATTTTTCTCAAGAGGAGCCAAGTATGTTAACTTCGACGAAAATCAGTCACCGTAACATTGTGATGTGGGTTTGATCTTGAATGTAAGGGTAACATCGGGAAGAGGGAAACAAGCTGGTCTGCGTACGGGTGCCCTCTGACACGATTGAACCGTGATGGCTGGTAGCCGTCCTGGCAGGGGAATAGCGTCAGGTTGGTAAGGGAAGAGCTATTGTGGATTAGATGCAACATTTTGCTACAATAGACCTAGATTTGAACTGAATATATCTCCAGGAATTTTTTTTTAAGTAGTAATTTTAATTTTTCAATTAATTAATTAAAAATAATAATAAAGAATAATTAAATTAATTTTTAATTTTAATTAAAATTTTAAGGTGAGGCGTGAAGGAGACAAAATGCGACATCCTCTTGTGTCACTTGGGTGGTAAATGACTGTAGATCAGGTACCCGACTTTCATTATTCCCATCACCACGTGACCGAATTCAACCAACCCTTCACCGGCCTCTTTATCGCACATGTAGCAGACGGCAGCCACGATGTAGTAAAGGGTACAGTGACCTATACACTTGAACCACCGAAAAATCAAGTCCTCAGCATTGACAGGGTTGGTATCAGTGACTTTCGAAAGTTCCAACACGAGGTCGATGACTGACGCCACTAGGACCATTTTCACAAGGCACTTTACTGCGAAGAGAGGTGTTATCGCCATATTTGTAGTTGTATGCCTGTATATGTTCGGGTGCGAAAATTTGCTCTCAATGGAGAATATTCTGATCAGAGATGCGGGGAGCAACTTCTGCCTGAGGAAGAAACAAATTGTGTTTAAGTGTGTTAAAATCTCCTTAAAAAAAGTCTGTAAATAATAGAGATTTAAAGAATCGTTAAGTATACCAAACAACCCGATCATCTGAACCTACCATCCAGAGTATATTTTCAATCACTTAAGTAAAGCATGTACCCCTGACGTACGAGGCTTGTGGAATTGCCAATCTTCCAGTCCTATATCTCCCTCATTAAGCGAGAGAGCTTCAAATAACAGCCCCTTTATTCAACAGAGTGGAAAATTCTTCTTTAATATTCTGGCCTCAGATATGTGACCTCCTAGTATTCAAATTTCCTTGAAAATTTCAAGCAAGCAAGAGATATGACCGTGACAGGGGGGACAGGGGTAAAATCCCAAGAAAAAATAAAGGGGGTCGGCTCTCAAGCCCTTGTCACACTGTCCCTAAGTCTCCTTTCGGGAGTATGGTGAATATTTGTTCTTTTTTATTTAAATATACAGGTAATCTTCTAAATAGACCTATAACAGGTTGAAATATTCCAATATGTTTATGTATTAAGGGCGTATTAAGAGCTGACAACCTCCAGTAAGGTGATGAGCCTACAATGTCGGTTTTCCTTTTCAGTTTATTTGATACGTCCTTGTGATCTCGAACGACATGATTTCAGCGAACAATGGATTAACTGACTGTTTCAAAGTCCAGTGGAAGAGTTTAATTCGGGTTATAAACACTTTCAGTGCGTCATATAGGTTTTGGCCTATACAGTAAATATTAATATGGTCCACATCATCCCGCTTTCCCGTGCATGTATATCTGTCATTGGTTAGACTTGGCCCGAAATTTTCATTGAAGAACCACGGAATGCAAAAAGGAGAAAAGAAATAGGAAAACGATTATTGCAATAGTTGCTCAACATGTCACCTACCGTTGAAGGCCGTCCAGAGAATTTCGTTATCCGTACACAACCCGTGAGAGTCTGATGGACTACCGAATCTGACGCTTCGACACAAATGAAAAGAATTAAACAACGTCAATCCTCTCTAAAACTCTATATCAATTCTTACCGTCTAAACAGTCAAGGAGAACGCATGTTTTTTATTAACTTCACGTGTTTGTTCGGTAAATAAGTCAAACATGCTTGAAACCTATTGAACTCCAGAGGCAGTAAATGAAAGCCAATGATCAAATAAAGTTTTGTGTAATGTAGGTCGCTGTTTCCACATCGCCCGTTGTTACTACTTGAACTACAATATCGGATAAAATACCTTAGGACACCCCGATTCCCCTATCGATGTTGGCTACATACGATTACTGTTCAAAGTGTACATAATTCACTCTGGGAAAAGGCGCGCGGTTTCATGTTTGTCCAAGATTGTAGATCTATGTATGTCAAAATGGACAATACCAGCAGTAATGCATGTCAAATAATGTAGTTTTGGCAGTCATGTATCAGCTATCCAAAGCTGGTAAAATGCAAGGCGTGATGAGTAACTGTGTAAAAACGTATAGTAAAAGTAGGACCATAGATTCCCAACTTGTCTAAATTTTCAGTCGCAAACTTTCAAGGTTAAATAGTCTTAAGTTTTGAAGAATAACAAAAACTTCTAACAAAACGTTGCCGTTTTTACAACTAGCACGTTTGTAACCTTGATGCACTCGAAATATTTCTTGACCAGGGAAGTCTCTATGTCAAATATCAATATCTTGAGTAACGAACAAGATATTAACATGACGTTTGGAATGCTGTGAAAAATTATTCCTTTTTTTATTTAAGAACCCTTCCACTTCTTTAGTGCAAATTGCGATATTCCTCTTGAATGGATTTATTCATTGTCTCCGGGAGAGGGGGGGGGGGGGGTTTATCGTTCGATTCGAGTCATAAACATGTTCTATTTATCAAGAATTTGATATACATATACATGCGTCCATGGGCGTCACCAGGTGGGGGACGGGGGGAGGACATGTCCCCCTACTTTCAAAAGTGGAGGGGATGTCATATCATTTGTCCCATCCACTTTTCAGAGCAGTTATTAAAAAAGTCACATGCATATGCGCGATTTTCTATCACAATTGCTGAGCTGATTCAAGTAGAATCTATCTTGACCGTTGAATCCACAGAGAATCGTAGAAGAGTTCAACAGATCATCAGACAGTCGTATACACATTTTTGGGAATTTTGAATTCTCCTAAATTGGGTGTTTGGACAAGCACCGAGTGACCCAGTGACATATTCTGCAAATATTAGGGTCAAGAAATCTGGACTCCCTGGGCCCGTGCTATCCATCACTTGCACCGTCATTTATCTCCCATTCTCCCAATATCCTAAATCTGCCCATTTTAATTCGTGGGGGGGGGGGGGGGAGACCATTCGAAAGTGTATTGAATCTTGCACACATGTTGTTTGTATGGGTTCTAAGGGATTAGGTAAGCCATACAGGTAGATGGTGATGAGTAACTATGTTCATATCACTACCTCCAGTCCCTTGGACTGGACCGACGAATAGGGGTGTAGGGGTTAAGCAATTAAGGCTACATGTATTCGCCGGATATGGTACCAATGGTTGCGCTCCGCTTAGATAGTATAGTGTCCCCCTCACTTTCTGAAACCTGCTGACGCCCATGCATGCTTCGCGAATATGTTGACTGGTCAACATGTTCCCACAGTCACCGTCAAGTTCTCGACATATTGTAGTCATATTTACGACACAAAAATAGAGTTCAGTGTCATTTACAAATCAAATATAATTCAAAATAGTAATGTAATTAATTTTAATCTCAGAAAAGAGACTTTAGTTAGATAATCTTCATCTCAGATCTTTGGTACTGAGAATTGCTTTTCAATCGTGGTCATGAGATTCATAAACTACTATAGCTTAAAGTATTTTTTTTTTTAAGTTTCCGTATTGTGAACTGTGACCACTTATTTCGGGTGGGGGGGGGGGGGTTGTTGGGGTGAACAGAATGGCAGATTCTTGACAGATAAGATCACATCACCCCAAATTCCAATATATATAAAACTTCGAAAATCATTGATGAATTATAGAAGTAAAAAGGAATACAAATTAACTGACACTTACCTTTCAAAGCCTTCCAAGCATAGGAATTCCTTCATACGTACAAAAACGACAGAGTGGACTATACTGACCGTCTGATGCTTGGACAAATAAAAACAAAAGCGAAAATTAAATAATGTCAGAATAATGTTACTAATCTCGACCTGCCTTCCTTACATACGGCTGTGATCGTGACCAATCAGCCTGAGTGAGAGCTAGTATGGTTGCAGAGTGAGCCTTCCAGTGTTTGTTTGACGAAATACAGCTCGCACACTACATGTATTTTTTTTATTGCCGCTCACTTGGGTGCTTCCTGAAACAGAAAGTGTTTCAAAATAGGGGAATACCGGTCGAAATGTCGCTGCTAGTGACATCACGGCCAAAGAAAAAAAAAAAGAAGGAATAAACTCGATGAATTAAGAAGAGATTATACGTCTTTTGTTTTTTGTATGATTCTTGAGCATGGGCCCATCGATTCTCTTTGTGAGGGGTCCCACCAGAGATAGAGCGGATTTTAACTAAAACTAAAAAAAAAGAAAAAATCGGACCGTAATCCGATTTGATATCGTTGAAGTTGCGCCCTGTTCATCGGCTGTTTACATGCGAACTCCGCGGACGGCCGAGGAACTGTTAAATATGTGTGAGGTAGAAATCGTAGAGGAACAATTCAGGGCGCAGTCAGCTCTGTGCAAAAGAATTAGTACCCTGCGTGTGGTGCTATTCCCCCATTATGAGGGAGGGCGCCCTTGCTTGTAAAAACTTTGTTTTTGGGACATACTTCTGATCAAACGCTTCTTGTGATACATCCCAACTTATCTATTTCAGCCTTATATAAGAGCAACTATTTTTCCTTCGGTAATAGCTTTTCCAGAAAAATTTGAGGGAAAGCGATGGTCACAATGGGCAAAAAATGGCACCTAGTCATGCTAATATTTTCATGCATAAACTTAAAAATCAAATCTTATCCTCTTAAGCCATAACACCGCTCTATCGCTACATTGATGATATCTTTTTCATTTGCACCCACTTCAAGAATGTCCGTAATAGTTTCAAAACCCAAACCCACGTCAGTCCTTTCCATGAAAGCATTCCATTCACTTTTTAGGTATCTAGTAATTGAATGTCCTTCCTTGAAATACTCATTAACTTAGTAGCAGGCGCAATTTCAACCTCGCTCCATTGCAAACCCACTGACAAGCATCTCTTAGTACATTTTGATAGTGCTCACCCCAGGGCCTTTTTTAAGAAATTTTTAGTGTGTGTGTGTGGGGGGGGGGGGGGATTTGAAAAAAGGGACCATCTAAACGGAGCCACCATAAGTCACCAAGTATTTTATGAAGATATTTTTTTATTGAAAAATACTCTCCAGATTTACAAAAATGAGTTAACCATACCTAACAAGTAAATTTATCAAATCACCCTTTGGCCTTATTTTTTCACCTTTCTTTCTGTCAGATTTCTCCGTCGATCGACATTTATATTGTGTAGGAACCTATAGGCTACCTAGCCTATCCCTATAGGCTTCTTAGTCCTCAGGAACCTGCTAACGTTAACCTTAGTGTTTTGATCGCCTTGCGCTTCTCGTACTAGTCAGCAGTCTCGTTGCTGACATAATTGGTAAGAAGGCACACTGCTCATAGTGGCGTAACGATGAGTCTGGTGGCCCTTGGGTTCAGCAAGGGAAGGGCTCCTGGCTGCTGCGGAGAAGCGCACATCACGAGCGCGGAGCCGCGAAGTCCCAAAGGCGTGGGTCCAGGTCCCGCCTTAGGGTCCTGGAAGCTCTGGGGTTCTACAAGCTCTCTGGTGCAATCTAAGCCGTATATGAAACATTTTGTGGTGACTTTATCCGCTGAGATTTTGGGGACAATCTCAGGTGTTAATAGACACATTTTTGTTCCGCCATACTGAAGTGGGAACAAAAAAAATGTTGCAAAGCTAGAATACATTAAAAGAATGAAAGGATAATAATGTAACGGAAACTGGAGGTCTCTTTAACGTAAATTGTTTTCTTTAACCCATCATGTTTTTTTGTTAAGTCCAAAGCAAGGTCGAGTCCCGACCTTTCCTTCTTATAATCCAAAAATAGATTTTTTCTAGAAGAGAGCGGATGTGTGACGTCACCGTAACACGCATCCGTTGAACAAAGGAGTAAAAGAGGGGTTTCTTTTGTCAGTGAGTTCTGACCAATAGACGGTCGACAGTGTACTGATGGAAAATTCCAGTAGTAGCGTGGTTTGTAGAGTTGTTTTATCTCGCCACGAGGAGACGGAATTTCGACTGTGGCAGGAAAACATCTAAGGGGTGCTTCACTCTTACTTGATAACATGTAAGTTGTTCCGATTCGAACGGTATTGTGTGTTGAACGATTATGTGCATGGTACGGCTATTTTAATTTAATTTGTAAGTTGAAAAGTAAGTCAAGTTTCTCCGAAGTTAATATTTCCGATAGTAAAGTTTAAGTAAAAGCAAGGTGCAGTTATCGGCGGTAGAATCTAACGTTATGTGACCTGTCGTTAGCCTGTCCGTACTCTGAGACCGAGAAAACTTTATTAGCAAGTAATATTTATGCAAATCAAAAATTTTATAGGCTAAGTAATACATCTGTGACATGTTGGTCTAGGCAAGTTTTATCACCGGTCGCTAGTTAACTAAAGAGCCTTGAAATTCTATAATTGACGAGGGCGGGTTAATATTTCTTATCGTTACGCTAAGAGGGAATGCAAGTTCTGAGTCGAGGGTTGCGGGTACAAATTTTATCCTGAATCCACCGTTATTTCAATCGTTGTTTCCCCTTAATCTAATTAATATACATCATAGGATATTGACGATTGGCGGAGCTAATGTTGTAGACGTTTAGTCAGAAAGAGCCCGTAAAATTTGAAAATAACAACAGATCTCGGCAGGAGCCGATAACTGCGTAACTGCGTAAGTGCGTAACTGCGTCAAACTTTGTAAATGGGCCATTGTTTTGCTGTAGGGTCTTGTCACTGCGTAATTGGGTATTCACATAAGTAGCTTGGGGATAGCCCAGTATATTATCATTTGCTTTCTTTTTTTAATCTCAATCCAATTTTTGTAAAGTCTGCCATTGCCATAACTCGTGATTCATGCACCCTTTGATCAACCGAGATTATTCAATAAAATTAGTTAACTTTACAACTCGTCTCCTCTGATGTTTTGAGTAATTTTGAAGCTTCAATCTGTAGACTGTGGAAGACAACGGTCGACGTTACACTTGGTGGCAGCGGTGGGATAAAAGACTAGTCCTGATTGTCTTCTACGGTCAAGAATAAAGATTTAGCCTGCTTCAGCGGAGACCAAAGAACCGTCCGAAGGCACGGCCTGTAAAGAAGCTACAGATTTCAAGAAACAGCACAGAACAGAACAGATACAAAGAGATGGATAACTCAAGAATCAACCCATTTCTTGGTGGCGATGATGACAACCAGACTGACATGTTAGGAGTGTCCGACAGTGGATGGAGGCCCTCATTGGCGGAACAGAATTCTTGTACTTTGCGAAACGTCATCACAGAACAAGGGTCTTGTGCGTCCCATGATACAGTTATGCCTGTACCTACAGATTATGAAGTTCTCAGTTCAGAAGGGTCCGAAATAATGTCGGAGAGGGCATCTAACAGTATTCAGCACCGGCACAGAACAGTCGCAGAGAGTATGTTGCCGAAGGAGACTGGCAACGAAAATTCTGTGAGACCAGAAAGGTGGTCAACAGGTAAGCCTTCTAACCCTTTCATTTTGTCTACACAGGGAGACGGGCACGAATTCAGAAACACCGCCACACAACATCGGTATCACCCCTGGGACCCGGAGCACAAACAAGACACTGACGCACAGATACACCAGGACCAGGTCCATCCTTACTACAGAACAGATAGGCAGCCAGATCCTTTTGTTGCAGGGTACCCCAGGAAACAACTGAATCCACATATGGCATACAAGAATGAGGGAGACAACCGACAAGATTCATCACAAATCCAAGGAAGGACCAAGGTGACCCCACCCTTATACGATGGCAATTCAAGCTGGGACGATTACACAGTACAGTTTGAGCTGATAGCCGAACTGAATAACTGGACAGACACAACAAAGGCACTTTATTTGGCAGCAAGTTTGAAAGGACAGGCAAGAGCGGTTCTAAGTGATTTAGACAGTAACAGGAGAAGGAATTACAGAGCGCTCACGGAAGCATTAGGGAGACGGTTCAGCCCTTCCAATCGAACACAGTTGTTCAGAGCTATGCTGAAAAACAGACAGCGGCAACCAACAGAAAGTCTTACAGAGCTCGCCCAGGACATCAAGCGTCTGGCGTTAAAGGCTTACCCTGAAGCACCTTACGACATGCTGGAGACTCTCGCGAAGGAGTATTTTGTGGACTCACTAGGAGATACAGAGACCAGGTGGCGAGTGTACCAGTCAAGACCTGCAAACCTCTCAGAGGCAGTGGTCATCGCTGTTGAGCTAGAGGCCTTTCACCTGGCAGAGGTTAAGAAGGGTAACCTAAAACGGCATACCGCAAGAACAGTCCAACACACAGAAAAAGAGGGAGACACAGTAGAAAAACAGATTCAACTACTTGGAGAGACTTTGTCAAAGACAATGGAAAGCTACATGGCAAAGATACAGGAGGAGATAACTGGTGCATACCGCAGGAAACAAACAACGCAGTCTGCAAGCGAAAAATCCAGTACAGGTCAAGATAAGGGACAAGAACGTGGCAAGTCCTGGCAAGATGGGGACAGACCGCCACCCAAGTGCTGGAGTTGTGGAAAGCTTGGTCACATCAAGAGAAATTGCCCAGAACAAAACAAAGAAGTCAGTACAGAAAGTCAAAGTCAGGGAAACGAAGACAAACCGGACTTGAGGGTCGAAGGCCGGCAGTAAAGAATAGGCCCACAGGAGTGAGCGTTAGGACAGGTTGGGTAAAAGACAAAGAATCTGGGATATTTGTTGACGGTTTCGTGCAGGGTACTCAGGTTACCTTCTTGGTCGACACCGGTGCCAACATAACCGTGATAAATTCCAGTGTCTACAGATCTATACCAGAATACTGTCGTCCTCACTTAAGACCTGTAGGCGATGAGCTGGTGTTAGCAGATGGACTGAGTTCTGTACCGTTTGAAGGGTGTGTGAAAGTTCAGGTAGAGCTGGAAGGACACTCGGTGGAACACACAGTTTGGGTTGCCGAAATTGGAGGCGATGCACTCCTGGGTTTGGAGTTCATGAGGCGCCACAACTATCACTTGGATGTGATAAATGGTATTTTGTCTTGGGGAGGACCGAGGAAGAGCAGTGAGGTGGAGACTGTGACAGAGAATCATGTTTACCACGTATTGGTAGACGAGACAACAGTAGTTGCCCCTGGATGTGAGGCGATGATACTGGGACGAATCTCGGAAGGACCACAGCAATGGGAAGCTGCTCTTGTAGAGCCAACAGAAAAGTTTACGGAAAAACATTGTTTGTTGGTTGGGAAAGGTCTGGTTAACCCGAGGGAAAGCAAGATACCATTGAGAGTGTTCAACCCAACGCCGGAAGTGAAGAGGGTGTATAGCGGCACGGTTGCAGCCTCATTGGAGGAGACGTCGATAGTAGAGGTGAGAGCACCTGAAGAAATGGATCAGAAACACAAGGTTTCAACTATATCGACGAAACGTGCACAGACAAAAGTCCCTCCGCATGTTGCGGAACTTTTGGAGGCGGAGAGTGACCACCTGAGTAAAGAACAGAGACGTTTGCTGAAAGATTTGATTATAGACTATGCCGACGTGTTTGCAAGATCTTCTGCTGACCTGGGATATACCACAGTCGCCCAGCACAAGATCGAAACAGGCAACGCAAGTCCAGTCAAACAACCAGCAAGACGTGTTCCGGTACAGCAAAGAGAAAAGGAAAGAGAACTTGTGCAACAAATGTTAGAGGCTGGAGTAGTTGAAGCATCTTCAAGTCCGTGGGCATCGCCTATAGTCCTGGTGAAGAAGAAAAATGGATCGACAAGATTCTGCGTGGACTACAGACGATTAAATGCGTTGACAGTCAAGGATAGCTACCCGATACCGAGGATTGCTGATTCACTGGATGCTATGTCAGGTTCACGTTGGTTTAGCACGTTGGATCTAGCCAGTGGGTACTGGCAAGTTGGAATGGCGGAAGCGGACAGACAAAAGACGGCGTTCATAACCGGAAACGGGTTATACCAATTTCGTGTTATGCCATTTGGACTGTGCAATGCGCCAGCCACCTTCGAAAGGCTAATGGACCACGTGTTATCTGGACTCCATTGGGAGGCATGCTTAGTATACCTTGATGACGTAATCGTGTATGGTGCTACATTTCAGGAGGCTATGGATCGATTAAAGACTGTCTTCGCCAGATTTAGAGACGCAGGACTGAAACTAAGCCCAAGTAAATGTCAGTTGTTCAAGCAGAGTGTGAGCTACTTGGGACACATTGTGTCCAAAGATGGCGTCGGGACCGACCCGGATAAAGTAAAGGCAGTGAGTGAATGGCCACAGCCGCAAAATCTAACAGACGTGAGGAGCTTCCTGGGCTTGTGTGGATACTACCGTAGATTTATTCGAGGTTTTGCAGAAATTGCACAGCCGTTATTCAGGTTGACCGAGAAGAAACAGAAGTTCGATTGGGGCCAAAACTGTGAGACAGCCTTTTCAAAGCTAAAGACAGCGTTGACAACAGCACCAATACTTTCATATCCAATGAGCAGCGGGAAAGGGTTTATTTTAGACACAGATGCAAGCGATTTTGCGACTGGTTCGGTATTGTCACAGATCCAAGACGGACAAGAAAAGCCGATAGCATATTTTAGCAAGACCATGAGTAAACAAGAAAGACGCTATTGTATCACACGAAAGGAACTACTAGCTGTAGTACAGTCCGTCAAATATTTTCACCACTATCTCTACGGTACACGGTTCGTGATTAGAACAGACCATGCTGCACTCAAGTGGTTGATGAGCTTCAAACATCCAGAAGGGCAGACAGCGAGGTGGCTGGAAGTACTGGGCACCTACAATTTTGAGATCTCCCATCGCCCTGGACGTTTCCACGGCAACGCCGACGGTCTCTCACGACGACCATGTCCCGATCAATGTAAACATTGCACCAGAGTGGAGATCACGGACAAGGATCGAGACAGACCAATTGAGTTTAAGACTAGAAAGTGGGAACGTGAAGAAAAGAAAACGAAAGTTGACGGCATGCCTACAGGAAACAGTAATCAAGAACCGAAAGAGACTAAGCTGGTTGCTACGATTGTCTCAGACACAGATTCATCCCAGTCATGGTTATCACAATGGACGGATCAAGACCTCAGGTTGGAGCAGATGAAAGACGTTGAACTATGTAAGATGATAGCTTGGAAAGAAACGAAAGATCAACGTCCTCCTTGGGAAGAAGTGTGTTCGGAAGGAAAAGAACTTAAGGCATATTGGGCTCAATGGGACAGATTAGACGTCAGACGAGGTCTTCTATGTAGAAGATGGGAAGACAACACGGGAGATCACATAACATGGCAGTTAATCATTCCAAGAAGTCTACAAGATGATGTCATACAGTTGCTACATGACAGTCCAACAGCCGGACATCTTGGAATGAGAAGGACTATATCTAGAGTTCAGGAACGATACTACTGGCACACCTGGCGACGAAAGGTAGAACGATGGTGCAAGGCGTGTAAAGTTTGCTGTTCCCGACGGATGCCGAAGAGTAAAGGAAAAGCAAAATTACAAACTCATCGGGTTGGCGTTCCAATGGAAAGAATTGCGATTGACATTCTGGGGCCGTTGCCATTGACAGAAAGGAATAATAAATATATCATGGTGGTAGCAGACTATTTTACTAAGTGGGTAGAAGCTTATCCTCTGACAGACCAGGGAGCAGAAACTGTTGCCGACACTCTGATGTCAGAATTTGTTAGTCTTTTTGGAGTCCCGCGGCAGATCCACACAGATCAGGGGAGCAACTTTGAGTCCAACCTCTTTAAGGAATTATGTCGACTACTGGGAGTAAAGAAGACTAAGACAACTCCGTACCACCCACAGAGTGACGGCATGGTAGAAAGGTTTAACCGAACGCTCGAGGAAATGTTATCCAAATTTGTCGATACAGATCAAAGAAATTGGGACAAGTGCATTCCTCTGGTGATGATGTTGTATCGTTCCTCTACTCATGAGTCCACCGGTTACTCTCCAGCATGCATGATGTTAGGACGGGAGATTCATTTACCAGTGGATCGAATCATTGATGGACAGGAACCACAAGAATGCAAGACAGATTCCTATGTCCAGGGCCTCGAAGACCGATTAAGGACAATCCACGAGAGTGCGAGAAGAAAATTACAAATCGCGAACGAAAAACAAAAGAAAAATTACGACAGAGACGCTACAGATAAGTTTTTCAAGCAAGGAGACGCTGTTATGCTCCATTCGCTTCAAAGGCACAAGGGACTGAGTCCAAAGTTACAACCAAGGTGGATAGGACCGTATCTTGTAGTAAGTCGTCTGAGTGACGTAACCTATAGGATACAGAAGAGTGAGAGGAGCAAGCCAAGCGTGGTCCACCACAACCGCCTCAAGACATACTCCGGTGAAATTCCTGTAGAGTTGAAGTGGATGACCCTGAAGCAAGACAAAGAAGGTCCAGTCAATGTCGCTGTACAGACAGACAAAGGAGAGATGAACGATATTACTATACTTGCAACAGAACAAGAAGGAAAGAGCTGTAGCAAACCGACCGTTCCGAAGAGTAGCCCAGCAAAGACAAAAGATCACCAGGACAAAGACAAAGTACATCGAAAGCCACTCAGAGTGCAAGATATCTTACAGAACAGTAGAGGAAACTTCAGGGGACTTTCAAAAAGTCGTAATAAAAGATGCACTACACCTAGGGTAAAGGCGGTCCCAAAGACCATCAATCAAAGAGTTGCTGCACGACAACCTTAACTGAGACGGTCAAAACGTCTGCGCCAAATACCTTCCTGGCTCCAGGATTGTATTCGCACAGACCAGATAATGCTACAGTAAAGAAAAGACACGACAGGAACTAAAGTTGAAAGAGGGATGATATCGAAAGAAACCTATCATTTTTTTTTTTGTTTTTGTTTTTACAGATACAGTATGACAGATCGAAAAGAGGACGAACTGGGAGAGTGGAGTGATAGTGAAATAGACAAGAGCATCGAGTATCGTTGCAGATTGTGTAGACAGAGGATGGAGAGTGCAACAGAGCTAAAGTCCCACTTCCAAGAAAAGCACTGCCAGAGGAAGTTCAAATGTGACAAGTGTACCTATGAGAGTGACAGGAGGGCAGATGTTAGGCGTCACGCAGACAAGAAACATCGCAAGAGTGCGCCATCGACTGAGAGAGAGACAGATAGCGGCTCGGGAGAGAGGGGACCCCCCAAGGTCAGGCGACTACAGACAGATTACGCGCCAGTCCTTAGCGAATTGTTGGGCTCTCCACTTCCGTCTTTGACCAAGCCGCCGACACCACGGGAGGTGAGGGCTGTGTCGTCCCCAACGAGCCCGGTGACCTACTCTCGGAGATGTGGCTCTCAGGAAGCGCAGCAATCGCGGCTAATACCAACGGAAGCAGTGGATCTACCTGGACCGGATCCCTGACTGTTCAGGGGAGAGACCTGTTCCTCCGAGACCCTCCAGGAGTCGCGAGAGAAGGCGAGATGCCTGACAGTGAAGTCCAACCAGGTCAAGTGGAAGATGGAGAGACTGTCCAAAGGGGTGACTATCACTACCCTAACGGAAACAGCTATTCATCCTGACGGAACGGTACTCCGGGCGGCAAAGGAGACAATAGAAGGACCATCGAACTAGGAATCCCGCCGTCCCCGTACTTCTAGTTTTAACTTTGTTGAGATTTTATATGACATTGATATTTCTTGTTCTTCATCGTTAATGTTTATGACTTTTCTTTTATGACTGCAAGTTTAAGGGAGTAATCGTCAATGCGTGGAAGCATTGGTCTTTTAAAGAGGGGGGTAGTGTAACGGAAACTGGAGGTCTCTTTAACGTAAATTGTTTTCTTTAACCCATCATGTTTTTTTGTTAAGTCCAAAGCAATATCGAGTCCCGACCTTTCCTCCTTATAATCCAAAAATAGATTTTTTCTAGAAGAGAGCGGATGTGTGACGTCACCGTAACACGCATCCGTTGAACAAAGGAGTAAAAGAGGGGTTTCTTTTGTCAGTGAGTTCTGACCAATAGACGGTCGACAGTGTACTGATGGAAAATTCCAGTAGTAGCGTGGTTTGTAGAGTTGTTTTATCTCGCCACGAGGAGACGGAATTTCGACTGTGGCAGGAAAACATCTAAGGGGTGCTTCACTCTTACTTGATAACATGTAAGTTGTTCCGATTCGAACGGTATTGTGTGTTGAACGATTATGTGCATGGTACGGCTATTTTAATTTAATTTGTAAGTTGAAAAGTAAGTCAAGTTTCTCCGAAGTTAATATTTCCGATAGTAAAGTTTAAGTAAAAGCAAGGTGCAGTTATCGGCGGTAGAATCTAACGTTATGTGACCTGTCGTTAGCCTGTCCGTACTCTGAGACCGAGAAAACTTTATTAGCAAGTAATATTTATGCAAATCAAAAATTTTATAGGCTAAGTAATACATCTGTGACATGTTGGTCTAGGCAAGTTTTATCACCGGTCGCTAGTTAACTAAAGAGCCTTGAAATTCTATAATTGACGAGGGCGGGTTAATATTTCTTATCGTTACGCTAAGAGGGAATGCAAGTTCTGAGTCGAGGGTTGCGGGTACAAATTTTATCCTGAATCCACCGTTATTTCAATCGTTGTTTCCCCTTAATCTAATTAATATACATCATAGGATATTGACGATTGGCGGAGCTAATGTTGTAGACGTTTAGTCAGAAAGAGCCCGTAAAATTTGAAAATAACAACAGATCTCGGCAGGAGCCGATAACTGCGTAACTGCGTAAGTGCGTAACTGCGTAAGTGCGTAACTGCGTAACTGCGTAAGTGCGTAACTGCGTAACTGCGTAAGTGCGTAACTGCGTAAGTGCGTAACTGCGTCAAACTTTGTAAAGTCTGCCATTGTTTTGCTGTAGGGTCTTGTCACTGCGTAATTGGGTATTCACATAAGTAGCTTGGGGACAACCCAGTATATTATCATTTGCTTTCTTTTTTTAATCTCAATCCAATTTTTGTAAAGTCTGCCATTGCCATAACTCGTGATTCATGCACCCTTTGATCAACCGAGATTATTCAATAAAATCAGTTAACTTTACAACTCGTCTCCTCTGATGTTTTGAGTAATTTTGAAGCTTCAATCTGTAGACTGTGGAAGACAACGGTCGACGTTACAATAAGAACAAATGACCAATGTCCAATTAACATAATGGTGTTTATTTCCCAGCACTGATATTTCCACCTATGGTGTAAATCCTGTGCCATATGGAAAAATTGTATCCAACTTCCCTAGAACTTGGAAAGGCTAGAGTTTGAATTTACTGAGCCTGGTCATCTTGCCAGCAAACATATCGATTAGTCTGTCTATATCAATTAAGTGACCATGCCTCCTCGCTCTCGATGGAAAGGACAGCCTGAGAATCCAGCGATCCTGAGAACTGGTTGAACGTAGGTATGTTTTGATTAGCTTCAACTTGGAGAATGATCAGGGCCAAATATCAGTAAAATATGGAAAATGTGGAAAATATACCAACGTCGATTTACTGTCTGATACGGAAACAAATATCAACATGCAATTCTTAACCGTTGGCGATTTGGCCGATAGGTGTGGAAAACATCAGCGAAAGGGGTTCAAAATATGCCAAATTTGGCCAGTCATCGACTAATGTCATGTGGCAACCCTCACCGAGAGCGAATCAATTAGATCGTATCCTATGGAGCAAATTCAATGAAATTTCTGCGATATTTCGCTATAATATGTACCAGCGTAGCTTATCAAGTTCCAGTGTACCTCAGGCGCCTGAGTTAGTAGTGCGGGAAAGAATTGCAGTTGCATGGGCGTATGATTTATGACGATCGTATTCATGTACAGAAAAATATGTCCCGACTCGTTTACGGTTTCAACATGCCGCTTAAAAAAGAAAAAAAAAAATAAACCTCTTTTAAATTCTATACATCAGTGCAGCGGTCCCACCTTTTTCGGGGGTTTTCCCCCGGATTTGACCAGCCCGAGCCCATAGGCCTTACGCCGCTGACTGCTCGCAAGCTGTATACATTGCACACGCGCATATACACAGTAATATCAAGGAAATGGATGTACTCTAAGATCCTAGGCCTAGTTTCAGGAAACTAGGCCTAGGTATAGGCTATACACTGTGAAAAATGTTACAGATATGTTGCACATATAGAAATTGTTTACAGTGTACTCTAAGCTTGTCACTGAGTTTATACTGAGCTTATACTTTCCCTTGTCTGTATAATTTTTCACACGTGAAAACAAAAATTTCAAGAAAAAAGGGATGGCATACGCTGGGGGGGGGGGGGGAATGAGCTAAGTGTAGGGGCCGAGTAAGGGACGGGGGGCATGGCCCCCCAGTATGTATGTTAAAAATGGCCCTGGTTCACCCTTTCAATCTCAAAAAGTCGATTGTCTATAGTCAATTCCCACGTACCAAGCGCATTTGCTCAGACCAGGCTGACTATGACCCTTCTTCCCTTACAGGACACTTTCTTTAGTGCGTGTACCTATACGCAGTATTACATAAGGAATATACAAAGCCGTTGTACTTGATCTCCTTGATCTACTTACCTAAAGCGGGACCCACAATACCTCTAGGCCTATCCCCCCTTTTTTGAATTTCACCCCCTGATCCCCAGGTCTTGCACACACTTTAAAACGAGTCTTTGCTTCTCGTAATGAAGACCCCACACGCTCTGACATTTTTGCTAAGACCCCCTCTCCTCGCGCTGCACCAGCCCCCTCCCCCTCAGCCCCCTCCCCCTCAGCCCCCTCCCCCTCACCCCCCTCCCCTCCCCATCTTACGGGACTCGTCGCTCCGTCCAAATTACAGACCTTTAATTTTCATAACAAAGGAAATTCGTGTTGCAGTAAACAAAGATGCCAAATCTGCAAACATATCATCAATACAGGAGAGTTCGTCACCATTCCTAACGTGAACTTTGCATTAAGACCACCTTATCTTATTTGTGACTCTAGAAATGTCGTTTTTTTTTTACTTCCTTGTAACCTTACACGGTATCTATGTCGGCGAGACAGGTACTTCGTTTCGTCCCCGATCCAATCCATTCGTGACAGTGCTATCGGATATCCAATCCTCGATACTATAATCAAATTCATTACTCCATTAATAATCTTGAAGAAACTCTAGTAGCTGGCAACTTTGCCTGTACAGGAAGTCGTAAGCGAGCGGAACTAACGTGGATAAGGAAGCTTCAACCATACCGCCCTGGATGTATGCGAGGGCAGCAATCAATGAGGGGAGTAAACACTCTTCAGGAAGAGCAGTACTGTAAATGTATGGATGTTCCTACAGGGGTGGCGGTTCCAAGATTAGGAACAGAAACTTACCAGCCCAAGCAGACTCTACAGAGTCTACCCTGAACTCAACTGAGTTGTCAATCTTATTAGTCATTTACACGTTCATCAAAAGCTTCAATTCTGCTAAGCCTGTTTTGGTATCTCCATGTACGTTGTTTGTCTTATGTATCTATACCAACTAATTGTACTGTTAGATTTTGCTGAAGAAGATTACAGAGGGGCCGACAAATTCCGAACAAATTCGCATAGTTTGTACTCCTTGGAACAACCAGTTGTGATGAAAATAAATAAATAAAATAAAAAAAACTTGTTATGAAAATAACTGAAAACACGACATCTCTTAGCGATAGCATTCACTACAAAACTGCGACATACAATTAGTCAGACGGTAATACATGATCAGGACTTATCCAGTGGAAACAAACATATATAGCAACGGCAGTATGATCGGTTATCATGTCTCACAAACTGAGATCAATACGCTAGTACAGTTGGAGGCAAAATGGCGTCAAATAACCAGTTGTTGCAACCTCTCTATAGGCCCATATAGGAACTCATAAGGACTATCCAATCAGAGTGCCACCGACCATCATTTGGCTCGGAGCCGATTAGGCCTACAAGAAAATTTTGGCTTTTCAACCTCCCCAGATGTCCAGAAACGACACTACCTGAGTGTTATAAGCTACATATTCACAGTCTTGAAACATATGCTATGAATGTCATGTTTTGCAATTGCTCAAATTGATGAGAGCGAAAGTAAATCTATGAAAATGCTAATACATAGACTATCAGATGGGTTGAGCTGATGCAAGAATCACAAATTCAATTATGCATCCTCCTTCATATCTTCTTAAATCACGTGGCAAATAGTTGGATGAGGATGAACATATATTTAGTCCTACACTTTTTACTTTGAGCAGTGGAGTCACATTGATTGTTTGCAGGGTTCCAAGAGCCTCTCAGGGCGCTGCTATGAGTGTAGCTACATTTGTTTTCTTACCGAGTCTTGGACTACATCAACGGATACAGTGTAAGTATCGAAATACAGTACCTTTTGTATGGCGCACTGCCAGAATTTTATATTACGGTTTGACTGCGAATTGCTTGAAGACCATCTAAAAGGGGCACAAGCATCGTTTGGAGCAGAGCGTATCAGAAGAAAAAAAAATACCCTCAGATTGCCCGAAATCGTCCTTCCCAGGTGCAGCAAGTAAGCTAAAGAATATGGCAATGACAATATTTTCTTGGATAACAAATTGATCTCATCTGGGACGGACGTTTTCGCTGAAAAAGTCTGACAAAAATGTGAACATTCCATGAGGAATACTGTACTTGCTTGAATTTAAAGGCATAAATTTAATTGCCAGCACCACCATCATTTCCTGGATGCAGAGGGCGCTGAAGTACCCAAACGTGGTTACATCTCTATGTTTCGACATCTCTATGTTCCGACATCTCTATGCTTCCGACAAATCGGCACCAATGTACATTTTTTGTCGGAACATAGAGACATCGGAATATAGAGACTTCATTTATGTATCTGTATTTCGACATCTCTGTATACCGACAAATCTATATACCGACTTCTCTATGTTCCGACATCTCTATACTTCGACAAATGATTCACTTTGGGGCCGATAAGAAGTGTACGTCGGTGCCAAATGTACATTAGCTCTTTGGCGCCGATGACGACTGTGTACTTAGGCACCGCCCCAAAAATGTATTACTGGCGCCGATGAAGTGTACCTTGGAAACCATTCATCCGTACTTTGGCGCCTGTAAGGAATGTACTTTGAGGCCCTAAAAATGTACTTTGAGGCCGAAAACAGCGTGTACTTTGGGGTCGATACAAAATGTACTTTGGCGCCATCCAAAAATTGTACTTCGGCGCCGTTCAAATGAACATTGGCGTCAGATGAAAAGGGTACTTTGTCGACGACGAAGAGCAATACTTTTCATCACCAAAGTACATTTTTGTCGGCGCCAAAGTACTTTACCGGCGCCCAAGTACATTATTTCCGGGGCAAAGTATACTTTTTTCGGCGCCAAAGTAATTTTTTTTCGGAATATAGAGACGTCGAAACATAGAGATGTCGGAATATTGAAACGTCGAAATAGGGTTGTTGGAACATAGAGATGTCGGAACATAGGGATGTCCCACCCAAGCTTGCATTTTCTTTACATTCTTTTTCATTTTTTCTCATTCATATATTTTTCTCTTTCTGTATCTCTTTTGTGAAAAGCCGAAGAGCGTGCCGACCTGGAATCCATTTAGTAGATCCTCCACTGGACATTTCAATCATGTAGGAAATGGGAGAGCAGTTAATATACCACGAACTTCACGAAGTAGAATAAATGCATGGTAATAATCCTGTCAGGTTCCGAGCCAAGACACGTACAGCGAGTCGTTTATTCCGCGGACGTACTGCTATTTCTTATATTATTGTTTTTGACAAGTGTAAGGCGTATATTGCACCCCCTCATCCTCCATAGTATAAACACGAATAGTAATCAGTATTTACTGATTCTGGGGGGGGGGGGAGTCTTCCCCTCTCTTACTAGGGTTCCTAGGAACCCTAGGTCTGACTCTGACGAGCTGTTCATTGAGAAGTTCATGTGTTCATGAACCTTTGGTGACCTTGGAAAAATGTGTTACTCATCAGCTGTTGCGCCTGCGCAATATAGACTACTTTGTCACTGTATTTCTGAAAATGGCGACCGGTTGTTGTGGTGTAAAACGACAAAAGGTGTCAGTTCCTACTGAAAAAGACGAGTTGAACAGCAAAGATCGCCCATCTTCATCTACAAACCCCAACAGTAGAGGACATTCCAATCATGTAGGAAATGGGAGAGCAGTTAGTATACCACGAAGCAGAATAAATGGTTATAATCATGTTCAAGACAAGACACAGCGAGTCGTTTGTCCAGAGATGTGCTATTTTTGTTTCGACGTCCTTACTCGCCGGTTGCACAGTGTAGATATGCCGAAATCACCACTTAAATTCACTGATGCGCCTTTGTAAGTCACAAAGCTTACATTTGTGATCTTGTCGGCAAATCTTTTAAATGACTTGTTTTTTAGGTGAAATAGGCAAATTTTTCAACTCGGTACGAAATTATTTATAGTTTCGCGAAACCGGTTACATAACCGGTAAGGTGAAACTATGCGAATGGAATATTATCCTTACGCCTAACGCAGGCCTAACATTACTGCTTTCTCAAGTTTGTGTATTCCAAAGGCTAAAGCCAAGGGTAGGCCTAATGGTTAGGTAAGTTAACAGTAAGACGCTCTTGTATTGTGAGGACTCCCAACACCTTGTAGATTGACACACCCCAAGCTGTAACTGAATGTCTGAAGCTATATCAGACTTAGTCTTTAGCCAAGCTGATATATTTTAACTAAGTGAGGCATATAGTTCAAGCAGATACAGTATGTGGCATGGGCTTCATAAGATCGTTTCATTTGTTTTGTCACCTGCCATAAGGATAGCACACTTTATCACAGAACAGTTTCTTCTCATAAGTTTGACAAATCTATCCAGTCCTGTGCAGAAGTTGCACACTCTTTTACTAGTGGAAAATCAGAAAATGAACCCATTTTATTGATTAAAAAATATATGTATTTTGACAAATCAAATTGACTGTTTGAGAGTGTTTCGGCAGCCTAAGCGTCATTCAGCCAATCATACTGCAGAGCATGTACTGTAATACATGGCAAAACTTGAAACCATGTTGTCAGGTTGATTATCCGAGTCAAGTAAACATTATGTCAGACAACCAGTGAACCAGTGTTTCTGGCTGTATGATGGACAAGTAACTTTCTTCAGCAAAGTTCACCCCTTAAAAGAGGGACTTTTCAGTAGATTGTTGGTATCATCCTTCAGTTACATAAACAATTGAGTAATGCTACTCTGTCTTTGGAATGCATTGAAGGGCTATTTACAATAAAACTAAGTGACAGACTACCAGTCTGAATGATTAGGAGAAAAGCCCATACATCGTTGTGTGCACACTGTACAATAATTAAAAAAACAATATTACAGCACAAATTGAGTATTTCTTTCTTTTCTTCTCTTTTCTGTTTTCTTCTTCTTGCATATATTTCTGTTTCGACAAGCAAAACACATTTCTAGTGACCATATATGTGACATTCTGAGTGGGTTATCCACAGGACAAGTTGTCATTTTTCTTGAAATCAGACCTGTAACACCTGATGTAAACATTACTTTGCATAAACAGTACTGTAGATGGCAGTTACAATGCGATTGAAACCAATGCCAAGTGAGAATCATGAGTACTGTAGCTTCAGAGTTGTGCATATTGCGCCTGCGAATGCTCGATTCCCAAACTAAGTATTGCAGTCACCCAAGCTTACACTGTAGGCTAGGCTTTTGCACACTATTGACAAACATAATGTACATATCACTAAATTCAAGTTCTGATAATTTCACAATTAAGCATCAGCCTTTAAGACCTTGATGCAAAGTATTATACAGTATTTTACTATGAGCACCTGGGTTGTACTGTTGCTACTGTACAGTGGTTGGTGTTAGTAGGCTACAGTCAATACTCATCTTAGTCAACCACCACAAAGACACCAAAATACAAATGTATACTGCCTACAACCAGAAAATTGCAGTGATCACTGCTTTGTCAAATCTAAATGTAAAAATATATACATAATTCACTGTGACAGCCTTGATTTTCCACAAAATGTGTCAGTGTTTAATTAAAACCTCATGCAGAAAAAGTTCAATACTACAAACAATTTTTATCTAAGCTACAAATGTTTCATTACATAAGGAAAAGGTACATCTTACAACAAGACCATTAATGTAGGAGCATGACCGTTGACTGAAAACATGGGGACAAAATCATGTTTCAAATGCAGGCTCCTGGACCCAATGCTACTGTATGTTGGCTAACAATGATCACCAGCTAGTTTGATCCGTCATCACCCACAATTTAGCCAAGGGCTACTGTACTTCTTATCAAAACAGCCACCCTTCCAATGTGTCTAGCTTCAGTACAACAGTGCAAGCACGATTGTAGTTGCAGAGGATCAATGTGAAAATGGTGAGAAATTTACTGTAATTAATATGAATACAACAATACACCTCAACACTGAAGGATAGCATACTGTACAGTATGTCATCAAAGTTACGAATCACCTGCGAAAGTCATATTGTATAATACAAAGCAGTGCAAGGACTGAAGCTACATAAGTTTCTGTTTACAAAAATAGAAACTCAACTTAACCAAGTCTTCGTGAGACTTACTCACTCATGTTGTATTTTTATCTTCCTACAGCACCATTTTGCTTCATATGGACATGTTTTTTTTTTTCTCATAAGCACTGTAGATCTGATGGTTTGAAGTCTTGGCAGTCAGAGTGCTTTATAATAGTACAGTACTTACAGTATTTGCTCCTGTGTGAAAGTTGCTAGGAGGTGTATCGTAACCACTTTGTAATTTGCATCTCACCTGCAGTCGGAAGCCCACAAAGGAATTTTGCAGAAAAAAGTTTGAATTTCTCACCAGAATTGCCAGTCCAATCATGTTTTTTCTGCAGTAGATGGTCTAGAATTTTGTATATGATTGACTTAAATGGAAAATGTCATCATACAGACACCATAAATCGTAAACTTTTAAAGGATTGTTGCGAAACCTCCAGACCAACTGTACTGGTCAGTGTTGTGTTTTCCTTGTATCTTACACAGTTTTGAACTGTCAAAATTAATCAGCTGGCTTTGAAGGATACATACAGTATTATTGAAAGAATAGTACAGTATGAGTCTTGACACCCTGAATCTGATCTTGTATGCACTGTACAAGATGCAGTTTTCAAGGTTACTGAGCTTTCACTCGTAACATACAGAAAATGCTAACAACTTTAAAGGTTGTGTTACATGAAAATAACCTTTTGGACTAATGAGTGCATTAATAATTGAAAATATTTAAGATAGCCACAAATTCCATTAAAATGTATCAAATATTGACAATTTTACAGGCAAATTCCTGTGTTACACTGCATCATTAATTTAAACATTGGCTAAGTACAGTACATGCAAACATGTGACATCTAGAGATGCTTTGTCTGATGTTATGCTTTGTTTACTTACCCTTTACAGTATTTCAAGGACGAGTAAGAATTGTAGAGTATATGCCCAGTGGGTTTATATTTCGAAAGTATGCACTTTCTTCTTCTTCTTCAAAAATGTCGATATCAAAAGAAATACTGACCCTGTGCATTAATATTACAGTCTACGTCATCTGTTTTGCATTTTCATCAAACTTTGAAAAGTCATATCTCAAAAAACGGTATTTATGACAAAACTCTGATCAATTGTTCATTCAGGGTTTCACTCTGCGACTTCTGATTGACGCCAGCTCTTTTCTAGATGGATGTCACACATGAAGGGGCGACATTTGCATTGTTTCACTTGTGAAAGCTACAGTATATGAACATCTTGCACCTGGGCCTTGTGCTTGAAAGCAAAAGTTGATTTTAGTGTGCTTTTTAGACAATTCCAGGTTACCAAGGTGATTTTACAGTACAGTGTCACCACCAGCATAACCTTATACAGTATCTGATGTTGCTTGATATCCCTGATTACAGACCTGAGTTAAGAAGAGTTAATCACCATCAATTCTGCCATATGTTGCTGATGTTGTACAGTAAATCTAACATAACTGGAAGTGTTCATTGATTAAAAGTCCATACATGTAGCTAGTTTAACATGGTATGCCTGAATAGTTTTGGTTAGGCTGCTGGGGAAAGAGGGGCATGCCCCACTCAATGCAAAAGCTACTGTACCCAAGTGCATTGAAAGCACAGGAAATAAAGTATATGAGAATCGCAAAGCAAGCTGACTCATTCACATACAGTGGCAGCATGTATGAAAATATACTGTACCTAAAGTGGTACAGATTTGCCTGTGACTTGCACATGTTTCTTTGCCCCTCTTGCAAATTGTGAAATGCAGGAATGGTTGTCATCAGAAATTTTCGCAATTATTATCCTCCTCAATCTGAGAAAAGTTGAGGGTGCAGTAACATGGTACTGAGAAGGGATGTTCCATAAATCATCAAGTTGTAATATTTCTGCTCTTATTGTTTCTGTCTCTTTAGTCCATTGTTCGTTACTTGGAAGATAGATGCGGAGCGTAAGCTAAGAGGATGTATAGGAACTTTCACCGCAATGAACCTTCATGATGGTCTCAGGGAATATGCTGTTTCAAGGTGAGGAGGTCATGTGTTTGTTTATTCCAGCACTGTATATTAGTTTTTAAGCTCAAAAGCACAGTAATTTAGGTTTTACATAAAAGTAAGATAAATTAATTGTGTGAGCCAGTTTATGCCAAGAGGGCATTGCTTGGCTATTTGTGAAATAAGGTAATTATCCCTGTAACTTACTCAACTACTGTACAAACTAACTCTGAAAACTGTTTACAAATGAGAAGGTAGACATGAAGTCATGAACACAATTTTTTTTTTTTTCTTTGTCTTTAGTATTCACAAGATATTTATTTCACAAGTGTTGGCATGAGTGCTGAAGTGCAGTAACCTCTAGTGACTGACTTGCTTAAGTTTAAGTCCTACTGTACAATAGTTTAAAGTTAAGGCGTGAGTTGCTTCCTGTATAGCGTAGGTATTGTGCTGTAAGATGCACACTTTAAAACTGGAATATGAGTTGCACTGGAAATCACCTGGTCATCTACCTTTGTTCTTTGTCTTTCAGGGAAGAGAAAGTAGGAAAAAAGATCACCTGTCACAAAATCTGAAAGAGAACTATGCATTCATCTTCAAGATATCTGAATGAGGAAATTGTCTTGACATTTTTGTTGGCCCTACAAAATTCAAAATTCCCCCAAAAATCCTATCTGTCAGTCACTATCACAGTACTTGGATTCAAACAGATCAATGGTAATAGATGTGAACAGTCATGTATGCAAAAATGAAGCTTTATCAAAGTTTTCTTGTTGTGGTTATAAACATGTTTGGCTTTCAGTGGCAAAATATGACAAATTTTCAACTCTTGTGAACTCCAGCTTTAAGCTCTCTTGTCAGTGGAAAGTTCAAACTTACTGTACATACAGTTCTGCACTGTACGTGTGCCATACTGGCAGGATGCCATTCACTTTGATAAAACATTAGATAAATGAATGTTGATCTCTTATTGGCCAAGACCTTCTTAAAAGCAATTCATTTCTCATTATAAGGGTTGTTGTCTTTTTGTAACAGCGCATTCAAGGATAGCCGTTTTCCACCTATAACCCGAGAAGAGCTTTCACGTCTACACTGTTCTGTTTCTTTACTTCGCCACTTTGAACAAGCTAGGGACTTTCAAGATTGGGAAGTAAGTGAATGTACTTGATCGGTGTCTTTGTCTGTTCCTATAACAACAGGACCAGACAATTTCTGACTCACACTAGTTGGGTACCTGGGTACCTGGCAGAAATTCTAAACCTGTTGATTACATTTGGTTTTTATTTAAGTTTCTACTGTAAATGATTTGAGGAACATTGGATGAACGAAAGGAGATATCGTATGGAGTAACTGATCAAAGTGGAAATTTTCCCTTGGTTTCAAGTCAAAGCTGACACGTATTATACAGTACAAGTCAAAAACAAAGTAAGTGACCCATTGGTAAAATGTTAAAGCAGGGTTATCAAGCAGCAAAATTCAAATTCATGTGGGCTTCGCTGGTCCAGAAAATTGTACTTATACAAGCTTGCATGTAAATGGCAATGTCTGTTAAGTTTCAACCCTCTTTAGACCGTAAACACCCGACTGGTTTTGAGATGGGTTAAACAAGTAGTTTGCCAACACCAACATGTGATTTGTTGAAAACAGGCTAATATTATTTAGGAATTGGTGGTAAACCCACTTAAACCCTGCCCGCCCTGAAAAAAAAGTAGTGCCAAATGGGTGCCTTAATTCTTGTGAAACCTGATACGTAGTGGTTGAACAGAAAAGGCATGTTCTCAGTCTCATCTGACTATATTACCTTTAACAAATGCTGCACTGTTGACAACTGCAAAAGTATGTACTGTAAGTGACAAGTAAAAGTTTGTCGACAAACATGTGAAAACATGAAAGACAACATTGATATTCTGAGAAATTTATTTACAGAAAATCAGAAAGGTACACGTTGAAGGGAAATTGCATCCAGTGTAGTAGTCAACTGTATTTCATAGATGGCTTTTCAGAATCATGTATGTGGTAATATTTTTCTTACTTAATTGTGAAAATTATGAAAAACTTCTGTACCTTTCTGTGGATGCAATATTCTACCTGGAAATACAATGAAAGGTACTCAGAAGAGAAAAAGGGTGAAATTAGCTATTGTTTTAAGAAGTTTAAGATGATTGCTCTTGCCCTTTAAATTTCTTGATAGTGAGCTCAATTCATTGAATACTTGTACATCATGTCCCTTCATTCACAATCCTCACATTGTTTTACGTTGACTTAGTATGAAGGTGTATTATGGAGGGAACAAGCAATAAATGAAGCCCACATTTCTATTAATTGACTTCTGTGAGTAGTACCCATATATATCACTTCTTTGGAATAAATCATGGTACAGTAGAATACAGTTCAAAATGATTCGTTAAGTTCAGAGAGCCACCCCAAAAAGTCGTTATAGAACTAGCTGAAATTGTGGCCATGGTTCAGGCTTTCATTTTCTTTTTTTTTCTCTCGAATTATTCATACGTCATCAGATATTAATAGCAATTGAAAGAAACCATCTGTACAACTTGTGTGCAGCATTCGGTTTGCTGACTCGAATCCAAGTCGAGTCATTGATGTTATGCCTACAGTAGTCGTTTATGCCTGTGACTCAAGTCCAAGTCAAGTCATTAAAAAAGGTGACTGGAGTCCGAGTCAATGACAACTCTGCCTGGAAGTAATGTGGGTACTGTGTAGTAAACATATGCGGTTACCTGGGATACCATTAAAAACACATGTACTCATGTGCAACATTTTCCACGTGATTGGGTTTGATTCTAAATGGATTACAAATATTCCTCTTAAAGCAGAATGTGCTGTTATTACTGCAATGTCAAAAGTGCACCAAAAGACTGGCTATAGTTTGTGTAGTTGTAAAATGCTGTACAAACTATTTGTCCAAATAAAGCCTAACGTCTTGGAGCAATGTGTTTTCATTGTGGGGTCTTCCACGGATGTGCCGCACATTTACTACAGGGCTTGGTTTCGCTAACTTTTTAGCTGACAAAAATTGCATCACTCTTCATTCTGCCGTGATTAATAATCTACCTGTAATGAATGAAATTTCTCCTGAAAGAAACATTTGTAAATGTTATTTTCTAGATTGGTATCGAATGGAAGAGAATTGAGGGAGAGTAAACGATAGAGGCTATTTGTTTTCCTTCAAACAGCACATCCTGCTTCAATTCATTCAGATTTTTAAGTGTAATTCTATATTTTACCCTGTACATCACACTTACTGTAGAGCTTTCTTTGCATTAGAAATCTTACATGTTACAAGTCACACACAGATCTCGCTTCTGTTCACCTGTGTTCCCTATTCTATATTCAGTTGTCTATGTGTCACCATGCAGATCGCCTACCAGGAAATGTTAGCACTTTTACAATCATCAAAACCTATGATTATGAAAGGAAAATGACTTCAAGACTCTTAAATTTGATATGCCAAGGATCCATACAGGCCAAGGACTACTGGTAGCTTCTGATCTCTTCTCAAGAGTATACAGTACATTCATTCACCAAAGTCAAAAATGGTAACATTACGGACATGGCATAAATTTGACATAATACTTAATCACCTGCAGGTGGTGAACTGTGAAAGTGATGCTATTCCCCTTCTACTGAGTTTAGATCTGTAGACACTTGCGGGTTTTGCAACGTTACTTCGCAATGTCGTTCTATGTCATGGCGTCTTAGATCAACTTCGTAGCAACTCTGATAGTGTTTTTAAATACTCATTTTAAGTGCTACTTAATGTGCTCGATTGCAGGCTGTGTGTGTAGTGCAATTGTTAATGTGACACATATATTGTTTACCCTTTCTCTGACAGGTTGGTAAACATGGCATAAGGATAGAATTTTACAATGAGAAAGGGAACAAGAAGACGGCAACATATCTACCAGAGGTTGCCTCAGAACAGCGTAAGTAACTCAAGGGCAATGTAACGTCAGGTGAATTGCCCAAAAGGGATGAAAGTAGATCAAAAATTGTCTTGTTTTCAAGTCATTGCATTTAAGAGGTAGAAGCTGTTGTCTCTACAGGAGACACACTCAGCACTTTGCTAATACAGTAAAAGTGGCAAGTTTTCCATGCCGTGGAAAAACTGGGGAAATGCATAGAAGTTTAGGGAAAGAAATGGAAATTCATTGAAAACATATTTTTTGTTGGAAACAATAAAGTTGAAGGGAAAACAAGTAAAATGTGAGGAAAATTCACCTTCAAAGACATTGACTAATAGGACTTTGTATACACATACCTTTATCTTACTGCTAGACTAGCAGTAATCTTGGGATTTGAACACAGAATTGAAACTAAATCACGGAAAATAATGAAATTTTGTATTTAGATCCACCCATGGAGAGTCATGGAATTTGCCTTTTAAAACATTGCCACTTTACCAAAGAGTACATAATTTGAGGTCCAAGAATGTGCCCTGAATTTTTTAATTTTGGTGGTTTACTTCCAGGCTGGGACAGAATCCAGACAATTGACTCACTTCTACGCAAGGGAGGCTACAAATCGTCCATCAATCAAGAATTTAGGAGAACTTTATCAGTTACCAGGTATCAAAGCGAGAAGCTAACCATAAGCTATGCAGACTACATTTCCAATCGTCAGAATGGATATGTTTAATGATGGCCCAGCCACATGTGCTCAAATTTAATTTCCAGTATGTTTTTGTTTTCTTTTTGATTGGTAACTTTATCTTAAGGATGTAACGTAACTGAATAAGACTAGTCCGAACTTTCCATGTCGTCCCTTACAAGTATATTGTGTATTCTCAACTTTTCCTCATTTCTCTTTATGTGTACCTTTCATTTTAATTTCTATTCTGTGTTCTTTATCTCTTCTTTTGCTTTCCTCATCCACACGTCTTGTTATTTGATCAGCATTTGGTTCTGCTGTTTGTGTAGTAAGCTTAGGAGTCCCATTTTCCCAAGGGTTTTGCTCCATGCAAGGGGGTTTGTACAGGTGTTTAGTTTGACAAAAGTTGTGTGGTAGTGCTTTTCCAGTTTTCAAACTTTGAACTCACTTGGTATTTGCATCACAGTGTCGTCAACGTTAGATGCAACCAATTAAGACTTCCTTTGTTGAGCATTGGAAGGGTGAGGATTTTCTGATGGGTGGACGTTCCCTTCTGTACAATTGTGTCAGGGTTTACCAATACGTGTTAAGTTCTCTGAGCTGGTGGACTGTGTGTTCTTTGCAACCGATCCAAGTATCTCAAATATGCAGTAGACTGCATTTGTTATCTCATGCATCGGGAGGAATGGAAAGGTCGCATACAGGGGACGATGCAAATTTGGAATAAAAGATAACAATTGCAAATGAATCATCACTTTGTGAAAAAGGTCCTGGTAGGATTACCATCAATAACCATTCACTTCTTCTTCCAAGTAGAAAACAAAGTCAGCATGAAATGCCTCCAGTGCGTTGAATACCTGTAGCAGTTTCATTCCTGGCAAAGATTCGTGTAGACAAGGAAATACCAAACAACACACATGTCAGAAGATTTAATAAGGACCTTACAGGCTGGCTAATGCAATGGCCATATTCATTTATAAGTGTAATACAATTCCAGGACAATATGTTTTGAAAATGAACCTCCTGCTGGAATGAATCTGATTGGCCAATGGGCAGTATGTGGTTTGGATGAGATGTAGCAGGTTTCAGTGAGACATTGTGTTGTCATGGTGAGAACCTCACCTGGGGCACTTTTTCATGAACATGCATTGATGATGCTGCCAGAAATTATTTTGAATGAATTATTTGTAAATGGAAAGGGCAAATGAATCTCTACGGGAAGTGGACATTTGTTTGCAGTAGGGCAGACCAAAAGAGTGTGTGTTGATCGATGCTTTTACGTTGTGCAATTCCACGTTCTCATTATACCGGTAAACTTGGCAAGATTTTGAGGGAGGTTTTGGACAAATTACAAAGATATGGTGACAGTATCCCAGCATGCTGCTAAATTCAATAGGAAACATGTGTACCTATTTCTCCTCAGTGAAGAAAGGGCCAGATGGACATAATGGACCAAGGTGAATCGAACCATGGAGATTGGTTTATTACTTGACGTTCATTAGTCTTATTTGAATAGCCAAATGCTGTACCTTTCCCCTTCTCCTACCTTTTGTTTTCTGTTTGTTGGTTCTTGCAGAATAGGGAAGTTCATTGGCAAAATTATTCAATTACCAATTTGTTGTATTCTTTTTACCTTTGGTCCATTTCTGACCTAAATTTTTGACATTCCTAAGTGATGGCAGATAGTCGGTAGAGTAGGTTTGTTTAGATATGCAAGTGTGCATTGTATAGAATACACACAAGTTTCTTAGCATGTTGTAAACTGTCAGATTTAGCAGGTTTTTTTTTTCTTCTTCAATTCTTCAACAAATGTGGTCACTGGGAATATCTAGACCCTCTTCTGTTCATGTTGAAGCGCATGGAGCTACTTGTAGAGCATTGTTATCATGCAGATGGTGCAGTCTTTCTATCGCTTAACAGGAATGGACCATTATATTTTCTTGCATCTTACCTCGTTCTCTGGCGCTGCCATCAGTTTGGTGTCCTGTGTATCTTTGCTCTGACGTCTGTGCTATCGACTTCCGATTTATCACTTTTTATGTGACAAGGTATTTGAAAGGGAGTGGTCAGGATCTGAATCTAACCTCAAACTACCCTGCACTGCCTGGCGCACAGTCGTCCCTGTGTGGACCTCTTTACTGCAACAAATTCACAAGTACACTGACTAAGAGAATTACATTCATGTGCTAGTTGCTTGGTGCTTTAATGCTTTAGTTAAGCTGAAAACAGTAGGGGTATGAAGGGGGTGAGCCATTTATTTCATTTTTTTGTTTTGACAGCAGAGCAGAACTTTCCCATGTTGATATTAATGATTTGTCCAAATGAGAGCTCACTGCTGGATGTGCGTGCAGAGTATGAAATCGTTTATGAAAGTTACATTTCATAGATGCAAGTAGTTTGGAACAACAACTTTATCTTTGAATTTACCTTGCAGTTGAAAAGTTGTGTAAAATCAGCTGACGTAATGCAACACCAGCTAGCTTGTTTACATCATTGTGTGAACTATATGATTATATTCAGTATAATATTTTTTCACATAGTAACGTTTGTTGTTTTCGATCCGACATCAGGAAGAGTGATTCATGTTTTGGTATAAAAATTAATTCAACTTGCTATTTTCAAACCAAAAAGTCATATTTTCAAGGAGACTTCATCCAAGCCCCAATGATTTATCCCATTATTTATCATAGAAAAACTTGAGTCCATCAGACAGCCAGAAGCTGTGAACTCTTGGTAATGGTTTACATGGATTGTATTGAAGCAAGTATGTGCTACTCAGGACAAACAAAGAAAAATGGGGGCTGGGGGGAAAAAAGGAAGGGGGATGGCCAAGATTGTCGAGATTTCATCAGCGTATGAAAAAGGCTTCATGAATTGGCTATTTCTCAATTTGAATTTGTGTGGATGACCATATGTACAATTTCAATTATATTTGAAAATCTCTTTTGAAGTTGATTGAAATCAGGGTTTTGTCAACATCCAAATGAGAAACTGGTTGGAGACATTATGAGTAGGCAGATGTGAAGGATGAAGAAGTAATTATGAGACTAAATTTTACTAGCAAAGTCTCACTGGTATTTTACTGGAGTTGCATACCTTAAAATGATCTTTAAAGACATATATTTGTATAGGTCCAGCATACTTCCAATACCAGTGTCATTTACCAGGCAATAAGGCATCTGAGAGGAATATTTAAGTTTGCTCCTAGGTGTACCTTTTTCCAGTGAAAGCTATCACTTCCGGGGATTCGGATCTTCGTATCTCTATTGATCTGATATACAAATACCTCAGTCGGTTATAAAGTTAGAAAAACATTTGGTGAATGATGAACATCAACTGTTGGTTTCATTGTGTCCTTTCTCCCTCTCACCTACTGCCTCTTTTTCTCCCACTCCCTCCCAAAAATTAGGAAGCAGATGAATAGTAAACAATATCTTGCACCAGCTGTGTATGGAATTGGACTTTTCATTGTCAACTTAATACAGCTGCAGATATATTGGGACCATTTTTTCTTACTGCTTGCAACTATGTTTTGGACACCCTTAACATGAATTTAAGAAACTACATGTTTTTTCTTTGGAGAAGCACCTATCTCATTTTGGGGAAACATCTTCAAATATGGGCATTTATTGCTGCACGTATTTGTCTTTTGTGCCACTTATGCCTGCCTATTAAGTTACATTTGAAATTTATCTGCTGAATAGGGTATTATTCGCGGTAATTCTGTATCGTCATGAATTTGTTGAACGCTTTGTAGTCGTGTGGCTGATCTGCATCAGACAGGATGCGCAAACTGAAGTGAAAAATTTTCACCACTCATGTACAAATCAAAATTACCGGTAAACTCTTCAATTCAAAATGTATTGCTTCTGCATATATTACTTTTTCTGTTAAGTTTTGTCTTATTCATTGCATTTTGTAAAGCCAGCTCAAAAAAAAAAAGGAAAAAAAAAGAGGAGTAATAATTTTCGTATCTGCCATATCAGCTACAGATTTTTCTTATGAATATGTACCTGTTTGCTGATGAGGAAATACTGAAGCACTGCTGAAGTTGATCATATATGCCAGTGTTTTCATGAAGGCATTCTATGAATACCAACTGAAACAGCAGGGATGTGGTGTTCCCTCTTCTGATGTAGGAGCCAAAAGGCAGAGACATTGTGTTGGTTACCCCTACAGCAGGAGCACATTGTGTCAGTGATAAAACCACCTGTTTGATCATTATTTGTGGGTTTTATTCTCATATTGGCCAATAAACCCACTATCTATTGGTGTGTGATATTACCTCATGTCGTCCATTTCTCCCATTATAAGTATGATATTTATCAAACATAATACATATGGTATGCATCAGCAAGTGTGCTCTTCTTAAGTTTGTGTACACTGGCTGCATTGAGAAATTCACAGCCCTCAGTGTGTACGGTACCATATACTTAACAGTTCTGACATTTGGTATGAGACCAACCACTAGCAGTGCATTCGCTTTCGCGGTGTACCAGCACGTGCTGAACGCACTGTACAATTTACTGACTGCAAATAGACCGCCATCATCTCACTTTTCACAACCGTTGGAATTGTGTGAAATATACCACAGATCCTCTGCAAAATGCGGCCCTCTGTACGTTTGCTAAAACAAGTTCAGATCAGGAAATAATACAGAGGAATGTCCAAATAGGACTGTCACATCAGTACAGTAGTTGTCAATGAAAAGTATTGATTTGGACTTAGTTCAATCTTTCTTCACCTCACAAACAATGTTTGAAAGTTCCCATTTAAGAAAAGGAGATACTTTGTTTTTCAGGGACTGTTTTACGAATAGCTGCAATTTAGGATATTCACCTTTTGTCATGAGGTAATAATGGCTGAAACTTGAAAAATTAGTTTTTCCACAAACTTGCAGTGTCAATGATAGTATTAGTATTCCAGCACCCTATTTTCTTCTTTATTTGGCTTGACATGTGAATGTATTTGCGTTCTATGAACACTTAAATGGAGCTTCTCACCGCCCGGAATGCTGTCCTTTTTGCCATTTCTGGGGAGGTTGTGGAGTGGGGCAAGACGGGGTACTGCACATCCTCACACGCTTTCTTTTTTTTTTTTTTAGATGACAAGAACGTTTAACAAGAAGAGCAAAGAGGATGACTCCGAGATAGTTTTCAATTTTTTGTTAGTTTTCAACTAGTGCAACCATTAAGCTATTTCACATATTTTTTTTTTTATAGATTCTTTGTAACTGTGAAGCACAACTTAAACACATTGGGATATTGATGTACTAATTATTTGTTGATGACTTCATGGGTTAATGTATGTCAGTCGGAGATGGGGCATAGGGGATTGGGACTGGCTGGTGTAGTGACAGAAATTCACAGGAGAAGCTCATCATGGGTAGATGACTTAATGGAGAGATGTACGTCAGTAGCTAGTAGAGGGACATTGGTGTAGTGACATCACATTACAGGAGTTCATCATGAGAGGATGACGACATGGGTTAGTGTATGTCAGTTGGTGGTTGGTCAGTGTAGTGATATCATATGACAGGAGAAGCTCATTATCGGTAGATGACTTCATTAAGTGATGTACGTCAGTTGGTAGAGGAGTGAAGGTTTAGTGACATCACATCACAGAAGCTAATCAGGCGTAAATAACTTCATATGGTGAGGCATGCTGGTGGGTCGTTGGCTGGTGTAGTGATATCATATCACAGGAGAGACTTATCCTGGATTTATGGGGTGATATATGTCAATGGGTGGAGAAGAAAGGTTGGTCCAGTTACATCAAATCACACAATGAGAAAAGAATAACAGTATCTGTAACTGTTGTAGTACTTTTGTATCAAGTGTGTACCAATGGTGTAAAGTAATAAGGTAGTAAGCCATGAATGTATTGCAAATTTCCCATTCTCAACTCATCCACCATCATGGATAGAAATTTCCAGTGTCATTCTTACCCTTTGTAACTACACACCTTTATATCCCTTGCTGTTAACAGTAATGGTGCATTGGCTATGCAAGGGGGAAAAAGTTTCTGTTCTTTGACACTTCTCCTTTTATGCTGTTGCGGCTCTCTTTAATCACTGATTTCAGAAACCAAGGACAATTCAAATCAGTTTTGTACATTCTTTTGAAACTGGTTGATGATTTTCCAGTCAGTATTCTGTTTTATTTCTTGTATGTGATATTTCGTTACACCAAAGAGACCCATAGCCAGTAAGTGTTTGAAAAATGCTTTCAAGGTTTTCAAGCACTGAACATATTTCCCATTGTCAGCATTAATCCTGTGCACAGTCTTGAGGATGCATATGATGGTCCGGCAGGATCATTTTAGATAGAAAGCTGGAAAGTTCAATTTTGCATCTTGAAATTCAAGCACAAGATTATCATCAGATTTGTAAACTGATTCTGTTGGTAAAAAGTGGAATGCGATGTTGCATTAATAACTGAACCAAAGGAAATCAATTTACAACTTTGTTATCAAGATATTATACATATTGAACGGATAATGCAATGGAATTGCAATGCAACTGATAATGCAATCCAATTGAACGGATAATGCACTCAGTGATGATATAAACTATGAATTAAAAGCAGGCCCCCAGCTGTTGGTTTTGTTTTGTCAACTAAAAACTAGCTCAGTCATAGTATCTTATCTTGTACTGGTATTGTCCCTTTTAAAGTTGCTTGCCCTTCACAACTTCAGATTTCCCAGCTCTCTAGGCACTGATGCTGTCAGAGTAGTTTCTCCTCTAGAAGTGACACCTGCACACCTTAAGTCAACAGCACTAGTTCACACAATGCACCTTTGCTTACTGCACATCATTATTGCAACAAAAATTCTCCTTGTGTGTATTTATCCATCCCTTGGATTTGTCAAATTTAGAATTATCAGAGGTTGGTACTTTTGGCCTCTATGAAGGCAGGTATAATGACATCAATTTGTTAACATTTTGACATTTGTTTTTACTGTTATTGTATTGAATGTAGTTTACACTAGATTTTTGAAATAAAGATATATTTCAAACAAAATAAATTCTGTGAAGATTACTTTTTGCGAACTGAATTGATCAACTTCTGATATACTGTATATGTCAGTTCCAGGGACAATAAAGGGTTCCTTATAATGCAAGAGCATGTTTTTTTCTTTGCCAGCATTTCAATCCCCCTGCCAGTACATGGTTCATAACTTAAGAAATACTGTTTTGAGGGAAGATTGTTCAGGTCAAGAAAGAATTCCAGTTGCCTCAAGACTTCAGAGTTTATTTTTCTAGCAAAATTAATAAAAAAATTCATTGTTGCCCATTGAAATCAGACTGGGTTTACAGTATGGTAGATTGATAGGAAAACGTAAAATGTAAAGTCACACATTAGACACTCTTCTATGAGGAGTGCCAAATGTCATGGAATGGTATACTGTTTTCAAATTATACCCACAGGTTACCTGAGCTGCCTACAGTTGCTCTGAACACATGCTGGTGTAAACAAAGGTTCCTCCCCACATATCCCGGTGTGGTTTTGTACAGCAGGTGTATTCAATAGCCTACACTGCTTTTGCACTTATGGTTGCAGTTCAGTTTATTCTTTGTGCAATTCAGTCTGAAACAACATTTTTTGCCAGCCTGTAATTGAGAATGTTTGAACAAGAAATAACAAAGATATGTAACATTCCCAAAGTCCCCCATTTCACATCAGGTGACCACATTCCATGCAGCCTGAGAACTCTTCTTTTGAAGGCAGTGGAGATATCATGAAGTAGAAAGGGTGTCAAGTTGGATTGTTATGACCAGATTTTCCCATAAGACAATATTCTGCTTTCAAATAAAAATTCATCCACAACAGTAAACGAAACAAGCAATTTGAAATTTGCTTTTCACCAGTAAGTTCCCCTAAATGTATGAAATTTTGATCTTTAACAATGGTAAATCCCTGCAATATTTGTAGTTATCAATATAAAGCAGATGATTCTTGCCTACAGAAGACATTAGACCACATAAATTTGTTTTAACAACTTGTGGTATACTTTTGCCAAGGATTTTCAGAGAGAAAAGATAATGTAGTACACTTGTTGCAAACAGTGAACTTGTGTTGGATATTGTTACACATGAAGTTTTACTACATGCTTGGACATTTGGCTTCCATATAGATTTATACCAAGTAGTGTTTGAACCTGTTACTCAGGTACCTGAGAAATAGTGGCAGGACCAGGTTCGTAAATTGCTATCTAGATTCCAAGTTTAAACTAAATTCTACTTGTGATTAAATTCAGCATGTGTGTCTTTGAACACTTCATTGTCACCCCTACATGTAAGACACATGATGTAATATTAGCATGCAAAGCAAAATTGGTATAATCAATTCACAACAAATTTGCAGCCAGGTGGAAGTTATGTTTTGGGGTATTCAACCAAGTGTGGACTGGGGGTACAAATTTGAGTTCATCTTCAAAACAATGGTAGCTTTCCTTTAAAAAATATTGTTAAACAAAGAGGTGGCAAATTACGCCAAGCAACTGCTGATATGGAATTTTCGAAACGAATATTGAAAAGGAGACCTTCAGTAGTAAAAGCTACAGAACTGCTGTGTGGATAGTCACATACCAAAAGCAATTTGTTTTACATCGGCCTACAGGTGACAACTGTATTTCACCTAGTAAGAAATGCAAACAGAAAAACATGTACTCTATAAAAATTTCATTGTTGAGTCTCAAACATCAAGTCAAGGACAATTCCTTTTGCATAATCTCAAAATCTCTCTTGCACTAAGTTACAATCAAGAGATATTAAAGATGGTGCCTTTCTCTCATGACAAAATATTTTGAAGATAATCACTCATTACCCCAGGCGGTTTCTACTATCCCAACCAGTTATGTCTAGTCTCTCCCACCATCTGTCTAAAATTCCTCCAAATGCGTAATCAAGACGATGGATCCATGTGTACGTGGTTGCAATATGAGCTATTCTACATCTTTGGAATTTGCCATCAAAGCAGAAGAAGAAGTAGGGAATTTTTCTACCTGAGAGCCAAAAATATAGCTTGGGGTGATGAGTTACTGCCTTTAACCTTGTTTATAAGGAGGACACAAAAGTTTGAGTCACAAGACTGTCACAAAATTCCACATGCACTATTGTACTTGTTGAAGGACATCATTGATGGAACTGCATATGATAGTCTAATCATAATTCAAAACATTTGCTGCAAGGCTGTGTAAACAATGCATCAGGTAGAAAAAAAAGCACACCGAATTCCTGTAATTTGTGGTTCTTTGTATGGATGAGATTGAGCGAGGTGAGACTGAGTGGAGGAGGGAGTGGTACATTTAACTTCCTACCCCGCTAGGACTTGCGGCAAACAAGTGCGTTCCTACACGCAACTATGCCTTGATGTTATTCTTAAGAGCCTGGGCATAGATCCATTCACCAGAGATTACCTTCCCTTGGGAAATGAAAAAGACCAAGCTGGTAGAGGTGTTGACTGGTCATGATTTGACAATTCCATCCTTCCTTCAGGAAATTTTAAGTACCACTTATTACTTTTCCTCATTTTCATGAACTTTAACCTCCACAGGACGCATGATATCAATTCAGATTAAAAGCAATTTCTTCTTTTGACCTACAGTATGAGTGACACAACTTTGAAGGGACTCTTTCTTTTCGCCTTTTAAATGTACTATCACTTGATATCTTCATGCAGCAGTTAGCCAATGTAGTAGAATTCCTACTACTACTGACAATAACTGGTAAATATCGTCCGTGAAAATATGGACTGGGAAAAATGCAGCCATGGAATGTCACTTACATCACTGATTTTAATTGCAATACTTTAAATGAAGCTTTTACTCTTAACCTTCAACCTTCACCTAAAAGTACACTTTAAAAATAGTCAGCAACCTTCTTCAGGTATTGATGATGTGTTCTTGGCCAGTCTACAATGTTTTCTTTTTTACCCAAACTCTCCTCCAATTGACAAAAATTTTAGAAAGTTCACTTTGCTGAGAGAGGTTGTCTGTCCTTTCAGTAGAGCATGGTCAAGACACCACTGACTTTGTAGGTGCGTCGATGAACCGCAGTTTTCTCCAAAAATCTTTCGTCATTTCTTGCCCTCAACCATGATGATGTGGTAGCCGAACTTAGTCCTGACAGGAGGATCGGTGTATATCGGTTTGTCTGGCGTGCTGGTCGCGAGAGCGAATGCTGCGTCCTGGAAAGGACCGACCATGGAACCTCTGGTCATCCAGCCCAGGTCACCCTGATGAGGTGAGACAAAACATGAAAATGATGTTCCTGGCAAGACACAAGTGACTGCTCTAGTCATGCTATGTCTTGTTGCAATGTTTGAGTGCTGCACTGGCATGTAATTATAGTTACATAACATGTTTAACATGGCGTTTCTCTCTCCCAAAAAAACTTTTGCCGCAGACCTTGAATTTTGAGGAGAGCAATATAGCACATCACTCGCCTCAAATCACTGTGAGGAGTTAGACTCTTTGCACACCTAAAGAATGGGAAACCAGGAAAACCAGAAAAAAGAGCACACCTTCTGTACCATCACGCTCTTTATTTTCCTGAGGTGTGTGATTTGCATAATCTGTGTTTCTGCCTTTTAACTCTTCTTCCAGATCGTGCTATTCTTGTTTTATTCAATTATTTACTACAAGGCATTGTGGGGTCACTACAGAGGACACAGTTGGGGTACACTCCAAATTTTGGTGGTGCACAGGGGGAGGGAGAGGTGATAAAGATAGGAGAAAATGATGCCCTCTCATTTCTTTTGAAAGGTAGAAAAAAACCCTACTGCTGACTGGATTTAGTGTAATTAAACACGTGGTGAGAACTACACCAATGTACATCACCAAATTAATTGCTGCTAATACCAAAATGTTACAACAACTACTCCAATGGTATGCTGTTGCAAAAAATGTTACCACACTACTCCCATGGTATGAAACACATCACTGCAATAAATTGATTGGTTAGCTGATGTCCCCCTCCACAAGAAAAAGTATAATTGAATTCCATCTCCAGTCTGCATTTTCAAACAAACTCAGTGTTCCCTTCCACTTTTTGTGAATGGACAGCTCTACAGTACTTTAAAAATTCCGAAGATTTTTTTAATATGGCAAACTTTAATACTTGTATTTGATTCACTCTGATTTAATGTCCCACATACCCCTTGCCTAGCTTTGTCCTCACTATACTGTTCTGCAACAGTGTTGAATCTTTGTCCAGCCTTCAGCTTCTCCATGGCTTCCAAAGCTTTAGACTGTTTCTCACAGAGAATGTGTCTCACCTGCAAGATTAAAGTGAACATAAAATAAAAAATTCAAATCTTTATTTGTCACAAAGATTGAAATATGAATTTGAATGGTCCAACTCCCATCTTCATACGCCATTCTTGTACTACTCAAATTACTTTGTTTTCTTCCGTCTTTTGAAAGCCATTGCACCTTGTCACAAAATACAATCATCGTCTCACTGTTATGGGGTGTATTAACTACACAAGCCCCGTTCAAAACATTTGTGTTCATATATAACAGTGTTTGCACACTGTTACATGTGAACACTGTTCACAAAATGTAGCGAAGTAAGTTCATCCAGTTTGTGTAAATAAATGGCAAATTCATGTGAGATGCAAGTAAAATGGAATGTTTTGTGACATGTTCATGGCTTACTTTAACAGCAGTTCCTCCTTTCTTCTGCTTGCCAGAACCAGCATCGTCTCCATCACCATCTAGAAAAGCAAAGGTTCACTGATAGATTATTGACCCAATGAAGTGTAACATACAATGCACCCCACACTCTGGAAATAATAAAGTAGGTAATAACATTCATTTGAACTCTTAATCTGTCTGACCCAAGAAGAGGGTGATCTAAATTTTTCAACGCAAAAAAAAAAAAAAATAGGCAAATTCATGGATAAAGAAGTATGTTGGTAATTTTGGACAAAAATGATAGTAAAACTAGCAGCAAGTTACCCTTAAAATATAAGAATGAAAAATAAGAATGAAATACTGTCGGTGCACATGTTTTTTTTTACCCTGTTTTTTTTTTTTTTGCATTCTAATTTTTGTGAATCAGGAAGTCTGAAGACTCATCAAAGATCATATGACATGTTGATCTTCGATGAAAATCGGCAAATTTCATCAACTATTTTAGAGATATGTAAGTGTTCAAAAGGTAATGAGGCAGGGGTGAACCAACAACCCCATTCAAATCCAACATGCCCCTGGGAATGCCATTTACTGTAACGTCCCCATCTGACAGATAGGAGTTATCCCCCTCGTCTTTAGTCACTTTCCCATAGGCTGGGAGAGGTGGAAGACCTGCCACGCTCAACAGTCCGTTACTGTAGCAGTAACCTGAAGTGGATGAGAGAACTGAAAAAACAGGAACCCAAATTGAAATTACCAAATAACCCCCTCAGCACCACTGAAACTATTTACAGTGGCTTTAACATGTAATTTTTGAGTCTCCAGAAAATTTCCAAGCGGTTCCAATTTGATCTAGGGAACCTAACAATTGCAAAACAGACACACCATCAAAATGATAAAGGACAAACAAAAAGCCAAAATCCCAACTCCAGCTCGGCCTAAGCAAGATAAAGAAACATCTCATGCATTATTTTTACCATGAGATCTGACATTTTCTTTGTGAGATGACGCTCTAGAATGAGAGAGTCACCATGACTGTGAAACCGTGAGAACTGGCAAATCTGGTCACAGCAAATATTTGACATGTGATTTTTGAGGTGGAGCTGGAATCAAGGTGGGTGGGGGGTGGGAGAATGAGCATCTATATCTTAAGTCAGAGTTAAAGTGAATACGTTATTATAGTTGCCGCTGGAGTTACAGTAAGAGTCACAGTGGAAATACAACTTTAAGATGGAGTCAGAGCAACAGTGAAGTCACAGCTGTTGTAAATTGTATTTGTGCCCTCTACAATATGATTAAGTTTGTTGTCCCTTGCTCGACTGCCATTCCACTTGGAAATGGAGGCCTTCTGGTAGGCAGGTTATTCTACAATTGTACTGTACCCAGGGTTTGGTACGACTACAGAATACCCCGAGTTTAAATTAGACCAGGACCCTTTCTAATTGAAGATAAAAAGAGAAAATCATGAATAGCTTCAACATAGCCTAGCCTATAGTAGTTTCACTTTTTGTGAATGTGATATGAGTCATTCTCAAAGTATAACATGCTACCGGGGGGTCAGACAGTTGGTCGGTGTAGTTAATCAATTTTAAGCTGTCCTTTCCCATGGCAGGGTATTCAGGGTCAACCTCTCAGACCGACAAGTTTCCAGTCTGACAAGTTTTCAGTTCAAAAATGAAAGACACTTTTTCAGTCCGAAAATAAAGTACACATTTTCAGTCCAAAAATAAAATACACGTTTTCAGTTCGAAAATGAATTTTTAGACAGTCACTCACCTTTAGCTTTGCTGTAAATGACTTTTTAGCGATTTTATTAACCTTTATTGATGCACCCAAAATGTTGGATGATGTCACATAACTACGACAAAATTTGCAGCGGTAAGAGAAGCAGATGTGATTGCAGTGAAATATACAAAATTAGGGCTCTAGCTCACTGCCTTCTGAGAATTAGCATTCTAAATTTTGATGAGGTCATTACTGCATAAAACAAAATTTAAAAACAGAACACCTGTTTTACCATTCATGGCTCTATTGTGCAAAAAAGCTCGAGTTAAAGAGGTCACCACGTCTCACTTAAGCACTTTTCTCCAAGGGTGAGCTACTGTAGTTGCGCTGACACACATTATCTACGGTGGTATGGTATACTGTACGTACCCCCAAATAAGGTTGTGCAAAATGGCGCAACATATGGTACCTTTTGATCAAAATGATATGATACATAACATTTGATCCCTTTTTCACCCAATTTGGGGTGTGCTTGATTCTCTTGCCCTCCACACAACACCTGAGCTCAGCTCCATTTTCGTCTGAATCAACACCATGTACCTTTGCAGTTATCTTTTAACACTATTTGGGGTGAACATTAAACTGAACATTTCAAATATTGACAGCTTATACAGTAACTCCTGGACTGGAAGTCCGATGATGTTTTGCCCTTTGGATATGTTAGTGTGTTTTACCAGGTTCCCCACCCGTAGCACACTGGGTACTGTATTTATTGTCAGAATAAAAACGAGTATTCTATTTTCGGACTGAAAATGCTTATCTCATTTTCTGACTAAAACATGTCAGACTGAAGACCTGTACCCAGGGTATTCTATAGTTACTTCCAAGGTTCGTGACAAAATACTCTTCTTCTTTTGAATATATGGTGAGACATCCAAACAAGGACATTAGTACACCACGTATGTGCCGTGAGGTCGGTCAAACCCTCAGTGAATTAATAATAAACTCCACGGGCTTATGGTGACTAACAGCCCTCTAGATAAGACTGCCAGGGAGATCATTCCAATCCCGAATTGTGTTTGGGATAAAACTGTATTTGAAGCAATTTGTCCTAGCAGTGGGGGTGCGGTAGTGCAAGGCATGCATGTTGCGAGTAATGCGAGTGGGTTTACAAAGGCCAGACAGAGGGATACTAGCTTGACCATGGATACCTTTAACGAGGATTTGAAGCCAACAACGCCTACGGCGATCAGATAATGTGCCAAGACCAAGATCTTTCAAAAGGGTAGTCATCGAACCAACTTCACGGGAGTACTCGTTGGCAATAAACCGAACAGATTTCCTTTGTACTCCCTCAAGTTTATCCTTGAGTGACGCCTGATAAGGATCCCAAACGGAACAAGCATACTCCAACAAAGGCCTACAGTAAGTAAACGTTTATAGGCAGCCAGTTTAATTTCCTTCGAACAAAAAAGCGGTTCCTACGTAACAGGCCGAGAACCTTGTTCCCTCTATTACAAACAGACTGTATATGATTTCCCCAATTGAGATTCTTGGTTACTGTAATAGCCAAGACTACTGTAGGCTTAGAATAACTTAGAGTACACTCACTCTCACAGTAGGACCAGTAAGGTTAGGCAGCTTGGCTAGGCCCTCAGTCAAGCCTATGCCGGCAGAACACCAACTTTAAGTTGTTGCAAAAGAGCAGATCAACAAAAGCTAAAACTACGGTAGACCAAATTCACCTGCTTTTCCGCCCTTCTTGCCACCTTTAGCTCCCCCTCTGGAAGAACCGCCACCTTTCGATCCGCCTCCGCCACTCTTGTTCTTTGGCATTTTGAGTACTCACTTCGGCTGGCACTACAGTACATACTAACTTACTGCAGTCGGAGACCGGTCTCTACCGCTTTAGTAGATTTATATTTGTCGTCATTACTTGACTTTTCAAACTTAATTTCAACCCTGCCTATTGAATTAAAAGTCAATGGATTTCCCATATTCTTGCGCAATTTAAGTAATTGTAGTTTGTTTAGTTCCTGATTTCTGTGATCTAAAATGCTCCGGAACAAAAAAATATACTTTGCTGGTGACATTTGATTCATAAAATAATTGCTCTTGTTAATCTGACTATGCAATTGCTCCTGAGCCTGAGTGTTTAATATTCCAAACAGCTCTGGTACGAACTGTATTCTGCACAAGAATTGATATTGGCCACTCGCATTGTGTTCGTGCAGCCTGTCAAAGAGGCAATAATGCTCGTTGGAGCCAGTCACTGGATGAACATGCCCGGTAGAATCTGGGACACTCTTTTTTTTCTAAAAGCCAAGGCATCTTCTTTTCAAATTTTCCTGATTCAAAGATCCTTTTAATTGTCATCGACGGTGCCGCAAGCATTCCGTTGTTTGGAGAAAACATGCCTGGAAACCTTTTATTACCGTGCGCTACTACCATATGTGCCATGTCGACAATAATGATATTTGGAGTATATTTCATGGATTTAATTAAGTCAATAACATCGCGTGGACTTTCAGCGCGTAGCAAAAATTTCACGCCGTATACAATACCGTGTGGACAAACCATAGACCGCCATCCTCCCGTAGAACCTTGCAGTTTTGCAAATATCTTATTAAATTTGTTGTCATCCTTTATCAGAGAGTCTCTAATTTTCCTAATTATGTCTAACTTAGACATTTTAGATGTCCCTCTTATCGCGATATCTTTCCCAACCTGCTTAATATATGGTAGATTAGTACCATGCAAGATTTCTAGGAGACGCTCCTGAGTAAATTCCCTTGCCTCTTGTTCTAACGAACCATCTCCCCTGTGTATCTTTCTATGTTCTGTGTTTAGTATATTTTTGTTGATTCTCGTATTATTTCCAATGAACGGTGACCAATAGGTGTACGACGGTTCTATATTAAATGGATTGGGCTGAAGATTGCCCACAAATCCCGAAGCTAACATGCTACTTTCTACGTCTCCCCAGAATTTCTCACAATCTACCATATCGTGTTGTTCACTTTCATCTGGCAATTCTAAATTCGAAATATCACACCGAAATGCACCCTTTTTGTCTATATCCAATACAACTATTTCCGGGTGATGACCACAAATGACACAGTTAAAATCATAAGATCTCATACAAACGGCCTGAAAATGCAAAAAACTGTTAATAACATTCTGTGGTCAGAACACTCTATCCCCTTTTCTAAACGATCTAGCATTTCTAAGGTGACCAAAAAAGAGTCATTATAGTTATGTACGCCTTCAGTGTATTCTTGGTACCGGAATGATAACTTACATTTACTACATACCTTACAGTATGTCACTATGTTATTAAGCAACCCACGTGATGATGGAAGTGTTGCCTTGTCTGTTATTTGGATTGGCTGAGAAAGAGCGCTTCCACAAAATGCACAGACGGTTTCGGTTGGGATAAATTCAACTGGATACCTGTCTGCATTTATATCTATATAACTACGGGGAACTGGCCATGGGATAACTTTATTGTTTTTTAGCTACGAACACATGCTTCTGACGATTTCATAATCTACAGGGGGGGGGGGGGGTACAATACGTCACCAACAGGGATGTTACTGTCTTCATCCAGTTCAATGTTAGGGGTCATTTCACATTCAGCCAGATACCACAAAGACACCGCCTTATGTGATCCTTCATGTGACAGTTGTTGCAGTACAGTTTCAGATAGAGATATAATAGAGGGGCGAAGTTCGCATGTGTCTATCCTCTGAAAGTGCTCGCATTGATAAGACCGGAAGTTGCTGTTTCTAGCCAAATTAATCTGAGTGATACATTGCTTGCTTTCGCAAAATACAATCGGACTCTCGTCATGAAATTTTCTCTGTACGTGCAGAGGATAGTCAACACCCCTTGCAGTTTTACGTACTAAAAAATTGAATTCACTGGATCAACATATACCCCACTCACCCACATATTAACACCATGTTTGATTTTCATGTGCCTACTTAAATTTACTTTCAGCAACTGTATTCCACATTCAGAACATTTAGTTCGAACATAAGTTCGCCTGATTGTTCGGTTTCTTCCAATACCAACATAAGGTCTTCCTGCATTACCACATACATCCTCTTCATCAGCATCATCATCAACAGCGACATCATTTTTGTCATCCACATCATCATTTAAATTTTCATTTATATCATTGGTTGCTCTTTCATCAGTTTCTTCTCTATCTTTCTCACTACTACATTCACTCTCAATATCGCAGTCGTATCTACTTATATCTTCCGTGTCGTCATTTTCTTTTACTTCATTATCATGATGATCATAATCCACATTAATTCTACCATCTGCATCACTATTATCAGCATCATTATCAGTAGGCCTATTAGTGCCATCAACGGTAAATGTGTTGGCATTATTTACCTCACCACCATCATCTTCGAGACTAACCTTCGTTCCCCCCGTCGCCAGCTCTCATCTCATCAACTCCCACGGAGCTAACACAAAGTATATGGGAGATATGCCATTTATTTTCTAAGTCCGAAATGAAATTACCATTTTTGTCACTAATCTCGGGCCCCTTAGGCCAATTGTGAGAGTAGTATAGGAAAAGTAAAGTCCTGGGTCCCTAGCCCTATGTGCCCCCTACTTTCTGTGGAAAAATAAATTGTGATGCGAATTAATGTCTGGGACTGGGGTCTCGATACATTTACCTCCTCCCACGGAGCTAACACAAAGTATATGGGAGATATGCCATTTATTTTCTAAGTCCGAAATGAAATTACCATTTTTGTCACTAATCTCGGGCCCCTTAGGCCAATTGTGAGAGTAGTATAGGAAAAGTGAAGTCCTGGGTCCCTAGCCCTATGTGCCCCCTACTTTCTGTGGAAAAATAAATATGATGCGAATTAATGTCTGGGATTGGGGTCTCGATGCATTTACCTCCTCCCACTCAGCTAACACAAAGAATATGGGAGATATGCCATTTATTTTCTAAGTCCGAAATGAAATTACCATTTTTGTCACTAATCTCGGGCCCCTTAGGCCAATTGTGAGAGTAGTATAGGAAAAGTAAAGTCCTGGGTCCCTAGCCCTATGTGCCCCCTACTTTCTGTGGAAAAATAAATATGATGCGAATTAATGTCTGGGATTGGGGTCTCGATACATTTACCTCCTCCCACGGAGCTAACACAAAGTATACGGGAGATATGCCATTTATTTCGAAATGAAATTACCATTTTGGCTGATATCGATTAGGTTAACACAACGTGTATGGAGATATTGAGCGGCTGGTATGATACATTGAACTCGGAGGTTGTTCATGAGCAACGTCAATGGGTACTGGGAATTTATTTATCGTTAACTGATTGTTATTTTCTCCAATCTTTGTCATGGGATGTAACCTGTGTTAGCGCTGTAGACCCCTCTCTACCGCTCCGCGGCGAGGCCCGTCTGGTCTATGGCTGTTTGTTTACATTTGTGATACCCGATTCACATGTACATCCTCACCTCTGCACCTCTGATACTTCTGTAACAACACAAATGTGGGTACACTACTCCAGATGTTAAAAAGGCGATTCATAGACCTATCCTTGTGCTGAATGAACGTCAGAACAGCGGTGGATAACGTGAATATCTAAATAGCGCTCATCGAAACATCGAGGTACCATTTTATCACAAGTTAATTTAGGTCTAACCTACGAGTGGCGTGAAAAGTTCGTGGAACTTGTACTGGTAATGTTTGTTATAGGCTACAATCTTAGTGTGTTTGTGAGTTCAAAGTAAAATCACACATTTAACTTCAGTAGTGTAGGCTATAGAGTTGTTACTCTAAGAGGAGTAGTAGGCTAGGGCTTGGCATTAAGTTGAAGTGGTCCTTAGCCAACAACATCGAAGTTATGTGTGATGTGATGAAATAACATGTCTCTGACAATGAGCGTTTCAGTAGGCCAAGTTAGGCTATTTAGTCATTGTGGTACTAATTTAGAATCCGTAGCAATCGGACAAGGTATTAGACAACTGAAAGCGTTAGTATAGTGTCCATGTCTTGTTTTTCTTTTTTTTTTCGGTTTTAATATTTTTTTCTCTCCTGACTGAAACATTTTAAGTTATGGATTTTCTGTGCAATGTACAATGTGTAGTGAAACCTGTGGAAGAAGTGATAGATTCTTCCTGAAAGAGAAATAGGTTAGGGGAGGATTCGAACCTAGGATGTCACGATAACAGTTACATCATAAGTCTTACACATAAACCACTACGCCACAAGAGTGGAATGCTGTGGTTGGGTGTTCGAAAATTCATACAATACACAAAAGCGTAATCCAACCTAGTCATGCAGTATTTATATATCCATATACTATAAATGAGTATCTATCCCCTAACCCTGAATCATGTTACTTAACCCGATCCTCTAACCTTTCCCTTAACCCAATCCCTTAACCTGATCCCCAAATCTGATCCCCCGAACAAGTGTATGCTTTTCTTTTACCTAGGAAAATCAAACATTTTGTTTTTGATGTAATGTGTTTTTGTTTTTCCTTAAAGCTCTTACACAGTACCCCTATGCAACGTCAGAGGGACTAACCAGAGTCTTCATCCTGCATTATCAGTTCTGGTGGAAGATGATGATCAGCTACTACTATGCTGCATGGCTATGGTATTTTTAATGCCTTTCCAGAGGAGAAAAGGACAAAATTATGTTACAGAGAATTGTTAGAAGAATCCTGTTCCTCCATCGTAATGGAGGGACTGAACAGTTTATCAGATCATGTGCATCTTCAAATGGATCCGTTCAACAACAAGCACCTCGTGTCAGATTGCAGCAGCAGAGAGTGCACAAGATGTCTCAGGAGGATGATGCACGAAAATTGAAAGTCCAAACATGCCTGAGTGATGTTTCATCGTCTGTCTCTGACCAGGAGGATCTTCATTCATCATCCTATCTTGAAGCATTACTGCAACAAGTTCGCAGTAGTTTTCACATACGAAATGGTTCACAGGTTGAAGGTGACACTGGATTTGAATTTGAAAAATTATTCATAAACAGTGCCATCTTGAAAGACTTAACTCCATTGCAACTGAATAATGCACTGTCTTTGATGAAGGAGATAAGTTTTATAGAATTTGAAGAAAAGAGTAACTTATCTGATAAATTTGCAGAGCAAATGCTATGCAAGCTGGACAGTATTTCCCCAGTAGAGTTTGATACCTTCTTGCAACTTCTGTGTTGCAAAGAGCAACTCTACTTTAAAGTTAAAACTTGCATACCAAATTTTGACAAGCTGTTAGTGGAGAAGTGCCTCGCCATTTTAGAGGAACAGTCTACCCAAGATATTGTACCTTCATTGGTTTTAGCATTAGCAAAACTTGGTCTCAACTTTCAGATACACCCAGCACCAATTTTATTCCAGCATATGTTTCTGAAAGTTAACAGCTACAGCATGGAAGCGATCAGCATTTTAGGTCAGTTGGTATCTCAATTAAACTTGAGGACAAGCTGGTACGCCTCTTGTCTTGCCAGATATTTTCAAGGTCATTTCGATAACGTGTGTGCTCCCCGTCATTTGGCTAGACTCCTGCGCAGCACCATCCTTCTGTGTTCACCTAAGTTTAAGTTAAAGGTCTGGAAGAAATGTCAAGATGTTTATCACTCTTCCCCTGTTGTCGATATTGACACTCTGCTTTCGACGATGCAGACAGCTATATTCTTTGACCACGATGTCAAAGTTGAAATCCTTGAAAGTTGCTCTAGACTTATAGTCCCACTGTTAGGCCGAATGATGCCGCATCAGATGGTTACATATCTGAATGTCTCTCAACAATGCTTTTTCAAAGTGGAACCTCTCTACCAAGACGTCTTTGAACAATTAAAGGACGGTGTTTCCCTACTCACATCAAACAGGGATGTAACTCTCGCTGTACACATGCTGTGCCGACAGGCCCATGCATCTGAAGATTTGAGTAATTTCATTGACAGATTGATGGAAGTGATTGACGCCGACGGTACCGAGAACCTGTCCAAAATATGCGCAGTCTCGGCAAGGTTACTTAACCAACATCCAGAATTGATAGCAAGAGTGAAAACGAAATGCTTAGAAGCACTACCCACCATACAGGATGAAGCACTTTTGAACACTTTGGCAAGGATCTTAAAATTAAAGTCGACCTCTAAGTCACCAGAGGTTACCCTGCTGAGAGAGAAGTTAGCGAGGGCCTCCTACAGGTCTGTCACCCCACGAGAACATTCGTGTGTCCTTACAGGGTTTGGTAAGCTTGCCACTCCTCCAAGGCAGATTGATCCATTTGTTTGGTCAAAAATGATCAATTTCTTGCCAAACCTTTGTAGGCAGTCTTCCCGCATGCTGTTTATGATGTTAGGTCAGGCAAGATACTTTTATGTCAACCCAGTGGACCATGAGCAACTGTGTAACTTACAATGCTCTATATTCCGGAATATTCTGTCAAAAAGGCCACCAGACCACCTCCTTCTAGGAGGTGAAAGAACTTTATCTATGCAGCAGAATTTGGTTGATGGATTGGACCTCATGGGAGGTGTCTGCAGGCTCGAGGAAACTGGGAAGCAAGTCAACATCACCAAGACCAATGTTATTGGAGTATCATTGTATTTATACCATGCAAACTTGTTATACCCTGATCTGGTGGACTTAATTGCAGAGACAGTCCATTCTGAAGTTGATTGGTTCACCCCATACGAACTTAAAGATGTTGTAACTTTCCTCGCATCAAGCAACTCTTCACATCCAGTGAATGACACTATATCTGAAAAGTTCACTTCCAGTCTTGTGGAATTTTTTGACATGTTCAGTCCATTTTTCATCATTGAGAGCGCCCTCAGTCTCAGCACAGCTGCAGTGTTTTGACCGGAATCTTCTCGAAAAGATCTTCTCATGGCAGTTTCTGGAAAACTTTGAGAAATTGCAACCGTCACCATTTTCATCTCATTTACTGATGCAACTGAACAGAGCCGTTTGTTTGGAATTCCCGGAGATGCAGGCACCCTGGTTTCATCATGAGATTGACCATGCCGTTACATGCAGTGAGTCAGGTTTAAAATTACATATGTGTCATAAACATGCAGTTTTGTCAATATGATTGTCTTGGTTGTGTGCATACCTGTGTCACAAGTGATGCAGTGGCTTTCCTGGGGGGATTACCATGGGTGTACATATACTCCCCCCTTCAGAAAAAATAGTGGTTTCAAAATTGATTCAGTTGTGGCCTTTAATGTTTTATCACAGACATCTCACTGCTGCTCTTCTTGTCACGGTTTTGGTGTAGAAACTTGCACACCATATTGAGAGCACTATTTATATGTAAATCTTTCAGATGGAAGACATGCCCCCACCATGAGGTGAATCTAGTGTACCCCCCAAAGAAAAATCCTGTTTCTGCCTCTGTGATGGTATTTTTATTGATGGCAATATGTTTTGATCTTTGTAGAAGCAGTAGCAGTTGTGTTTGTAATCACGATTAAAGTTTTGAAGGTATACCATACCAAGTAATGTTTGAAAACCTACATACAACAGTGAATATTTTTACACTCAAGAGGTGATTTGATTCAAGAATGAATGAGTTGTGCTATATGTTAAACCATATTATTGTTAATTGTACGTACAGTCTAAGGTGTATCCTTGTATTGGTCATTGGCTGTAATCTCATCTGGGCACATACAGTACACATGAATGCTTCTCATACATTAACTCATGGAAAGTTGTAAAAGAATCATTTGCTGCTAGTCACACGCCTTTTGATGAAAGTAAAAATTTGCTTTAATATGATTGTTGCTTTATTCACCCTCCATTTCTCCAGCACATCCTAAGCGGAGAACCTTAAAGACAAATGATTATGAAGCCTTGAAGGAAATACTCGAAAGTACGCGGGATATTAAGGCTCAGAACCATACAGATTAAAATCATGGAAAGTTGAAAAGAACTCATTTGCTGCTAGTCACACGCATTTTGATAAAAGTAAAAAGTGGCTTTAATGTGATTGTTGCCTTATTCACTCTCCATTTCTCCAGAGAATCCTAAGTGGAATGCCTTAAAGACCAATATTTACGAAGCTCTATCAGAAATACTTGGAAGTACCCAGGATATTAAGACTCAGAACCATACAGATTACAATCTCTTTGCAGGTCAGAATGCAGTATTTAGTCATTTCGGGAGCAATATTGTTTCTAGTGGGTTGTATTTTAGCTAGTGAATAGCATCTGAAACTGTGTGCAAATATGTCTCTTTGAAAATGTAACCTTCACGTAACAATGTCAAAATGGTGCCAAAATGCCAAATTTTGTGGTTTTCAGCAGGCATACATTGTAAAAATTTCTCGCATTTACTGTACGTGTAGCATCTCCCATCAGTCTAGTTCAGAAATTCCAGGAATATATTGTCAACTGATGCCAATGGAAAGTTGCAGCTTTGTATACCTTTTTCAGAGATTTGGCTGTAAGACTTACATGCAGAGTATCACATTTTTTTTTTTCAAAAAATTTGCAATCAATTGTAGATAGAGATGATGGGACAGGTCAGAAACTGGTCTACTTTCTTCTGTTCTACTTTCATCCTTTTATTAATATTCAAGCAGAGGGTGAGATGTAATTTCCATTCTAATGACCGTCCCACCATCTCCCGTAATGCTCACTGAGTCTAAATGTGGAAATGTTACCATGGAACTGCCATACTATTTCAAGTTCTGAAATATACAGTCTCTAAGTTTCAATATCATCTGTCAACTATAAGGTTGCATCAAGTGTAAGTTTCAGTAATTTTTTTAGGTTGAATTCTAACAAGTGCTGTTTAGTATCTTAAATATGTTACTCATCATGAAATGCTTAACACTGTTTTATCTGACTGACGGAATTTGTTTCTCTTGCAGATTTTGAGTTTAGCTATAAAAAGGACGATACAGACTGCATACCGCACACATCTAGTACCTGGAACGACACAGTTAAGTATGTATTAAAATTTGACTTATTTCAATATGGTACTACTGTGTATTACATACATGTATTCATTGCTGCCAGGTACTGTAGCTGTCACATTAGCTATTCAATGGCACCACATCAGCCATCCACAACTGCCATATAGCCATCACATTATAAAGGCATATTCCCCACCATCTAACGACAATTGTCATACTGTATATAGCCATCACGTGTGTAAGTAGGTAACCACAGCTAGGCAGTCATTACATCAGCTGTAAATAATCTTTGCATTAGCTATTCACAGCTGCCAGATAGCTATCACATAATCTATTCAAATGCAAAAAAGTCCCCCACTACGTAAGACATAAAAATTGCATTCCAACATTGATTTTAACTACCAGCAATCTGGTTTTTCCTGTTTCCTATGGAATGCAATTCCAGCAATAGTCTAGCTCTTAGCAGCTTCTGTTGTGTTTCTTTCTTCAACCTTGCAACCATTAATGTCACAAAGAATATTGTTATGCAAAATGGGTACCAATATGGTAAACGTGATAACATGTTTGCAGCTGCTGAATTACACTATGTCCTTTCTTACAGGAAGACAACTAAATTTGCATATATCTGCAATGAGCAAAACAGCTTTTAGTTCTGTTTTTTTGTGTATGTGATGTAGTGACCCCAGCTTATCTTCTACCATCAGTTACTGTAGTGTTTCAAGACAATCAAAGTTAGATGAACAACCCTTTTTTTAATTGGGAGAGGGGACAGGGGGTACTGCTATTAAACCCTTTTTATTGTACCCTTTTCCCCAGATGTTTCTGGCGATGAACAAGACTAAGTTATGCCACATGTGCTTGTGGACCCACATCTATTTCTATGTTGGTCCATTGGGAATCTGACCTGGCTAAGGGCCTGGTTCCACTGCCCTGTAAAGCAAAAGATGAAATATCGACCCCCATCTAAAAAAGCGGAAACAAGATATTTGCTGTTGGCAGATTTTAGCTGCAATTTTTTTTTTTTTCCATTCTTCAGTTTCAGATTTGAAATAATGGTGGGATTCATGTCTGTTTCATTTCAGATTCAAAATATACATCAAGTAGAAAATATGCATCACCAAGGAATGCTCTCTCTTTGTATTGTTTCAGACCTCCTTTAATTTTTCTTTGCTTATATATCTTCTCAATCTGCCTGTGAAGGAAAACTGCATAACTGACAAAAAATCGATCTATTTTCTCTTTGTTCTTTGTTATCATGAAGTCAAATATCAACCCCTGTGACTTGCATTTGAAAAAAAAAGTATTGTGTTATAACATTGATTGCTGTGTATTTAATGTATCCTTTTTGTAGTTAGTATACATTTATTGAAGCTCCAAGGTAGCTGACACAATGCTACAATATGCCCGTGATTCCTACACGAATTAACTTGGCTCAGATGCTTTATTGATACTTCTTTTCATTCTTTTCTCAGGGTAATTTTGGACATTTTACCAAGAAGATGTTACTTTAACAATACACCACAACTAAGGGGAGAGTTTTCCATGAAGAAGAGGCACCTCGAGATCCTGGGATATAGATACATTCCGGTGAGTCAAACTTTTCCATCCATAACCATCGATTCCAAAATCACGTACCATTAGTAAAATTGTCTGTCAATTTAAAAACGATCTCTTCGATCTGATAATGCTTGTTCAACGTAATAAGACACATGATGGTAATAGCCCTTTTGAGATTCATTGAATGTATTGCAATTAGCAGCTAATAATTCTATGTCATGTTGATAGAAGATATTAGTGCTTTTGCTGATGATTGATTTCTTCTGTTTCTTCTTCAGATACCTCAGCATGACTTGAGAAGGAGTCTGCTTCCCTTCAGATCTGACAAGGTGGATTATCTTCGGAAGAAACTTTCATCTCTTGGTTGAGGCCACATGATGCCCAGCACAATGTTTACTTTGTTTCATCTATTTCAAACCCAACTCAGTGCCTTTGAATTGTATGCCAAGAAAATAAAGTAAAAACAAAACAAAACTGCAGCTCAATCTTTCAATTATAATACAAGCATTATAGAACAGTTGCACCCATCTTCATTCTCAGTATGCATCTATGGGACATCTGACTTTTCTTGAAATATTTTCATCTGTGTTTGCTTGCTCTGGTGAAGAAGGTGTCAATTACACAGTGCATTTCAGTGTTGAATTTCACAGAAAGTCATAAAATTGCAAAGAGCCAAACTGCGATTTGTTGTCACACAAAGTGATCATGGACATAGTCGGCGGCAATCTCATTCTGAACATCCCTTTTCCAAATGAAATTTTGTCAGGAGGGTGTTGCAATGGTAATAGTAAATTATAATTACAAAGTGGATGAAGACTTGATGACATTAGCTTCCTCATGTTAGATGTCGTGTTTAGTTGCTGAAGAATGCTGACTGGAGCACAAGCTTGTGGACACTATAATATAACAGTCATTTTATTTATTGTGAATATATCAGTTCAACCTGACATCAAATGGAGGTAATCAAGTGGGGTAAAAATGTTTTCATGAGATATTAGTGTCACATTAATTGCATTAAGAGAGATTACATACATGCTTTGTGGCAGGAAGAAGAACCCTATTGCTTTTTAGGGGTTGTCAAAGGTCATGTGGGGTCACCAGAGATCAACTCCTGAAAACACAGTTAACGCAATATCTTGAGATAGAAAGCTTGGACAAATTTCATACTTACAGTAGTTTGTTAATACGTGGGGGAGGTTTTGAGGTCATTTGGGGTCAGCAGGGGTTAAATAGTAAAAAGGCAGTAAACAGGAAATATCAAGATGTGAAGCTCGGACAGGTCTGATATTTAGTGCGTTGGTGCAACACATTAGGTAAGAGCGACATCTTGTTTACAGTAAGATCAAAGGTCATTTTTGGTCAACTGCATCAAATAGTAAAATCTTGTAAACACAGTAGACCTATATATGTGATATTCAGTATGAAGGTGAACCACATTGAGTACAAGATTCCCATTGTTTTTGTGCAGGTCAAAGGTCATTTGGGGTTCAACAGTCATCAGGTATTGAGACCCTGTAAACTCAGTATCTTAAGAAGAGTAGCATGGACGGGTCTCAAGTTTAGTATGTAGGTGTCCCACATTTAGTCCAAGAAGCCTATCATGTTTTGTGTAGGTCAAATTCATTTGCATCAATCAGGTCAAGTTGTAGAATACTTGCAAATATGATCTCAAGAAGAGAAGCTTGTGCTGATCAGATGTTTCATTTGCAGAAGTATCAAATTGCGAACAAGAAAGCTATTCATTTGGCAGAGGCAAAAAGTCATTTGGGGTCAACAAGTAAACAGTAAAAACATTTTCAATGTGATATTGCTAGAATAGAAGCTTTGACAGATCTGATATTCAATAGGTGTACAAAAGTCAGTGTAAGAACCCTGGTGTTTTTGGTGGAGGTTAAAAAGTCATTTGGGGTCAACAGGGGTCAACTTGTAGAATCATGGGGAACACAATATCTCAAGCAGGAAAGCTGCCAGAGATCTTATGTCTAGTTCATATATGCTATGTATACCCCATTAAGTGCAAGGGCCTTTTTGCGTGGAGATCAAAGATCATTTTGGGTCATAAATTTGTCAAATTGTGACAACATACTTGTAAGCATGATACCTCCAGAAGGGAAGCATGTACTGATCTCATACATGTTGTGTAAGTGTTTACTGAGTGCCTATCATTTGGTGAAGACCATCTGGGTCAACAAGGGTCAATTTGCAAGTAATATGTACACATGGAATCTCAAGACATGTAAGATGAACAAACATTTTTATTTAATATGTAAATGTGTATGTTAAGTACATAATGCATATCCATCATCACCAGATGAATCAGCAGATGATTGTGTGTATAGTAGCTGTCACATCTCAGTTGGTACAGTAATGATGATAATGATAGTATAATGATGACATACTATATGTATATAATAATAATAATAAATTACTGTGAGTTGACAAAGACCAAGTGTGTATTACACATCCTCACATTGAAGGGAATTCTCGTAAGTTCGTCTTCCCCTACCGACCAGTAGCAGATTTCAGGAAGCAAAATTTTCTTCTCTAGTGCACTTGATTAGTTTATTACTTCTATCTTCAAATGTTCATTTCCTGAGTGTGCATTCATCAGATAAGAAGTACACATATCAATAAGTCCTGGATGGTATTGCATGCTTGAATTGGTTTCAACAGTTGGGATATTACAGCACAGCCTCTGAGTCCACAGACCTTGTGGTTGACCATTTATTACCAATGGATAAACTTTGCTACATCTTTTAAGAAATTAGCTAATGGCTAATTCCTCACATGTATGGAATATGTCAGATGTATGAAAATTGTTGTATAAAGCGCATCATCAAAACCATAATGCATTTGTGTGTACTGGCTTTAATGAGTGCTCTTGCATCATATGTGACACCATAGCATTGGCCACCATTGATCTAGCTGTCACATATGACACTGCCTGCATGTATCACAGTTGATCTAACAGTCACATGTGTCTTTAGCATGAACAGCAGATGATTTAGCTGTCACTTGTGAGGTAAGCATGGACCACAATTGATCTAACCACAGCATGTTGCATTTACCACAGTAGCTCTAACTGTCAGATATGTGACATTAGCATGGACTACAATTGATTTGGCTGTCATGTGTGACAATTATGCATAAGCATGGACCACTGTTGTTTTAGTTGTCACATGTAACTCTAGCTGTCACATTGTGTAAATGACCTGTCATGGTATATTTGGCAGTTTTTCATAAGTAATTATACAGAAATTTTATGTAACACGAAACAAACTCCTCTGACAAATACAGAAAGATACCAATTACACATAACAGGCTCCTAGTGAAGTAGTATTTTTTGATGAATTTACAACCATTCATATAAGTTCATATTGTCACATGACCTGGAAGTGAGTTCCAAATGTACAGTGTGCTAGATGAGGAATGTTCCCGAGCCATATGCCCGTGTGTTTTCAGTCCGAGGTCGAGTGAGGAGCTGTTGGAATTAATTAGCCACCACATATTGCGGATAGTGGGAGATGAAACAAAGTGAGAAGGTAACCCTGACAGTCATTGCTCAGACATTCGGAATTGCCATCAGAAGAATTTGAAGTTTCCATTGATATAATGATGCAAGGTGTAACATTTGAGGTAATGTATGATAATACGATATAAATTTAAAAATATAAACATAATTGTGAAAGCTGAAATATCGCACAATCCAAGGGGGGAAAAGGGACCAAAAACTTCTGTTGACAGCAACAGCAATTTTTTTTTGTTTCTAACAAGCTGATGGCCTCTGTTTTTTATGTCCATTTTGAGGAATTAGGGGGAAAACAATCTATCACTGTATTCAATCCAATTGGTTATTAGCTTAGTTACTATGATTTCTGAAATGATTCACTCTGTGCATCTTCTGTAAGGGAATCAAGATAGCAGAGGTATGCATTTGTGTTGTGAAGACAAACTATAAAGTTTCTTGAACTGCATTAGATCTGGAGTACCTATACCCATTTCTTTGCAGTTCCCCTAGATACACAGTTTGTTATTGTTGTTTCACTACATGTAGATGCATTGTTAATATACTGTAGCTATTTCCAGAGTGACCAAATACAAACTTATACAGGATAACTTGTTTTTATTCAGGTATCCTAACCAACCATAGCACTGAGAATAATGGAACAAGCATTCAGATGAATAACTCAGAGTTTGTTATTTCACTGTTTGAAGTGTCCTTTCATTTGCAGTCCCAGTGACAGATGCACATGATGCTACTGTATGGTCCTTTATGCACTCTGCATGATTCTATAGTTGAGTCTGTGTTCTCTCTCAACCTGCAGATTGAGAAGTACCAATCAAAGCTGAGCACCTCTTAGGATGGTGTGGTGTTGATGATGAATCCATCTAAACTGTTGCAACAGTCATCCTGTTTGTTGAAGCCACAGTTTCACAGAGTCCTCCAACCATGGTTGATGGTTGGCGATGCCTCTCGGAGGTCCTTTCACGACGGACGTCGACTCCAACAGAGGCCAGAATCGCCTCCTGAAGAGATTCCCCAGGTAACTGCTGCAGATGGGAACCAGAAGGTAAAGTTGAAAGGCCTGGAAACTGACTTCCCTTGCTTATCCATAGTGTGAGTATACCAATGCACAGTCTGCAATGAAGTTTACTGAGTTAAAAGTTGAATGTCTTGTTCAAGTTTCTGTCAGAGACACTGCCCGCTGACTTGAAGGAAATGATTGTAGTTTAATTATGTTCAGATCATGATTTGATTTATCCCAGTATAGATCATCAAATTATATAAAGGAAACAAGATATAAATATGCCGGTAAAATGAGAGAGGAGTAAGCTAAGAAATGAAGAGTAAGAAAATGAAAGGATTACTAATTTAAAAGATTTATTAAATTAACAGATACCATTCCTTCTTATTTTCGAATAGTCTATCATTCTTTATCCAACAAATATTGGTTATGAATCTAAAAATGTAACTTTTATCATGTGAAACAAAGACCAAGCTTGTTTCACTTTAACCCATATGCAAGTGAATCACAATCTGATACATATGTTGTAGATAAATCAATGTGAAGATTGTTGACAGTTGCATCAGACCAACTGTGGAGATTTAATTATCCTCTGGAGCAGCAATATGCAGAACACTTCAGTACCACATTATCACAATGCTGGCAAGTCTGCATAAAGCACTGACCATCCTACAACTGTTAATGCTTGTTTTAATGAGAAAGTGAGAGAAGACTCCAGCAAAATTGCTATTTATGTTTGATTGTGGTTGGTATAAGGACTAAATTAGTGAATCAAAAGACACCCACAGAGCTAGATGTTGTCTGTTGATCACTACCATTGCCTTGCTCATATGACTTGCCATCTGTAAGAAGTTTTAAACTGTGATGGCACAGTATTACAGTATTTTTATATGTGTTGTGTATTTTTTTTTGGGGGGGGGGGCCATAAGTAGGATAGTTGCCCACAAATTTGTTCCTTTTTATTTTTTGGTTCCTTGTGTTAACAAAGGGGGCATGTGTATGTGTGTGTGTATGTGATGCCATTGGAATGTAAGATATGTGGCGGCTGGGATGACTCAATAATCGGGTGCTCAATTTTTCTCAAACTTTGTGCATACATGTATCATATCGCGCACATGTGCTTTCTTGTTTTTGGTGCCTATATCATGCGTTTTAATGAGTGGGCAGGACTTTGTGTGGAATTCCTGATATGGCAACATCTTTGCAGTACCTTTTCTGATTTGTTTCAAATGTTGGTAGGAAGGTTTTGTTAAATATAAGGCACATGACCATGGCATTTTTACTTTCAGTGTCACTAGCATTTTTTCCAAAGGGTAGGGTTTTTGCCATGTGTAGTCAGAGTGCACAGAAAATTCAGAATTTTGTGCATGCTGTGAGTATAGACTTTTGGTCAGTGAAATTCCTGCGCTCCATTTTCGTGCTAGTGGATGCTTATATGGTCCATCAGTCCCAATCGAGCAAATTGTGGAAATGCTGCTTGACCCAGTTTCATGATCAAATATATAGAACGCAAAAAGGCATGATCGATGATGTAACTGTATTTCTTGATGAAGTACTTTGATGTGATGAAGACATACTTTGATTTGATGAGGTACTTTGATGTGGTGGCGAAGTACTTTTAAGTGATGACGTATGTTCTTTGATGTGATGATGACATACTTTGGTGTGATGACGTACTTTGCTGTGATGTACTTTGCTGTGATGTAAATGTATTTGATGATGACATTACTTTGATGCAAACACAAAATTTCATGCAAGGCATGGCAGGGCTCTTTGGTGTGGAAACCCTAATAGACATCAGAAAAAGAAACTCTGCAGGGTTTGTATATTTCTACAAACAGTCTGAAAAAATTGGAAGGTTTTAGGATCACTATTCTATTGGCAAAAATGAATAACTACAAATGAATGCAGGTTGCAGTGTTACATAAGGAGAAGTTTCCGATGGTACTTATCCTGCCGCTGAATGTGAATGTATTCTCGTGTTACAAGTCACTAGGCATTTGTCAGTGCCTGGGGCAATAGTTTCCTTCGGTTTCCCAGACCTATGCAAGCATATGAGTTACTGTAACAGGGAGAGCTTTACTGTATGCATAGGCATAAAGCATTTGTGAATTCCTTGGCCAAGGCCACAAGTGTATAATTCAGAAAGGATCGATTTATTTTTTTTTTCTTAATAGTCTTCCGCTTCAGTGCCCCTGTTAGTTGGCCTATTGCTACTGTGGTGTAAATTAGACCATAACAGATCAGGGAGAGCTGCTAGAGTGACAGCTTCCTGAACAGATAAAGTGTGCAAGCTGGAGCAGTTGTATGTCTTTGTCAGTGATGCAAAAAGTTATAAAAGGGAATTCTCAACTTCAGTCACCATTTCCGAAATTGTAATGCTAGGAAAATGTAGTCCTGCAGCATCACAAAGCTCAAGTTAACTATCACATGAATATGACTTATGTTTAACATAGCATATGAGCCTAAGTTAAGCTTTTACCTAAAACTTCTGTTAATTGTTCATGTTGTTACATACATTTGGCAAATTGTGGAACCTTATCAACTTGAACTTATCAAATTTTCATATCTCTGCACCTATTCCAGTCCTTCATAGGCTATATAATTTTTTAAAGTTAGTTCATTTTGGTAAGTGATCATATGCTATCATTAGTTATTTTTCTTTCCCAAAATGATGTTTTGGGGCAAAAAAGACACCCACTGTAGGAGGGGCAGGAACCGAGAGCAACAAGGAACGGTACCCAACTGCACCATATGCATCATTCAGTCAAAAGTGATATTTTCAAAATTTCATCAACTAAACTTAAAGTTGTACTCCACAGCAAGAAATGACTTAGGATTGATAATATTAAAAAGAAATGTAATCAATCACTAAAAAGACAAAGATAAAAATATTCCCCAAATACGAGAGATATCGTGGAGAAAAAGGGCAAATTGAAAAAAAAAGTCAAACTCTGTAGAATACTTGTTGGGACACCCAACTTCCCTTTTTGGTGTTGGCTGCAGGATTTAATGTTCACTGTACACTTTCACTCCTATAGCACAACATTGGGAGGCTGGGGCACAGGGTTTAATGTTATCCTCTGAAATGAGATTCAGGACTAGCACTAGCAAAGTAAATTGTAAAGTATCCCAGCAGTTTTGTCCAAGATTTTATTTCTAATTTTAGTATGACACTACAAAAGCTCATCATTGCCATAGTCAATATGTTGTCCTGAGATTATGGGATTTTTTAAGAAATATATTTCAGTGCTATGAAGCAAATTGTTTGGGGTTTTTTTTTGAGAAATATACTTTGGAACTTTTGTTTTCTCATAAAACATTTTTTGAGATAACTGGTTTTTTTTTTGATAAATTCCAACATTTATTTCTCAAAAGACAGAAACACCAGCATTTATTTTCATGAAAAATACAACAGAAGAATCAAAATTTATTTTCTCAAAAAAACAAACAGAATCTCTAGAATATATTGACTATGGCACTAATGGACTTTCATATGATTTTGAGGAAATGATCAATAAATATCGCACCATATCGCATCCAAGCGCAATTAAAGGTAAAAACAAGGGGGAAAAAATAGAACAAATAGACTGCAAACAGAGTTCTCACACCATGAAGTTTCAGTTCAGATTGACTAAAGAAGTGTCAATTTCTACTACTACTTTTCTTACTATGTGTGTGTTTGCAGTCTCGTACGGTGCCGCTGCGACTGGAGGAATTTTGATCGTGAGTTGACTCTCTATGCTGACAGCAGAAAATTGACCTAATAATTGTTTAGGTAGTTTACAGAATAGTTATTTTCGTACTAATTCAGGTAATTTTGTATAAATTTTTGTAACTATTTTCAGGTCAGAAGTTGCTAGTCTCTGTCAAGCTTCAAGACCATTTATAATGAGTCGAAATACTGCATTTATCCTCATTACTGAAAAGCTGAGCAATTTTTGGTCCAATCTTTGGAAACACATAGTTGATGACATTTGAGAAATGTGTGAAAACACAAAAATTGAGATGTGATTTTTAACTAATTGTTTGTGGTTTAATTCAAAATGTTTCTATGTTTTGTGCTGTCCTCACTTTAGCTCATCATCTGGTGAGGAGTCTAACAAGTTCCAGTTTGGATACAAACTGTGCAAATTCAACAAACCATTTTACCTGAAGCTGAACAACGGTGTCCTACCAGAACTTGAGATTGCATATGAAACATGGGGAGACCTTAATGAAGATAAAAGCAATGTCATTTTGCTTTGCAGTAGTATGTCAGTTAGTTCCCATGCTAAAAGCCACAAGGTGAGTTTGAAGAAATTTTCCAAACCAATCGTTCCTTAACTAGTTTGACATATTTGCTCCACCAGCAGGATTCAACTGTTTCATCATTAGGTTGTAGGCAACACAAGAAGCCTAAGTCAAATCTTATGAACTATATGGAATGGATTCATCCTTACAAATCTACAGTACCATGAACACTATCTCAAATCAAAACTGATCGCTGTTATCCAAACAATTAAAGTTGACAGGTCACCATAGATATAATACCATGTTTCATTCATTTTACATGAAAACAATACCATTTAGAGTGAAATATTGCTCTCTCTAAAATGCACCCCTGTGGCATACAAAGAAACTAGCCGTTATCATTGTCAATTGTCACCATGCAAATGTAGCTTCATCTCCTCAAAACATTATGCAAAGGATGAGTTACAGAGGATGATGCAACATTTAAATTTTAGAAGGCATGGGTGAAGAAATTCTTCTTGAACAAGGTATTACTAAGTTTCTCCCTGTGAGAAACATATTTCTATGGAAGGCAAGTCATCATTTTTCCTTATTTTGAAAAATACAGCGTTCCTTGTCACTAAATATTGGTTCTACAGGTACAATTCATTTCCATAAAATGAACACAACTTTGCCCTTTAAAGGCAATGTATTGATACATGTCATACTCACATCGCCTGCCTAGTGAATATCTGAATATACTTTGTGCAATATCATTATCAAGCCAAGCAGTAGCTGATAGTACACAGTAGACCACAAATTGCATGTACTGAAAGTTACCTCCTTTAGACTTTGCCATAAAGTTGCTTTTGGAATTTTTCCCACGAACTTTATGTTAGGGTATTCTTTTCCTTATATTCTTCCAGGATAATCCAGCACCTGGGTGGTGGGAAAAGTTTATTGGATCAGGCTGTGCCATTGATACCGATAAATTCTTTGTTATTTGCACTAACATACTCGGTGGTTGCTATGGAACGACGTGAGTAGTCTGCATGTTGTGTTCCTTCTCTTTTACCCAAAACTCTAAGACCTTATTGTGCTTTTAGCATTCCCTGTGATGAGGGTTGACCACAAATCTGATAGACTCACAGAAAATATGTCTGTTGCTTAAGCTTAAATGTTGTGTTGCTACCATTCCATAATGTCATGCATCTTTTGTGATGAAGTCATAGGCAAGTATTAAAAGTATAAAATATTCTATCATCGTAAATTGATGCTGCATCCGTTGCACATGATGCATTTCACAGAAAAATGTTTTAAACATTGTTGTAGTACACACTTTCATTTTTTTAGTACCCTCAGCATAACATAAGCCCCTATTAATGTACAGTGTTTAAACAAATACAACTATCTCTCTCTGGTTAAATACCATAATTGGCATCAAAGCGTGGCTTAAGTTTTGCCTTGAAATGCACTCATTGAGCCTGCAGGAATTTCACATTCCATCTTGGGAGTATAAATTGAAGCTATTTGTGCCCGGTTGAAAACAAACTAATCTTTCAGGTTCTTCATTCAATAGATGCAAGTTGCAAGTAGTTTTCTGCTTTGACTTTTTCCTCCCATCAGGTGTCCTTTACATCTTTCCCCTTTCGTCTCTCAATTTTTGCTCCAGTGGACCCTCATCCATCAACCCACTCACAAACCGACCTTACGGGACAACTTTCCCTCTGGTGACAGCTGATGATATGGTTAATGCTCAGTTTAAGCTCCTGGACTATCTTGGTATACGTCAAGTAGGTGATGACTCTTGAACTGTGTCCTTGTAACTTACATAAGCTTGAAGTGAATATCACAAAATATGTAACTTGAAGATACCGTCATAGTTTTAATTACACTTGGTATTCCTTTCTTCTTTAAATCTATGTCTAGCACCTACCCCCCCCCCCCTTTCGCTCCTTTCTGCATTCTCTTTCATTTTCTTATCTCATACAATTTGACACATATTCCGCTGCTGTTCAAGTTAATGATCTTTTCAGTCAACACAATGAAGCACACCACCATCTCCTCCATTACTTTACACTCTAAGATAGCAACCTTCCAGGGGGGTGGAGTGGAAAAAGTGGGGGGAAGTAGTTTAGGATGGACCTTTCGCACATGCAAGATACACCATTTCATACCTACGATGTTATAGCTGACAGCCTAGTCTATCATGGCATTTACAAAGTTCCTTATGTCGACCATTAAGATTTTGAGCTGAAGTTTAGAGTGGTGATCCCTCTCCCTTGACAAGGAACTCAGAGCAAAATATCGCTGTGACACTTTGGATTTTTTAAAATCTCAATCTCCTTTATTTAGTCATCCTAATTTTCCCATTACCACTACTTGTAATTGGTGCTTTTGAACATCCAAGTTTATGAAGTAATGATGTCACGGTAAAAGAGATTGAAATGTGGCACTATTCACAAGGGTCAATTCATCTCAGGTAGATGCACATAATTCAGTGGTGGTACACCACCGGAGCAAAGATGGGACTGCTTAGCGCACTATTCAAGCACTATTTTGAGAGCTGCCATTTTGTTGTATGGCAGTTTGTCAAAGCACTGACAGTCGCCAATCTCTTTCTGGGTGTCGATTTCTCGTCTGTCTCTTGTCACAGTTACTACAATAAATCGATTCATTGTTGTCATCAGAAAAAGTAAAGAGACAAAATCCTGCATGGTCTGCCATGTCTGTTTTTTTTTACAGATTCTTAAAACATTTTCTTCAAGAAACCCTCAGTCTTTTTAACTTTTCTTATTACTCTAATTTTTCTTCTTTTTTTGAGATAAGATCAAGTTGTGAATATTTGTAAAAGTAGTAACATCAATTTGCAAATTTCCTCTAGCAACTAGCTTTGGAATAATTCAGTAACAGTTGTAATCAAGAAATTGCAGCACAGGTTTTAGCATGATTAATTGGACTGCTGAAGTGTAATCATGATTACTGCAAGTGAACTATTATGACTGTCAGATGTAGTGCATCATATCAACTTAAAAAAACCTTGATAAATAGGAGCTGCTGTATATAGCCACTGTGTGAGTGGAAAGAAAGAGAAAAAGAAAAGAAGAAAAGGGAAATAGTTACTCCATCATGTCCCAGTAAATGACCCATAAAATAGAAAATATTTTGTTTTGCAGTCATAAGGTTGATACTTTGCTAATTCTGTAACATTGTAGTACATGGCAGCCAGCACATAGCCAAGTTGTTAAGTGTCAGTTAAATATTGTTGCTGCTACAAGGCCAGAATGAGATGGAAACAAATCCTTATTGATAAATTTGGAACAAGTAAACAGGTATGTGCAACATTGATTGTAACAACAACTGTGGTTGAAAGGGGCATGATCTCGCCTTTTTTTCATATTTTAATCTAAAGGAGTGTAAATTTCATGCCATTCAATCTAATTTCCAAAATTTGGATAATTTATGTTTAAAAACATCGCTTCTGAACAGACAGAACTGACAAAGTCTGAAATTTGTGTGTTTGATTGTTCACCTCGGAAACTATACTACTGTAAGTTTATAATTGGTATTATATTACTTAATCGGAAGTAATAAAACACATGTTTAGGAGAGCAAATGGTAAACTGTCAAAAGCTGGTTTACTTTAATTGCCACATACCTGTTTTAGTGGCTTATGGTTGTGCTATGTCACCCTCATTTAGCTTCACTCATCTTCTTTAATTTTAACCAGGTCCATGCGGCCGTTGGCTCGTCTCTTGGAGGGATGTGTTCATTGACTGCAGCAGCCTTACATCCAGAGAGAGTCAAGAGGTACTTCTCCCATGAGAAAAGACTTCATTCTATGATGATGCTGTTTAATACTAACTAAACATGAAGTATGGGAGAAGTGTGTCCGCAATGCTCAAGTAGATCTTTGCTTCAGACTATATCAGACCATTAGATCATACTTCCATAGTCTGTTAGTGTAGTAATATAACATAGCAGTCTGTGTGGTAAATTAAGTTGAGCTTACATTTATGATGTTGCCATTTTTCAGGGTGATATCAATATCAGCATGTCTGTACATACACCCTAGTACTATAGGATTTCTCTTCGCCCAGAGAAGGGCTATCATGATGGATCCTAATTGGAACAAAGGCCACTACTATGGCAAGTCTTCCCCTAAAATGGGGATGAAGTTAGCCAGGTGAGTCCCAAATGATATTAAAGTGCACATTTACATCTAGAATTACAAGAAAATATATTTTAGATGGTTGGATAATAAATCCTCTTCCTCCAGTTTCCATTTTCATAGCTTCTTTCATTGCTAAGATATGAAATGTTAAAGAGATGTTCAGTTAAATTTGAAAAAGAAAAATGTTGTAAGATTATGTGATATCCTTCTAGTTCAACTTGCATTACTAGTTCAACTTTCATTACTCGCTTTTAGTTTCCTTTTGAAATCTAATTGATTATGTAACATTGTAAAGTTTACTTCGTTCTTGCATAGCATGTTCACATCATAACAATATGAGGTACAGTCATCATATTTGTGACAAGATGCAGTGATCAGATTTTGGAAAAACAAAAAGACAAATAATGTGATGTGAGTCATGTAAGACATGACATCACAAATTATTGTGCAATCTATTTATTTATTTTTTCCACTGCTCAACTATAACATACAAATAAACATCTATATCAATTTTCATAACATGATTGATGAATACTAGTATATCATAAATGCACAAATGTGCATTTTAAATATTCGGTGAAAGAGACCTGATGAAAACAAAGCGCCTCAAGATTAGATCACCTATGCAGTTAGGAAGGGAAAAAGAAAGGAAAGAAAAGAAAAGACACAAACTCATACCCCCAAAAATGTACTATTTTTCTTCCATCTGTCCCTCCCCAAAAGACTCAAGTACCCCTTCTCCTACCTGACAAGATGTTACACCTATAACTAAAACATGAATACAAATTGTCACAGATTATTGTTGTACTTATACATAAAATTTCCAAACAGGTATTTATGAATGTGAATGAATGTGATGCTAAGTAGATAATGCTGATTGCAAAAATGCTATTGTTTTTCATTTGAGATCAATGAGGTCAAATTGTGGGAACTTTGTAAACAAAATATCACAACAAAGTAAGCTTAGACAAATCTCATATTCACTGAGTAGGTGTACAACATTGAGTACAAGATCCCTATTGTTTTTGATAGGGGTCAGATTTCATTTTGGGTCAACAGGGGTCAAAGTCAAGGTCAATTCAGGTCAATAGACATTTCAATAAAGGAAACCACCCCAGGGTTCATATTTGGTTTGTGTGTATACTGATTACAAAGTATAGCCCAAAACATCTTGATTTTGTATATTGCCAAAAGAACAGCAAGACTGATCTTCATCCTTGAAAACACATGACTTTTTTTTCTGCTTAATATTTAGGGTTGGCAATATTTAGTGGAAGGACCGCATTGTTTTTGGTAAACGTCGAATTTCATCTCATGTCACTAGAGGTCAAATACTGAAAACCTTTTGCACACAATATCTTGAGGTAAAGATGATGGATATGTTTCATTCTTGATATATGGATATACATGGTGAATGAGTACACATGACTGTGGTGGATTCAGAGGTCATTGCAGATCAAACACTGAAAACTTAAACCAATGTTTTGCAAGGCTGGTAGCACTTAAACTTGCAGGCACATGTATTGTCATGATGTAAGCAGTCCATATTACATAGGTGACCCCTGGTACTTGTGGTGAAAGTCAAAGGGCATTTGAGGTCACTGGGGTCAAATGCTTATTTCATGCAAGACATAACAGTGATAATTGGCCTACTTGGCATGAGGTAGTCCTATTAAGTAAATGAACCACACTGTTTTGGTAAAGGTCATCTGTGGTCATACATTGGAACCAATGTTTCAAAAAGAGAAACAGCAATAGTTCTCACTGTAGGCATGCACAGTACATAGACCCTGTACAGTAGTATATTCTAGTTGATTAACCCCATTGTTTTTGGTGGAGGTCAAAGAGCAAATTACATTTTTAGAAATCAATTCATGAAAATCTTCTAATCTTGATATCTCAAGATAGAAAGCTTGAATAATTTCAAGTTTTAAGCTGTGAGGATTCTACAGTTCTGCGACTGTAGAATGACCTGTCATTGCATAGAATAGTGTTGCAGAACATTGAGCTGACATGAGCCATTTCTGATTAACATTCAGTGTAAGTGTTGTATACGTTATGAATTCATTGAACCATAAATGCTTTTTTTTTTTGCATTCTGGTTAAGCTTTGTGACTTTTGCTTCTTAAATCCTTGATGTCATTGATACTATGCAACTAAAGAAAACTTGTGACTTCATCGAAGCAGGAGAGTACAACATGCAAATAAGGAAATTTACCAGAGTATGTTGTCCATATTTTCATTTTCAAGAGAGCAAACTGAATTTTTCTCTCTAGAGGACTAGCGACAATCATTTACAGAAGTGGAATGGAATGGCAATGAAAAATTTGGTCGGAAAATGATCAAAGCAAACAAACAGTCTTGGTTCCCCCATTTCATGTTTGAGCGGTACATCGACAAGCAAAGCGAGAGCTTCTCATCAAAGTTTGATCCCAACACACTGCTGTATGTTTCAAAGGTACTTTATGTTTATGTGGTTTGAATCAGTCATTTGTACTCTTACAAGTAAAATACAGTGCCAAGTAATTCTGCTTCACAGTCCAAATTAGTCACTGTAACTGTCTCTGTTGTAAACACATTATCAAACTTGCAAACTTACATCAAAATTGTATGCATGCATATCACGTTTTAAATCTGTGATTTTAAAAGAACTCATACATTGTTTTCAGAGGAGTTCTCTAAACTAGGAAGATAAAGAGTTTTCATTCAGCCTTTTGATGTTGACGGTCCGATTGGAAATCTCTTGCTAAATCAGTGACATTTCTAGAAAGGATACATCAACAATTCAATAATAATTCATACCAGCAGTGATGGAAAGGTAAAGGAAACACCTGGCAGTGCATCACAGTGGTATCTGTTTTTTTGGTTTTTTTTTCACCTTGAGACGAGGCCTGAGACCTCTAGACTCAGGGTGAAACAATGAAAGTTTTCATGTCTGTGCTACTTTTGGTCTCATGAAGTCAGCTCAGTCAAAAGTTCTTACAGTTTACTGTGGCCATGTGGGTGCATCCGTCCTGGTGGGAGCAAGGTTGGGCAGAGACTGAAGTAGACCCATCATTACTTTACATGATAAAAAAAAGAAAGAAAACACTCCTGCCTGGGGTGATGAAGGGTTGTGGCATTTTTTTTTTAGGTAATTGTTTGTGTAAGGTTCTTTACACATAGACAAAACTCATTATTTCTTTTGTCAGGCAGTGGACTTTTTTGATATGGGTGAAGGATTTCCATCTCTTCAAGAGAGTATGAAAAGAATAACTTGTCCAGTGATGGTACTAGGAGTGCAGACAGACTATGATCATACCCTGCTGGCAACAGAGGGAAATTGCAGATGAGCTAAGGAAATCAGGTAAGTTGTTTCCATGGAGGCATTTCTGATGTACATTAGTGCAGACTGAAAGGAAAATAGCAGAGAATATAAAGAGAGTCATTTAAGTTGTTGCCATGGAGAATGTCTTTTATGTGACTTGGTACTGACTAAAAGAAAATGGCACAATTACGAAAAGCAGGTGAACTGTTGGCATCGAGACATCCCTAATGTTACTCGATACTAATTACATTAAAGGAAAATAGCAGAAGAATTAAGAAACTCAGGAAAGCTCTCACCATGGAGACATCTCTGATGTGACTTGGTACTGACTAAAAGGAAAACAGCAGAAGAATAAGTTAAAGCAGGTGGGCTATTGGCTCTCACCCAGGAGACATCTTATCCAAGTTTTAAATTTTGGTTCATGCTGATGTTCATCTACAGGGCTCTTTAATACTCCTGTGATGAAATAATGTATTGTAATTTACAGGGAAACTGGGGGATTTTAATTCCAGAAATTGGTAACTAGCATGAATGTTTACCAGTCAAACACAACTGGTACCAATCTACATTGCCTGTAGGGATTCTTCTTAGTACAGTTCAGTATTGCATTTATCTTTTAATGTGTTTAATCTCAGTTCCCTAGAGTCGCACATGTTGGGGTCAACATATCGTCTACCTTATGCAATATGCCAGATTCAAAGTGCCTCAGTAATTGAATCATCAAAACCACAATGCCTAGTTGGCTTTCTGGTTATGTGTGTTATGTGCATTTGAAGTTCAAGTAATTAAAGCCTTGTAGAGACACCATATTTACAATTTGACCTCTCTTTGCCTTTTAATGACCTTCAATGTCTATGAACATTCTGTTTTTGACAAAACTCAGGCTGCTCTGATAGCACTGTGTAGGCTATCAAGAGAATAAGAATAGGCATTTATACTCAGCTGTAGTGTTGTGCATACCTCGAAAGGATGTCACGACGTAAGTATGACAATCTTCTCATCATTCTACAATGAAAGGTTATCAGTGCTGGACTGGTAATGCACAATTGTGTCTATATAGCGATAGCATTAACCCATGAGAGTTCATCATCCTACAGTTAATGCACAGGTCAAAAGTTGATTGACCTTGTTCATACATAGAAAATGAGATTTGGGATGACAAAGATGAAAACAAAAGACAATTTGGAGTCAACAATGTTTGTGGGTGATATACAAAGTACTACCATTGTTTTATGTAAGATAGCAGACTGACAAAACACTGTCAATCTACATTTTTATTGTATTCATCTCACGGTGATTTACTATTTAATCTGAAGGATAATGCATTATCGTCTACCTTACTGAAGTGGCCCAATAGGAGTCGAGGATTCTTCCCAAATACGTATGAACGGTTATGAAATCATGTACGTAGTTTACAACATTATATGTGTGCATTCAAGGAGAACGCACATATCCATGTCACTCAGAACTGAAAATTATACTTTTGTATTTGGTGTTACAGGGAATGATAGAGTTACATACTATGAAGTGGACTCTACCCTCGGCCATGAGACATTTTTACTGGATGTCAAAAGTGTTGGCGATGCTGTTAAGGTGAGGTAGATAGCCACTCTTTATCATGTTGTTTACCATACGGCATAATGTAGTTTTTGCCAATGTCAATGCATGCATTACTAGTTAATCGTCAGCCTTGGTGTAGAACTGTCAGCATGTATCTTTATTCAACCTTGATTTATTAATGTTGTTATTTTGAAGTGAAAGGGATTAGCCAAAGAAGAGGGTTGAGGTTTCATAAAATGTGGGAAAATTTTTCCCTCTCTTTCAAGTGAAAAGCATGTATTCCACATGTGGAACTTATGGATTTTAAAAAAAAAAAATCTATTTTAGAGTGACACATTGCATTATGGAAAGTCTATGATGTCACAGGCACAAAAGTGTACTTTCTATGGTACAAACTCATAGACTTGTCCCTTTATCAACATTATGAAGTTTCTGATATTAAAAACACACCAATGATTTCATCTTAAAGCAAGTATATAAATACATCTTTCTTGTTCAGGCATCACTAGAAACTACCATTCAGGAGGCTGAAACTGTTGGAAAAACAGCCCCGAAATGGAGATGACATTCAAAGGATTGTACCGTTTGAAGAATACCGGCCTGCCTGGACTGAACTCATATAATAAAATCACACCTAGCAGTGCTCAAGTCATCCCCATAGGCTATAAAATGCCGAAGTGTTGGATGTAGGTGCTTCCAGACCACTTTCCTCTTATGGGTACATGACATAAATATCAGCTGAATCCTCACTATTCAAGGGGTATCCCCCTCTAATCTGGTTGTTTCACATTCACTGAACAGTACTGCTATATTTGTGTAATCCATTCACTGAGTGGTACAACTTGGTGTTACATGTGGCTCATCCTAAAGTATCTACAGCATATAGTGGCATAAATATCATTTTGTTTTGCAACTAAGTGTCTTTGATTCACTCTCAGTCCTGTTTGATTTAATATCTGATGTTTTTCTGTTAATGTGAAAGTATATACGGAGGCTCTGAGGCAATAATTGCCTGCACCTTCTAAATGCAATCTGAAGTATCATTTCAACTATTTGTGACTAGTATTCCATTATTTGAAGCAAGTAATAAAATGACACTCAATTAAAATGCCTTATGTTGGGTTTTTGTTTAATGCTTTTGTTTTGTTTTTTTGTCTTGAGGGGTGGTTCTCTATTTTATACCTGGTGGTGTGGGAGTGACTTTGAAACCATCATCAATTAATTGAAGGAAACATTGTGTTTGTTTTAGAGAAAGAAGCATATTTTTTAAACCAGTACTTATGGACACAGATTCATAGATTATTCATAATACAGACGAACTGTGTCTTTCTTTTCAAGAAGCAAGTTTATAGTAGATAGAAATTTAGTCATTTGTTACTCAAGAATAATTTTTTCTTTAACCAAACTGTCAAAAATGATACACTGTCCATGACTCCTATCTTGCACACTGTTTTGAGGCCATTGCTGAGACTGATTTTACAATGATTAAAGTTTTAGTTTGCCATGGTGGTTACACGATATTTCACTTAAGTGCCGTACCAGTCCCTGTGATCAGTGTTTTCAATGTGCCTGTTAGTCACTCTTCCCTAACCAAGATAGCATCTCACCATTCATTTGTCTTCTTTTCATTTAATCCCCTAGTCGTTCACACCATGATCTGTCATCAGGAGTGCTGCCAGTGGTCTACTGATTGGAGGGGGGATGTATTGCAATATGTAAATGAAAGTAAATATTAGGCCACGTCTAGGATTTTTAGCAAGGGAGGTTCGGCCTGAGGATATATTGCCCGGGCCGGACCATCTTAGCTGAGAACTGCCACTGATTGGTACACTGAAAAAAGTTTGGCCGGAAACACCATCCAGATGACAGGAAGTGGCATTCCCTGAACCCATTTTTTCTGCTTATGTTACACTTCACCCCACCCCCTACAAGTAGGCCTAAATGTAGCTTAAATTTGTTTTCAAGTTAATTTATTTTTTTAGTCAAAATATGAATTTGGGGCACATAACCAGCTCACATTGAAGGGTCGTCATATTCTAGTCAAGGAGAATTCAGGTGGCTACTGTGTTGTGATCGATTTGGCTGCATGACTATCTGCAGAACTGCTACATACATTATAAACAGTCATATGATTAAGCAGACATTTTGTTTTGTTCTTTGTAAACTTTTAGAAGCATCTCAGTAATTTTTGTTGTCAAAATTTGTCATTGTATTTTGCATCAGTGTACATTGTATCATGATCTGGTATTATGGTGGCAAAAATGTCACAAATAAACATTCAGTGTTACATTCATAGAAAACATTGTTTGTATAGATCCCCTTGCATTTGATGTCATACAATAACAAAGAAGGGCGCCCTCCATGAGGCAAACAAGCAGTACATATTGCTTGGCACTTATAGATTGAGTGACAGAGACACAGCATGTTCACGCGTGCACATTCATACACATAGTATGGCTGCAGTCCAGGATGTGTGGCACTACAGGCCCAATTAACATACGTGTGCAAGGGTAAGTTTAGTGGCTTATAAATCCCATGGATTTTCCCAGGGCAGCAATTCATGTAATCTCCATGCTACTCCTTGAACTGCCTCAAGGTGGGGGGTGCTTCCTCTATCACTGTGATAGCACATGCAAGTGGGTCTATTGCTTAGTGAAAATTCCATATTAGTATCAGTTTTCACTGTAAGATGTAGTGTGAATGTGCCTTCCTTCCCATGATAACTGTACATGTGGTCCATTAAGTGACTACAATATGTGATCTGTGATGTTGTTGTGAGTAACATTGATCACAACAGGTGATCTGTGAGGTTATTGATCACAACAGGTGATCTGTGATGTTACTGTGATGTCATTGATCGCAACAGGACGTTATCTGTTTATTGTAGCAGTTGTTCTTCTACATCTGTATAATCTAGTTATGTGTTAGTGCATTGGTGATATGACTAGAATGTGTTGTCAGTGTTACATTAATTGTTCAGGACATCATCAAAATGTAGCTTCCTAATTTATGTTCCTTCTTTTTCTACAGTATCACCAAATTAAAAAAAAAATTCAATTTGCACTTTCCAAATACTTTGCATGGATTCCACACTTTTTAGTTTGTCCTATTCATTCATAAAACTCTACAATATTTGCAAAAAAATCATCCATGTGATCGGAAGCTGAGTTTACCTACTTCTTAATCAAGTCGTCATGTCACAGTTGATAAAATGGCAATCATCATTTTCATGAAATTTGGTTCTCTTATAGCTCACTACCACCCCCCCCTCACAACAAGCCACCACACATCGCCATGACAACATGTCACCACACCACTCCCTTAAAATGTGCCATTACACTGTTTACCAACATGCCACCACATCAATTCCCCACCACAAGCCACCACACCAATCCCCTACAACAAGCCACCGCAATTCCCTTACAACATTCTACCATATATTATTTCTTGCAACAAGCACCACACCATTCTCTTACAACATGCAACCACACCGTTCCATTGCAACACAACTCTTCATTGTTTCATTACCACATGTTACCACAACATTCCCTTACAACATTTTACCACACTATCCGCTTTCAACAAACTTTCACATTATTACCTTGCGTCATACTACCATACCATGCAAGTTTCGAGATGTTATGGCAATTATCCTTGTTTGGAAATTAGGTTTCGACTATTTCATCTCTTTGAAAAACATCTGAAAACTTTGATGATCTCCAGCTAAATGTTTAGTCAGAAGAGCTAAGGAAATTGGAAAGTGCCATGAAAGGTCAATTCGTGAGCTTTCCAACCACTACCAGGCTTTAATGACACCCCTCTACTTTTATAATTACATAGGCATTTAATGAGACAGAGTTTTTAGCTTTTCTCTTTTTGTAAGCATGGAAGCGTATTGCAATTAACCAATGGAAAAACCCAAGTCAGTATATGTGTTAGATTAAATCAACTGATCATAAATCTTTCTGTTTAACCATTTTTTAAGCAGTCTTGAAAATTCTAGCAGTCATAAATAAACATTTTTGATGTTAAATATTAACTACCAGAATCATGCCTGAATAAGCATTCATCCGTAAAGTTCATCGAAACCACCACTGATTTTCATGCTGTGACCATCTGTTCAAGGTCAATAAAGAGGTAATAAGGTATGCTGCCGTCGGCGTTGCGCAGTTAGCCAGCTGCCTGCTTACAGAAGTTGTAGTCTCGTTATTGGGACATAATGATATCAACGTAGAACCATACGACCCTATGACATCATCGATGTTTCCAGAGAGACCGTGTATACGGCATCTAACTACGGAAGCTTAAAACTGCCATCAAGATAAGTATATCTTTGCCCCATAAGTTGACAATTTTCAGCAAAATGTCTACATAACGAGATAATATCTCATCAAAAATCAGAAAAATGATCACTTGTTCAGTTGTGTTATCTAAACAACTCAACATTTTTCTGCAAAATGTTGACTTGTTTACTTACTTCTTAGCCGAGGAATTCAACATTTTTTTGAAGAATGTTCTTATAACAACTTGTCACATCCTGTCAATTGAACAATTTGCCTCAAAATGTTGACATGTTCACTTTCTTACTAATTGAACAATTTTCTGCAAAATGTTTGAATGACAACTTATCATATCTTGCCATTTTAACAATTTGCTGCAAAATGTCTACTTGTTCACTTTTTTGTAAGTGAACAATTGAACAATTTTCTGCAAAATGTTGACTTGTTTACTTTCTTACTAAGTAAGCAATTGAAAAATTTTTTGCAAAATGTTCGAATGACAACTTATCATATCTTTTCATTTCAACAATTTTCTGAAAAATGTCCACTTGTTCTCTTCCCAAACCAGAAATAGAAATTACAGCATGAGATAAGTTGTCATTTGAACATTTGGCAGAAAATTGATTAATTGTTCACTTACAAAGATATGAACAAGATAACATTCTGCAGAAAATTGTTTAATTGTTCACATAAAAGGAAATGATCAAATCAACATTTTGCAGAAAATTGTTGAAATGACAGGATGTAATAAGTTGTCATTTAAACATTTTGCAGAAAAATGTTTAATTGCTCATTCAGAAAATAAGTGAACAAGTCAACATTTTGCAGAAAATTGTTGAGTTGAAAAGATACGATAAGTTGTCATTTGGACATTTTGCCGAAAATTGTTGAATTGCTCACTTAGTCAAAAAGTAAACAAGTGGACATTTTGCAGCAAATTGTTGAAATGACAAGATACGCAAGTTGTCATTTGAACAATTTGCAGAAAATTGTTTAATTGTTCAAATAACATAACTAAACAATTGATCATTTTTCCGTTTTTTGTTGCTATATTTTCTTGTAATCTAGACATTTTGCAGAAAATTGTCAAGTTACGAGGCAAAGATATTCTTATTTGGATGGCACTTTTAAGCTTCCGTATCTAACTGAAAGTTCATATGGATATATCGGTGTAGCCTATACTTATGTACTATGCCTCTGTCTCCGCTACTCGGTTTAACTTAAACACAAACCATTCAAGCAGATCCTGATCAAGTGATTACAATAAAACAACATTTGTAAAAAAAAGATATAATAACAAGAGGGCAATCCACGGAGTTGCCAACTCACCGCCAACATGCACATTGATTTCAATGCAGGGCCTGCACATGGAAATTTGTAATAGTTTATTGCTAAGTACTTACAAAACTTAAAGTTAATTGATTTAATAGTTCTCAAAATATGCTGGAAATACAAATTTTGGGGCTAAGTTGGGTTTTTTTTCTCAAAACTCAGCAAATTTCTCTCTCTTTACTACAAAAGTGATATACCTTGAATATTTCATTCTCATGTCGCCTATGTTTTTGCAAAACTTTGCATTAAATTCTCAAATACTTCTCAAGATATGCTGGAAATAACAATTTTGGGGTAAAATTGGCTTTCTTTCTCAAAAAATCAGCAAATTTGACTCAATTTACCATTGCAGTAATATTATGTTGAACAATTGTTCTCAGGTAAGTGCTTACAAAACTGTAAGTTAATTGATCTAATAGTTCTCAAGATATGCTGGAAATACCAATTTTGGGGCAAAATTGGCTTTTTTGCTAAAAAATCAGCAAATTTCACTCTCAGTTACTACAAAAGTGATATACCTTGAAATTTTTCATTCTCAGGTAAGTTTTTGCAAAATTTTGCAGTCATTGCTCAAATACTTCTCAAGATATGCTGAAAATAGCAATTTTGGGGTAAAATAGACTTTTTTCTCAAAAATCAGCAAATTTGACTCAATTTACCATACAACTAATACACCTTGCAGGTATTGGCATCATGTACAACCTTACCAAGTTTCACCTTAATCACTCATATGCTTTACAAACTATTCTGGAAAAACCACAATTTGGACAGGTCAAGACGCACACACACACACACACGAACATCCACGCACCCACACGCACACACATTGGCACGGACACGTATTCATTTACACCACCCAACAGGACCCTCCTGCACCCATGGTCACTCTACCATGGGGAACCCCTGGGGTGTCGCTACTCATTCCACTCCAAGCGTTTCCATGGCAACCATTCTCCCATGGGTGCACAGTACAATGTATAGCTCCACTAGCCGAGTGACTACAATATCTCATCTAACCCCTATATGGCGATGAGATAAAAAGAAAAGATTACCGAAGCATTCATGTACATCACAGCAGTTATCAAGTTCTCCTTCAGCCGAGAGACGTCGGTGAATGTACGCCGAGTAGTTGATTCTGCTTGGGAGGTTTACTGATTCGTAAGAGCACGCGTTGAAAGCTGTGGTATGATATTGTGAAGGACAACAATCAAAAGGGAGTAGCACTGCTTCAAAACAATAGGAGGTAAGCATGGAATGATGACAAGGTGGGGCCCTCAGCAACGGTCTTTCTCGAGGAGTAGGAGGGTGGGCACAACACATCAATGAAAGGGTCACGGCCTACAGAGCGTGGGAAGGTAATTTTCGGCGATAAAGTGAGCATTTGTATTCAAACAATCTCTGGTATGTGCTTCTCGCCAACAGATGGTGGCGCTCCCGGTTGGATAGTCTTGCCAAAATGTTAGCTCTCATATGAGTTATGGTGGGCGCAATTGAGCCTCACCCCGGGGAGGATGCACTCACTACCACTAGAAGGCACCTAAGCTGATGGTGACTACGGATATTCCGAACTTACCCATTTTGTCAGTAATATTACAAAAATATAGGTATATCCTTAAACTGATGGGAAGTATGTGACAGGACAGTTAACAGTGCTATCATATGACCACACCCGGCTCAGATTAGGCCAATACTTCTATCAGAATACTTACAGAAGTATAGCCTTTAGGCCTATACTTCTACCGTAGATCTCGTTATCCCTAGGTTATAGTACAACTAATGAAAGAACAACTGAACAATTCCATTCGTCCGTAACTCTCATGCATCGTGTCGTGATAAGCTCTGAATTTCAAGAGCAAAATGACTGAATCATATTCAACTCGGCTCCACATTCAACTTGCCCCTCCTCTCAAAATAAGAGGGGCCGGTAAAGCTTTCAGTTTATCAGATCAGCTGTTCTTATTCCATGTTAATGTCAGCTAAGTATTATTTACTTTTTAGAACAAAGTTCTGGAAATTTACACTTCTACTACGAACTTGGTCGATGTTATATTTCTTCAAGATTTTTTCCCACTATTAGGCCTATGTTTTTGCAGTGGAAGTCACTCTTGCCACCGTCTGTGGACCATCCGGGCGCCCTTTGCAGAAGGTACAACAGTACTAGGAATTACAGGGAGATCTCGAATCTAGGGACCCATGTAATTTCTAACTCATAATACTCTTGTGGCTGGATTTTCCTTGCCTCATATCGACAGTGCAATTCGTGTGACTCATCACAACTATATGGAACGCCAACTTCAAGCGAACGTATAGTTTTGACCTAAAACTAACTTCACATGTTGACGTGAGCCTGTCCTTTTGATATTCCATAGCAGGGGACATTATTGAATTCGACTGATTTATTTCCGTGATTGAACTGGCCTTCTCGGGGAAGGGAGGTTGGGAAAATGAGTAAATTCAAATGGGAAAAGTATAATAGGCCTTAGAATATATTTAAATAAATGTTTGGAAAGCGGTTAGTGCCACAATGGATGATTTGGGTGTCGGCGTTGACACTGTGAACTTTGATCTCAAGTAATAAGTTGATCGCAGTTAGTTAAAGTGTACGATAGTTACCCTTCACAAGGATACAGTGACTCACCTATTCATACATGCGTCAACATAAAATCATTCAATGCTGCGTGCGGTATTTAATGCTAATATATGTTTCTCCACTCTTGTGACCGTTGACTGTTTATACGTGTGTGTGTGTGTTTCTTTCTGTATGTTACCCACTATTATACCTGTGTTCAATGCAAGAACTTACATGTTCATTATGAAATCATTTTTTTTAACCTTTCGACTTGCTTCCATAATAATTCTAATACCCTCACGATTATTAAAGCGCCCGCCGCTCCAGACATCTATCTACTAAAGACGAGTTAATTTCACTTTGTCCCTCCTTTCATTTTGTATTATTTCTGCTATTATTTATTATCATTTTGTTGTAAGCTTTATCCTATACAAGCCTTCATTTTCACCCGTAGGTCTGTGTGTCGGTTTATATACATATGGGTGCATGTGTCTCTCTCTCTGTGAATAATATACTAACATATGGGTGTGTGCTTCTCTGTATGTTAACACCTATTATTAAATAGGGACTAACAAACTAAAATGTAAAATTTGTGAAAATGGAATGTATCATACCTTCTTCACCATAAAAACCTAGCCACAGTTTGCACCAGTTTGTATCTCAGTGTATTTCAATTTAGACCTCTAGCTTCGACAGTCGGGGGAATAGGTACTCCACACCTCCCTCCTCCATTCATCAAAACCTTCACTCTCCGTGCAGGGGTGACAACTAGACAGTGACATAGCTTTACGATAAATAGGGATCAACATTATACCTAGAACTTCACATGACTTCGCTTCCTCCTTTTGCCAAGTCTCACTATGAACGAACACAGATTTGCACTGGCATTAAACTGCCATATCTGTCCATATTTCAAAGAATTCAAACTTTCTCCAAATATTCAGTCGAGTGCTGGTTTCGTGTGCAATTTGCGTGCGCGTGCTGGTGGACCTGTCCCTCATCCCCCCAATCTGATCTAGCTATGCATTGACTTAAAATTTACAAACAATGTATGTAAAATGTAAATGGCATCATACATAAATAAATGAAATCAAAAGTTTTGACTCATACTGTAAATTACAACTAGTTAGTTTCGTACAGCATACGAGGTACTGCACCCTTCAGGTAATGATTGATTCGTAGAAAGTTGAATAAACAGAAAATATAGTGCGTATTTAGGTAGAGATTGGTAGACAACACGCGATTCTGCATAACAAAGAAAACATTGTGAAACATGCGCGCTTCAAACAACGCTACACGTAAAGTTACTACTGTAACGAAGTATTTTCAGCAAAAACTTCCTTGCGTGCCTACACGCAGTCACTTAGTTCGTTACGCTTACTTAGAGTACCTAAATGGCGTTTACAAAAGATAAAATACTTCTCCCGCAGACATAAGTTACATCTGTTGGAGGATGGGTCAAATGATTTCGGCTGTTTGAGGATTTTCCAACTATTGGAATATTCAGTGTTAGCTTCCTTCAAATCCCAAATATATTTGCTCAATTCAGTATTGAGTTTCTTTGGTCTGTCGGAGAAAGTGGATTTGTGGTTGGCATACCTTTTCTTGAAGGAGTCATCTGTGTGTAGATTTCGTCTGGCCTGATACACAACGGACTGCTTGAGGCACTGTTTCGACAAAGGGCATCCCTCCTTGCGTCTGAACTTTCACTCGTTCTTATGAGACACTTCTGGCTCTCAAGTTGCTTAAAGGTTTTGTTGTGGGCGTTGAGTCGATGTTTAATGTTATCCATACAACTGTAACTCTCTTTGATATTGTTCCTGTTTAACATTTTATTGGGAGCGTGTCCTTTTGAAAATTCTTCTTTAACAATTTTGAGAAATTTGCTCCCAATGTTAGTTGATGCATTTTTGCTGTATGTCGGGTTGTAACAACAAATACAAAAAAAGTCAGTTTTGTTGCTGTATATGGTTGTGTTCGCTTAAGACTTTATATTTGCTTATATTCAAACCGCACCAGTGTACTTTTAGCAAAAAAAAAAACAACCCTAATTCATATTTACATCATATCTATATATATATATCTATATTTCTATATGTATATATATATATATATCTATATCTATATATATATATATATATACCTATATCTATATCTATATATATATATATCTATTATAGTAGAAGACTTCACAAACATGACAATGTTAGAAGCACAAATACGTTTACGAAAAAAGTGTATATTTCAGACACGCCTGTGACCTTCAGCACCAACAATAGTTTGAAGTAGCATAATTCCCTGATGAGAGGAGGTGTTTGAGGCCTATACCACTTCTAATAGACAGGACAAAGGTGTCGTGCATGAGCAACTTTTATTGTTACCCATCATTGTAGTATATCAATAAGCGTCTACTATTAATCTCCTACTATATTTGAACTGAAAGTAAGAATACCATTAAAATTATTGCCACTAAAACACGTTCACAGGTACTGTATATTAGACTAGGATATGAATTACTTTCAATATCGCTCGTGTTTGACACTGTGTAGCATTCAGTTATCAATTTGAAAAAGCAAGATAAGCTTATGATGACACCATTGCAACTACTGCTAATATTTTGTTCCTTTTCACGAAGTAAGTATGAAAACTTTTGTGGGATTTATGTGTTTCGAAAGTTAAATATAAGTTAAGGTATTTGCAGACTAATTACACATGCATATACTTTTACTAACATTCAGTGTGTTACAGGCAGTTTTGTAGAATTCAGTCTCCTTGCTGTCTAGCTGGAGATTTGTCTCAGATTATGGCCTCGGTCTCGAAATCTTGCACTTAATGATTTTTGATCTAATAAGAGGCTTTTGATCCACTCGATCATGCACATTGGCTAATGGTCAGGTTATCAGAACTGCATTATTGACCGTGTGCGTTATTTTTTTCTAAGCTCCATTTACAACAAGGTTTCAGTGGTCGTAGACCTTTTCAAGCTTGCAATTATTCGATAATGTAAGTCACTTTTACTTTTCAGCTTCTTTGTGAGTCTTCGAAATTTTTTTGAGATCTTTCCCTTTTTCCTGTATTGAATCAAGGTAATTCAACTAACAGGTGTATTTTGCTGAGTGGTAATAGTTTATTTTACAGTACGTGTAATAGGTGAGTTCATTAATTTAGAAAGTCTCTATATTTGATGTACTTTCACGGCGGGAACTCTTTGAAGTAAACATACGTTCGGTCCATACCAACATATCATGGAAAGGATACAGGTATCTTTTAGAATTCTTCGTGTCAACGGGTGTTACTATGATCCACACATAAAGATTTACAAGAGGTCATTGTCGTAAACTCCAGAAGGTTTAAAGTAGGATCAATAGTCATCGTTACTGCTTTTCTCAGAGGGTAGTGAATGAGTGGAATTGGTTGCCTGAAGATGTAGTGATGGCAAGAAGTGTTAATTGGGTTTAAGAATGCACTGGACAAATCCTTTAAGTTTTGTGACCGGGTTTTATTTTTGTACCTTTTTGTTCTGTTTGGGTTTTTTTATTTCCATGGTCCTTGATGGGGACTAACTTGTCCCCGATCCTGATCCTTTTTTTGTTCTAAACTGAACTGTCAACGCTACAGAAAATTTCAGAGCAACACTTTATTTCAGTAACGGTACAGGTGAATGGTTGTACTAACATGTCATTTTCACTCATGGAAATAGGAATCCTAATAGAGGGAAGAAGCACGCCAATGGACAAAATTGCGTCAAATTGGGTCAAGTGCCGCGGGAACGACCTGGTATGGTAGCATACCCCTACTAATTTACCCATTGACTTACACACTAAATTGCAAAAGTAATGTGGTCTCTAAAGCCTTGTAGAAGTTTTCAACAGATATAAGCTACCACTCTTTAGAAAGCTGACACATTGGCCGTTCATGGTTTTTCAATTTTCCGTTCCTTAGGAGATTAGGTTTTCTGCTAGAGGCCGTCCAAGTTACCAGACCTTGTCACTGGGGCAAATCACACATCGCTTCGAATAATACTGCTCCGCATCACAAAAGTCCATAACTTTCCCATAATTGCTTCAATTGGAACCATTTTCGCACCTTGTATACCTCAACTCACCTTCTTCAATATTCAATTCACAAAAGAACCCATCTCAAAGGATGAAGTACCAAATAAGTTGCCAAAATGGTCCCTAATAGGGACTTTCACCGACGGCGAACAAAATGCAGAGGGATCCCCAACTTCTGTATAGGGTATGCTACCGTATGGTAGGTGTAATGGTTTCCATACGTTGGCTACGAAGTGCCATTTGTGACAATATTATACATAATATATATTGACTATAACGAGAAATATATGTTGGTTATGCCGTAATACATATGACTTACGTTTTTACTTCATATATGTAGGTTATTTGTAACTTATATATATCGCCAATCATGTATAAATTGTTATGACATATACGTTTCGTTATAAACGTCATACATTTTAGTTTGCTCTTAGTAATAGCAACCGCAATAGTTGGAACAAACGACACGCACATCACGCAACGTACAGTACTGTGCTGCTAACTGAGACGTCATCAGTTGTAGCAGAGTAACGGTCGAGTGATTTGCCCCTTAAATTGGGAAATTTGTGCTTGTAATTACTCCTTATTTCGCACGGTTGAGCTAAAATTATAATCTTTTATACAAGTAGTTCAGCAGTAAAAAAAAAAAGGTGCACAAACTTATTATACTAACCATAAGATTACATTCCCGCAGCACGTGACCCTCTAGTGTCAGCAATTGTCTACTTTTGTGGAATAACACTTCCAGCTTAAGTATAGGATTTCGATGCTTTCACGCCATGCTATGTCAGTCTCTGCTTGATACGCCTACGTACCCCTCCGCAAAAGTTTTCGCACAGGATTTGTTTAAAAGGACATTTTCCGTGTAATGATTTTCATGCTAATGACAATGTTAGTGAGGTGCGCGAAGTTTGGCAGGTTTACATCGTATCGTTAACTCAAGTAAATGTTGGATAAAATAACAGATCTTGAGGTACAATTTCCACCAGATTAGCTCAAACTATATTAAAAGGAACTTTAGACGTGGATCTGTTCGTCTTCAACAAGATCAGTAAACTTACAGGAATTTTGAATTTCCAGCACTTAGTAATTCCAAAGATTTAACGTTAGATGCGCGAAATTTGATGCATCGTTCTACCGCTTTTGGTATCATAATAGTATTACTCTCTGTACTCGAGTCGTTCAAAGAGTGGGCTTACCGTAGCGTATGAAGAGAGTTTTTTAACAAGAGACTTACGTCATATGAGATGTTGATAATAATACGACCAATCCCCTTTAATAGTACTGGACTCGATAGACCCACCCTGCTCGGAATCTATTCGTCTTGAGTAGGATGCTGTTTTCAGGATTTTCTCAAAACCCTGTTCAACTGGGGTCGAGTCGTCCAGAAGAAGGCCTATATGGTTACGACTATGTTGGCGATATATGCCATGGATCGTCTGGAAGAAACGTAGGAGGCTTGAGTGGAGGGGGGTGGGGTGGGGTGGGTGGGGTGGTAATCATGAAAGTCAGGGGACGTGATGAGTGTATGAGAGCAGCCTGGAGAAAGTGGACGTAAGGGGTGAATTGGAATGGGTACGATTCTTCACATAAAGTAGACTTGCGGTATAGGCTGCCAAACATTGTAGTCAGTTGAGTTTACGTTACAGGTAGGGATGATATGTGAAAAAAAAAAATCCGGTTCCGGTCGGATATTTTTCAAGGTAAGGCCGGATTTTTTCCAACATTTTGTCACAACTGTTTGAACAGAGAATGTTGGTATAGAACATGAAAGCAACTCTGAAAAATTGAAAGGACATGAAAGGGAAGGTTGAACAGTAACAGCTTAAAACACAATTGATGTAACATGTTGATAGCTTAGCTAACTTGTTACATGGAGTAAAGGGGAGTATGAGTGAACTGAAAAGTTTTATTCGCGTGGAAACATATTGCGACAGTCATTTAGCAGTGGGATAGCAGACAGGTGTCCCATAGCTATGTATTGTGTTTGCATCAACTAAACCACGTCAAAATAGTGCACCACTGTAGTTTCCTGCTTTTGAGAGATGTCTCTAAAAGGCAACCACATGCATGGGGATTCACTTTACTTAGCAATGACAGCTCTGAACTAACCTGCCTTGTAATTAAATAGAATGGCTGCAAGTAGCTGCTTGGAATGAACTTTGCATGTAAGCCTAATTAAGGGCCGGATCCATGATTTTTGTTTTGGGTTGCACTATATTCACCCATTGTGGGTGAGCGTGTCCCATCTGCATGGTTTACCTGAAAAGAGTGCTCCCAATATAGGACACGAGTTTCTAAGACAAAACCGTGACGGAAAAAAAGCCACAGTGTGTCACATTGACGCGCTGTTAGACTTTTTTGAACTTTTGCGCATGCATATGTGCACCCACGACCACTGGCGGCGCCAGAATGTCAGACTTGGAGGGGGCAAACTGAGGGCAGAGGAAAATGTTGGGGGGGGGGGAGCAAAGATTAGTACCATTTCACATTTACGCGGTACCACCGAGTACACACACACACATAGGCTACATACACTTCCATTCCATTCCTATATTTAGGAAAACAACGACATTCCTTTATTTAGGAAAACAACCACTTACCCACCCTTCCCTTATGCTGGACGGTAAGCATTCCAGAGAAAATTGGTCTGACCAGGCTGGCCTACTTTTGAAGTGGCTACGGGCATGATATGAAAACTGTCAGCCTGTGTAACATAAATTAGGCCTTTATCAATCATGGTTCTCCGGAAGCTGTTCTTATTCAGTCCAATGCCAATACATAAATTAATTTTGGATGAGTACAAGATCTGATTGGGAAGGGTGAGAGCAACTGAGGGGGCAACGGGGGGGGGCAAGGAAACAATCTGGAGGGGCAAATCCCCCTCATGCCCCCCCCCCTCGTAGCGCCGCCACTCCTGGATCCGCCACTAGATGTGTGTGTTTGGAGAGAAGCTGGGGGGACGAAACATTGTGAGGGGCGTAAGGTGCCATTTTACGTTCTCAAATAGTAGACAGTTTTAGTGACTATAACGGACGATATCGAGAGCAACCTTTTCAATGTTATCGATTTGGTCTTTTGACTACCCATAAATTTTGCTCTCAATGTACGTCAACAGAGGGATTCGAACGACATGCAAAGAGATTTAAAGTCATTGTAACTTGGTCATCATGTACATCCTGTCATTTAAAGCCTTTCCTTACATTTTTGCAGGCCATTTTGTAAATGCGACCCGTCGTGAAGAGCTTCTCAGAGACTTAATTTTGAAAAGTCCAAAATTGGCCCTCCAGTGTGACAGGGAGGACATTGCTCGTGACGTCATCATCATTGGCTCTGGTCCAACTGGCCTTGGAGCAGCTCTAAGGTTGAACGAGCTCAGGCATGTGTTGAAAAAGGTCGACGTCACCATTTTCGAAAAGGAAAACCACCCTGGGGGACTCTCGTCCACTGAACGGGACGAGAATGGGTTTCTGTGGGATATGGGTGGTCACGTGGTCTTCTCCCATTATGGTTACTTTGACAGGGTGCTCGACATAGCTGTTAAGGAGTGGAACCAACGTGTCCGGGCAGCCTATGCGTTCATGATGGGCTCAGATGGTAAGAGACGCTTCATACCGTACCCGGTGCAGAATAACATTGAAGCGATGGACCACGTCGATAGAGAGAAATGTCTGTCCGGATTAGAAAAAGTCAACCGCAGTTCATTCCAAACAAAACCGAAAAATTTTGACCTGTGGCTTCTCCATACGTTTGGAGAAGGATTGTGTGACGTGTTCATGAGAAAGTATAACAAAAAAGTTTGGACCGTTGAAACTGATAAAATGAATTCCCTGTGGATAGGTGATCGAGTCTCCGTTCCAGATATAGAAATCATTAAGTCCAAAATCAGGCAGGTGAAGGAATTAGGTCCTGATACCGTCGGTGATTCTACGTGGGGACCGAACAGATATTTTAGATATCCAAAATATAATGGCACCGTGGCGATATGGGAAGGAGTTGCCTCCTTAATTCCACGAAGATGGTTCCAATTCAATTCAAGAGTAGTCAAAATAGAGAGCGATTCAAAGACGGTATATGTGGAACGCACAGAGGGACAAAATTATTCTTGCCAAGGCTACTCCTACGATTACTTAATCACAACAGCGCCATTGGACGTTTTAGTTGGTATGATCGAAGACAGGTCAGATAGGTCGTTATCTAGAATAAAGCAATCAGTCTCCCAGCTAGTGTTTTCTCATACAAATGTCGTTGGTGTCGGACTTTCGGGGCAGCCTCCGGGATTCCTTGCGGATAAATCCTGGATTTATTTTCCCGATTCCGACTCTCCATTTTACAGGGTTACGATTTTTTCTAACTACTCAGAAGATCACGTTCCCGATCCTAGGGTCCACTGGTCTTTGATGTGCGAGTCGGCTGAGCCGATGCGAGACTCACATAAATGGAAGTGGTCTAGGAATACCATTATACAAGGTACCATCGATGCGCTTGTTCTCTACGGTTTCATCACTAGAGCAACTGTGGTGTCTACCTACCACCGCAGGCTAGAACACGGTTATCCGGTGCCTTCATTACGGAGGGATGAGGTCCTGAAATTAGTGCAACCTTGGTTGGAGAGTAAAGGTATCTATTCTAGAGGTCGTTTTGGAGGATGGAGGTACGAAGTTGGAAACCAAGACCACTCACTGATGCAGGGTGTTGAGGTGGTTGATAAAATATTACGAGGCGTCCCAGAGGAGACTTATCCAGATGCAAATTTTGTCAACTCTCGGAAACAAAAGGAACGGTTCCTCCAAGATTTCAAATGTGAGCCTCACGTTGATTGCCACGTGATTCAAGAAATATTGAACGAATGAAAATAATAAATATCCAGAATATTCAATACTGTGGACCTCATTTATAACAGACTAGTTTACACATAACCTATACTTTAAGAACCGTGTAGTCCACACCTCTGAGAACAACATTGCACGGGACGTTTTCAAGATTGAGTTGACAAGTAGTGCAGATTTGTGGCAGGGAAAGGGACTTTTAGCTTTTAACTATTAAATGTGCCATTTGTGTCAAACGTAAGTTTGTTTTAGCTTAGCAGGAACGTGAATTTTTAACAGATAGGACGGTGTTGAAGCGGAGGGGTTGGGTAAGGAAACGCACATTTGAGCTACAACTACTTCCATTAGCCAGTAGCTTGCTACTGGAAGTAGTTGTAGGAGATTTCTTTGACACCAGAAGGATCTGTTTTTTACAAATCAATTGCAAAACCAGGTGCAATTACAATCCTGATATAGCCGTACCACTATTGGAAGAAGTTACTGAACGATAAGGTATCGTATGCATCTTAAAGTTTAAATCCGCAGAGCCTGATATGTAAATTAAATATCATTACCCTTGAAATCCGTTCGCTTCCCTTTCGTTTTATTTGTAGTGATGAATATAATAGAAACATCTCAATGATTCCCGTATTATGTTCTCTTGTTTGTTCATATGAGACATTTGAACTGCTATTTCACTGTTATTTCACTGCTATTTCACTGCTATTTCATGCAATCTGGGAGGTATATCTTTCAATAATCTTCATAATGATGATCGCAAGTAGGGTAAATGTGGCTACTCTGGCATGGCAAGGGTCTTGCTTTCAAGCTCGGGAAGTGCCAGTTTCTGCAATCTGGGAGGCATTTCTTTCACATTTCCTCCATATGCTACACGCTAACTTTGGTGTAGGTTTACCTACCAAACGTCCCCCCCCCCCCCCGATAATTATGTTAGACGTCAACTCTGATCTGTCGTACCAATCCCAAATAGCTAGGGTGAAAGACAATGACAGCTTGAGTGTCTTTAGCGCCCTCCTCATCCAGGGAATGATGATGGTGTTGTCCGTACATACATAGCCTTCAAAATTTAGCAAGTATTACCAGGGAGAGTGGCAGCTCCCTGGTATTACAGTCTTCATCAGGAAAGGCACCAATTTTATCGGACTTCTATGGCAAAAATCTTCTCATAGTTTAAGGAGGATATTCCTTCCAAGAAAATAGTGACAGCGCAATTTCCTGGACTATACTTTCTGAGCCTGGGCAGAGCAACTTCCGGTGTGACAGGCAATCAATTAAGCGAGTATTTTTACCTAAACATTTTCAGAGATACCCTACGCTTAGCCATGTTGTCTTCTAAAAGATTTTCAGTCCACCCCTAATTCACTGGGTCCGCTAATGCAGTAGAGGCATAATGTGTTTCCTTGTCGTACTGGATCACACTTCCCTCATTTGAATCCCAGGTCTGATGAGACAACAGTTGAGCTACGTCTCTGGGGCGCAAGTCGAGTCTCTTGACCCCCCCTGCAGACAACCCTTGTGACGTCAGTGCTGGGGTACCCCACAATTGTCTTAGGTCACATTTAACTCGGGGACCGGCCGATTTATCCAATTTCTACGACAACTTTCATCGACCGGCGTTTGTAGATAGGAGAAAATCAGCCGATAACGTTTTCACTGTCACATTAAAAAGGGACCCGCACGGGTTCGGTGATGGGCCGATTTTTCTGGAAATATGCCCAATTTCATGAGCGTTTCTCGGCCGGTGCTCATCGAACACTCGACCGACTCACCCATTGCCCCCAAGGTATTCGTCAGGGCCATTCTCGAAGACCAGACAGTGTGTCCGGGTGGACATTGGTAAGGCGTTTGATAATTACCTGGCCAATAACGAAGCCGGTGGACATGGGTCAGTTGTGCACGTGATTACATGTCAGCAATCCTCTCAGCGCATCTTTTTCCATTTTATTTTTTGCTTTTAGTTTTTTACAAGTACTTTTTTGACGAACACATTGTTGCACTCGGGCCTTGAAACTGGGCGGAAGTCGAGATTGTTTGAACTAGTTATGTTTGTTACTAACTATCGGTGTTGCTATCTAAGCAGAGGGCGACTCATTTTTTGGCCTGTGAGAAAATTTTGGCTTTTCAAAACCTTCAGATGACAGGAAACGACACTTCCCGGGTGTACCTGAACTGCATGCACCAAGTCTTAAAAGAGGATATTATCTCTGCAATTTCTTAATTAAAGATAAAAACATTTCATGGAAAAAATTGCAATAATTTGGACTGATCTTATCCAGAATATTCACGCCTGTCATTTCCAGAAAAGTTAAGAACTTTTACTTGCTAACGATAACAGTTTTTCCTTTCTTATTTTTGTGAGAAATTTTCAACTACCAGGTAACCTTAGGCAAAATATGGTACAATTTTTTCATTTATTGTGATCAATTTTTCTCGAAAAAACATAGTTCCAGTTCCAAAAATTAAGTCCCAACAATTTTTACTCCTTGGCGATTAGTTCTTTATTACTTTGCTACAAGGACGATGATTGCAAGATAAAGTATAAAGCTGTTTCTTGTACGGATAACTTTGTAAATGATATCCAGCTTGATGTGACAAAAATGTTATGTTTAAAGTACTTTGATAGGTTGGGAAAACATGAGATGAAAGTTGGTTAGCCTGGTAGAGGGTCGTAAGGTGGGGCGGTTTCCCCTATCCCCATGACATGTGCTAGACTGAGATATGAAAAATTCCAACTGGTATTTCACATTTCCCGACTATCATAGCACCTAAGCTGAATTATGAGAACCTCTACCTGGCGTTTCAGAGGTATTGAGAATTTTTTCAATTACTAGTTAACCTTGAACACAATCTGATGCAATATTCGGCGTCTTTTGAGGTCATAAAATGTGCTAGACTGAGATATGAAGAATTCCAACTGGGATTTCATATTTTCCGACTATCAACGCTTCTACACTTCAGTATGAGAAATTCCAACTGATATGAGATGTATTGAGAAATTTTTCAATTACCAGGTAACCAGCTTAGACACAATCTGGTGCAATAGTAGGCATAAATCTATGTCATAAAATGTTCTAGACTGAGATATGGAAAATACCAACTGGTATGTCAGATTTTCCCACGATCGTCCCATTGACAGATTTTGGGGATGAGACACCCCCCATCCTCACCCCCGGTCGCGATGACCCTGGTGCTCATAAGTAACCACGGAAGCTAATACTCCTGGAAATGTCTGAAGTTGGCTTAATTTATACCAGAGTGGTCCATATGAGCAATAATATTATCAGGGTCCAAACATTCTGGGTGACAAAATTAAGTAACTCTTCAGAGGAGTACTAGTATTTTGAGGACGAAATTATTAACAAAGTTTCACTGACACATCACATGGGCCTAGTGTGCCATTGGATAGGGCTTTGTACTGTTTAATGAGGCTGGAAAAAGTCAACGTTTTTGGAAGGGAACCCTTCCCCCTAAATCCGCCCCTGTATTGACGCCCATGTAACCATAGCACTGTTTACAATGGACTCCATGACTTTGCACACAACACTTCGTGATTCATTTAAGGCATTTGATTTATCTTCCTTCTTGAAAGTTGAGATTAACTCCGTCAAGATGGTCTCAATAAACATATAAGTGTTTCATTGGATGGCTCACCCTAAACGTAAGCGATGGTAGTGTATCGCACGAAAGATATCTAACAACTGTCGTCGAAGACAAACACACTCCCCTAATGTGTAATGGAATAATCACATTTCCGTGTATTTGATTGGTCTATCGCCCATTTACCTATGCACTGAAAGCAATACAAAATATGTCCAGTGCGGCTTGCCATACCAGTGTTCTAACGATCCGCTGACTAATATATAGCATATTGCAATTTGCTAAGCTAGCGGAAACCACTCCCGTTAAACGGTCACTTGAAAGGGGCTGTGTTCAATTTTTATTTATTTTCTGTCATTGAGTCAGGCTAGGCCAGGACTGAGTGAATGTGTTTGAGCTGTGGCCGTATTGTCGATATCGATGCATGAGCCAAGAGGAACGTCAAATAATAAACAGTCATGAGGTTTCTAGAAAAAAATTTAGTTACCCTTATTTGCGTTTCCTTATGCGCTGTGAATTTACATGGACAGGTCTGTGAAACCTCGGAAAATGTCAACGAGCTTGCAGATAATCTCGTGCAAAGTCAACATCGACTTGACTCTCTTAATCTGTTATTATTCCTATTTTTACTAGTGCTTACAATCTTAACAATATGGCTCTTCAAACAACACAGATTCAGATTTATTCACGAAACGGGTTTGGCCATGATTTATGGTAAGTATATTGTGATACTGATAGTCCAGCTGCACATATATTTTCCAAATTTCTGTAATTGTAGACAGTAGAGTCACTCTAGCCTATGCAGGACTTCTCGTTTTTACCAGTGCCAGGCTAGCCTAACTCACTGATCCTATATTCATGAACAACATACTAGGCTATGGCCTGCCAACTGTAGGGGAGGGGGGTCCACTGGAAAGTGTGTCTTGAAGGAAATTTAGGCTATTGCCACATGGAAGTTGCACATTTTTTTACCTGAAGCCATGTCTGTTTTTTGTAAAGGCAACATTTCAACAAAAACTACTTGTCCTGACTATGGAAATCATCAGGTCTTACCGGTTTGAGGGTTACAGTATTTTTCTCTCATTCCCTGTATGCCAAAATTCATCAATTTTCTGCTTGTGCTACCATGCAAGTAAACAGTCCAATTTAGAAGGCTGTAAGAATTAAAGGCAGTAACTCTTCACCTTAAGCCCTATATTTTTAGCTTCCGGAAAGCAAAATTCTGAACTGGTTCTAAGTTACCGTACTCTTGGTAACAGCAAATACGAAAGATGCAGTGTAGCTCATATTATACAGCGTACACAGGGATCGATTGTTTTGATAACGCATGTGGAGGAATTTTAGACAGGCTGAGGGAAGGACTAGACGTAAGTGGTTGGGAGAATTGAAACTGTCTGGGCTGATGAGTTTTTGTCTTTAACATCCAACTCACAAATTTTGTTGAAGGTCATGTTGCATTGTTAGAATATGATAGTTATGATAATTTGCTTTCAGTGTGTTGTTTTTCTAGTAGTTTTCTGACTTTTGCTTCCAGGTGTTGTCATTGGGGCTGTGGTGTGGTTTACTGCCAACACAAAGCAGAGGCGACCGGAGGTAAAAGTGGATATGTTGGAGTGTAATGAACCTCTGGATCCACCCGAAGTCATGTACCTGAGACTGCAATTCTCCCCCAATGAATCTGTTGCTTTCTCCTATGCTAGAGAACATCTGATGGAAGAATTTGATGAGAATAAAACCTTTACTACCAACACCTTTGGAGATAGAGTATGTTGTTTTTTCTTTGTTTTTTTTTTGCAGTTCTATTGTTAGTGGTCTATAAATGTGTGTAAATAACAGCTATAGTCCACAATGTACTCACTTTATCTTAAAGCAATTACTTTTAAATCCCTTGGGGAGAGACAGAAATTCGTATCATACTTTAGGACCTATAGCTACACCACATGGTTGGCCTGGTCATGCAATATTAGGTCAAAGGTCAATTTAGGTTAACAGTTGCAAGGGTCAAAATGCTAAAATCTTATGTATGTGCACATTTTGAAGGAATGGTTGTAATGTAAAATATCTGATGTGAGTCTGTTTTTGTTGTCACTCTAGGATTTTGAACCAATGTTCAGTGACTCATTCAAAACTGTTTGGTATGAGACTGATGCACAAACCATAGCTTTAGAAATCTGTTTGTTTTTGTGAAGTGTAAAGGCCAGTGGAAGAAAGCAGGATGAAGTTGTGACAGTCTATGTTTAAACACATTTAAAAAAAGTCATCTCGCAGAATTCACCTCTCGTGACGTCTTTGAACGAACTGTACCAAAAACATACCAATAAATACAATGCAATTTATTGTATTTCCTCTTCCAGTAGTTATGGAATGCCCATGCCCAGTTCATCTTTGTGTCAGTTCTTTCAAAGCCTTTTTTTTTTTCTGACAGGTGTCTTTTGATCCAGAGCTGTTTTTTAATATTTTGCTGCCTCCAATCATCTTTCATGCTGGGTACAGTCTGAAGAGAGTGAGTATCAGACACGCTATCTCTGCTTGTTTAACAGTTTTGTGTTCAGGCAGTCTGTGTTGTCAGTAATGGTTTTCCAGTGAATGCAGTGCTTCCACGATGTGAATTTACTTTTTCCAAAATGCAATGCAAATTGTCCATACATGATACAAACTATAACAAAGTGCAAAGGAAAATATTCCCTCAAATTTTAAAATAGGGATTGTTTTCCTTTGAATTTTCAGAATTCCTGAAATTATTGCTCTTCCTGAAAATTTCCCAAAGAGCACACAGATTTACTGACTTTCAGGTAATTTCGGAAAAGTGGAAGTACTGAACGAATGCACTGATCAACAGAGGATCAAAAGTTAAACTAACTTGCCTGAGTTAGGAAGGGGGGGGGGGGGAAGTGGGGGAGGAAGAAAAATAAAGAAAAATAATGAGTCAATTAAGTCCTCAACAAACACTTGAAATGATATTATCACCCATAAGGACATGAGTAAAGGGTTGCAGTTTATATGAAGCAGTGAGAATGAATCAGATTCGTTGTGTGTAACATACAGTACCATCCTTGCACTGCCACATGGGAGGGGGGCATTGACAATTAACTGTTTATGATGTTGGATATGTGATTTCAAGCCAAATAAAACAGATTTTTGTGCATGTTGTGTGAACTATTATAAAGTACAGGTGGCTAATTCCATTGAAATGAAATGCATTTCCATAAGTTTGGAATGAAAGTACTGTGGATATTGTTTGTGGAAGTCTTTTTTCTTTAATGGAAATCTTTATTTACCTTCCTTTTTTAGTGCCTTTCATCAGTTTAACCTTTCAACCTCATGATATTTTTATCTTGTTTCTTTTACCATGGTAGCCTGCTTATTTCCTTATGACTGTTTTCCCATCATCAATTCCTAGGAATTCATGACAGTTTAAGAGTGCAATATCTCAATTCCAGATAAGAAAGCATGATGAGCAAAGAAAGAAAGTTGACAGTGAAACATGTCAAAAATGTAGAGAAGAACAGCCAGTTTGAAGAAAAGAACTCAGAAATAACTTGAAATTTAAAGCTGACCAAAGCTAAGTGGATTCTGTTGATAAAATACTTTGCTGTAGCAATATAAAAACTGCAAGTCTTCAGCAATTAAAATAACTTTTGTGATACACCGCACACTAGAAATCAAAGAAGTACATTTATACAAGACCACTTTGTCTCGTTTCTGACCAACAGAGGCATTTTTTCAGAAACCTTGGATCTATCATGACCTTTGCATTCCTTGGGACCAGCATTTCATGTCTAGTAGTTGGGTGAGTCTAGCATTTACGTCAACATTATCGAAACTCATTTTCATCCCTTTGCCGTATTCTCTTCTTGACAGCAGATTACATTCATTTAAGTTCTTGTTTTTGTTCTTCTTTACGCAACTTGTTTACCTGTCATATGATCACAGGATGGATGACAGACGTATTAATGTTGCAATCCTGATGCGATGTAATGAACATGTTCTTCTGTTTTTTTACTTCTATCATTATGTCTTGGTTTATTTTTTTTTTCACTATAAGCACTCTAGTGGGATGCTTTTGTGACAAATCTGGTCATGTTGTAAATCATTTTTAGCCTTGCTTCGACTAGAAGTTCTTCTTTCTTCTGAGTGACCTCAATGGGTACATGTTTTAAACTGTGACATTATATACAGATTGAACTATGTCCAGCTGCATCTGAGCTGGAACTTTCAACACCCCCTTTGTAATTTCTCTTCAGAGGTATTATGTACCTGATTGTGGTAAACGTCATGGCTCTTGACAATTTCACTGCCCAAGATTGCTTCTTCTTTGGTGCTCTGATATCTGCAACAGATCCTGGTAAGTACATACAAATGCCCATCATCATTATTTTCATCATAAAACCTAGTCTACACATAATTTTTTAGTCACATTGAATTTTGTGATTGTTAGGGAAATTCGTTGCATTGCTAGGTTAAAAATTCTAGTGATTTTTAAGACTGTACTAAACATAAAATACAAGCTGGTTAGTTCTCCTCACCATGTTTAGAGTAATGTTTTGTTGTTATGTAGCACGTATATCCAGCAAGTATGACTACTCACGGCACTTTACCTCATCTTGTTCATTACAACAATAACAACAATAACAGCTCCTCTGGTTTCATGCTCACAGTATGTTAGTATCTCACTGAATGTATCTTACTGAATGTAGACATCCATAGGGTTTTTATAATCTCTGAACAAAAGAGTTTTTGCATCCAAGACTTTGCCAGAAACAGGAAGAGTGCAAAAGATGGAAAACAGTATTTGTTGGTTCTACGTCACACATTTTCAGGCTCATGCTGAAGCCCAACTTTCAAAGAATTATTTCACATCTAAGTAAGCTTCCTCTGGTAAAATAGTTGTGCAAAACTGGTAGAATGGTAAAGAATCTCATATATTATGTTAAGTTTTCTTGTTGGTGGAGAATTCCTTGAAAGTGCCAGTTGTGCTCAGGTATCTAGCAGGTCCATTAAGGTTTCAATTGTACTCTTATCCCTCCTAAGTCGTGATCTAAGTACTGTAACCTAACGATTACTTACTATCCTAGCCAAACAGTCACTTGTTTTTGCATGGAACTGAGGTCACAGTCAGTGTTGTGCAATGAGTCAAAAAGTTACTTACCATCTCAAATTAGAGTGTTGTTTCCTTTCAAATGTTAATATTTATCCAGAAATTTGTCCAGAAAGTTTGCACTGTTACTGCAAAACAGATGGTGATATAAAACATCTAGGCCTTTAGGCTTAAGTTGTGCTTTTTGTGCAGCCAGCACTTTGCTTGGAGCGAGTGCATGTTCATGTTTATATTAGTGTTGAAAAGCAAATGCTGGGCAATTTGGGAGAATTTAATTTGATCATTGCTATTTTGACTCAAAAAAGAGATTTTTACATCAATTGTTGGTACTCATTTATGAACAGAGATAGATATGAGAGTGCTCGGTCATTAATTTGATTTGAGACAGATGATGACTTCATCATGGAAGCAGCTCACATCGGCCATTGCCTCCTCCTGCTCGGCCTCCATGATGACTTCATCATGGAAGCAGCTCACATCGGCCATTGCCTCCTCCTGCTCGGCCTCCATGATGACTTCATCATGGAAGCAGCTCACATCGGCCATTGCCTCCTCCTGCTCGGCCTCCATGATGACTTCATCATGGAAGTAGCTCACATCCGCCATTGCCTCCTTCTGCTCAGCCTCCATGATGACTTCATCATGGAAGCAGCTCACATCGGCTATTGCCTCCTCCTGCTCGGCCTCCATGATGACTTCATCATGGAAGCAGCTCACATCGGCCATTGCCTCCTCCTGCTCGGCCTCCATGATGACTTCATCATGGAAGCAGCTCACATCGGCCATTGCCTCCTCCTGCTCGGCCTCCATGATGACTTCATCATGGAAGCAGCTCACATCGGCCATTGCCTCCTCCTGCTCGGCCTCCATGATGACTTCATCATGGAAGCAGCTCACATCGGCCATTGCCTCCTCCTGCTCGGCCTCCATGATGACTTCATCATGGAAGCAGCTCACATCGGCCATTGCCTCCTCCTGCTCGGCCTCCATGATGACTTCATCATGGAAGCAGCTCACATCGGCCATTGCCTCCTCCTGCTCCGCCTCCATGATGACTTCATCATGGAAGCAGCTCACATCGGCCATTGCCTCCTTCTGCTCGGCCTCCATGATGACTTCATCATGGAAGCAGTTCACATCGGCCATTGCCTCCTCCTGCTCGGCCTCCATGATGACTTCATCATGGAAGCAGCTCACATCGGCCATTGCCTCCTCCTGCTCGGCCTCCATGATGACTTCATCATGGAAGCAGCTCACATCGGCCATTGCCTCCTCCTGCTCGGCCTCCATGATGACTTCATCATGGAAGTAGCTCACATCGGCCATTGCCTCCTCCTGCTCGGCCTCCATGATGACTTCATCATGGAAGCAGCTCACATCGGCCATTGCCTCCTCCTGCTCGGCCTCCATGATGACTTCATCATGGAAGCAGCTCACATCGGCCATTGCCTCCTCCTGCTCGACCTCCATGATGACTTCATCATGGAAGCAGCTCACATCGGCTATTGCCTCCTCCTGCTCGGCCTCCATGATGACTTCATCATGGAAGCAGCTCACATCGGCTATTGCCTCCTCCTGCTCGGCCTCCATGATGACTTCATCATGGAAGCAGCTCACATCGGCTATTGCCTCCTCCTGCTCGGCCTCCATGATGACTTCATCATGGAAGCAGCTCACATCGGCCATTGCCTCCTCCTGCTCGACCTCCATGATGACTTCATCATGGAAGCAGCTCACATCGGCTATTGCCTCCTCCTGCTCGGCCTCCATGATGACATCATCATCATTAGGCTTAAATCAAACTAATGACCCAGCACCCTCATATTTACCTCCTAAGTGAAACATGGCTCCAGCATATTGAGCCCCAAGCTCAATAGCACAGGTAAAAATAAGCGTAAAAGACATGATTAAATTGATCAGTCGACAGAGTCACAACAGCGTCCCATACATAGCAGATAAATGACAGAACTTTCTCTCGTGTCATCGATGAAACTCGTTTTCAGTTTAACACTGTTTGGTTTCCTTGTTTGTTGCAGTGAATTTCATTTGACGACATCTTTTTCATTTTTCCCTCAATTCAGTCACGGTTCTCGCAGTGTTTCACGATCTCAATGTTGACGTTGATATGTACATCTTGGTGTTTGGTGAGAGTGTTCTTAATGACGCCGTAGCCATTGTGCTCACAAAGTGAGTGTCTCTGAAGTACCCATATTTTGAAAAATGCACAGAATGACCAGTGTTTATGCCATGTTTCAACACAAACTCCCTGCTTCCATCAGAAGTCTTTGCAAGTTTGATATTATGTAAATGGAGAAGTTCTGCTTCTGCTCTTACCATTCATGTGCTGAGGCTTGTATATGGTGTGTAACACATAATCCTGGATAGTGTATATGTGTTCTTTTTAGCTTTTAGATGACACAAAGCTGTAAAGGCGGGTTTGAAAAAAACGTTAAGGAGAAGCTAAAGAAGGTGTCAAGGACCTTATGTATGCATAAAATAAACAATTTTCTTGTCAACCTTCAAGTTTTGCTTTGAACCTTTGCAACTAAGCTGTATGCATATTGTTCCCATCTGACCTCAAGGTAATGAACTGCACTTGAAGGATATTTCTGCCACCTTCCCATTTATGACATGGCTTTGAACAATACATAAAAATTAAGGAAGCTGTGCCTTGACTACACAGATTTTGTACCAAATTAGTCACTTTTACCTTCAAAGTGAAAAAGAGATACAGTATTTTGAACATTTGACAAAGAGATAAGTATTTTACAAAACACAGCATTCACAACATGCAAATTTTAAAAAGAACCTATGTTTTCATTCATTGCTATGAGCATTCCTCCCAGTCCTAGTAATTGCAAATCAAACGTCTTAATTCTTCAGACGTTCTGTGTTAGGTGTTGTGTGTATGTGGTTACTTGGATAAATCAGGGTCACACTTGAATGGCGTATAATATCATCGGCTAATATTGTATGCTAGGACACTTCTCTATCTCTTCACATCAAGCCCGTCCAGTAGACGGTAAGTCGGTGCCATTGTCTGGTGAGAATACAGTACTTCACTGGTGATGCTTGAAGTGCAAATATTTGAGCAAAAATGGTGTGAACATACTTGAAAGGAAACTGTCTTCTCTTTTCAAACAGTAGTCTACATTATTCAATGAAATGTTCTGTGCTGTTTGATTTGTTCTGTCAGCTTTCCATTTTCGTTCCATTCAACAATGTCATGTCATGACAAGAAGGGAATTTCAACTAGAAGTAAACACTGATGTTTGTGTAAATATTCCATTTTTGTTTTCTTTCTGAGGTTGCAAACATTAGTTTAGTAAATCATGTGTACTTCGTGGACTATTACTTCTATTCAGTTGTGGAGCATTCTAATGGTATTATCAGTTCATTCAGCAGAAGCAATCAAAGTACGAGTAGTAATATGTTTTACAGTTGTCCATGTCATCTCTTCATTTATTTCAAGCCAAACATTCTTTCATTTTACAATTTGTTCATATTTTGTTGCAGGACGGTGGATGACTTTGGACAAGATAACGTCACTGCCATGGCATTCTTTCTGGCATTTTGCAGTTTCTGTGGAATATTTTTGGGCTCATTTGGGATCGGTGCATTCATGGGCTGTGCCACTGCTCTGATATCCTTTTCATTCTAAAGTTTCCTCCAGTGGTTCTCAAATGATGGGTCGCGACCCAAATTTGGGTTGCCAGGCGTATTCTGTTGGATCACGAGCAGCTGTTTGGGTCACATGGGCCACCAGCGATTTCTAGTATTTGTATTCATGAATTCTCGCAATGCACACTGTATACATAATACAGTGTCAAAGCTTATAATACAGAATGCCTGTCGGCAACAAATTGCATACCCACATGAGACTTAGTGACACCATTGGACATGGCAGGAGACACATATGCTTCAGTGAGGTAACTAAAGGGGCGGTTCCTCTTTTCAAGTAGCAAGATGGCAGACCCATTTGTTGCACCTCTCCAACTCAATTCATGGTGGTATTGTGTAATGCTATGTCTCTTATTGTAGTCTATTTAGTTTGTGTGACTTGATAGCAGAGTCACAGGGTGACAGTGGATTGTCAGAAATGAGTCGCAAGAGAAAAGTCGTGAGGACCGTTGGTTTAGCGAGATGGTGGATAATTGCCGATTTGATTTCAGGTTCCTCTGGAGGTCATTGCCAAGTGGTTTCACATTCACATTAATCTGACAAGAAAATATTTTACATTAAGCTTTTTTAGTTGCCAGGCAAACATAAATTTGATGATCAGTGTGACCATGGCAACAGAAATCACCAAGTTATGGTGTCTTTAATCATAGTATGACCAACGCTATCAGACAATATTCTTTATGGAGTAGTCTGTGATGTGGTAACCAGTGTGACTGTGGCAACAGAGTTTGTCAAATTATGGTGTCGGTAATCGTAGAGTGACCAATGCTATCACACAATGTCCTTTATGGAGTGGTCTGTACTGCTGCTGTCTTGCAATCTTATTTAGAGAAAGAGAGAGTCAGCTTGCTTCTATATTTAAAGTGATAACCAGAAATGGTTGTCGTGTTTTCTTAACCTATTCCTCACGTAACAAAGTTCACCCACATACGAGACTTCCCGTTGCTGGAGACCGCCCTCTTCTGCATCATGTCGTATATGTCTTACTTGTTAGCAGAAGCACTTCAACTGACAGGTGAGGGCAGCATACGAGGTCTTCATTTAGATCACATGCATTTATTTACACAGATTTGACACTTTGAATACTGCTTATGCTATGAAAGTCGCTCACATGGCGTTTTATGCACCATGTGAGCAAAGCAGATTGTAATTTACATTGACTTGTGACGCAAGGATGTATTTACAGAAGACTTTGAATAACAACTTTGCTGAATTAGTGTTTGCTTTTGCCTCGATTGTTACAAATGTCTTCACTGACTGTTCCTTTGATTATTATTTCCTCTCTATCCCTACAGGTATCGTGGCAGTCTTATTTTGTGGGGTTACACAAGCCCATTACACGTACAATAACTTATCGGATGACTCAAAGAAGAGAACCAGGGAGGTACGTTTTAATTTCTCTGTCATCATGGCAGTAGTTTGTCTGTATACAAGTTTGAAACCAGCTGGGGTGCTTCGTTTTGTTGTCTTAGGTAAACAGTTCAATGACTTCCAATGACTTTTCTATTCTTACCGTCTCAACGAGGGTCACTGTTTTGTTTTGGTGTTAGGTACATAAGTTGCCTATGCCTGTCAAATTGACAAATTGCAATGTTTAACATCAGGTTACACTTGCTTTAGTCAAATGTGACATGAACAACTTTTGTTGCCAGTATTTTACACCCAAATGAAGGGCTATTATTTGGTTTCAAGTGAGTAGTGGCGGTTGTATTTATTTGTGTCATCATTAATCTTCAAACAATTTCATATTTTGGTATGTCATTATCATTCCATTCACAATCAGAAAATGTGACAGTTGATGCTATCAGATTCAACCAGACTTCCATGAATGGTAAGACATAAATAAAATTTTTCCAATTCTTTTTGATGCTCTGTCCTCGACAGGTGTTTGAATTGCTGAATTTCTTGGCGGAGAGCTTTATATTTTCCTACATGGGTCTGTCCATGTTCAACTTAGAGAACCAGAGGTTCAACATTGGCTTCATTTCAGCAGGTTTCGTATCCTTTGCCTGTCCTGGACCCCAGTTTGGGAATTTGTATCAGAATAGTGTGAAATATTACTTGCAATGTCAATTTTGCTGCTAAGTAATCAATATTGGGTAGCATAGTATAATCAATACATTGAGGAAGTAACAATGGATAGTACGTAGTAGTACACTATAACCATGTTACGATACACATTAGTTTAAGTTGTGTGGTATGACATTGTTTTTCATTAGTGATATACAAATAGCTAGGAACTACTTGTTGTGGAATTTCATTTTTACCAATACATTTTTCAATTTGTGTCACGTCCCAAACCATAGAGCTTTTCACTCACTGAAGTAAACAGTTGAAGATGCTGTTAATTTGGAATGCTTTCATTTTCTCTCAAAGCTTCAATTTGATGACTGTGCCAGCTGAGATGTAGCTTTGAATAAATATGTACACGCAATCACTACAGCAGTTGATTTTGCATTTCACTAGAACCATTCCTTGTCATAATTTCAAATATTTGCAGCACTATTGCAATCTGATTGTTTCACCCCGTCTTCCTCCAATCCTCTTCTCCTGCAAAAAGTAACATTAAATTAGGGAACCCATCAATTTCTAGAAAGTCATCTCAGGTGGTCGATAATTCTTCTTTATTCTGGTGTACCAGTTTTTTTTTCTTGCATGGTATTATCAGTGTTCCATCATATTCTTAGTCAGTGTTTTTATTCCCTCGTGCTGTTTATTTTTTGGCTATTAAGTATTCCATAACTTTTCTCCTGCTGAAAATTTTTCAAAATTTTGATTCCTTAACCAATTTTTCTTCAGCTTGGTATTATTTTAGGCCGGCTTTTAAACATTTATCCGCTCTCTTTTCTTCTAAATCTTCGACGTAAGACCAAGATCCCGTGGAATGTGCAACATATGTTGATGTTTTCAGGTAAGAGTCTGGAGATCCTTATGTCCAACCTGATACAGTATCAAATAAAAGAAGCTTGGTAGGAAACAACGAGATGGCTTTTATGCTTTGAAAACCAGCTCTCTTCAACCAAGGATCATCAAAAGGACTCGTTGATTTGGTTCACAAGCTTGCATGTTACTCATATGTTGATGGTAAATGGTCAAACTAAGGTATTCTGGAGGTGGACCACACAACTAAGGCAACAAAAGCACAACAACGAATCAAAATCACTCCTTTCAAATCAGTGACTGGACACTTTATACCATAAGGTATATATCAATAGGCAACCACTGTTTAAACAAAAACTGCAGCTTCTCACATTTTTACTAACCACAAGAATGGATACATGACTAAAGATGCTAATTAGAAGTATTGGCATGCATTACCTTCAAACTTGCCACAAATTAAACTGTATCAACTCAATTAGCCCCTTTAAGCTCTTGTGCCATTTGAGGAATCATCAATGTATATCATTATATTCCTTGCTGATTGACAATTCCTCTTTGTAGTCATTTTAGCATCTTCTTTTCTTCGGTTTGTCTTTCTTACTTTTCATTCATTTTGGTTTTCATCTCTTTGAAGGGTTCCTATATTCCGATATTTGGGCCTATGTCAAAGATGCCTTTTCATTAGCATTATCATATCACCTCAACTGATCTGTTTGAATATATTCCTCTTTTTGTTTTTTTTTTACATTAAATTTTTACCTACTACCATGAAGGTCAGTTTTTGTTGTCAGGGAAACATAATTTCACCTGTTACATGCCTTTTGTCAGGTTTACGTGGAGCTATAGCATTTGCCCTGGCCATTCGAAACACCGCGACTGAGGCGAAACAATTGACCTTGACAACTACGCTGCTGATTGTTCTGTGTACTGTGGTCATCTTGGGTGGAATGACCACACAAATGTTGACGTGGCTCAATATTAAGTGAGTTTCATAAATATTTATCATTCTTGGAACTTGATGTGTTGGAGGGAGTTTATTCAGTTTGGAACTGAACTACAGAAACTATTTTAGGGAAATCCACATTTAAAAACTCTCTCTTCTTTAAACTGAAACTATCTTGCAAGAACCACTTGTCTTTCAGTAATAATATTTCCATAAAGCATTGCTAGGGTGATAGTTAACTCAGCTGGTATTAAGTCGAGTTCCACTAAACCAGCCATAATTACTGCATGCTGTACATGGCACAGTTTCCTAATGAAGTATTGAGTCTGCCATGGTCATGGAGGTACCGCTGGGTTTACGTCATAGCCTGTGCTGCCTCCGTTACCAGACAACTCTCCCCGGACAATTTCTTCCCGGAAAATTCCCATCGACAACTTCCCCTGAACAATTCCCACCTGAACAATTCCCAGCCAGGAGAATACCCCCTTCCACAACTCAATCCTGATAATTACTTTAGGAAACGTGTAATGATTAAGGAAAGGGTTAGGGGATTATCAGTTGGGAATCATCTGGGAGGAGCATCTGGGGAGAGGGAAATTTTCCAGAAATCACTGCCGGAACTTTCTTGATCATCTGTTGTGTCAATAGGTGTATAATGTGACAAGCAACATGAAATAATGTTCATTTGGTGATAAGAAGCATGCCCCTGAGTTTGCACCATATTCATCACATAACTGATGCAGTAATAAAAGAAAAATACTTGGACACATTGTAAAGCCAACTTCCTGTGGCTACATTAGAAAGTTAAGCATATTCAAGTCTAATCGTTCGTGAACACTCAAAGTTACCGCACAAACATCACCCCAGCGGTGCTTCGATGACCATCAGTTGTGTGTCCAGGTTTATCATGTAGCTAGCAACACTGACATGTTGTTCATTGGTTGATATCGAGCATACCCCTGGATTTGCATCATAGTGTGTGTTGCCCGACCTTCCCTCATCATCTGTTGCGTTGATTATTAGCTAGCAGAGCTTAAATGTCATTCTTTGGTTGACACAAAGCTTTTCCACCCAGTTGTTCATTGAGAAAATATCTCATTGCTTCACAACAGAATTCCAAACATGTTTCCACCCCCCACCAGATTCCTTTAAGGTTACATGTGTAATGATTAATGGTAACTTGTTTGAGTCTCTGAATGAAGTATAAGTTTGCTCTTTTTTTCATGAGAATAAAATCATGTCTTTTCTGTGTTTGCTAAGATACATTTAAACATCTCCAAGAATCTCCTATGTCATAAATTGTCCAAATTCATGGAAAAATTCAACCTGGAATCTGCTGGTGCAGAATTTGACAGAGGTGGTAGGATTAAGCAATGATATACAAGGCAGCATCTTAAGTTTTTTTTTCATGTTTTGAAAGCTTATCAGTGACTTTTTGTTGCAAGTTATGAATCTGTGATATAGTTTCACATAATATAATCGCATTGTGATAAATTATTTGGTTGGCAAAGATCTTACAAGTTAGTGCTTGCATCAGGTGCCCAGGTACCCGACCAACTATGTCAGGACCTGAAATTGTGACCAGGGTCCAAAGTTTCATGAATGTCCCTTGTATGTGTACCAAAATTCAGCTTGTATGCAACTAAACTGCTGTCATGTCTCTACGTATGATAGAAGGTGTGATGTTAAAGTGAAGAGCATTGTATACTATGACTTCACAAGGAATTCTTAGAGTAATGGAAGTTATACTTTGGGGTACCCGGGTACATGACGGACTGTGGACGGTGTGCACCCGGGTTCAAATTGTGGACTCGATGCAAACATTGTTAAGAATAAAGTCTGATCTCTGTATCCCATTTGATTGCCTCTTCTGATCAAAACTGGCCATTTTACTGGTAGACCATTACCAATAGTTGCCTATGAATCATAAAGGCATTAATACACAAGTACTGTACAGAGAGGCTTAGATTGAGAGCTGACAAGTTGTGGCATGAGCTTTATTGTTTTCATTAAAATTTTCAGAGTTGGTGTAGATTATGATGAAGGAGGAACAACATCCTTACACAGTGCACCAGGAACGGTAAGTTACCCTCGTATCGCTTTTACGTGGGTGGGGAGGGTATCATAATTGTGTAGGTGTAAATTATCCTGAAATGCAGGTAGCAGCATATCAATTCTGTTTCCTGAAGCTTCCATTAGTTTTGGGTTAGTTCAATGTAGTTCTGCCTACTTCACACAACATTAATGTAAATTACATAATTGAGAGAGTCATGGAAAAACTCACCACAAAGTAGTTACTGTCTCAAATCAGTGAACTTTTAAAGGTCAAAAATGTAAGAGGAGTATAAGCTTCCTGAGAGTCTGCTGTTCAAGAATCTCTCTTACTGTATGTATGGACTGAGGGAGATGGATATGAACTAGTGTTTGAATTTTAAGAAGGACATCCATGAAACATTTGAACCCCTACTCCTTTCCTTCTTAATGATGTCTAAACCTTTGCTTGTAAGTCTTATCCCACACCTTTGCTTCACTAAACTCATGATACATGTTGCCTATGTGTGGGGGCAGAGAAGTTGGAATTCAGGGGATATATAGGTACGCCACCGACGGACTGGCCGTCATTGGATGGTTCAAAGACGCTCTCATCAGATGGGTGGTCTGTTTTTGATTATCATGAGCAACCCTTGGATGGCTAAATCGATTACAGTACTGGTGTGAGTGCGTTGGTATATGGATATGGAGTTCCATCAACTAAACTGACTGCTAACTGCAAGATGGATGTTCTGGGTGGCAGTATTGAAGGTGCTTTCCATATGTGTGGTTTTTGCTGTAGGTGTCAACCAAGATTTTGTCTGTATTTGGAAGAGTTGTGAAATGTGCATTTGGGTATGACAGAACAATAGTCCTGTTCCCTCAGCCTCCTCTCCTCACTTGTTTCTTGTGCTTAATCTGCAGTCAGTCCATTTATGTCTGCTTTCATGCCGCAAATTTTTACTCGATTTGAGTCATATTGGACAATTTAGGTGAAAAAGAAAGGAAAACTCTGAGGAGAACACTATAACGTTGTAATTGACTCTTCATCTCTGTGATGACCTTCTCTTCTTTTTTTTTTTCCTCATTAGATCACAGAGCAGGAAAACCGGTCGAGGAGACGGAAGCAACAAGCTTGGGCTGTCAGAAGGTGGTACGACTTCGATTACAAGTATCCTTTTCCGGATGATAGATAATGGTCACTCCTTTATTGTATGTGTCATATGTATATGAATGTATCATATGACCCTATATCCATTGCCTGCTGCAATTTTAATCCCAATATGGAACAAATATACAACTGTCTAGTATAGGATACATTTGCTCATTAAAACCAAGTCGAAGGTTAACAGGTAAAAAAAAAATGTAGGATGAAAAAGTCTAGTGTAGATTTTAGACTCAAGGTTTAAAAACCTTGTAGACATGGTATCTCAATGAGGGTAAGGTGATTGAACTTCAAAATTGGTATGTTGGTTATCCTTTGTTTGTCACAAATATTGGCAAGGAATCATTGGCACTTTGGTACTGTCAGAAGGTGGTACAATTAGCAAATAAGCAGTTGGTACTGTTTTCTAATACCATTTTTCTTTTGTTTACTTTTTTTTTTATAAGTCCTGTATAGTTCAGCTTTGCTAAACATTGTTCTTTGCTACAAAGAAAGAGCATTGTTTTCTGTTTTAGCTTATTAAGGAATACTTCTCAGTGTCTTTGGAGTTTTTAGATTTCTTTTTCCGTCAGTTGATGATGTTATTTACAATCCTTGACAAACTGTGTCTTAGGATCATGAAACCGATATTTACCCGGAAGGGAGCTGACTTGCGTGAGACTTGGCCTGGGTGGTGTCTCCCAATTACAGAATATCTCACTGTGGAGGTAAGTTGTCCAGTTATATGCAGATCAAGAATGGACAGAAGACTAAAAGAGTCTTAAAAGAACAGTGCTTAAATTTTATGACACTCTGATGCTGATAATAAGAAATTCACAATGTTTGGAAGAATGTTTTATCATTAAATTAATTGAATTATGCATCCAGTATTTATGACTGAAGTTCATATTTGTTTATGACTTAAAAAGTTTATTTCTTATAACCAGTCTGGCATGACAGGTATATGGATATATATTCACCTTTTGGTGTTATGAGGTCACAATTCATAATTATATTACATCATGATGATATCATGGATGTGAAAGCCTTAAAATGTATTTCACATTTCAGGATGACCAACTAGATGAAGATAGTGACACAGACTTTATCCTGGAGGACCAAGAGTCCAGTGAGAGTCCAGTCACCCCTTCAGGGCCCAATGGCACCACCCAAGAGGGCAATACATCAGGGGAGGAGAACCCCGCAGACGGGGACCTGGGACTCGGTGACCACCAGCTAGCTGTCAGAGGCCTCAATGACCCACCGCCAGAGCAAGTTTGAAAAGGAAATGTATGTCATGAATATTAATGAGCTATGCATCATTGTTTATACTGTCATATTCATGTTTTTGTCCATTGCAAAGCAATATTTCCGTTCTTTTTTCTTTCTTACTTTCACAGTCTGAGACGTTGTTTTCAATATTAAACCTAAACAGAAGTCACCTCAGATACAATCAATGATAATGTCAAAGAGAAATATTGACGTGGCGAGAAGAGAGGCCAGAAAAGTCCTTTCTTTACCTTGGCATTATTTATTGATAGTGTCTCTCTTGCAGGAAGGACGGTTTTTGTACAAAACGTAAACAAGTGTATAAAAAATTAGATTGTGTGATGGAAAGTGAGGGTATATGTCATCTCTAATCAGCATAGTTAATAAATGTGTCTCCTTTCAGTGTATTATTTTTTTTTTTGTATAGTTCATTGAAGTGTTCCATAGGAGACATAAAATGGAATCATCTTAGGTGTATGATCTTAAACTGAATTCGTTGAAGATATGTTCCATGCATAAGTTACATCTCTCTCGCAATATCAGTAATGATCATGAAGTATGAAAAGATTAGGTTTATCACCAAATAATGATAATGTCTAAAAAGATTAGTTTACTTCAAGAATCATGATGAAATCTTATCAAGGCTAATGATTTGAAGCACAGGATCCATATTCCTTTCTTTCACGTGGTCATTCCAAGCGTTTTATATATTTTTCCTTTTGTTCCTTAATTGATTGTATAAATGCACTTTGATTTTTAATATACATCATTGTACAATGCAGTGACTTAACAAAAAAAAAATTGTTCTTGTGAAAGCACTTTGCCACTTGAATCAATGACTTTATCGACAGTCAGCTGCAAGGCTCGATTTTAGAGACTTATGAAGATGGCTGTACACATCTGTCACTGCCAACCTGCTATTACTATTATGTTCTTTTCATTGCCTCTGTGCCCCTGGTGGCCATTGTGCAAGTCTTTGTGGTTGGGTACCTACAACAACACAGAGAGCAAACAGCCGAGGTATAAGTCCCTCAGTAAGTTGCTGCAAGGATTGACGAAAGTATCCTCAAACACAAGTAAATGCAATTGGCGCTGAACATAACTATGAATTCAGCTGTAAATCAATGTTGGCTTTGCCATTGTGAGTGTCAGGATCAGCAGTCTGTGCCGTGCCGAAAGATAGTGATGGTAGGACACACCAGTATTGTATGTGCCTGCCTGAAGCCTGCCTTGGGGTGTCAGTGTAGTCAGTGTTGGGTCATGGAAGTACCTTACATTGGACTTTGAACGTAACCAGTGTTATGTCGTTAGTGAGACCAGACCGAGCCGTCGGAAAAACCATCAAAGATAGCATTCTTACAATGCCGAACATACAACACAAGAACAAAATTAATAGTGCGAAAAGCAGCATATACTTGCTGACCTATTATGCTGGAAACATGGCTTCTGCCTGTATGGTCCGGTCTGTTCTACCATGGCTCCTTTTAGAGCACTGCATATGCGATGAGCAACACAAAGGCAGAATGAAATACTGCACTTGTGTGTACGTAAGTTACGAATCACGATGGGATGTACGAAGGGTGCATTCACTGAGATGACTCCCTCGAGACTGAGCCACCACAAATTCAAGTCCCTTTGGTTCACATACAAAAAATAGATCTTTCAGATAAAAGCATATCTTTGTGGTTACCTGTAAGTCCTGTCTGTGTATTATTTGCTCTGACCCTAGTAACAAGGCAGTCATGAGAATCAGTTTCCAGAATTATGATGGATATTTTCCATCATATTACAGTTTTTATATGACTTCCTTTCTTTCCTTATACATTAATTATATAGTTTGGTTTTTAAACTTTTTTTCTCTGGTTTTCTATGCATTCACCCATTTGATCCGTTTCTTGCCAGTTGGGTAGTTGTGGCTTTCACTCACTAATGAGGACTTAATTTCAAATGTCCATCCATGGAGATCTCTCACAATGATCTTTTTTTAAAAAAAGGTTTCTTTTAAAATATTAAATGTAACAAATTTCTACATGATTCAAGCAGAATCTTATTTTTCTGTTAAGCTACTTGACCACAGTATTCAGAGCCACTACACATCATATGTTGATGGATAAAGCGGTAACATTGTTCATTTCCTTACAAAAGGGTATAATTTCATTGGCTGTGTTATTGGCCGCTGACTTGAAACAGAGACTCTTCATTGGCAGCAAATCCTGTAGCCTGTGAAGGAATTGACTTGTTCACATATTAAGGAAGAAAGGTTGGAATGCTTCACTTGTTTGAGTTTTAAGTTTGTTGAAAGGTTACAACTCAAATACCATTTGTTACATATTCAGTGATGTCCAAGTTTAACAATGCACCTTTCTGAATGCATTGTGAGACACACCCTTGGACGTCAAATTATCCATTTTGAATCATATACCCCAAAGTCTTAAATCGAATACCCAAATCACCTTTCTTTGAAATATTTTTTCATGGATGGGGGGGCATTACAACTTGAAATGGGCTTTTTCTTAAAAGGTTTCTGCAATCAAAATCATGTCTGTTAAATATTGTGTTTGAAAACAGTGAAATAAGTTGGTTTTCAAACCTTTCTGGTGTTGCATCTCCCCCAGAAAAGAATCTTTCTGTGTCTGTAATATTTAAGATCACTGTATTGTTGTGGGACCCATATCTTATATAAGGATGTGATAAATACATGGTTTAGGTATAAATGATAGAAAATGATTAAAAAAAAGTTGTGGTTGTGGCCTTAAACTTATTACTGAAGTCTTCACAAGCTTTAAATGTGGATTGTATGTGTTACCTATCAAATTTGTCAAGTCAAATTTTTCAGAACTTTTAATACTCAGTTTTTATCGACAAATGAATTGCCTGAAAAAGCGAGGATGCCAAGCATTTTGTGACAACAGAAGAGAAGAAAATTCGCTAGATGTTTAAGAAATATATGATGAAATATGGTAAATTATGTTGGAATAAATTCTCACTTTGTTTTTGAGATGATTTTTCTTTAGTTGGAAGAGACAGCTGTCAGAGAAATGTACAAATTTGTGTCAGCGATTTTGAGGATAAACTGATCTGTATTTGCTAAATGTTCTGACCGGTCATTATTATCACTGCCTGTCACAATCATGGTCGATGCTGGTTTTGTGGCCAATTGTGATGTATTGCTTTAAATGTGCTGCCTGTCATTTTAAAGTTACTGGAAGGGAAGGAGGGCGGAGAAGAGGTGCATGCAGTTTAAAGTTGTTCTGTTATTCTCTCGACAAGCCCTGTCCTATCGGTTTTGTTTGCTGTCAACATCTCCCAAAACAAAGCCTACAGACAGAAGAAAAGCAGAATTTTCAAACAAATTGTCAGTTAATGACATAAATTTATTCCTTTAAGGGACCGAAAAATGACAGTCTTGATGTTTGCACTTTTGTCCAGTCAAATGGGACATAGATGCAGGGTAGTAATAAAGTTCAGTGCTTGTTAAGCAGTTAAAAATGTTGTAACCATGTGTAAAAGAAATATATAATGGTCGTAGACATGACACGCTGATATATAAAATGACTTTTTTCAATATACCGTATAAATTGCTCTACCTTCGTCACACTTTGAGCCAGGTATGTAGCCATGGGGGAGCATGTGCCCCCCAATTTTCAAAAAAGGTCCTGCTTTTGGAAGACAAATACAGAAAGAAAAGATGGAAAATCTTGCACCATTTTGCATGTAGAACCCTTGAAAATGGCAAAGGCTTTTCAAAGCAGAGGTGGAACCCCCTCCCCTTAGAAATATCAACATCGATGTGCCCCTCCCATTTGTTAGTCTGGTTATGGGACTGCTATTAACTAGTGTTCACACTGACGCATTTGGTTATTCAGTTACCAGACTGACGATATCACCATGGAGTTTTGAAACTTAAAATGCTGATCCAAAGTTTCACAAAATGTGCATTGTACATGTGACGAAATGCAGCATGGATGTCTGACTAATAACACTTCATTGTCATGCTGTGACTTAAGGTGAATGGTGTTATATTAACTAGCAAAGCAAAAGGTCATATCATGGCTTCACGATGAATCGTCGCCCAACAGAAGTCATGTTTTCGGGTACCCTGGTACCTGAAAGTCAGTGGACCGTGGATACCAGGGCCTGAACTGTGGACCCGGTGCAAACATCACTCTATGAAGTCACGATTGTCGTCACCTGATGATGATAAACTGTGCAGCAAGTAAATATTTCCCTGTGATCCTCTCTGCCTGTCACCACTGTCACTCTGTCACCACTGTCACTCTGTTGTCCTGTGCCTGTGGACCAATCCACTGGAAAGATGTGGTCACATTTGTTTAGTAGGGAAAATCCCATCAATGGTTCATGCAGAATCCAGGTGTCAAGTTCGGAGCCTCGTGACCGTCATTGTCGTCGGCATTATCGCTGTTGTCGTCATCGTCCAAAACAAAAGAAGAAATGTTTCAAAATGAAGTATCATGAGATTAGTGCTAGCACAACAAGGAGAATGTCTTCAAAGCAGCTTAAAACTTTTTTCCAGTTGGTCTTTAAAATTGTTCAGTATTTTCTATCAAAATATGTAGAGTGTTTGGAAAAGCTTCATCATTTACAGATGTGTATATTTTGGGGGAAAAATTGTCAGAAACTTATCACAGACCAGGTGTGGCTGCTGAATAGATTGTACATGTCTATAAATAGTGTGTGTTGAATTATGCTTACATGTGTTTCAAGTTTGTTAGAGGCTTCATAAATTAGAAGGCCAGAAATGAACTTTGTTTCCTGTGACTAGAATAGTGTTTTGTGGCAGTTTTTGTCAAAGTCATAAATGCCTCCTCGAGGTCTTTGCACAGTGTAAGGTCTATAAATGTTCCATCTCGCAGGTCAGAAATATTAGCACTAAAGACAAAATTTTACTGTGAAATTGTAAATGTTGATTTTTCATTTTCTCTTCAGTTTTCTAACTTTGGATTGACTTCTGTTTTGTTTCAGAAATTTTACATATTGCAATGCCGCATTTCCATACTGCAGTCAACTATTCGTGCAGTTTGCTGTGTACAACTGGCATGATTGCATTATGCAGGAAGCCTATGTTCGTTGTGTTGTGCATACATCAGCAAAACAATGTTGCTTTTGCTTTCTGCAGCTGTTGCCCTCACTGTACCACTGCTTTGCCATAGTATTGAATCGTCAAGTTAATTGCTCCGTGCAAAGAGAGTTTTTTTTGTATCGACAATGGGAAACGGAAAGATTTGAGATGTACCTTTTCCACATGCGCCGTAGGGTCTTAGATCACACTTCAAGACTTGATGTTCATGTGAAAAGGATGGAAAAATACTAGTATTGCCATACATTTGGACTTTTTCCAGTTTTCAAATAAGGTTTCTGCTTCTTCATTTTTCATAAATTTTGCATTGTACTATGATTGCCATTAATTTTTTTTTTATTTCCAACAAAGTGGTGAACCACTTGTCTTTAAACTGTACATAAATTCAGAAATGTTTAAAGTATGTATTACAGACCTTAAAAACTGACTTCAAAGTGTCCAATTTCCATCTTGACATGACATTCTTGAGCTGAGGTATAAAAGGTTGAAGCTTATTTACTCAATTTAAAATGGTAGACTGCAAGAAACCTGCAAACTTTTCAAGATTACACAAGCATTTTCATTTTCAAAGGAAACAAAAAGCACTAGGTTATATGAGTTTTACAAGAAGGGCATTACAAATTATTGCCAACTCGGTTATTTCGAAGTCAGTGAATATCTTTCAACATTTTATATTTCAGCAATGGAATGAGCTATGAAGATGGGAGTTAGATATATATATCCCACATATGGGATGAATATGATTTTTTTTACAGTCCTAGACTTAAGGCACGCTGAAATTGACAACCTCAAAAGTGAATTATTGAACCTCACATAAGTTAAGATGAGGGAGGCAATAGTTTTATTGTGGGGAAAATCGTCAGAAACAAAATAGTGAAGCCGTCAGACAAACTTCTTTTTGCAGAATAATTTTAAGGAATAACATAATTAATCTCAGTCTCTTGACGATGATGCTGCTTAAAGTGAATATTCTTAGTAAATGTCTTCCTTTTTGTCATCTCTGCACTTGATCAGTGACACCTTGTATTCTGCTATTCTAAATAATGAAAATGACAGTTATGTATCAGTGAATGACACTGGTTGCTTGGAAACTGGTGGATCTGTTTGTTTGTCAAAAGTCAGTCGATATAAAATTTGACCACTGTGTGTATTTTTAATGGTTCCAAATTATTTCAACTTTGGTACCATGGAGTACAAGAATATGAAATTCAAAATATATTTTTCTTTTAATGTAGGCGGCCTTTATGTAGGCTTTGTTGTTATGGTGTGTGTGTGCATATGTGTGTGTTTCTTTTCTCATATGTGACGCCTAGCTAAGCACGATATGTCAAGAAGGAAAGTGCAGAAAAAGTTGAGTATAATTTGGTACGTAGGTGGACCACTTTAAGTGGAACGAACCTAAAAATTTTGATCTATGTTGAAGGTTGTTTAGCAATAACAAACTGTATGCATATCAGTTCCCAGTTTAGGTTCTAGTTAGCAGCTGTCTTCATGAATAATTGATTTGATGTATCTGCTCTTTCCTGTTTTCAACTATCATCATGTATGTTTTACACCCAGACTGCACAATATTTCAGATTCATACAGAAGTAATTCATGTGCAAATGTGTATTATGAAAACCGCAATGCAATTCTGCAACCTTGTTTTGTAGTGTCGTGTTCTTCCTGTATTGCTGTTTTTTTTTTTTTTTTAGTAAACCTGCAGTCGGTATGTATTGTTTTTTCCTTCAATTTTATCAAGTTAATACATTCATACAAGTATATTGAGTTGTTACTTCTTATAGTTAATGAAAGTGCAGTGTGATTGAATGATAATTACATGATTTGGGATAGAAAAAATATATTAATCATCTTATGAATATGCATATGCATTTTAAATAGACCTGCTGTAAGTGTATTTCTGTGTGTGTGTATTGTGTAATGGTATAGATGAATATGTGCTGCTTTGTTATACAAGTCAGGAATATGTATATCAGAAATTGTTTTTGCATTGTTCCAAATGCCATCGTCTCTTTCTATCACTGCTATGCAATGTGATTGGTTTGTAAACTTACTGTTGTTTTATGTCTTCACTCCTATCTTCTTTTTCACCCCTCCTTGACCCCCTCCCACCCTCCATATGATATTTAACTGTCCTTTCGTCCCCTCTTATGTAGTATTTAGAATAGCACCCAATGTGGTCTGCTGACTACTGATCCCTAGCCAGTGTATATTTGTATTGTAAAATGTATTTTGGTTTTCCCTTAAAAATTAGTGACATTTCTGAAATAAACCCTGTATCATGTCATCCATAGCCACATTTCCTCTGCAATTTTGCCAGATTTGATTTAAATATTGACATGATTTCAGATTGAAAGAGTAAAAAATACTAATCAGTAAAAGTCAACTCTATTAATCAATGGTTCAACGAACTACACGGGTTTTTTGTTTTTGTTTTAACTGACTGTATAGTACAGCATCCTCTGGGGAATTATTGGACACATTCACGGTTTATTGTATGGAACAAAACTATGTACATCTCTAATGTAAGTTTGTAATCATCTTAAAGCTGGACAAGCTGTGTTGTAGTCAAGACTATTGTAGGACCAGGTAATTGTGTGAGGAATTTAGTAGCCAAAAGTTGAATATCCCTACACTCAGTTTATTAACAAATTACTGTTCCTTTCTGCATCTCTGAACGACCTTTGTAAAATTTGCAAGCATAATTGAAAAAGTGTCAACGCCTGATATATGTTATGTTTTACGTACGTAAAGCAAATGGTTTCTTTACTGTTTTTTTTTTTTTTGTTATTGAAATTCATTTTAATCCACTGGAGTTCATTCATTTCATACATTGCACAACAGTTTTTCTATGTTATTTTTTTCTTGGAAGATTATGAAAGGATTTTCTGAGTGGTGACCATTTGCTATGAATTCAAAAGTTTCAAGTCAAACCAAAATCTGCTTTGCTGTTTGTTACAAAACTATTAGGAAAAGTCAAGAAAAGCACAGGTATCTTTCCAGTATTTTGCTGCTACACACCATGAATGCCACTGATTTCTTTAGGCTGGTGTATCCAGGGAAGACTACAAGGGGGAATGTTGTTGCTCTTGATACTTTTACTTGATGTATCTGTAAAGTAAGAAGAGAGTAATGTTGGAATGATGTTATGCTACATTGGTGTAAGTATAGATACTCCCTGTTACCCTATAAGATGGTAGTTCCTTCTCAGTTGATTCTGGTGGTAGTCCTACAGCCTGGACATGACTGTTTTGAGCAGGTGGTTCTATGTGATTTAGTCTGCCAAGAGGAAAGTATCAGTTCCTGATTGGCCAATATATACAAATATCAAAGTTCTCCAAGAATAGCTCCTTTATGTGCCACTTGGTAAGTTTGGGGTCTACACTTTGACCTCCAAATTGTGGCAATCACTGCAGTGATGTAATATGATGAAATTCACTTCTTTTTGACGGCTATTTCCAGAGCAATGCATACAGAATCTTCCTCTTTATTTCCAAATTTTTTTATTTAATGAAGTTCAAGTCACTTCGCCCTTGATTTGACACTTCACCACATTCAAGTAAAATCAGTGTATAGTTTGATCTTTGTAGTATTTCAATAATTTTTCATATCCCACAATTCTTTTTATCTTTTTTTAGTTTTGTTTTAAATTAGTCTGGTCTTGGAGCCTAACAGGTCTACCAGAGTTTAATCAAAGAGATTGAAAAATTTTCAGTTTCAAATATGTGTTCACCAGTAAAAGACAATCAACAGTTTTTGGTTAATTATGAATCAAATCAGCTTCGATGACAGATCATCTTAAGCCTTACTGTAACAACTTTGTTGTGATATCACAACCATTGATATAACACAAAATTTAAATGGACTTCTGGGGTCACATTCAAACACTTAGCCTTGTTTGCTATAGGTTTGGTCTTAACACTTTTTGTTCATGACAGGCACTTGTCATTACCTTCTTTTTGAAAAAGAAAAAAAAAGAAAGTGAATCCATAGATGTGTACCAAGAGTTAGGTGGATGACTTGTGCTTTACTGGTCACTGCCAGTGCACTGAAAATAACTGTGGAGAGAGAGAGAGAAATAGGAAACCTAAGTGATCAAGTGTGTTTACAAGTATCTTTCTCCAAGCTGCGCAGAGCGCCTCATGGAATCTTAGGAAATGTCCGTCACCTGTATAGTTGCAATTCATTTTCGTGCACTCAAGATCACTGAGAAGGGGAAAGCTTCCTGAAAAATTAAACATGTAATAAGTGAAAGATATAGATGATATGAGTGAAGAAAAGATACAGATGCTACTTTTTCGTTGGAGCTGTAACCTTAGTTACGGTCGGTGGAAGTATGTGCCCGTCAATTTGTCCCAACTAACGTCCTAACTAACGTTATTATTTACTCTTTAGAGTAACTTGACTGTTCATATGAAGCTCTTATCCCACACACACTAATCTGGACCATACAGTAAGCCTGTTCAACGTTGACACCCTTAGCTTGTATATTACTTTTGGGCACATTCTCGTGAACCTGAAGTTTATGAACAAGTGCTAAGTGCATTTTACCTCGCAGTACAGAAAAAAAGGAATTTCCAAGTGCACATGTAGAAGTAAGAGTTCCATACTGACATTGCTAACATTTTTGCGTAAAATTTGTTTTCAGTTGCAACAGACAGATGCTGTATGAGATCTAGATGTTATGATGTTGCTCAAAGTGCCATGAAATGTCATGGATTTCGTAAAGTTAATCTGATATTGTTCCCCGACCTTTTGGAACGCCTCACACAGCACATGGTACTAATCATTCCATCACTGAGGTCATCACTTTCAGAATGAATGTACAAACTAGATAATACCTCAGTCGCAAGAAATGTCCAAAATAATGGTGGTATTCCATCCCTTAAGGGATGGGGTACTGTGAAGGTAAAGGCCTTACCCTAAAAGTGAATGTCAGTTGATACATTAGTATATTTGGAGGGTTTGCATAATATCTGTTGTATCAACACCAATGATAGCATGCTATAGCATCTGCTATATTTGGAGGGTGTGCATAAAATCTGCTGCATCACCACCAATGATAGCATGCTATAGCATCTGCATGTAGTTCATTTTGAGGGTGCACACAAGATCTGTAGTATTGACCCCAATGACAGCATGTTATAGCATCTACTGTATATTTGAAGGCTGTGCATCTGTTGTATCAACACCAATGACAGCATGCTATAGCCTCTACTGTATTGGAAGGTGTCGGTGCATAAAATGTGTTGTGGTGACACTAAAGATAGTGTGTTATCACATCTACTTTATATGAAGGGTGTGCATAAAATCTGTTGTATTGACACCAATTACAGAATGCCATAGCTAACTAACAAAGTGCTCTGACTACAAACTATGTACACTGTTTCCTCCTTGCTTTGAGCATCTTTCTTGTAAACTATTTCACTATGTAAGACCATTGTGGGCTATACAAGAGGTATCAATCACAGATGGTTTGCATTTCATTGGCCAATAAGTTGCAATTTCAAATCATGTGACTGACAAAAGAAACCAATGAATTGTATGCTATGATTCATCGCCAGTATCGACAAAGTGTACGTGAAACAACATTCTGATACAGAGTAATTTGCCAAGCTCAATATTTTGTCCATATGTTGTGACTTTTCATAGTGTTTATTTTCAGAAAATGGTGATATTTGCTGTTTATCTTGGACTCGTGAAATTGGTGAAAAAAAATGTGACACTGTTAATAACCTGAAAAAATACATTGTATTAATTGCAAAACAATAGATTTTGTTTTCATTACTTGCTATTGTTGTACTTTAAGAAGAAATTTGCTACCATGACAAACACATACTCACATGCATCTATGGAAGTGATCATTTTATTTTTTATTTCTGTGAAAGGGTGCAGTTTCACATTGAACCTTCCTTTTCCCATGAGCATATTTTTTGTGTCATATGGGATCAGTTTAGCAATAGCTGAATTTTAAAAAATTCCTGTTGATCGACCCAAATACAGCATGCTATCAACAAGGTTGCATGATTGAGTTGATCAACTGCTAATCATTGTATACATCTACTAATTGGTCTGTGCCTCAATGCTTGAACATTTGTTGCGACCTTTGACCTCCAACACAAACAAATGGCTTTAAACCATGATGTTGCGATAGTGCTAAAATGTCCTATTGACCCTCTTCCATGCTGGATTACACGTTCTGCCGATCCACATAACACATAATGGCCCCTGTTTGCAGCTCAAGAAAGCCTAGACATTGGATTGACACACTTGAACTACTTTACAAGATCAATGTTTAATTGACCATGTGGATCATTACAGCATCAGATAAGACCCCACAACCAAAATGCATTGCTTCAGGGGATAGGGCTTTCTTGAGGCAAATAGATCACTGTGTGGTAGTTTGTACAGCTTTTTAAAACTATACCAAATATAGCCAGTCTTTTAGTACACTTTTGACATTGCAGGAATAATAGCACATCCTCCTTTATACGGCGATCCATGCCAGATTCCCTTATTGAAATTCAAGCTACTTCTGGTGTGGCAAACACACCCACACCTCATTTTCACTACAAATCAAAATGAAAACTTGACAAGTACGAATAAAGTAACGTAAGCGTAAGAGGAACAAAATGAGAGAGTAAACCATGAGAGACAAGATGTAAGTACAGAGCAGTGTAATATTACATGTCAACAACTGTGAGTGACCACACACGTACCACTGAACGATAAGTCACACTTCCACATAAAGTGTACAAGGTGAAAAACTGTAAATGTAATTGCATCCTTCCAGGCAATAAAATGAACAAATAATGTATGAACAAAATTATTTCTAAGGCACAAAAAAAAAAAAAGAACACTGCTGAATTCCTCTCAGGTATTTTGCATACAAGAAAGAACTCCACAATAATTTCAACAAAATACACAAGAGAGATAAGAATTGTGCTAACGGTGCCTTTGTACACTCAGCAAAGAATAACATGTCATTGATTATTGCTAAACAGTATCAATGGTTATCCCCCCAACCACTTGGCCTCCACTTCCCCAACCCCCCCCCCACCCTGATCAGTACATCCAGTGAAACAACTCTGCCCATCCCTAAATAAAAGCAAGTCATAAGGAGACAAACCTTGATACAAACTTAAAGACAAGCATAAGAGGAATACTCATTAGAATTTAGAAAATGCAGGACATAATGGCTGGAAAATATTACAAACAGCAAACTCAAGATTCAATTCAGTGTACAAACTTCTTGGCCAAACCATCCAAACAAACTGCTGTCATTGATCTATTCTCTATGGTATCAATATTTCTGCATAAATCCTTGAATGTAAACAGAAACAGGTGCTCAGGTGCAGAAGGTGCAAATTTGACAACTTAACAACCAGTTGTTCCTGACCTTTATCTGAACAACTCATTTCAGAAATGTATTTCAAAGATAGTATTACTTTGGAAGTGACTGGGCATTGTCGTAAATATCTTCGTTTTTACTTTGCAACAAGGTTTATATATTTTTCAACAAATAAGGACATGGCAGGAGAATCAGTAACCCTCTTGAATTCACAGAGATGGCAACCTTTATTGCGCAGCAGCGGAAATGCATTTATGATGAGACCATATGATTTATTTACCAACAATATTTGCTTTATCAAGTAAATTCATCAGACCGACAGAATGGCAGTAAATTGCAACATTTGATCAAGAGTAAGCAAGAAGCTTTCAACACTGCTCTAAGTCTCATTACATAAAGCAATAGTGGATACTTGCACTGGGTGAGATCTTACCAAAAGCATAAAAAATATGCAAATTATATCGAGAAAGCAAAGATAACATTGGTACTTTTCTATGATATTTGATAAATGTCAAGACTAAAATACAAGAGAAGAATAACAAAGAGAAATATTGTGCACATTTACCATTTTGTGATCTCAAAGAGACAACACAGTAGTTGTGGTAAACTGTTGTCTAGTCTTTTTCTTCAATTTCTATAATTGTCATCAACCATCAAAGGTATCTGGAGAGTTTTAGTAATGTCTGTTTACAAAAGAGTAAAAACTAATGGCAGAACTTACAGTGGTTTCATCTGACTATATTGAGTATGGACATCGAGAAATATTACACCTTGAGGCATTCATCTTAACATAGGATAATAAACATGCCATTTCAAGGCAACTCTACGAAACAATACAAGGTTTGGAAGTTTAGTTACCTGCCATATATCTGAATACAAAGACATCAAATTCATTGGTCTCAAAACATGATTTAATCTTGCGATACCACAGCTTCAATGGATTATGTACTTTCATTTTTAGCAAGTGCTGTTGGAATATGATATATACTGCCACACAACTTCACCACGAAAATGATTCACCGATAAGGATCGGTTACGAAACCGAAAACAGCCATTCAATTCTGACCACCGACAGAAGTGACAAAAATGTGAGGCATGTACGACGTTTACAGTGTGGGGAAGGCCATTGGTATATGTAAAATACTTGCAAAGGTACAGGATGAGAAGATACATTCAAAACTAACCACATCCCCTAACCCATACACACTGTGTTGTTGTCAGGTTCATTATCCATACATTATCAACAGTTCAAGACAATAATTGCAAAATACCTGAACACACCTGTGGTGCTTCATTAACTGTTTTTCATGTCTATAAATGTGTGTCAACATCGTACTTCTCAATACATCTTTCTCAATCTTCATGCCCTCCTGACCCCCATCACCAGACCCCCCCCCCCCCCGCGACTTCCACATTAAGAAAGAAACCAAGAAGCACTACTTATCAAACCATGACATAACCTTATGATGAGTCAACTGTCAAAAGATTTACACAAATGTGAACAACATTGACAAGGTACAAGTTTGCATTCATGGTACACTGGTGCAACATGTTAATTTAATATTTTACGCCAAATATTGGAAATATACAAGCAATATAAACACTGCAGAAATCATCAAATTCAGTTATTATTTTATGTAATTCAATAAGTATTTGGTGTAACCCAATATCACTTGCATGAAACATCAAGAGCTATAACATGATACACTTCAATGACCCCATAATGTGGCAACCATGGCAGTTAAAGTATTACATTCTTCATAGTAAACATGGACTGACTGAGGGCTCCACACATGGACAGTGCTACAACAAGGGCAACACAACTGAAGACTTCTGAAGATTGTTGTAATGGTGCGTAATTTTCTGTTTTTCAATTTTATGGTATGTCCTTATACCAATTTATGACTACTACGAGAATGCACCATGTTTCGTTTCTTAACAAACAGCTATGTTTCACACGCTGTTTAACATCGATAGTAATAACACTTGACTACTGCCGTCATAAATCTTCAAAACCACGAACTGAACACCCAGCTGCACAAGGAAGGATGAACCTTTATAACTACAAATTATTCCATCCGCCAATTAAAGACATTACAATTGCTTCCCCTCCACAAAACATACCCAGTCATCCCAGTTATCCTTCATTAGCTCTGTGTTAGTCTTGAAATGATTGAGTTGCCACTTAATTGACCATTAAAGACCCAAACCCACTTATATGGACTTCCATCTATGAAGGACTGCATGCACATTCTTAAAATGCAAACACGACTGCGTCCAAACAGTTTACTGCGAAAGCAAACAGAAATACCCCACATTTACAACTCCTGTTTGGCTTTAGTAACAGCATCCTTGAATCCCTTTGCTGCCTCCTCTGTCTTGAATCTGACAGCGAGCTGTTCGTTTTGGACATCCCCATCTGATATGTCCATGGCGTGCCAGACCCACGATCTGTCCGAACCTTTGTTTGGCTGAAGGTCCACATGTTCAGTGATGTAGTGGTTGGCACAGACCTTGAGGACCTGTCAAGTGGAGAAGAAGCGATATTTGATGTACCGTAAGAGCTGGCGGTTGGTGCCGTGAATTGTAGATCGTTAGCCAGAGAAGGGCTGATGGGCTGGCTGATTAAAGGGTAACGACTTGACACTACTGAGCATGATGTAAAACATGGGATGACATTACTGCACCTGCATGGCCAACTGGGAAACCTTGACAACATTAGAGTTAGTAACAGAAAGCAGAAAATGGTCTGTGAATTCAGAGATTTGTATTAAACCCAACCCAACAAATGAAGTGTCAACCATGTCAAAAGATCTCTTTATGTAACGGCTGCTGCAAATTCTGCATCCCTGGCTCATTTACCCTATCACAGTTGACTATAACATTTTTATTACAGTTTTGATAAACACTGGGAGGTCTTTTCTCATTGCTGACTGAAAGTCGATAATCACACCGACAGTACTACTCAATGATGAAGAGGTTCTGTAAATTTTGGCTCATTTAGAAAATGCCAAATAGTTTAGAATTTAGCATTGAAACAATTCTTGCATTGTTTAAAATACACACAAGAGAGTTGAGAGTTTTGCCTCCAGTAAAAGAGGGACTGAGATACAGACTTGACAGTTTTGTATTACACCTTAGACATAGACTGTCCTGCCGTTAAAAGAAACAAGATGAACACCAAATGGACTTACTTGCTCTCTGCGCATGACGATCCTGTGTTTCTTTGTTTCGGGATTGTAGAGCACTTTGATGTCACCGACGCCCCTCTCTTTCCACTGGGATCCTTCTTGGTCAAACCGGTACAGCTTGGCTCTGTGACTAAACTTGATCTCCTCACCTTCCTCTCCCGTTTCCAGTTTGACATTTTCTGGTAACGTCACAACGGGTTCAAAGTAAATGTCATCTCTCTCTTCGTCTTGGTAGTACTCCCCGGACTTGTTCAGACCCGGAGACTTGGATGGAGACTTTGCAGTGGATTTTGGAGGCGAGGACGCCACGTTGTTGACGTCAAGTCGAAAGTTAAACTGTCCCTGACTTTTGACCAGTTCAGAAAAGGACATGGCTTCCTTCTTGTCACCTGGAGGGTCAGAGGAGCTGGATGAGGGTTTTGTATTGAAGGAGAACCCTTGAAAGGCAGATGTGGTGCTGGATGAAGATGCACCTCCAAAGACAGGTGTTGCTTGGTTCCCACCTCCAAATGCCATCGGTGATTGGCTTGCAGCTGTCGGTGCCTGATTGGTTCCAGAAGAAGATGACACACCACTACTGACACCCTTGGGGCTGCCCCCAAACGAGAAGCCAGAGGAGGGTTTGCTCTGACCTGGTGAACCAAATGAAAACTGAGTCATCTCAGGTTTAAAGGTGAATGTGGATGATGGTGCACTGGTTGCAGCTGAGGAAGACTGGATCGATGTCTGATCAGAAGGCTTCCCCGGTTGTGCATCTCTGGTTGTGGAATCAGCACTGCTCTTAACAGATTCTGTGCCTGCTAGAGTACTTGCACCACTCATAGAGGGGAAAGAAAAAGGAGCAGCAGTAGTGCCCTTCACTGCTGAGCTCCCGGCTGGAGAATCACTCGATTCAGGTTTAGCAAAAGAAAAGGTCGAGGGCAGAGTAAAACCAGCCGAACCACTCGAAGATGAGGCTGCGACGGGGGTTGCTGACGCTGGCCCAAATGAGAAACTGCTTGCAGGCATTTTGAACGCAGTTGAAGATGTACCAGCACTGAATGCGGAGGGGTTTGATGAGAAACTGAAACTTGAAGGGGGCTGAAAGTTGAAGGCTCCAGGGGCTAGGGTGAATGGTCCCCCTGCAGGCTGAAACCAAAGACAAGAAAAAAAAAGATTTCAAAAAGATTTGATCATGCAAAATGTTTACACTTACCTATAGGTCTGAGGCAAAGTGAATGACAAGCAGGGTTAGAATAATGGTGTTTGCTATCATGGCCTCAGTTGCAAATGTCTTGGTTAAAGATACATTATTCTTGATACAGTTGTTTTTTTCCTTTATCTCAGTGCTCCAAAAAAAGTGTCATTTTGGTCTGAAATTTAAACTTTTGATTTAGAGAACCTAGATTCCTCATTTTCTGACACTGCATGATGTTAATTGTACACCCATTTCAAGCCTGGATGCGTCTAAGTAAAGACTTCCTTTAACTTTTACCAGCATTAGGAAACTAAGAACAGGTTCACCACAAAGATTCTGGCGTAAACCAACCCACCCATTCAACCATTTTCATTTACAAGTCTAGGTCCTCAAGTTCCAATGAATTAGTCTATCATTAGATTCCTCCTTCTTGCTGCAATGACAAAAACCACACGGCTTTTTTTGTGACAATGGTAACACTGATTATAACACAGGATAACCAATCATAACGCTTATCACTTTGACTTTACCTGTCTTCCGATCTCCAACCTTAATAGGCTGCCAGACCATGACCTGTAGCTACTGGACAATGTCACCAGAGACACGAACGACTTTAATCGACTGTAATTTACAGACGGAACAGCGGACTTCAACACTGCAGCAGAACTTCTCACATTAAAGTTTGCAACATTCACAAACATTACAGTAGTATAGTTTAACTACCAAAGTTAGGTACAGGTGCAAAAAGAGATTTGAAAAGAGAAAACTTGCCATAGGGATTCCCAGGTTGGGCTCCTGCTCAACAGGTAATAATGACTGATTGGTAAGTGACTGAAAATATATGCATATGGATGCTTAGTTATTTTGCTACACGGTCACAGTCCTAATGAGGCATATTACTCAGATTCTGGCAATTTGAAAGTGTAAGGTTTACATGACATCATTGCCACTTGTCATTCTTTTTAATCGACAACTTACCTTTGATCCACCGAAACTAAAATTGGACCCAGTGGATGTGCCAGGAGCTGCTGTAGTTCCTGGTTTCAGTGACTGGCAAGCCGCACAGCTGGTTGTCTCCGGTTTGTTTTGTATCATGCAAGTATCACACTCCCAAGAACCAGCTGGTGGTTTGAATTGATCGGCAAGGGAAGGCTGACAGAGAGGAAAGAGTATCATATCTCAGCCAGTAAAGTGATGGAAAGTCTTGTCATTACAGGACATTACCCTGTTGAAATGTTTCAACATGTCAACTCCACAACCCCCACTCTGATATACATTGTAGGAGACTAGGATATGTTTGTTTACTGGAGGCAGGTCTGAAAGGTATGACAAAAATTTGATGCTTCGTTCAAAGATTTAAAAGGTTAATGTGCAAAACAATTCTGCTACCAGTAAACAATTATAGAAAAGAAAGGTGTCTCAACAATAGGAGATTTGTCTACTTTGTAATTGATTTCCTTTTTTTTGTAGCATTTCACTATAATTGAAAAATGTTGAAATCCACAGGGTAGGATAAACTTTTTCCGGCATGCATCCAAGCCAACATCACCGTGACAGCTTAAACCATACCTTAGCATCGTATTTAGCATCATATTCATCATCATCTTCTTCATACTCATCTTCATCATCATAGTCGCCGTCATCATCATCTTCGTCATCGTAGTCCTCCTCGTCATAATCCTCATACTGGTCTTCATCTCCATCGTCGTCGTCATACTCCCCTTCGTATTCCCCCTGGTCCTCCCCATCCTCTTGTGGATGTGTCACCACTGGGTCAGCCACCTGGAACCTGTGGCTCATGTCCTCCTCCTCCTCCTCTTCTTTGGCATCAGCCTTTTCCTCCTCTTCCTTGGTCTGTGTCTTCTCCTCCTGCTGTTCCTGCGGAACTAGCTGGTCTTGTTCTTCCGCCTCTGATGGCTTCGGGACGGTAAAGGAACCCACTTGTTTCATGCGGTCAAATGTCTCCTTGAATTCTTCAGCAAGGCTCGGTGTCTTGAATTTGATGGCAAACTGTTCATGGCATTCCTCCCCTTCAGCAAAGTCCAGAGCAAACCACACCCAAGCCCTGTCAGAGGTACTCATTCGTTCCAGTTTCATGTTGGGAGTCAACCAGTGGTTGGCACAGACCTATGCAAACACAAAGCACCACCAATTTGTAAACCTTGCAAAGTGGTCTATGGGGACACTTGTCAAATACAACATCAGTTTTGAAAGGTATAAATTGCTTCTTGAGTCTGTTCGAAGTTTAACAGTTTTTTGGGGGAGAGAAAAAAATGTAGGCAAGTTCCTGGTGTATATATTTATACTGCATCTTCCTCAAATTGCAAGTCAGAACAATTATATTGTTTAAAAAATTTTGCCCTTTCCGCATTCAACATCTGGGACAAAGCAGTCATTTCACTGCGCATTCGTCCCATGTCAACAAAAAGTAGAAGGTTTGATCAACTTTGACTAATAACTGCAAAGACAGAAATGATTCCATTGCATGTGAGGCTAGGTAGAATGGTCTATCTGGGTGATACATAACTACTTGTATATAATCCTTTGTTCTAACTGCTATGAAGAAGATACTACTTTCCAGCTAGTCATTTGACCATCTTACATGACTGATTTAACTTTGTCAATTTTCACTACTACCTTAAGGACTTGCTCTCTTCTCATTAAAATTCTGGTTCGCCCCGTGTCTGGGTTTTTGAGAATCTTCATCTCCCCAACACCCCTCTCCTTCCAAACGTTGGTGGCCCTGTCGAACCGATACAGTCGAGACCGTTCACGGAACACAACTTCCTCTCCCTCGTCGCCCGTCTTTAGGTCCACTTTCTCCGGGAGAGATACGATGGGCTCGTAGTGGGGGTCATATTCTGGGTCCTCGGAGGCATTGTCATTGTCTTGTTTCGATCCAAATACCTGGGCACCCGCATTGGCAAACGTGAACGTTTTCGATGAGTCTGTGTTTGGCAATGAAATTGAATAAAAAGATAATGAGGAGGACTAAAATCTGAAATGTAGTAAAGAAATCAGAGAAAAACATGTTTTAACTTTGGGTGTAGGAAATTGTCAGACAGTGGGTTGTCACTAAATTTTTTTTACCCACCCCCCTTTTTTTTTCCTTATGAAATGGAGGAGAATGGTGAGATGCGGCTCAAGTTAACTCCACAATGCAGACAAGTAGTCTTGTTTTGATGACAATTCACCAACATGAGCAAAAATGTGAGACATCACACAGTGGGTGCATACAATATAGTTGACCTTAGCAACAAAGACAAGCTCTGCATTACAAAATACAATCACAGTCCACGACAGTTGTCAAGCTAGCTAGAATGAAGCGTGATAGACTTCTTGCATTCAACTTGGTTTCATTGATCCCAAAGCAATATGCTGCTGACTTGGCAAAGTAGGCTGCTTTTTATGTTGCACACCTTTTACATATTGAATACATGACCTATCCAAGTTCCCATTTTTGGGATAACATGTTTGTAAAGTATCACAATGTAACAGCTGTTGACAGAATAATGCCAACTGATGTCCACCAAAAACAAAGGCTTATACCTCATAGCATACAGATTGAACTTAAAGCACCTTTGACTTGAAGCCACCACAATCTTGATGCAGTCAGTGTTGTAACACTACCTATCTATTAAATGTGAGATCTTTCCGAGCTCATCTACCAACACTTAAACACACTTATTGATGGCAACATGTCCACAAATTTCAAAACAAAACAAATTGCTTCTAGTAATCAAATGAGATACATTTACATACCAAATATGTGAACAATTCAATTTTTCTTTCTTGAAATATTGTTTGCAATCTAGGGAGGACCTACACATGCACACAGATGCATATACACACACACAAAGAGACAAATACTATCACTATTCCAATTTTTCCATTTGAAGCCAATACATTTTACCAGTGTTAACAAAGAGTACAATCTCAAAAAATGTGCTTGAACAAATCTAGTATCTTTTTTCATCTCAAAAACATTTTTATAGGAGGAGCTACCTTTAGTGAAACTGTGGGAAGAAAACTATAACATGGATCATGAAACTGTCATATTGTATACATGAAAATGAATCATCTATGCAATATTTTCATTCAAGAAACTCTGCAGTTACCAGATTTTCTAAAGCCGGCATCGCCGTCTGCTGAGAGAGATGCAAAGGTGAGGCCTGAGAAGGTTGAGTTTGAAAAGAGACCGGTGGTTGGCGCAGCAGAAACTGAAGAATACAAAAGAAATAGATCCATAAAAAAATCAGTTACTGATCCACTACAAAAAACAAAAGATCTGTTCTTTGTTTTGCTTGTTGTATTGGAATATCTTCAGCTCAATTTTATGGCAAAGTAAGGAATCATAGTGGTTGTCTAATGGCACTTTTGCCCTTCATTTGGGAAAGAGGACACAAACTAAACTGAGGACATATGCACACTAAAGGGGATGATTACCAATTTAAATCCCACTTTTCCTATGAAGTAATATTTTGAGTATCATTATCAAAATCCTTGGGAGAATTTAAAACCTGTTTGAGTTTCTTCACATGTAAAGCTGATACCTCCCAAGCTTTATACAATTACTAAAATTTCACTAGATTTCAGACTTTTCCACAATTGACAAGAACAAGTAGTTCTTCAAATTCCCACAATTCATTAATTGCCAACATTCTCCCTTCATTGGTAGAATTGTTTTCAAATTAAAGGTATGTTAATGCTAGGTTTTCTTAATCCCTTAAAAAACACTGTCTTAAAGATTCACGAAACATCAAAGGTTTAAAAGTAGATCTGCATTTACTTTTAAAACCTACCGTATATCACTGAAGGATCTTCCGAAAAACGATACTTCCGACATGGACTTACCTTTCGGCTTTTCCACAAACAGGGTGCTTTCTTTGGGTGGTTGAGGACCACTATCCACAACTCCTTTCTTGGCCTTCAAATCTTCTTCGTCACATCCCCTACAGCCGGAGCAGGGAGGTTTCTCTTCATAAAGGTAGAAGTGACGGGGAAGAAACAGTTTTTCGGCCTTGGATATCTGCTCTGGCGTCGCTTGCTTCTCAGCCACAAACACCACATCTTCATCATCAACTGTCAAAAGCATAACCATCAAAACGTTATATTTTTTAGTTTTCTCCACATCTTGAAATCACTGCACTAGTGAGAGATTTACCTGAAAGGCTAGCAAAACAATTATTAAATACCTTGATTCCTAAATAGGGGTACTAGTACCTCTTGGAAATACCCACAAACACCTCAGGAGTACTAGGAAATCCTCTCACACGCTTCAGAAAACATTGCATTTTCCACTCTTTCTCAATAATGTCAGTTTTTTTTATAAAAAAGTTTTTCAAAATTTCCAGTCAAGTGCAATGAGCACCAAACTCGTTTAGTGCACAGATTACTTTACTGGAAAATTTGACATGTGACTGCATCAATAACACAACCAGATAGACAAAAGGCTTAGCGATTCCTTGCCAACCGAATATTGGTTTGAAATCTTGACATAACTATCCAGCTGGATTGTGCAAAGGTTTCATGTTAACATTTTGTAAGTCATATGTTCTTTGATTACAAAGAAGGTATAGCTTTTATGCAGTACTGATAATGGTCAATAAGATGGTTTGTTGGAACTTCAGATCTATACAAAAGTATAGTTTAGAAATAGTGTGCAAGGAATCAAATATCTCTTCAAAATAATTTCTTTACATGAGACTTATTTGTGTCTATGAAGAAATGTGGTAAAATACCAGCACTATTTGTAAGCCTGTTTCAAAGGACGTTTTCAAGCATTCAAGCTAACATAACCCACTTATCGAAGCAACACTGCTTCTTCGATCCTTTACACAGTAAGTCATTTGCACTATTCTGAAATTGTTCTCTGAGAAACATTAAATCAGACTTGCGTCTAATCTTTCTCAAATTCCTCGACAGCAGGAAATATTAATACATCGTAAATCCCCATTGTAAAAGTAGTACTCTCCATATGTGGACAAACAGAAACAAGCCGGTAAGGGTCTCGCAGAACATGCCATGTATGAAATGGGGTTTCAGCATTATCTCGGCTTACAAAAGTTTTTCGGAGGCAGGCACCATTTGTGATTGATGTTGATGGATAAGTTTACCATACCACGTAATAGAAACACTTTACTTCATTACAGCTGTCAATGTCAGGAGCCCGAAAGGCTTTCCAGTGACGATTTAGAAGCCAAATACTAAAATAAGTAGCCCGGGGCACACAGTGCAGTATGGCCAACCAACACTCAAAGTATGATATCAGTCAAGGTTACCTTTCTGGAGATATATTCTTTATAAAGTTTTCACAGTTTGACATCTGGTGACCTGAAATGATCTTTGACCTCCACCTAAACAGTAGGGATCATCTACAAAGCTACCAACTTGTCACTAAAAGAAGTATTTTTTGGTTCAAGAAAACACATTTTTAGGAAAAAGCAATTTCAGCACAACAGTGCAATATGGCATGTTCAACAAAATAAGCTGCTTTCATACCTTCTTTAATGGCTAAATGCTTTAAACTCATGACGATCTTGCTTCAGTGTGAAGCAGCTCTCTTTAAACTTGCATGCAGGACTAGGCCTACTGTATGTTTGTGAAAATACTCGATTATTCTTGTTATTACCAACCTCTTGCAGCTGTGACGGTCTGCAAGTGGTCACTGTGCCTTATTGTACTGTAGGCCTATAAGCTGTAGCCTGTAGTGCTTAGGCATAACAGTGGGCCACATACAGACCTAAGGCTAGGCCTCTGCCAAAGTAAAGGGGAAAAAAAAATTTAGGCCTTAGGTTACATGAAGTTGACTATTCTGTAATTTTGCTTATGTTTACCTTACAAAAATCACAATGCCATGGTGTGCGGTTCTACTGTGTACAAAGCAACCCCTAATGCCAAGGCAATTATAACCATCCATTGGCTTATGCCTATTGAAATCAAATTGGCAGCTGTCCATCTGCGTGCAAGTTTGTTCAAGCAAATAGGCTAGACTGACTAATCCCCATATACACATCCTTGTTAGGATAGCAGAGCAGCAAACTAGCAAGCAACTCCAAGGAAAGTGCTGAAGAAAAGTTTTCCAAAATATCTGGCATGGCTAAGTTTGAGTATTGTACACAATTTTAAACATGCACGAAGTTACTGATACAGTTTAAATTACGGAAATTAGGTTTCACTTTGCCTACATATAGTTTCCTGAACGAGGATCCTTGTGATCACATGATAGCATAAATCTTTGTGCGTAAATCTAGTCTTCATGCAAAAAATGCAGAAATGTTGCTATCAGGGATTGGAACAAAGCTGTCACAAGATCGGTAAAACAGTCAGCCGAGGCAAGTGCTAACACTATGTTGTCGTCAAACTAACTTGCCAGCATGTGAACTGATCCAGGTACAGCACAGTACTGCATGCATGGAGTACTGTGTGTATGCAATCATCTATATGTGCATGCGTACAGTACGCCTGCGCATCAAGTACAGTACACCTGCGCGTATAGGATCAGGCACGTTCACGTTTCTGTTGACATTTTTTTTACAATGTTTTTACAGTTTGACCTCTGATGACCTTTGATCTCCACTAAAAACAATGAGGATCATTTTTTAAGTATGACCAACCTACTCACCAAGTATGATGTCAATCAAGCTTATTGTAATATCATGTTTGCAAGGTTTTCAGTTTGACTTCTGATGACCTCAAATGACAATACATCAGTGTTGGTTCTTCCCCTTCATTTTTCCTTTGGTGGGCAAAGGGATACCAGGAGATAGTGTAACAATTGTTGCGGCTCAAGCAGTTTCTACCCGATTCATATCAGTAGATGTTTGTTTCACTCATCTTGAGACATGCCTCGAGCCAACAAGAAGCATGTCTACCAACTGAGAGAAGGCATTCCATGAATGGAAGCAAACTGAAATCATCCTCAAACTAAAAGACAGCATGTAAGCAAAAACAATGTTACCTTCTTGTATCTGAGCAGGTGACTTTTCTGTTTCTTTCGGTGGAGACGAGGTCTGAGTCTTCAGGTTCATTGGACTCTGTCCCGGTTTCCTTGTGGCGCTCTCTGACGGTTGAGATGGAGCAAAAAAACCAGGACGAGGAGAGTCAGGGTCACTCTCCTCCTGGTTTCCTGTTGTACCACCATGAGCTAACAGTGCTGTCAGCTGAGGGTATTGCTGGGCAGCAGAACTACCACCGGCAGTGGGTTGGGAGAAGTTATCAGCCTTGGTCGAGCTCGGCTTGAAGGAAAGGCCAGCAAATGGCGAAGCAGTATTGCTGGTCGTGGGCGCTGGTTGGCCAATGGCTGGCTTTGGGCTTTGGAAAGCAGGATTAGACATAAACCCAGAGGAACTGCTTGTTCCTTTGCTGAATGAGAACCCAGCAAATGGGGACTGAGACACTCCTTCTGACTTTGTAGACTGTACAGCAGATAGCTGTGAGGCAGGTGTTGGAGATTTAATGAGAAGATCCTGGGAACTAGGCTTGGCTGTTGACATGGATGTAACAATAGGTTTGGGTACACTATGGGTGCTGACACTGGGTTGACCACCCATGTTAGGGACCGAGGTTGCGATGGGTTTGGGTGCAGTCACTGAACTGGCCATGGGTTGGGCCCCCATCGTGGGTAGTTGCTGTCTTTGTCCAGCAGCTGCGGCAAAGGCTGCAACAGTGGAAGCTGCATCCATCTTCTGGCCCTGCATTCCCAAGGTCTTTGGAGAATGTGTTGGTACAGCCCCTGAGAGGATAGAACCACCTACACCAGATGGAGATTGCCAACTACCTAGCATACTCCTCATTGGGGCACCGGATGACGGCATCTTGGGATACTGACTGCTGGATGTCAGAAGAGACTGTCCTGGGGTATCCTGGTACATTCTCTGTTCTCCAAGGCCAAGGTCCGCTTTACCAAACTGTTGCTTAAGCTCCTCGTCTTCCTCTGTGGGGGAGCCTCCATGGTCATACAGCCCTGTGTATACCGGCAGAGCAGTCTGAGGGGTGCCCGATCTCCTCATAGCTGGAGTAGAGGTCATCATCCCTGGGTGGAATCCACTGTCAATGGGTACCACGTATCCTGGGTACTGAGGATGGGGTACATACGTGATGCCGGAGTGATGGTACAAAGGCTGCTGATACAGATGTTTATGGCTCGGCATCATGGTAGCTGCTGGCATTCCCATCTGAATGGGAGCAGGCGATGCAACGGACGGAGGGGTTTGTGATGGTGGTTTGACAGATGGCTTATGCAGCTCTCTCTCTTTGTTTTTCTGCTGTTCTAACTCCAACTTGCTCATCTTTTCTTTCAAATCCACCACATCTTTCTGAAATAGACCAGCCAAAGATAAAAAAGTCAGAAGAATGCAATAAAAGTGAGACATATGTCATGAAGGAACAGATTATTACATTCCAAGTTTCCAGCCCTGTGAGGTGAGGATACCAGAGGGAATCATTTGTCAACGTCACCTTATGTCAGATGTTGGCAGCAAAAATCAAGTAAGACAGCGACATGAATAAAGACTTACAAGCCACAACTACAACGTAACATTTACTTTCATATAATTCAGATTGACAGAACTATTCATAGATTCATGATTGAACTTAAATTCCAAAACAGAAAACTCAAATCATAATTTTCTGCAATCAAAAGGTGATTTCAGACCTACTGATTGAATGATTGACTCACTGTGTGACCAACTGACACTTAGAAATTATAAAATGAATTGAACTAAGGCCAACAGCTTTCCTAAGCCTTGACAAATCCTAGTCGTAGGATGCACATATGCTTCACCCAGCTTGACGACTTTTTGCGAAGGCAAGTTGTCAGTGGGAAACACTTACTTTCAGATCAGCGAACTGTGTTTTCATCGTGTTCATAACTTCAAATAACTTCTCATTCTGTTCAGAAATCTTCTTGAGGACGCTGCTGTCTCCACTCCCTTCAGTGAGCCTGCGGGGGTTAGGATGGGACTCTCCCTGGACTACGGGGGTCATATTCAGAATGTGTTCCACCAATTTATTCTGCTGTTCCATCATGGACTGGTTTTGATCCAGGGTCTTGTTCTGGAGCTCTATCATTCGTCTAGTCTCGTCTCTGTCTCTCTCCATTTGCAGTTGTGAGAGATTGAGGGATCTGATCTCAGATGCCAGTCTCTGAGGACTCGGGTCATTCGTTCCCTAGAGGGGAAAAAAAAAGAAGCAGATGATCAACCATTGCCATGAGAGTTTTTGATGGCAAATTCCATGTCAAGGTAAATGGTGAAAAATTTGGAAATATATCCCCCGTTTTTTCAGTGGTACGGTTTAGAAATTTACCAGTTTTGCAATCTTGGCAAATTCTAGAAAGTTTGATATATGTGCTTGACAAATACAGCAAATAACTTGTTGACTTTCCCGAGCAAGAAGCCTTGGCACAATGTCAATATATGACTACACAGGACACATGTTGAATTAAGTCCATAATACATATACAGTGGCAAAAAGATAGGTGACTGTTTAGAGCATACATAACGGTGCTCCTCCGTATCTTCCTGACGTGCACTTCAGATGGACACAACTACTTTCCACAGATTGCATCAACTGTGACACAGGCACTCCAAACTCACTCTGGCAGCGTATGCAAAGTGGAAGTGGCTTAAGGCTACACCCCAGTGATTCAATGCACTGTGTAGGTTAATCTTTGGCAGCTGGTTGTCACGTTGTTTTGTCACTACAACAAAAGCAACTTCTCAGCAATCCTTAAACTGATAACTGATTTTCAGTGATATCTAAAATCATGATACCGATAGTAGCAGAGTGTCAACAGGTTTGTGAGTCAAAAATCTACATTTGGTCAAATTGTGGACATCACATGGGCCTGTCGTGTGGACTTTGAGACTTCATATCTCCCACCAGAAGTGACCTCAGGTGAAGCAGATATGAATACAATGTACATTTACT